>JAUCMO010000399.1:0-1200000 GCA_032399605.1 Melipona beecheii
GAGAAATAGAAGGTATACTCCTCTTAAATTTGGAACATTGTATCAGTATGTACATGACATTCTAGGAGGTGGTATGGCACGCCAGGCAGAACAGAAGTTCTCCTGTTACAGGCGTCTTTCCATAAAATAAAAGTCCATCATATCTCGAGAACTAGAAGGTATACTCCTCTTAAATTTGGAACATTGTATCAGGCGTACATGAGATTCTAGGAGGTGGCATGGCACGCCAGCAGGACACAAATAGAAGTTCTCCTGTTACAGGCGTCTTTCCATAAAATTAAAGTCCATCATATCTCGAGAACTAGAAGGTATACTCCTCTGATATTTGGAACATTCTATCAGGGGTATATGACCTTCTTGGAGGTGGCATACTATGCCAGCAGGACAAACAGTTCTCCTACTACAGGCGTCTTTCCCTTAAAATTAAAGTCCATCATATCTCGAGAACTAGAAGGTATACTCCTCTTAAATTTGGAACATTGTATCAGGGGTACATGACATTCTAGGAGGTGGCATGGCACGCCAGGCAGAAGCAGTTCTCCTGTTACAGGCGTCTTTCCATAAAATAAAGTCCATCATATCTCGAGAACTAGAAGGTATACTCCTCTGAAATTTGGAACATTGTATCAGGGGTATATGAGATTCCTGGAGGTGGCATAGACATGCCAGGCGGACAAACAGTTCTCCTGTTACAGGCGTCTTTCCTTAAAAATTAAAGTCCATCATATCTCGAGAACTAGAAGGTATACTCCTCTTAAATTTGGAACATTGTATCAGGGGTATATGACATTCTAGGAGGTGGCATGACATGCCAGGCCGGACAAACAGTTCTCCTGTTACAGGCGTCTTTCCTTAAAATTAAAGTCCATCATATCTCGAGAACTAGAAGGTATACTCCTCTTAAATTTGGAACATTCTATCAGGGTACATGACATTCTTGGAGGTGGCATGGCATGCCAGGCCGAACAGAAGTTCTCCTGTTACAGGCGTCTTTCCATAAAATTAAAGTCCATCATATCTCGAGAACTAGAAGGTATACTCCTCTTGATATTTGGAACATTCTATCAGGGGTATATGACCTTCTTGGAGGTGGTATACTATGCCAGCCGGACAAACAGTTCTCCTCCTACTACAGGCGTCTTTCATTAAAATAAAGTCCATCATATCTCGAGAACTAGATGGTATACTCCTCTTAAATTTGGAACATTGTATCAGGGGGTACATGACATTCTTAGGAGGTGGCATGACATGACAGGCACATGAGCAGTTCTCCTGTTACAGGCGTCTTTCCTTAAAAAATTAAAGTCCATCATATCTCGAGAACTAGAAGGTATACTCCTCTGATATTTGGAACATTCTATCAGGGGTATATGACCTTCTTGAGGTGGCATACTATGCCAGCTGGACAAACAGTTCTCCTACTACAGGCGTCTTTCATTAAAACTAAAGTCCATCATATCTCGAGAACTAGAAGGTATACTCCTCTTAAATTTGGAACATTGTATCATGTACATGACATTCTAGGAGGTGGCATGGCACGCCAGGCAGAACAGAAGTTCTCCCTGTTACAGGCGTCTTTCCATAAAATTAAAGTCCATCATATCTCGAGAACTAGAAGGTATACTCCTCTGATATTTGGAACATTCTATCAGGGGTATATGAGATTCTAGGAGGTGGCATGGCATGCCAGGCAGAACAACAGTTCTCCTGTTACAGGCGTCTTTCCTTAAAAATTAAAGTCCATCATATCTCGAGAACTAGAAGGTATACTCCTCTGAAATTTGGAACATTCTATCAGGGGTACATGACATTCTTAGAGGAGGTGGCACGGCACGCCAGGCAGAACAAACAGTTCTCCTGTTACAGGCGTCTTTCCTTAAAAATAAAGTCCATCATATCTCGAGAACTAGAAGGTATACTCCTCTTAAATTTGGAACATTGTATCAGGCGTACATGACATTCTAGGAGGTGGCATGGCACGCCAGGCAGAACAGAAGTTCTCCTGTTACAGGCGTCTTTCCATAAAATAAAGTCCATCATATCTCGAGAACTAGAAGGTATACCCTCTGATATTTGGAACATTCTATCAGGGGTATATGACCTTCTTGAGGTGGCATACTATGCCAGCCGGACAAACAGTTCTCCTACTACAGGCGTCTTTCATTGAAACTGAGTCGATCATATCTCGAGTACGAGATGACGTACTCCTCTTAAATTTGGAACATTGTATCAGGGGTACATGACATTCTAGGAGGTGGCATGACATGACAGGCATACGAGCAGTTCTCCTGTTACAGGCGTCTTTCCATAAATTAAAGTCCATCATATCTCGAGAACTAGAAGGTATACTCCTCTGATATTTGGAACATTCTATCAGGGGTATATGACCTTCTTGGAGGTGGCATACTATGCCAGCCGGACAAACAGTTCTCCTACTACAGGCGTCTTTCCTTAAAATTAAAGTCCATCATATCTCGAGAACTAGAAGGTATACTCCTCTTAAATTTGGAACATTGTATCAGGCGTACATGACATTCTAGGAGGTGGCATGGCACGCCAGGCAGAACAGAAGTTCTCCTGTTACAGGCGTCTTTCCATAAAATAAAGTCCATCATATCTCGAGAACTAGAAGGTATACTCCTCTGATATTTGGAACATTCTATCAGGGGTATATGAGATTCTTGGAGGTGGCATACCATGCCAGCCGGACAAACAGTTCTCCTACTACAGGCGTCTTTCCCTTAAAATTAAAGTCCATCATATCTCGAGAACTAGAAGGTATTTCCTCTTAAATTTGGAACATTCTATCAGGGTACATGACATTCTAGGAGGTGGCATTGCACGCCAGGCAGAACAGAAGTTCTCCTGTTACAGGCGTCTTTCCATAAAATTAAAGTCCATCATATCTCGAGAACTAGAAGGTATACTCCTCTGATATTTGGAACATTCTATCAGGGGTATATGACCTTCTTGGAGGTGGCATACTATGCCAGCCGGACAAACAGTTCTCCTACTACAGGCGTCTTTCCTTAAAATTAAAGTCCATCATATCTCGAGAACTAGAAGGTATACTTCTCTTAAATTTGGAACATTGTATCAGGCGTACATGACATTCTAGGAGGTGGCATTGCACGCCAGGCTGACCAGAAGTTCTCCTGTTACAGGCGTCTTTCCATAAATTAAAGTCCATCATATCTCGAGAACTAGAAGGTATACTCCTCTGATATTTGGAACATTCTATCAGGGGTATATGACCTTCTTGGAGGTGGCATACTATGCCAGCCGGACAAACAGTTCTCCTACTACAGGCGTCTTTCCTTAAAATTAAAGTCCATCATATCTCGAGAAATAGAAGGTATACTCCTCTTAAATTTGGAACATTGTATCAGGCGTACATGACATTCTAGGAGGTGGCATGGCACGCCAGGCAGAACAGAAGTTCTCCTGTTACAGGCGTCTTTCCATAAAAATAAAGTCCATCATATCTCGAGAACTAGAAGGTATACTCCTCTTAAATTTGGAACATTGTATCAGGCGTACATGAGATTCTAGGAGGTGGCATGGCACGCCAGGCAGAACAGAAGTTCTCCTGTTACAGGCGTCTTTCCATAAATTAAAGTCCATCATATCTCGAGAACTAGAAGGTATACTCCTCTGATATTTGGAACATTCTATCAGGGGTATATGACCTTCTTGGAGGTGGCATACTATGCCAGCCGGACAAACAGTTCTCCTACTACAGGCGTCTTTCCTTAAAATTAAAGTCCATCATATCTCAGGAACTAGAAGGTATACTCCTCTTAAATTTGGAACATTGTATCAGGCGTACATGACATTCTAGGAGGTGGCATGGCACGCCAGGCAGAACAGAAGTTCTCCTGTTACAGGCGTCTTTCCATAAAATAAAGTCCATCATATCTCGAGAACTAGAAGGTATACTCCTCTGATATTTGGAACATTCTATCAGGGGTATATGACCTTCTTGGAGGTGGCATACTATGCCAGCCGGACAAACAGTTCTCCTACTACAGGCGTCTTTCATTGAAACTGAGTCGATCATATCTCGAGTACGAGATGACGTACTCCTCTTAAATTTGGAACATTGTATCAGGGGTACATGACATTCTAGGAGGTGGCATGACATGACAGGCATACGAGCAGTTCTCCTGTTACAGGCGTCTTTCCTTAAAATTAAAGTCCATCATATCTCGAGAACTAGAAGGTATACTCCTCTGATATTTGGAACATTCTATCAGGGGTATATGACCTTCTTGGAGGTGGCATACTATGCCAGCCGGACAAACAGTTCTCCTACTACAGGCGTCTTTCCTTAAAATTAAAGTCCATCATATCTCGAGAACTAGAAGGTATACTTCTCTTAAATTTGGAACATTGTATCAGGTACATGACATTCAGGAGGTGGCATTGCACGCCAGGCTGGCAGTTCTCCACGCAGGCGTCTTTCCATAAATTAAAGTCCATCATATCTCAGGGTATATGACCTTCTGTTGGAGGTGGCATACTATGCCAGCCGGACAAACAGTTCTCCTACTACAGGCGTCTTTCCTTAAAATTAAAGTCCATCATATCTCGAGAAGATAGAAGGTATACTCCTCTTAAATTTGGAACATTGTATCCATTTCAGAGGGGTACATGACATTCTAGGAGGTGGATATGACATGACAGGCAGAAGTGAAAGTTCGCCTGTTACAGGCGTCTTTCCTTAAAAATTAAAGTCCATCATATCTTCGAGAACTAGAAGGTATACTCCGCTGATATTTGGAACATTCTATCAGGGGTATATGACCTTCATCTGGAGGTGATATACTATGCCCAAGCAGAGACAAACAGTTCTCCTACAGGAGGCGTCTTTCCTTGCCTGGCAAGTCCATCATATCTCGAGAACTAGAATGTATACGCCTCTTAAATTTCCAAATTGTAAGAGGAGTACATGACATTCTAGAGATATGATCCACTTTAATTTTAAGGATAGTCGCCTGTAGCAGGAGAACTGCTTGTCTGCCTGCAATGCTATGCCACCTCCAAGAATGTCTTACACCACTGATACAATGTTCCAAATTTCGGAGGAGTACAACATCTCGTTCTCGTGATATGATCGACTTAGTTTCAATGAAAGACGCCTGTAAAGGCGAACTGTTTTTCCGGCTGGCATAGTATGCCACCTCCAAGATGGTCATATACCCCTGATAAAATGTTCTAAATTTCAGAGGAGTATACCTTCTCGTGCTCGAGATATGATCTATAATACTTTAATTTTAAGGAAAGACGCCTGTGAAAGGAGTACTGTTTGTGCGGCTGGCATAGTAAGCCACCTCCAAGAAGGTCATATACCCCTGATACAATGTTCCAAATTTCGGAGCAGTATACCTTCTGGTTCTCGAGATATGATGGACCTTAATTTTAAGAAAAGACGCCTGTAACAGGAAAACTGCTCGTCTGCCTGTCATGCCATGCCACCACCTAGAATGTCATGTATCCCTGATACAATGATCCAAATTTAAGAGGAGTATACTTTCTAGTTCCCGATATATGATGGACTTTAATTTTAAGGAAAGACGCCTGTAACAGGAGAACTGCACGTCTGCCTGGCATGCCATGCCACCTCCTAGAATGTCATGTACCCCTGATACAATGTTCCAAATTTAAGAGGAGTAAGTCATCTCGTTCTCGAGATATGATCGACTTAGCTTCAGTGAAAGACGCCTGTAAAAGGAGAACTGTTTGTCCGGCTGGCATAGTATGCCATCTCCAAGAAGGTCATATACCCCTGATACAATGTCCCAAATTTCAGCCGAGTATACCTTCTAGTTCTCGAGATATGATGGACTTCAATTTTAAGGGAAGAAGCCAGTAACAGGAGTACTGCTTGTCTGCCTGTCATGCCATGCCACCTCCTAGAATGTCATGTACCCCTGACAAAATGTTCCAAATTTAAGAGGAGTACCTCATCTCGTTCTCGAGATATGATCGACTTAGTTTCAAAGAAAGACGACTGTAAAAGGAGAACTGTTTGTCCGGCTGGCATAGTATGCCACCTCCAAGAAGGTCATATACACCTGAAACAATGTTCCAAATTTCAGAGGAGTACACCATCTCGTTTACGAGATATGATCGGCTTAGTTTCAATGAAAGACGCCTGTAAAAGTAGAACTGTTTGTCCGGCTGGAATAGTATGCTACCTCCAAGAAGGTCATATACCCCTGATAACAATGTTCCAAATTTCAGAGGAGTATACCTTCTCGTTCTCGAGATATGATGGACTTTAATTTTAAGGAAAGACGCCTGTGAAAGGAGAGCTGTTTGTCCGTCTGGCATAGTATGCCACCTCCATGGAGGTCGTATACGCCTGATACAATGTTCCAAATTTCAGAGAAGAATACCTTCTCGTTCTCGAGATATGATCGACTTTAGTTTTAAGGAAAGACGCCTGTAGCAGGAGAACTGCTTGTCTGCCTGGAATGCCATGCCACCTCCAAGAATGTCATACACCACTGATACAATGTTCCAAATTTCGGAGGATTACAACATCTCGTTCTCGAGATATGATCGACTTAGTTTCAATGAAAGACGCCTGTAAAAGGCGAACTTTTTTTCCGGCTGGCATAGTATGCCACCTCCTAGAATGTCATGTACCCCTGATACAATGATCCAAATTTAAGAGGAGTATACTTTCTAGTTCTCGAGATATAATGGACTTTAATTTTAAGGAAAGACGCCTGTAACAGGAGAACTGCTCGTCTGCTTGTCATGCCATGCCACCTCCTAGAATGTCATGTACCCCTGATACAATGATCCAAATTTAAGAGGAGTACGTCATCTCGGTCTCGAGATATGATCGACTTAGTTTCAGTGAAAGACGCCTGTAAAAGGAGAACTGTTTGTCCGGCTGGCATAGTATGCCACCTCCAAGAAGGTCATATACCCCTGATACAATGTTCCAAATTTCAGAGGAGTACCGCATCTCTTTCTCGAGATATGATCGACTTAGTTTCAATGAAAGACGCCGGTAAAAGGAGAACTGTTTGTCCGGCTGGCATAGTATGCCACCTCCAAGAAGGTCATATACCCCTGATACAGTGTCCCAAATTTCAGAGGAGTATACCTTCTCGTTCTCGAGATATGATCGACTTTAATTTAAAGGAAAGACGCCTGTGAAAGGAGAACTGTTTGTCCGGCTGGGATAATATGCCACCTCCAAGAAGGTCATATACGCCTGATACAGTGTTCCAAATTTCAGAGGAGTATACCTTCTCGTTCTCGAGATATGATCGACTTTAATTTTAAGGAAAGACGCCTGTAGCAGGAGAACTGCTTGTCTGCCTGGAATGCCATGCCACCTCCAAGAATGTCTTACACCACTGATACAATGTTCCAAATTTCGGAGGAGTACAACATCTCGTTCTCGAGATATGATCGACTTAGTTTCAATGAAAGACGCCTGTAAAAGGCGAACTGTTTGTCCGGCTGGCATAGTGTGCCTCCTCCAAGAAGGTCATATACCCCTGATACAATGTTCCAAATTTCAGAGGAGTATACATTCTCGTTCTCGAGGTATGATCGACTTAGTTTCAATGAAAGACGCCTGTAAAAGGCGAACTGTTTGTCCGGCTGGCATAGTATGCCACCTCCAAGAAGGTCAGATACCCCTGATACAGTGTTCCAAATTTCAGAGGAGTACACCATCACGTTCTCTAGATATGATCGACTTAGTTTCAGTGAAAGACGCCGGTAAAAGGAGAACTGTTTGTCCGGCTGGCATAGTATGCCACCTCCAAGAAGGTCATATACCCCTGATACAATGTCCCAAATTTCAGAGGAGTATACCTTCTCGTTCTCGAGATATGATCTACTTTAATTTAAAGGAAAGACGCCTGTGAAAGGAGAACTGTTTGTCCGGCTGGCATAATATGCCACCTCCAAGAAGGACATATACCCCTGATACAGTGTTCCAAATTTCAGAGGAGTATACCTTCTCGTTCTCGAGATATGATCGACTTTAATTTTAAGGAAAGACGCCTGTAGCAGGAGAACTGCTTGTCTGCCTGGAATGCCATGCCACCTCCAAAAATGTCTTACACCACTGATACAATGTTCCAAATTTCGGAGGAGTACAACATCTCGTTCTCGAGATATGATCGACTTAGTTTCAAGGAAAGACGCCTGTAAAAGGCGAACTGTTTGTCTGGCTGGCATAGTGTGCCTCCTCCAAGAAGGTCATATACCCCTGATACAATGTTCCAAATTTCAGAGGAGTATACATTCTCGTTCTCGAGATATGATCGACTTAGTTTCAATGAAATTTGCCTGTAAAAGGAGAACTGTTTGTCCGGCTGGCATAGTATGGCACCTCCAAGAAGGTCATATACCCCTGATACAATGTTCCAAATTTCAGAGGAGTATACCTTCTCGTTCTCGAGATATTACCGATTGAAGTTTTATCGAAAGACCTGTGTATCAGGAGAACCGCTTTGCGGGTTGTCTTGCCATGACACCTCCTCGATGGTCATATGCTCCTGGTACAATGTTGGAAATTTCAGAGGAGTACTCCGTCTAGCTCTCCAGATATTGCCGACTGTATTTTTATGCAAGGACGCCTGTAACGGTTGAATCGCTTGACGGGGTGGATTCTCATACCACCTCCGAGAAGGTCATATGCCCCTGATACAATGTTGTATATTTCAGATGAGTACACCATCTGGCTCTCGAGATATTCGCAATTGTAGTTTTAACGAACGACCTCTGTATGAGGAGAACCGCTTGTCGGTGTGTAGTGCCTTGTAGTGCTACCTCATTTGTTACCATGTACTCCTGATACAATCTCCGAAATTTCGGCGAGAAAAACATTCAGGTTTTGAGATATTACGACTTGAAATGTTTGTAGGAGAATACTGTATCAGGAGAACCGCTTGTCGATGGGCGTTGGAGTGCTACCTCCTGAATTAGCATGTGGTTCTGATACAATCTCCGAAATTTCAGCGAGAAAAAGCTTCAGGTGCTCGAACCCCGATTTGGCACACTGATATGTCGCGGCTTCATTTCGCGTTATATCCCTTGGACGATATTGAAGCATGTCGATAGTTTCGTTTCCTTTATTTCGTTCAAAGTTTGATAAACCTGTCTTTGATGCCGAATGTTATGGCTGCGAATTATTGTACATTTATTATGTAACTTTCATGTTAAACAAGTGAGTCGTTAGTATGAGACTGCGAGTGATTGCGACAATTTATATGATTTGCTTTCAAATGTATTTTATATATTGTATGATTGTATAAATTGTACGAATTGTATGTATTGTGTGTATTGTATGATTTTAGGTATTGCATGTATTGTATGGTTGTATGATTTTGTGTATTCTATGATGTATTGTATGATTGCGTGATAGATGAACTATTGTTAACGCGATCGTTGTTTGGGAAACAGAGTTGCATAGTTCAAGGTCGTATTTGCGTTTTGGAGTTAAGATTTACACTTGAGTTCTAGATTGAACTATGGAACATCTGTTTCCTTTGTACTGGCCTAATCCCGGATGAAGTGAAGTAAAAACTGGGAATTCATTAAGTTAAAAAGACCGCTCGTCGGGTGGCCTTGTCGTGCCAGCTCCTAGATACTCATGTACTCTTGATACAAACTTTGAAATTTCAGCGAAAAACACCTTCTGGTTCTCGAGATATGCAACTCAGTGGTTTCTTCTTAATAAATAGCATTGTATTGTATGAAAGGAAATATGTATAGTATCATTAATAAATTTGACTTCGAAATTTCGAAACAGATGAATTCTGCAAGAACTAATTCAGAATACATAAATGTATTTCTTTATTGCAAACAATATTTTTAGAAATATTTTATTGATAAGTTCAAACTTTCATAAAATCGAGTTTATGGGGTAAAGATAATTCGTTGAGTTGTGAATTTACAATTTTGTAATTAGAAAAACGTCATCTAATTATATTATTTTTAAAATGTCATATTTCAATAAATTTTTTCTAGTACTTTTAGATAGATACGAATAGTCAAATATCTATTAAATTTTTCGTCTCAATTTTCATCAATCTCTGTTTTAAATCGTTATATTCGTCTGTTTTATATCGTTCATTGATGTTCCACCATGTTCAATTCAACGTACAATTCTCGAAATAAATACGTTATTTATTTTATAAATAACGTACAATTCTGGCAACACTGTCCATATTTTCTGATTTTCGCGGTACAAAACTTGCTTGAATCGGTACGACAGGATGTAACGAAAATGGTAACGCAGTCAGCTGACCCTGAAATCGTTGGCCAAAAAAATATATTGGATGCTAGGTCTATTCATATACCTTGTTTGTGATGGAAAAGAAGACACTATCGGTAAAACTATGTTGATACAAGTGCTGATACGCATGTAGAGGATAGTGTGCGTGCGGTGTTAACCAGTGACTCTCACTCGAAAAAGGAACAAGTCGATCTCAGTTATAATGGAGTTTCGCTTATATGATCTTGTTAATAGGCAAATAGTTTATTGGAATTCGCAAGGGTACATTTAACCAAAATTGACTAAAATTTGATTCAAATAAATGAAATTTGCATAAACGGAGTTCTAGTGTACTTACACGTGGTGGTTTCGGAATTTGTGACAAGCGGCGATTTCTTAATTTATATGTAGTATAATAGTATGTGTAGTATAATAATTGTTAGTACATATATATGTATATATATATATATTTATATATTTGAATTTATCGTTAACAATGTACCTTAATTCATATCAGTAGAGTTGAATCTCTTTTTAAACGATTAACGTGTATTTTGTAAAAAAAAAAAAATCGTATAGAGAGAAGTCAAAATAAAGAAATTAATATTTTTTTAAGGGACCGACATTTTATATATTTTACTTTAATTTGTATGAAATTTAATTTTTAATTGTATTATTTCAGTGTAATTATGAATTAAAATTATAAAAAAATCATGTAACTATGGATCGTGTAAAAAGAGACCTAAGTCTTATTATAGATATAGATCTTACTCCAATTCTATAGTGAAATCATTAAGTGAATGATTATCAGTAACGAGTTACTTATTAAAAATAATAGAAACTTATTTCTTTGATTTACATAATATGAAAAAAGATATTCGATTAATATTACGAAAACTTCAAATAAAATTCTTTTAGTATTATAATTCAAATAATATAAAACTAATAATCACTTATTTCTTTGTACTATTAACTTTAGTGATTTTGCTGAATTGATTTATGAATCTACTTGTTTCGTATTTAGTTCAGTTTCTGTTTAATTGTTAAATAGTTTCAAATTTGTATTGTATTATTCACTAGTAGATTTAATATGACTCTTCATTTCCTGTGTGCATTAATCCTATGGATTCAGGTAATAGTAATTAGTGCGGTGTAAAGTTATCCTGTTAATATTTCCTTACATTCTTGAAAAGTGATGCAATAAGCTGCTCGAGTTTTATCTTAAACTGTATTTAATGACATAATAAGACAAAAATGAACTCAATAATCACGTATTTAAATTAATATCTTATGCAGAAAATAGTTCGTTCAAATAGTTAATTCAATTAAAGCAATAAATTTAAAATAATAAATTATTGAACTATTTTATAAATTATTGAATTATCTTGTTGCATAGAATTCAATAAAAATTTCAATAAAATGACAAATTTTTCATCTTTCGGAGATTTGAAATTGAAATCTTTTAATTTAAAAGTCGACACACGATCATAAGTGTGATTTTAAACTTGTAAACAAGTAATCAATTTATTACTTGTAACAAAGTAATATATTTATTTATAAAGAAATAAAATTCAGACTTTTTCGTTTATTTTATTACGAAAGGTACGCTATTTCCGTAACAGACACAATCTCTAAGTAAAAATACTCGTCAATTTTAGTTACTTCGTGCTGTCGTTTCCACCAAATCTATCATCATTAGTTACTTGTCACGGAAAAGTAAAGTATTAGAAAGTAGAAGCTTTTAACTATGTCCTTGTGTTTTATCTTTCGGTTGTATAAATATTAGATAGCTTCTAAGTTCAATGACAGTAAATGACAGATTAAAGAGTAAGGAGGAATCCCAAATAGGTAAAAAATTAAATGGAACAGAAATTTTGCATTTCGTTTTTCTTCTAATGACAAATTTTTTTGATTGAAACGATACAACTATTGAATTTTTCACAATATGATAAAACTTTCGATAAAAGTTATTGTCATAACCAACATTTGTCTTATGAAATATATATTTATTTATTCTATCAATTGTACGATTAACTATCTCATTTTGATAATTTCTATGCACAGAAATGTACCATAAAACGATTGTAACTTGGTAATTTCAAAAAATTTATTAAAATTGCAAGACTTTTAAACTTAGTATTTGCATCATAAGTCTTCCTAATTTCAGTCTTATTTCGCCTCTAATTAAATACTTACTTTATCGCATTAATACTTATTCACAACGTTGGAAAACTGATTCAGCCAACTCCACGGAGACAATCTATCATTTTCAACAAACACATTCTAATCCTGAATCAACCGATTCTTCTTATCACGGAAAATTAAACGAAAATTTGAGACCCGTGGAAGATTTTGCTCGCCCCGATAACGAAGATATTTAATTTGAACGCAAACGGAGGCATTTAGCCAGAAGTTCGTAAGTCAACGAACCCACGCGGCAGAAGGACCAAGTGTCTCTTTGGCAAGCTACGTTCCTGGCTACTGATCTACACACAGCCACGCATATTCACTCACCAATGAACACAAGCGAGGACACGTTTCTATCCGTGGGTTAGGTAGAGAAGCAGCTTTAGCTGGTGAAATACACGAGAGAGCGAGGGAGGAAAACGAGCGGCGAATGTGGACGGTGGTGGCTAGAGATGGGATCGAGTATTCCACGAACAGTTCAAATCTTTGGTTATTGGATTCGAACATTTTATAAATATCTTTAACGGCACTTGTAACTATACTCAAATAGTTTCGGACGTTTCATGAGTAATTTCTGAAAGTTAAAGCGATGGCAATCATATCTCGTAAGTGGGTTTAAATTTTTAATCTTTGAATCTGAATCTTTTATAAATATTTTCATTGATATTTCCGAGTATATTCAAATTTAAGTGAAATGTTTCACGAGTACTTTCGGAAATTAAAACGATACTTTCAAGTAAGCTTAAATATCAGAGACTTTTCATTGAATTACTTTTCCTATTTTTCTGTGCAAATGCAACATTTAAAAATCGTGTATAGAAAACATAGTTGTATTGGTATTAAAAAATAAGACTTGAAAATAGAAACCATTGTCAGTCCAATTACGAAAAGTGAAAAGAAACAAATCTCAATACAAGTATCACTTTCATATTTGATCTTTGAATTTTTTCTAGCAAAAGGGAAAGATAAGGATCACTCTGTCTCAACATCGAACCATTTATAGAATATTACTCGCAAAGACCAGACTGAAAAATTGTCTATGATCGCGATTATGAATCAACACAAACGAAATAGAGACCAATACTTGTATACAAACTACGTCTGAATTTATAGTCTGTCCTTTATTTGCTGTGGATTTACCGTGGACAATGCTAACTGTGTGTAGGCACACGTCGGACAATTGTCTTTTAATCCACCAGCTACGGTATCTCCGGTATATTCAATGAGTATCTACAGCAACTCTATAGAACTCGAAATCAGCCTGTACGTACTCACATAAAGTCACAAACTCACGCAACGAACAACTGTGCTCGTCGAAACATTTTTATTCCCGAGTATACTGTTCAACGTCCGCGAAACGAAACTTGTATCAACTTCGTGAGTACATATTAGACTTTATCCCATCAGTAGTGACGGCGGGTTCGTAGCGGGTAGGGAATACAAAAGGTGGCGATGGTGGGAGCAATATGGTCGGGGGGATTCTAGGTTGAAATGGTAGGGAATGATGGAAGGTGGGGACACGGTTGGAGGTGGTGGCGGCGGCGACTGCGCCGGGTATCCGGCCGGGGCAGTAGTCGGCGGCGATTCGAATGATGGTTAGCGAGCGCGCAAGACAGAGAGAAAGAGAGAGAGCGAGTAAGAGAGAGAGAGAAACGAATGGAATGGAAAGGCAGTCAGGTTAGCCGTGCGGGAGAGATGGGAGAGGCCAGGGACGAGGCAAGGCAAGCGATTTAGCTGCTGCTAGTTCGGCGAGCCACGAGTTGGAGTGCCGAGAGAGCAGCCGAGGTCCCGTTGGCCATGCCTGCACCGAGAGAGGCGTCATGAAAGCGCGCCAGTTGACCGAGTGCACCTCACCTCGGACGAAACCGCATATTTCTCGTCGTTGAGACTGCCTTGCCCCTCGGCCTCTGCCTTCGTCGCAAGGATTCAACTCGCGGATCTCCTGCTCCTGGCTGCCACGCGACCCCTTCGCAACCGTACGCTCACGCGTTCCGCTGTGTCGGGATCTCATCGAGTTTCGATGCCAGTTCGTTTTTCCGCGCGTTGGGAACCTGCTCGATTTTCGTTATTCTCGAGCGGTGAGTTTCGCCGACCAACATAGTGTGACGTGCGTGTGTGTACATATGTGTGCGTGTGGTGCGTGTTGCTCGCGTGCTTTGGTCTACCTTTGACATCGACGCTCGCTGAAACGCTGGCGAAACAGGACGACTGCTGCCCGACAAAGCAAAGGGTGACGTACGTGCGATCGTTTTTCCTGCGGTTTTCTCGTTTTCGTTACGGTACGTCGAATTTTGTACGTTGAATCTCGCGGTTTCATACTGGTTGTTATTGACATATTGATTTCGTTGGCGCGGGTACTCTCTCTCTCTCTCTCTCTCGCGTGGCATCGCTCGCCCGTGGATCGGGTTCGATTGGAGAAAAATACGAAAACTCGTTTCTGTCAGTAGACACGCCTGTACCGGACGCAAGTATAAAACGTTCGTTCGGTCTCTCACGTTTGATAAAGCCTCGGCTCTGTTCCTCCGTTAGCTCGCGTCTTTCACCTTGACGTTGAAGCATTGAAACGTACTGGCACGTTTCGGCTGATATTCGCACCGTTGTCCAGAGTCGACCAATGATAACCGCGCGAAATAACCAAGCATCTTGACGTACGACGATCGTCTCGTTATCTTCGAAACGCGTATTCATCTTGTCAGTTCGATCCAAGAAGGAAATTCACATTTTTCTTAGAGCGCTTGGGAGCTCGCAGTCGACTAGGAGTACAAAGAGAGCAAGGTAACAAAAGAAAAACGGAGTCACGCTGGCCTGGCTGGAGGATCGATTCAAATTCGCTGGACGTTCTGTGACGTTCGTTATTTACATAATTCAACGACGTTAACGCAAGCTGTTTCACAGAGAGAAAGAAAACACAGCAGCAAAAAAAAGCTGGACTTTTGCTAGCTCGCCTCTTTTCATGAGGTGAAATTACCTTCAACCATTCCGTTTGCTTTTCAAGCAAAATATTCGACGGAAGAAAGCGTAAAAATACGCGTTCTAATTTTGATAAAAATTCGCGAATTAAACACCTCTGTTACAACAACAACAACAACAATAAGAAGAAGAAGAATATTAAAAGAAATTAATTAAAAATTAATTAATTCGTTTGTTTCGGACAGCCAGATTGTCCGCAAACCACGGACGATATCCGGGACAATCTCACGGCTAATAGCGATGACATCTCCGATTTTGTAACGCTCGGTTCGTTACCTTCTCGTTGTCTCGGACGCGGCTCGGAGGGTAGCATCCCTCCTGGTCGTTATTCCATTGGGCGCGTTGAAGGGTTCGGGGCGAGAAGCAATAGGAGCGCGAAGAGACGAAGAGACGAGGAGGAGACGAAGAGCAGCAACGGCCTTATCTAGCTGAAACTGTTTCGCTTTGCACGTACTTGGCGAGACGGAGCGGCTCGCCGAGGAGAGGAGATGATAGTGCACGAGCTCGTTATCGAGCGTTACGTGCCAATTGTCGACGAACGCATTTACCCGTGCCGTTTCCAGTAATTCGATCGGTCGTTCCACGAAAACGGGCACATTGCTGACTGTCTAGCTTGACATTCCATTCGCTGCGAACCTCGTAAACTCGATCCTGAAAACCTATCGAGCTAACGAAGCAGGTTAACGAAGTAGGTCGTTGATCCGAGATTCTCGCGAGCAAGCTGGTCGATGGTGTTTTGAAATCATAATGGAAAGAGGGAGCAGAGACGAGAGAACGAACGACAGAACGAGGAAAAAAAGAGCGACGAAATAATCCGTCGTTCGAGAAGAGAGACACACGATCACAGTTGTGCTTAACGAGCGAGCCTCGTTGAAGAGCGAACGATAGAGTATCTATCGCGCGAAGTAGTCCACCAGGAAGCCAACAGGCGCACGTCGTTCGTGACATCGAACGGGGCGACACGTGGTCGTCGCGTATCCGTTTGCAACATTCCCTACCGACACAGCGTGTCTAACAGCCAGCAGAGCTATTCGGAACGGCGACAGAGGGATCAGAGAAGAGGAGCGTTCCGGTTAGCCAAACTCGAATCAGCTCGCCGACGGATATGGCAGCTGTCATTCCTTCTGTTGTCCCTCAACGATTCCATCTCGCTCGACAAAGCAATCGCCGATGTGGTACCGACAGTGAATCCAGCGAACAGGTGTTGTCGCAACGTGTCCAGGTCGGGATACGTGATTCCTCGTGATACTAGGCGGTCGCGTAGTGTCGTCGATCGATCAACAAGACCACCGCGAGCGTTCCACGCGCGCATTCTTACGATTAGTGACCGAAAGTGTACAGCGCGACGGTGATAATCGTGAGTTTCAACGGTGAATCAATCGTCATCGATCGAGCAAGTAGCTAGAAAAAGAAGAGAAAAGAAGAGAGTAGATACGGTCGACTAAAGGAAGTTTCGAAGAACGAATAGAAAATAGAATTATATATAGTTATTCTTGGTAACTGTGGTCCCAGAAGAATTTCTTTAAGGATGAAGAACACAAAAGTCGTTGATTCTCCGCGACCAGTCTCCAAGTTTCGCGGTACCCTTCTTCTGCTTCTGACACTGCTCGCAGAGGTGAGTAGGATGACGGTGGCAAGTAATCGTATGTATCTAGGACATGTTGTTGGATTGCCTTCCTGCGACAAAATCCGCGCGCGTGCAAGACCATGAGAGTCGGGACTCTCGTCTATGGTTACCTTCTATCTTGAATACGTGCAATGTTTTGGTCTGTTTCTGTCGTAATTATCAAGCAACGAAAACTACATCTTTCGATTTTTTCCAGTTTTTATATTGATATTTTCCGTAGCATTTGCGGCCAATTGATTTTGAGATTCTTTAGAGAGAACGTGAATGAAACAATCGTCGACACATTTGTTGGGTGACCGACCCGGCCCAACAATATTGGCTCAGTGCTAATATTGAGTTAGTAATGGTCTACTTAAAAGTAAACTGTAAATAGGTAGTCACAAGGGCAAAATCCAGTCATTTGGTCAATCTATGCTCCTTCCCCTTTCACTTGACGACGATGAAAACTGAAATTATATAAAGACATGCTCGGAAGAAGCAAGGAGATAGATTTCCATCAACACGACCACGATTTCAATTTGGAATAAATTAATGTTATTACAAAATTAAAAAATGTTGTTTCATTCTACGCGGAAACCAACACATTATCACGCGATAGTTGTATGTTTGTACGTAGGAAGAAATATTTGATTTATTATATTAGAATATTACGTGTTGTAATAAAAGTGCAATGAAAGCGCATTTTTCATGTTATAATATTGTATAGTTATTTAAAATCGATTTTTGTCGACGATATCCATCTTATTTTGATTATTTTAAAATAATCAAACATTTACGTAAAAAACGTTGGTGATAGTCGGCCGTCATATCGTGATAGTGAACGTGTTAATAATATGCTACCTAAGAAATGAAAAAAAGTATTCAAGGTAAAAGAGTTGGACCGTTTCGTCATGAGATTCAGAGTCGCTGAGATAATATTTTAAATGGTCGAATTCTTGTTGACGTTATCTTGGTCATTTACATTTTTTGTTTATGACATTTCTTTGGTGTAAGGTAAACGATACTATTGGACTATCGATTTTCATACAATTATGAAAAATTTAGAAATGCTAAATCTAATATCATTAAGTATTCTTCCACGGTGAGAAAGAAATTACCGACAGATTTGTCAGTTGAAAAGTTTCTTGACTCAATAATAACTTCGAATTTTATTGTAGATTTAAGACAAATGTCAGTCGCACATAGGCATGTAAATCAAATTTTCAGAAGATATTCTAACGAGCAGAATCTATTTAGATTGATCTAAGAGTCAGATAGGGGGGGAAAAACCCACGAATTTGCCAGTCAAAAAGCTCAATAATAAATTTCACGAATTTTGCTGTAGATTCGAAGCAAATCTCCGCCCGTTATACAGGCGTATAAATTTTACATGTTCTCTATTTAGAAATCACTCTAGAGATAAGAGAAAAGAATCCACGTGGAAAAGTTTCCCATCTCTACGATAGATTTCAAGAGTTTCGCGATAGATCCGACTCAGATCTCGTCTCGAGTTGTGGTCAGCGATCGGTGAAGGGGAACAGGCCGCGCCGAGGTATCTAGTCTTCTTTTGTTCGGCTTGTGTCCCGTTTTGTGTCCCCGGTTTGCGAAACTCAGTTGACTTTCCCAACGTGAGAGAACCAACGTCGCCTCGTATCCGGCGCGATCTGACCTCTGAAATCGAGGGGACCCGATCAACGACGCGAGAACCGTTCCTTATCCAAACGTTCATCAAAACGTTCCGACGCTGCTGGATTTCCTTGGATCGAAACGTTTCATATCGCGCGAGTCACACCAGATTGTGAAATTCCCACCGGAGTATCGTTTGCCGCCGAGAATTTTACGTGGGGATTTTTCTTTTATTCAATATTCGTCTTATGCAAACTCGTAGCTCGCGAGCTATTCAGTGACGCTGCCTCGGACTGTTCGCCAGTATATAATGTAATTGCGATTCGCATCTTCTTCTTTGATGGTATTCGGTGTTCTATAGTCCGATAAGAATGTGGATTTTGTCCGTTTGACTAAGCGTGTTCTGTGAAACTTTGGTTTATTGGACGCTTTGTTTTTAGAGGGATCTTGGTAAAAATAGGAAAACAATTGGAGGGATCACTTTTGTATTATATAACATCATAACATCATGTTATGTTAAATAACATCATAGGATATTAACACAATTCTTTGTATATTAATTAAATATACTGAAAATCATGAGACATTAACAATAATGTATTGTAACGTCACGAATATTTCAACTTCTTGAAATTGGATAAAATTATGGAATCTAGGTGGAAGACATAATGATGAAAAAATGTTAAACAAATTCTTCGAATATCCTTTCACAACTCCAATATTAAAAAGTAGAATTTGATGATGCAAAGTGACCGAAAAGAATTTTGAATGAAACGTTGGGTTAATTTAAAATTAAGACGATAATTCAACGATAATCAAACGGAAGTCTTACGAAATGACGTGAATTCGCGTCAGCAATAATTAGAAGCAGAGTTTAAGATGACGTGAGTCCACGAGTCGGCAGTTACGAATGTATTGATATTTAACATTTAATTGGTATCATCGTAAATTGGTATCATGGAAGCTGTAACAGTTGATAGCTTCGTTATTTAATTTTGGAATTTTTTATTCGATTTAATTTTATTAATAATTTCTATAGCACGAAAAATGCAAAGTGCAAAATAAAATTAAATACTCTAAATTTTTTAGTCGTTATTTAGTATAAATTGTTGTAATTATGGGATAGGATTATATATATATATATATATATATATAAAATCCTCAAATAGCTGGATTTGTAGATAATTATAACAATTTATACGAAATAACGATAAAACAATACAATGTAATCGCTAGATCTTCAGTGAAATCTTTGAATTTCAAGGCATAAATAATTTTAAAAGTTATTACAATAGAAACAACTATAGAAATAAAAGTACGAGCGCGTGCTAATCTTACTGATTAAGATTGAAAGAGTTAACCGCGAAATAGAATATTATCGGAGGAAATAAAATTTCAAGCATGAAGAATTACTAGATGCATCAAGGTTTATCGACTAAAGGAAAGTTTCGTTAGCGAAAGTACGTTTCCACGAATTCAGCGAGCCTCGTGGCGAATGAAATCGCCATTTGCACGATGGACAACGCCCATCCCGATTGTTCTCGAAGACGAAGATATCGTTTATCGTTTTTTTGCAATATAAAATCGATGCTCGAACGCGAATCCACTAAGTTGGAAACTATTAAGTTATTCGCGTATGCCGATGCGCAGTAACTAGGCTAAGTGAAAGTGAATAAAGTAAAGATTGGTGTAAAAAACAATGCAAAAGCGGATAGTCGGGGTTGTAGACGCGTGTTAAAGGATAGAAAAAAGTCGCAGAATCTTTTGGTTTTAAGGTTACATTTTGTGAATGAACGACATACTAGATTACTGCAAATATTATGCAAATGTTATTATTACGAGTAGAGCGCGTACAAGATACATTATAATTAGATCTAACAAATCTCTAACGCTCGTACAAATGTCCACATTCTAATTATAATTTTACATTACTTTACTTGTAACCTTCAAAAGAAGATAAATATATTAATATTAAAGTTTACTGGTATTTTTGTTAATAAATAGGAGGATGTTAGATGGAAAATTGTTTTATCTCCTAAGTATTATAGTACGTGTGATACGTCGGATATTTTACACGTTCTCGAATATCAAATAAATGCTCTGCATTTTAGCGTTTTCACATTTTCCATAAATGCGTAAGAATCGGCGATTTACTCGCGAGAGATTCATTAAATGGAAATATTTTTTGATGAACGTGAAACATCACCATACGATAATTATACGAATAAAAGAATACGTTTAGTTTGTTATTCAGTTAATAAAACGTAAGGAACCACTTCACGGTAGTCTGGCAAACACGGCGAAATTATAATTAACTTTGACTATGCGATACAACAGATAACAAAATAAAACGGCCATCTGTTTCAATTTGTTGAAACGAGTCGGTTTTTATGGACGAGTGAATATTTAGTGTGTGTTTTCCCTATTTTCCATGTTCGTGGGACTCAAGTTATTTATGGCGAAATTTTTGACAAGTGATATATGCGTCTACCACCGTTAACGTAACATTTCACAACCCTTCAATAGTTTCAATATATGACTTTGTTTTTGAAGATACGCACGCATAAAACGTTTATTCGATCGATATAACACGATATAATAAAATACTTAAATTTCAAAGTGTAGTCAATTTTCAAACAAACGATATGCAATAAAATAGGCACTGTAGAGAATATTCACCCTGATTTAATTATTAATACTATTAATACAATTTAACATAGAAGAATTTCCATGCTTTTTTATGTATATCGTGCGTGTTATATAAAATATCTTAAAAGTTCATTAATATTTCACCAATATGAAAATATATACAAAAGTTACAAAATGTGTACATATTGTAAATACGAATAACCATTTTATACATGTAATAAATGTTAAATATAGTTCAACATAATTGATAATTGAACGTTTAAATACTCTGCGATGTCTACGAAATTGAATGTTTAAATGCTTGGGTGTCTACGAAATGTACGTACACACATCTGTATTAAATGTGTTGTAATTTTTGAATTTTCAAATTTATTTCAAACTTGCCGGTCGTGTCTCGTTATTCCAAAGCCAACTTTCTTCCTTTGAAACGTGTAGGAAAGAAAAATTCGAGCCTTTCAGATTCTTTCGCGCAAATAAGAAGAGATTCCATCGCATGGAAGTACGCAATTACGTCGCAAGGAAAAGTATACTCGGGTATTGCACTTGCGTCGCGTTGTACTTGAAAAAAGATTACGCGTTATAGGAAGATATACCTCACTGAATCACATGTACTTTCTCTTCGGATAGCTTCCTGTATCTTCGTTTGCAAAGAGAGCTGTACGACTCATTCAAATTTCTCGAGTTATTATCTGCAAATCGAATTTCGAATAGAACAATTTTTTCTCGCATTACTATTTTCTTTTTTCCTTTGAATACCACGTATGTACATCGAGATGATGTATTTTTTAAGATCCGTTGTATTTCTTTCTTTTTTTCTTCCATTCGTGGTGGCTGCATTTTTGCAATGGAATAAAGGATGCACCGGATATTCACTTCCTTCATCCGTAACATCAACATATCAGTGACTACGAAATTTGCATCCGCGGTTAAGGCCGCGAAACTTCCGACATCGTTTGTCAGAATTACAGTAACTTCCGCTTTGTTCGACAGCATTTAGAGCGTTCGCAACCGATGCTTTTGTAAACCAATTGTTTCGTTTGATATTACACGCAGAGGGTAAAACAATCATCGATTAACTTTCGCTTGCTTAATTATAGCATAATTATCTGGATAAAAGATCCGTCGTCACGTTCATTGTTGAATTTCATCTCGGTAGGAAATTGTTAATTGCATTCGCTTCAACTTGGTTTGTCGAAAGTATCCTCGTCTTTGTAAATTATAATCTGCAAATTTTTCGCGTTGAAAGAATAAACATTCTTGGTTTATTTGTATCAAGTTTGTTAGAAAGTTTTGCCGTTTTTAGTGTTAAAAGATCTTTATTTCACCAATAAAATAATTACAGGCCAACAAAGTAGTAACAATAAAAGTAAATCGATAATCACGATGATACCGCGATCGCTTGGAATATACAAGTGTACTACGGTAATTGTAACTCTTGACTTGAGTTATGTAGGAAACGCAATCAACTGCACACTGACCCGACGTGGACTATTTAACGTACTAGACCTTCAGGGAACTGAGAGCTTAACCAATCAAAGTCAGTTCTTTTATACTATGGGTCTATATATGTCCTTTTTCCTCAAGAGATTGGAAAACGGACATTGTCTATGGTCAGGCCCATGTGAGGCTATTTGACAATTACCACATGGTCCTGCCGATACTACGAACTTGGGTCCACGTCCTGGGGTGCTTCCTGCAGTTTGGACTGTGTCCCCTACACCGTTGAATTTTAATAAGTTGAATTATTATTATTTAGTATTAAGTTCTTTTTGGTTGGAAAGTTTTGTCATTAAACTGTAATGAAATGTTCGCGAGTTTTCACAAATGACAGATTTTTCAAGCTTCTTTGCCATTGCGAAGACATAAATAAAATAATGAAATACGAAGACTGAAATAATTATTCCATCAAGAGAGATAAAATACAAACACGTCTTACGAATTCACCGCCTAACAATGAATACTTATGCTTTATCTGTTTAAGCAACCTTTGATCCCTGATTATTTAAATCGTGTCATGTACAAATCAACTACTATTTGATTCTTTTTTACACATTTACAGTTTATAAAAGAGATTGATTTATGACAAAACTCCCGAAGCCAACATAGAAATTTATTTTATTATTGGAACATGATCTTCGAGAAATATCACGAATCAATTCATACATAATCGAATGAATAACAAACTCAAGCCTTTAGGAAATAAATTTATTCACAGAATAATAGATAGGTAACGTTTATATTAAAACTATATCTTCTCAGAGGGAAGAAAATAGAGAGCTAACATCATTATTTTGAGTCTTGAGGAATTGAACTTATTCACAAATATTTCGGGATAATATTTTTTCGCGTAGGAGGACGGATCAATCGATGCAAAGTCAGTTCCGTTCATGTTCACGACCTGCTACATTATTTCGAAAAATATCGCAAATTACTTTATTTATTTATACTCAAGGATTAAATTTTGTCACAAACAGGCAACATTTACGTCCAAAATAATATCCTTTCGTGGAAGAGAGCTACGTAACCAACTTTACGTTGGTCAACGTAAAAGTAATTCTACTCGTGTTCACACGAGCCAACGTACGAATTGTTCGCGGTATTTTCGCTAGACGTGGTGGGATTGGGAGAAAGCCGTGACATTATTGGCCCAGAATTCGGGGCTCATGACTGCGTGCTAATTTAAGCACTTACTACGAGGACCCTGTTCGTCGAATGGATCGCGAATAACTGACATCGTCGGCTTTAACCTGTGAACGTTATGCACGTTACGATACGCTTACGACGATGGGTTACGACGTCGCGTCGTGGGCGTTTCATTGGTCAACGTACCGCGAAAAAGTTTCTGCCAGGACCGTGTTTCCCAGCAACGTGAACCCTTTTCCTCTCGGCTCGACCCGTCATCTACCTAAAAATAAACTCGCGCTTTCGACGGAAAAATTCGATACATCACGAACGATTTTTCTCTTCTTCTCTTCTTTCTTTTTCCTGGTAAATCAGTGGTTTAAAGCAATTTTCTGTTGTGGTTCTCCGTTTTATGAATTGCCCTATTCACATTCTTGACTTTTGTAAGTTTTGTTCCCTTTCTATCACAAGATTAGTATCTTTTTGTTTACCGATGATCATGATCTATATATAAATATCACGTATTATGTATTGTAATTACAACTGACATAAAAATATTAAATACATAAATATACGCAGGTATGAAGTTCTTTTATTCCGAACGAGTACGAGGTTTAATATTTACTTGGGTCCAATGGACTTCCCAGTAATGCGAACCCTTTTTTGTTCGCAGATAGTTTAACCCTCGTCGAGGTAAAAATAAGCTCGTGCTTTTGATGGAAAGATTTGATTCATCGTTAAGCGACGTTCGAGGGGAATGTTTTTTCCTGTTCGCCGATCGATAGTTGGAATACTTTGAACAGTTAAGTGACAATCGGATGAAAGTTCGAGCATACTAAATTAAATAAAAATTATATCGCAGAGTATATTTACGAGAACTTGTAGCGCGAAAATAAATGACAAGTACGTCTAGAAAGACGGCGTAAGTTTTTATTTTAAATTTTTATTATTAATATATATAAATATAAATATAAATATATTTAATTTCATCATTTCTTTTTCATATATCTAATTCATATCATATGGTTGTTCGATATATTATACTTTCTCTGTGAAGCGTGAGAGTCTCACCTGTAATTTGTGAATGAGAACGGAACGTTCGAAGTTTAGAACTTTGTTACACTTTTTGTAGTCGTCTCTAGAAATTTGCATTGATAGTATTAACATACTATCATTGGTCGTTGGTATAATTCAATCTTGTCGTGTAAGAACATACAAATCGTCAAAGAGATATTTCAAGTGTACAGAGTGGAAAATGATGCAAAAGTACTAATATTTTCTACAGTTCATTTTTGTTGTAATATTACGTGTTTAATTATAATTTCGTAATAATAACAAAATATGTGTCATTTTTAAAATAGCTGTGTTGTGCGATATATTTTTGAACATATAAATACTTAAGTTTTAATGTGATATTTTTATTCTTTAAATTTAATACATTTTTAATATATCGAGGAAAGTCGATGGCAGTGTGAAATCTTAAATAATCTTAAATAAAATGAACGTTGAGCATTCATTGATAGAAATAATTTTCTGTCCTAAAAAATACGAGAAACTTTCGAAATCGTATTATATTTGGAAACAAGATGTAAAGTTACTTATTAAAGAGATGTAAAATCTAATCGCTTTTATGGCTGTTAAGTAGATATCTACTTGGGACAATTGTCGTTGTTAATACGAAACGAAACAATTATCACTATTATTTATGCTTTTGCGTAATTATTATCTGTTCCACGTAATTTTATTTCTTAAACTTCTCCTCAAAGTTTCTATTCCGTAAAAGCAATCGGTTGCGCTCTCATAATTCCTTAATGGTTAAAAAATTGTCTCTAAAATAACAACAACGTAAAAATAAAATGGATAAGTAGATAGTAAACGAAATATCTAGGTTAGTCCTTTGATATAAAGACCGTTCGTATAGTTCATTCATTATATATTTTTTTTCGTTATTGTCTAAAGCTATTACCGAGTAAATGATTATAATACTATCAAAATCGTCGTTTAATTTATTATTATTATTATTATTATTTATTCTCATTTCTAAATTGCAGATTTATATTTCATAAATTTTTTTTTTATAAGAATCCGCAATCTATTTATTGTTGTTGAAATTTCTGTACAAGATAAAAATTTTCTCCACTGTAGAAACTTCTACAGTCTCGAATTATTTATTTTACTTTTCCGACTCACAAGTTCACAAAAATACATTCGTAAGTCAAGATTTACTTCAATTCTTTATAATCTTATAATTTAATCATAACGCATGCGTGCTCAAGCATCATTCGCTGTGAAAGATTGAATTATATGTAGTTTGAAATCTCGAAGTTCTCTGTACCGTTAAATTTGAAATCATCTTGACATTTAAATAGCTTCTTTCCTTATATTATTAAATAAAACAGAATAAAATAGTCTGATCTCAAGATTAAATTTTAGATAATCTTAACATCCGAATAATCGCTTTCTTTATTTATACAACATCAAATAAAATGAAAGAAAAGGATATATATCGAAAGCGTAATGAATGAAATATGAACCAAGCGTGTCAAATAGTTTGACCGAATATCCGGTAGGAAGGCAGCGAACATTTTAAAAGTGTCGTGCCACCAGTGCTCTGATTTAGACTGGCACGTTATCGATTCGCAATTGTAACGATATTGACGGCCGTGTTGCGAGTAACGAGCGTGCACATGACGAGCAATCAGTTTGCATTTAGCGTAACGACAACGCGTGCACGCTGTGCTCTTTATTCATTGGTTTGCGTGTCGCGCAAAAGTTTTGCGACCTACCAGGATAGTGACCCAGAAATTCACGCAAATACATACGCGCCTCGACGTTCGTTTCTCACGAAACGAACCTTAAACTCTCCCCATTCTTTTACGTTACTTTATTGGAATTAACAAAACAATGAACGTTCACCTATGAAATAAAAATTTTTCCCCGAAATTGAATTAATTAATAATAAATTTTTTCGTCTTCTTAACAAGAAAAGTGAAAAAATTAGTAATGGAACAAATAAATTATTAAATAAGTATATGTAGAGATTACATTGATATTATATAGACAAATATAATACTATTTATAATGTTATTTAATATATAATATAGTAATATTTATAATACCATTTAGCATTATGTTTGAAATTTAATATTGAAAATTAACAATTATATCTATTCATTGCTCTTGTCAAATATAAAAAATAATTATCGCACTACTCTGAAACTCTTTTGATAAAACAGTTTCGCGATGTTCTTTCGTCTTTCACTCGAAACGTTTAATATCTCATATTTGTAACGGGCGACGTATCCGTCGACATCCTTATAACGGAGTAAATCGGCACAGGAAATGATGATCGTAAGTTGAACCCGGGCAAGCACCGGAACTTAGGTTAGACGGCATAGCAGGCGCGGCGCTCGAAAATGCGTGCAAGGGCAAGTGCAGAAGTTGCACGTGGTTGTCTGTCGCTCGTTGCTCTGCTACGTGTCTTTCGCATCCGGATGTGGGCTTGGAGCACATCCTGGTCTAGCCAGGGCGGATGCGGCCGCGTGCACAACGAAAATAGAGCAGACGGGAGAAATAAATCAGCGAGATACTCGACGCAACCGTACCGGCATCTCGCACATGTATCATATGCATGTACGTACAGTATACACAGTTTTCACGAGATCTACTTTTCACGTGTTAGATGCGACGAATAATTCTCGAGACAAAGAATCGTAATTCTAATCGAGAAATGTGCGATGCGTACTCTTCCTCTTGAGTATTGTATTTTAAAATTGGTTAAATAGTAGTAAATAATCCGAGTACTACAAAAATAGAAATGATTCTTTAAAAGAAAATTAATGTATAAGCAATATTATTGTATACGTAACGACGAAAATAGTATTGGAAGATTTTGCGAGTGAGCCAAGTGTTAACGATAATAGAAATGTATTTTAATTGATAGAGGTTTATAGTAGGTTCATAAGTTATATTGATTTATAAATTCTTTCACGACGGTCAAATCTGCGCTTACATCGTTGTTAGTTTTCATGTTGGTAGTTAATAAACTACCGTCAGCAGTTGATTGAATTCTCTGTTTCTTAAAATTTCTTCATTAAAAATTTCCACCGTTTTAATCTTGTTTTAATCAGGAGAACCACGTTATTTGTAATACGAATAAAATTTAAATTTGACACATTTCTTTTTCACTTATTTTTCGTGCAAATGTATAAAAGTGTCGAACATTCAAGTGATAAATGTCGCAAGTGACAAAAATTAAGATAATAATGATATCCCATTAAGATAATTGTATAATTATATTATGTTTACGCAAATATTTTTACAAATCAGTTTATATATATATATATATATATATATATCTCCTAGGTCGATATTTGAACCGGAAAAACGATAAATATTTCAATTAAAGTACATAAAGTGCATGGTCCCATATTAGAGAGTCGTGTATAATTCATTAATTGCAACTTATTCAGTAACTGGAACACATGAGGGGTAACGACGGTGGTATTCTTCATTGTGGAAATTATATGCTTTCTGTTTCTGATGTAATTGTACTTTTTATATATATTCTCAAATAGGAATTTCTATATTAATTTGTATTTTTTTAATTAAAAAATACAAATAAATATGGTAAAGGTAATAGACATCGTGAATTTGGATATGTAAAATAATTTCTACTTTTTATAACAAAAAAATGTAGTTTACAGCTTTGTAAACTTTTGTAGAACAAAATATTTAATGCAGTTTATTAATTAAGAACATCGCTGGATAATATAAAAACGTAGAAAACATGCAAAGTAAAGTACTCTCTTATTAAGCTTAAAACAATGGAAGTTGTTGTTTGACATTGAAGAAATTGGAACAGGAAAAGATAAAGAATTATAAAAGAAAATATAGAGAGGTTCCATTAGGAAAGATTTCGTTTCTCTTCGTATAACCAAAGATATTTTCATGTATTTTAGAATATAACTTTCTATTGAAATTTCTCAATTCAATTTTATATGAATTATATAATGATTAATTTACGAATCCGGTTTCCTTCGGTATACTCATTGAAATGAGTCACTAGAAACTATACCTGAATCGTGATCTTCCATTGGCAACTTTCACTTTTCAAGCAATATTCTTGTAAAAACAAAAACAATATTTCGTTTCATTATACGATTAATTATAGTCGTACATTGTTTTTATTTATTTTACTAATTACCAAATAAATTTCAACGATCAATTCCTGGTGACAAAAAAAGTACCCGCAGACAACCTTGTTTTTCCATCAAGCGTTTATTTTATCAGGTTTAACATTTCATTTTTATTGCATCAAATTTTTCAAGTCAAAAGAGTTGATAGTATTTAAATAAGCCGATTGTCACTTGTTTATTGTTACATTATCTTAACACTACGTATTAAATGAACGATATAAAATAATGTTTAAAAACAACGTCATCTGTATAATCAGTATTTTACATAATAAAGATCTCAAAATTTATCGTATCCATTAAATATAATTCGGATTGTGTTAATCAAACTGTAAAAAAGAAATATCATATTTTTTAAAATTATAGACAATCTTGTAACAACTTCATTGCACATAAGAATTAAATATTTATCTTGTAACAATTTCACTGAGAATTAGATATTAAATTTTTAATATTATTTCAAGAGACTTTTCTCGAAACAGTGACTTTTATCATTGAAATCCTTCTTGCGTCTGACAGTACAATTAATAATAATAATAATAATTGTAAATATTAATAATAATTGCAATATAACATGTAAAATTAATAATAATAATAATTTTTCTCTCTTACAAATAATCGGAAGTTTTCTTATATAATGCACTCGAGTCCAATTAATTAATTAATTACGCAAACGTTACAATAAACGCGATGATGAATGCGAGTAATTTTTTTGTAAGCACTACAGCTCGCGAACAGGATAGGGGTCATTTAAACGTAGACACATAACACAAGCGTGAGAAAGAAAAAAAAAGAAAGGAAAAAGACGGAGCAAAAGACTTCCCCGTTCGGAGAAGAAGCGAAGAGAAGTTGCTTTTCTTTTACAGTCTATGACATCAGAATTCTGGGATCTTTTCGGCGCACGTGTTGCACCCTTTTCGGCTGCATCATTTGTATTTTTGTCACTCGCGATTCCGATCTACCTTTGCACGCGGGACAGCGCGGAAGTTGCACACGAAGGAAATCGGACAATTTTTCGCGCGTGGGAATATTCTCAAGGAATTGGAACTTTTTCAGAAGCGTTCGTTGATCTGAACAATGGCGCGGGACACGAATTGCATAACGCGCTCGTTCATCTTGAAATGAAACAGCGTTTAAAGATGGAAACGGTATGCAGGTAGAGAAATGTAATGAAAAGTGTTTCACAGATATTTGATCTGGTATGGTTTGGAATTTTTAACCGTTTGAAGGTTGAGCTTTTCCTTAATTGTGAGAAAAGTATTCTTTATTAATTATTGCTAATATTACATATTATATCAATAACATTTTTTGTTTTACTTCATGTTATTTGTTATTATTATTATTTTGTTAATTTTTCAAGATTCGTTTCTCTTATATAACGTTCAGAGTAAATTTTACATGTATAATTTCTTATACGTACGTATAAAAATGAAAGTTTTTTCTCGAAAAAGAATAACATTTTATGCGAGTTTATAAACATTTACGGAATAGTAAAAGACAACTGTAAAGTAATAACAATTTACTAATTATTATTTATCTACTACTAGCAGACAATAATCGTATTATTTTCACAAAATTGTACGTTTATATCGTTCATAGTTATATATTTATTTATTAATCACTATTTTCATGTCACGTTGGCCTTCGTATCTATACTTTCAAGCGTTTATCAATACGAAACGTTTTAATGGCGCGTTTAATGACGAACTCGCAGCTGACGGCCATGGGATTTAAAAGTGTGAGAAAATGTCATTTGCTCCATCCGCCTCTTCGACTGCTTTTTTGTTTAAGTTTTAGCAAAAAGCGTCTGTCGCGTTTGTTCTCCCTGTAGCTGTGTTGCAATTTTATTTGCGCGTACATAATATATACATAATATATATACACAGTACATAGTGGTATGTATTTGCATATTTTCATTTTTAGCTCGACAGTTGTAACAATTTTACAATTTGCTCATTTTATAATATGTTATTAGACGACTAATTCATTTTATATTTTATATGGAGATAATTAAAAGAACGGAACCTAAATGAAAAATTATTTTATTTATTAAATATTATAATATATTTTTCACATATTAGATATTTTTAGATTAGCATTATTTTTGAATATCCTTCTTTTTATTTATTTTTCTCTGTTTAACAATTTTATTATTCTCACATTATATAATGTAGCAATTAAAAACATAAATAAATTTATTCAGATTACAAGCAGAAGTAAAAAATTTTCGAGGTTGAAAATATTATTTCTAGCAATATAATGTCAAGTTGTATACATTGTTTATTTTCAAAGTTATTTATAATTTAACAAAAATATTCGTATCATTGAGAATGACTTGCATCGAGTTATTTTCAACCAAGTCGTACTTCTCTCGCCAAAGACTTTGACAAATCTGAATTTTTTGCAAATTTGAAAAAAAAATTAGAAATAATCGTTTTCGAAGAGTTATAAATCTCTTAATCTTAAAATATCAATTTCTTGATTTCTTTTTCTTCCTGTAAGTTGAGAATTGAAATAAAAAATCACACGTATTCACTATTCTTGTTGAAAGAAATTTATTTTAGGAAATTTTGTAAAGTAAAAAATTATATTCCAATTATATTCCAATTGAAGTATAAGAAATTTATTTTAAGAAATTATATCGTAAAACTTTTTAAAATAAACCTTTCATAATAAGAATTTCTAGCTGTTACGTGCAACTCTTTGCTTCAATTTCACGCTACGTTTAAAATGAAAGCGAAATTAAGATATAAAAAAATTCGTAAATTTCAATGGGGTTATGGAATATCAATCTAATGCTAATAACGTAACAGCAATGATGGTAATTGTTCCATGCAGTTATTCTCATGTATGTAACGTACACATGCATAATTAACCACAACTGTTGACTAGTGAGCATGGAATAGGAAAACGTATGTATTATTAATAATATAGTTCATAACAAAGTGCTATGATTAATTCGGTTTCATGAATTTCTGGCCTCAATTACATATCAGGTTAATTTAATACAACAGGTACTGACATTAATTAAATTCCACGAATGTAATTATTGTCAGTAACGGGATATTTAATACAGAGAAAATGAATTTCTTTTTAATTAGGTCTTAATTAGGTATTGGATATAGATATACGTACAAATGAAACTTCCTTTACTCACGAATTTCTCTTTTGAAATAAAAAAATATATAGTAATACAGTTCGAGTACTTTCTAAAATATGATATTGATCGTTCTTTAGAAGCAATTCCTAGAAAGAAATTACTGATTGAAAAGAAATCGTCATTTACAATAGGAACTCTGATATTATTTGCTCTGTGTAATTACATAAATATGTATAATTTACTATTGGCAGTAATTGCGATCCTTTCTAGGACGATTGACGTAGATTGACGTCAGAGTGAATGTTCAGGATAAAAAATTTGCGATTATTATTCAAGTGGCACATAAACTTTTAAATTACCCCACGTCGATGGTAAATGAAAAAATTTCGAACATTACAGCCAGATTCCTGCTTGATTCGATCAACCATGATAACATTTTATTTCATTTCTCAATATTTTTAATGTAAAATTTTTTCTTTACTTCGCTAGATCGAGGTTTCAAGTTTCATTAAATCATTCGTAGTTTATTTTGCTACAAAATCTAGATTTTGAAGAATAAAATCTATTCTTCAAGAATAAAACAATTGTCCTCAAGCTTTAAATAATAACTGATAAATATACAGTTCTTTTTGTTACTAGATTTTGAATGTTTTTATAAGCTCGTGAAAATAGCTATTTTGTATATACATCTTATACTTATACATTTTCTGATTGGTTTTAAATGTCACTGATATAATCATAATAATTGCCTCTCGTTACAAGGTTCATCAAATTTGAAAATGTTAATAATTTATTTCTATAACACACAATGAAAGTTCATTTATGATAAATATTCGAATATTTTCATGAGCCACTGTATTATTCTGTTCCATTATGTCATCCTTTTACTTTTATGTTTTTTTCCTGTCTACAGTATTTGTGCTACCTGTATTTGTAAGATGTTCAACGCTCTGTTCGTCTACGCGTTCCTTTGTCTGCTCGCTCGTTTCTCAAGGGAATTACCTTTCGCCAATCTGCATCTGGCGTGTCAGGGTATGATTTTTATTGTGAAAGTCCATACAATGGAGCCAGGCGCGATCAGTAAAACACGTCTCGTGTGAAATTTTCAAACAACCGGAGGATAAATTTGATTGTCGAATGCCAGAAGAACCTTGGGATTCTTAATTCGGTTCTAGATTCTAGAATTTGAGTAAACGGATATTAGTATTCTATATACTAATTCATTATATTATATAGAATATAGACTAGTATTAGTATTCTATAGTAGTATTGGTATAGCATATAGTATACAGAATACTATCAGTATTCTATATACTAATACTAATACTATATACTAATACTAAATACTTAATTCAGATACTATGACGACCAACTAATCTTGAGAGTAATTTTCAATTAATAAAATGTAATCTTTGCTATATATATATATATATATATATATATATATATATATATATATATAAAGCTATAAAGCTTTATATATATATGAAGAAACAATCAATTAACTATGAAAAAGAATAAAACTCTGTAAATGAAGTACACATTATATTTATAATTATTGTTAGACTTTACGAGTTTTTGGAACATTCGGAGTTACACTGTGCAAAAATATATAAAATATCGAAAATAGAGTACTTGTCGCAATATTTAATGAAAAAAGGATATTTCTATACAGGCTGATTTATTTCAAACAACTGTGCAATAACTTCACTACACGCAAGAAATATTTCACTTTTAAGCACAGCGTACAGAATCAGCTCTCGGATCTTTCAATCGTCGATGTACGAACGAATTAAGAGTGGTTTTGTACCCGGTCGAAGAACCGTTCTCCACCGCCTCCACACTTTCGAGATACGTGCGATATGACTTGGAAGTTCCGTTACGCCGCATGTAATTACGCGAGTTCAGCTCACAACAGAGAGTTAAAAACGCGTTTTGCGTAAATTTTCGTACAATACATGAGTGAGTAAGTACGTAAATAATAATAATACCGTAATTTATGATCCAGCATCTAAGACTCTAGAATCCAGCGTTTAAGAATCTAATTGCTGTGCGTTAATAATCTGCATAGAGAGAGAGAGAGAGAGAGAGAGAGAGAGAGAATATATAACATATAAAATATAATATAAAAATATAACATAAAAATTAACAAAGAATGATAATATAATGTATATTAATAATTTTTATTATAATATATAAATATTAAATTTCAACATCACAAAGGATGTAATACAAGTCGTAAATTTTTAACACTGATAGTGTTCTTGTAATTCAATTCCTTTGGTCTAATAATTTGCAAGAATATGCAAAGATTCTTTGAATCTACGAAGAGGGGAATGATATTGACGGAGCAGAACGAAAAAGGGAGTATTGTTTTCGGGAATGCCTTGGATACTTGCTACATGGATACATTGTAGGGAAAGTTCTGAAAAAAAGATAATTGGACGCTTAGATGAAAATTACATCAATCTCCTTTATTCGGTGGCTATATAATAAGTAAAGTTGATGGAGAAGAGTCTACAAAAGAAATAAATGAAGCTCGTTTCATGGGATTGTTTGTAAATTTGAATTAGATGTGATTGTATCCTCTATTAGGTTACAAACTCATGTTACTGTTAGACAATTATGCAATTTCAAGAAGTTGACAAATAATTTTGATTAAATTTTCTTAATTTTTGGTAATTGCAATTACTTTTTCATTTTTTAGCTATTGGCAATATTATTAATAGTTAGAAAATGAAAACTTTGAATGAAACATATTAGATACGTCATTCCTTATACTAAAAATTATGAAAAATAAAGAAAATTCAACTGGAATTAAATTAATTTTAGTACGCTTTAGTAGTATCGTTAATGGCCGAAAAACTTGCTTCTAAGGAAATTTACATTAGACCTATCATTTCGCTTACTGAAAATTATTAAAAATAAAGAAAATTTAATTTAAACAATCGTTTTTACGTCTTCTTGAAATTATACATTTGCCTGATTGTCTAACGATAAATCTAACGATAAATCTAAATTAGTAATCAAAATTTTAGTGTTAAGAGGATATATATAAAAAATAGTGACGACTATTGTTGCTCAACTGTAAAATATGATCATTTGATGTATGATAATTCAAACGATCAATTGAAAGCAAACGTTCGCGTTAAACGAAGCTTCACGTGTTCTTCAACAAATTGTTTTTTCGGCTAATGCAATTATCGTTTGCATATGAATGGATGTTTTTTCAAGAATGTACACACGTCACGTCAACAATTAACCCATTGTTTTAGCAGCTTTGAGATACCTGAGATCATCAATTGACGATTTGTATAAAACTGCTCCTTCTTACGTTTTATATAATTTATACGCAATAGATGGTTGTTAGATATGATATTATCTACAATATCGAATATTTTGTATTTTCTAGCTTCTAATGTCATCCAATCCTAAAATGATGATTACGTAAGTGTAAAGTAATTTTTACATTACGAATAGACTGCAGATATTTACATATTTTTAAAATTTTAATTGAAAGAACAGAAGTTCATTTACCAAGTAGTATAACAAGTACTCTAGTTTTTCCGCAACATTTCCTCCAGATTTCTTATAGATATATAAAACTTCTAATTATGAGTGTTCAACTGTTGAAATATAACGGTGTAAACGTATATAACTTAATTCTTACATATTTTATACTGTTTTCTCAATTCAATGTATTATATTTCAATATTTGTACAATTCGGAACTTTCTTCAGTTGCAAATTATTTGAATTATTTATTTATATGAAATCTCAAATTTCAATATGTTTAATATATTGCCTGTTCTCGCGTATTGAAAGGCCTTATTTCAAATTCAGATTACATTATTTCAAAAGGCAAATATTTTTCGAAGGTAGTTACTTAATTTAAACACGAACTAAAATTAATTTGAAACAAGATTAAAATTAACTTACACAAACTTAAATTATCGATAAACTAGAATCAGTTTTAAATGTAAATATTAACTTAAGAAAAAACAAAGTACCACAGTTTGGTTTCAATCTCCTAACAAAAGAATAAATGAATATTTGAAACCAACTTCCACGAAGAGGAAGAAAAAGAAGAAGTAACCTTATGAAAGAGGTATGTAATTACCCCCTTGTCGAGCAATTTGCTTTGAATCCACGGTTACACGTCGAGTGATTTTACGACCAGGATAACCGGGATATCGTTGTTTGGAAATCACTTAACAGGCTATCTGTGAACAATTTTCGCAGCCGGTGCGTTTCAACATGTCCGAGTAGAGTCGATTACGTAAATCTTTAATTACGCAAAGTCAAAAGTAACACGAGCGCGGCTTCGTATCTTCGTTGGCTGGAACGTGCAGTGCACGCGTTTCTTCGAATTAACTAAACGCGTTCGAAAACTGTTCGTTTCTTGTTGCTCCTTTTTCGATTAATCGTGTCACGATTTCATCACGGTTTCTGTTTTCTTCGCTCAAGTGCCTACTCGGTTTCGCGAGTGTGAGAAGCGAATTTTACTTTTTCTTCTTCTCCTTTTTTCACAACGTAGTTGTAATTAATGATACGAAATAATTTTTGGAAACAATTTTGAGCGAATAATATTTCGTGGGAAGAGTTACACACAGAGTTACATATTTTGCTAATATCAAATTAATGTTTCTATTTCCTTTTCTATTTTCTTACTTATATAAACAAGATTTCCTTAGTTATTATTTCACTTTCGTCAATGTATTGTTAATATTAAGACATCATAATTTTGTGAAATAATTCCACGTCGCAAAGAAGAGAATGTAATATTAAAACTACACGTATTAAGACAACTCCTTTAATTAAAAAATTTAACGAAAAGTTGTTACTGTATCTAGTTAATTTATTAATCGTCAAATTCATTTTCACTTTCGAATAGTTTACTGATGAACCCGTCACGAACGTTCGAAACATTTAATACGAAACAACTTCTCTCCGAGTAATAATCAAGATAGAAGGAGAAACAGAATCGAAAGAAGCAAGCTGAAATTACTTACGTTAAATATGATGTCAGAATTTCGTGCATTTTTTATGGCAACGATGCAGAAACCTCCGGAACTCAGACTTCGCGCCACGTTTCTACATATTTCCATTGAAGTTTAAAGGGAATTCTTTACTTTTCGCCCGTGTTAATGAACGCCTGACACCCGGAACGTCTGCGCGTTGTCTGGTTTTCCCTCTTCGACGGATTTTCGCAAATAGCTCGCAAGCTTTCGTTACGTACGAAAGCTGTTGCTAGCTAGCGGACACTTCTCCACCGCTCGAAAGTATCCAGACACTTTGATGAATTTGTAGCAAAAGCAAACTTCGCCACGGCGCGCAAATTAACAATAAATTTAATATTCCGAGCGACGCGCGTGTTGCCCACCCTTCGTTTAATTTTGCAGAAGTGGACTGTGAAAGAAAGTATTCGAACACTTGTCATTGAGCAATTTATACATTGCGTGCTGCGTGCGTGTTATATAAAATATTTTGAAATTTCATTAACATTGCCATATGAGACACGACTATCACGATAAAATTTATTGGCAAAATAAAATGTCGTGTCTGTTGCATTGCTTGCGTAATGAATAGACGTAACATATCTTGTAGCAACGAATGCGTTAAATATAATAATTATGTAATGGTACGTGTAGAAAATAAATAAATAGATATCATAATTATTATAAAATTTATTATTATAAATAATAGTGATAATATAAATAAAACAATTATATGATAATAATCAAATGTACTTATGTGTGTATTTTATTAGCAAAACTAATTGTTACTGAGCTGAAGAACGGGCAACTGTACGTTGTAAATTCAGCACTTAAATGACAACTCTGACTCTATTTGAAAAGTGACAGATAACGCGAAAGAATCAGCAAATTTTTCCACAAAAATCAACCTTGGACATTGTTCACATAATGTATTTCAAAAAATGATGAACTGAATGTATGTAAATGACGAACTATACGTTCATTTATTCGATCATGAAGATGAATTTTCTATAAATTTCTAAAGTTCCTTCATTATTTATTTATTAGAATTATTTATTTCTTAAAATTACCAAATGATCAAAATGGCCAATCTACAATTTTCGTTGGGTAATTTATAGATGTAAAACTGTGTATTTTTAGAGATTTAAACGATATTTTCGTGAAATATGAACAAGCAAAAGCTCGTACACTTTATTGTATCATGAGGTTTCACAATTTCATTAGTTGATGGTAATTCTACTCTTTAATTGTCGTGTAATTTAGTTTTACCGCGATTTTTGTTTTATCGTTTCCCCTTCTGTTCCTTCTCTCTTTTTTTTTTCTTTCTCTATTTCCTTTCTCGAGAATTCGTTGATTGCATAAAACGTCGTATTGCACAAGTTGGCTGAAACGTATCGAGCATCTGGTAAACAGGAAGTCGTATCGTTAAGCACATGCAGATCTTATCCGACGATTACTGCTTGGATTCAGCCGTTGTCAGGATATTGCATCGTCAGATTCGATCGTTTCGTGGAACGATGATTGTTCGCTGGCAGTTCTCGCGGATTAGTCCCTTGTACATTGAATTGATCGACGCTGTGATTTCCTTTTATTTGCGAATGTTGCGATTTTCAGCTGGCTGAAATCATTGTGTTTTATCTTTCACTATGTTTGTACAGTACGGTGATAGAATCTTTAAGATAATACGTACGTACATGGTTTTCGGGTTCTACTATTCTGACAGACAGAACTTTCGTTTGTGGTATCCTGTCGTGAATGAAATGAATTTTTATTTTAATTTTAGTAGTAATTTATTTTAACGGAAGTGTTTCTATTTCATTTTTGTTTCCATTGGAAATTTAAAAGTGACTGCTGTTTTAGAATTACTCTATGTAAAATAAAGAATATTTTTTATGTAATAACGTACCACTGTATTACAAGTGATTCACTGCGAAAATATAATAATTATTCCTTTCAATTGTTAACAATTATTCTACAAGTATGACTTTCATATAATTAAGAAGAGTACGAATGAGCACGAAGAGTAATGTAATTCCATTTTCTTTTGTTCATAGATCTCGAAGTTTGTGTTTATTAAATTAAATTAAATTATGCAATTCTATTTAGATTTTAAATTGTAAAATATGCTTATAAACAGAAAGTTCACGTTAAAATACGTGTATATGTAGATCTTTAATTTTCTCAATTTTCACAGAAAATGGACTTACGTCATTTTTAAACTAAACATATTCGTTTCGAGTTCATATGTTAATAAAAAAAAAAAATCCTAAACGATAGCAAATGTATTGAGAAATGTAAAATAATTAAATATGAATGAATATTGGGTGTGGTCTTGCAAACGATCTATACTTGAGGGTGTACTAACCCTTCTATATATTTTTTTTAATAAAGAAACTTTACACATGAATCTGACATTCGTAAGATTACCGACGGATTCGTAGCTGAGACCAATCGATAGCATTAAGGAGTGTTCGTCACGCGCATTTCGACCTTAACGATTATTCAACCTTGCCATCCGTTTCGATTGTTCAATTTCGTTAATTGGTATCAGCCGGTTGGGATTAAATCGTTGGTACTTCGCGAGAATTAATCGAGTGACATAGAAAGGACGAAGCAAATTGCATCTCGAGGTGTCGACAGATTCGTCGATAGATTAAACTGACGAACTGTTCTGCTCCAGTTTCTCTATCCTCTACCAAACTTTCTATTTTTCTTTTTTCTGTTCCGAATTCAATAATTACACGTCGACGTTCGTACTCTTGGATTTCTTAGTAAAAAAAAATTTGGCAAAATGAAATAAAAGTTTCATTTTATAGTCTTTCGATTCAACAGGATTCCATCGTGTGTTTTAATGGCTGAAAAATATATTCGTCGCATAGGAAGCAAGTATCCAGCTTCGAGTATTTTTTTCTCGTTGTTTCCTTTCAGGCTGGGGCTACGTACCCAACCTTTCCCATCCGATTAGTAAAATTTTCACGAAGGCAAGGACTTTCTCTCTGAAATCCAAGGGCCGCGCGCTCCTTGTTCATCTTGAGGATGTTTGTCTTTGACAAACCCGTGGCCTCTCCGTTTGCTGGGGCTCAGGTATTCCATGCAGGGACGTCACGTATAGTTTATTTAGAGATTCGGGGCTCATCCATGAACCAGAACGAAGCAAAACGAATATTGAATTCCTCCAGCGGTGACGAATAAAACGATCCTGATAGGTATTAAACGTAAATCGGAGTATGTAAGCTTCAAATAACAGTGAAATATATATTATATTTATATATTGTTTTATACGAATATTGTATTTATATATTGTTTTATTGTTATACATTGTACTTGATATAATTTGCTCTATAAAAATGTTTCAACGGTTACGTTAAAAAGTTAGCTATTGGTTTTAGCGCAAGTTTAGACTAAATTGAAATGATAATGCAGGAAATGTGTAAGAGAAATAAAATGTTATTATTTTATATAAACTCCGAAAAAATATACAGATGAACTGCTTTGTTGGTTTATGAATTATGAATTTATTATTTCAACAGAAAATATTTTTTGGTAAAAATAGTTTTCTGCCATGGTCATTTTCTTTATGAAGTATCTTTTTAAACTAATAAGAAAGCATGTTAAGTATGTTTAGTGAAAAATGAATATATAGCATGAATGGTTATTTAAACTAATAAGTGTTGAATCTAGTCGCATTGAATATTAACAATTTTAGTAATTTTATTAATATAACATGATTCGTATGTATTCTTGAAATATATATTTGTATGAAATATTTTAATATATTTATATATATATATATATATATATATATTCAAATTCATTTTAAACTTGGCCAATATAACAATCAACAATATAGTAATGAAATGTCACTTATGCTAATAAAATATCAGAACGTTGCATGCAGTATATTCAAAAGATATTTTAATAAATATTCAAATGCTTTCGTGAATTGATTTCTTCCAGATAAGTTATTCTCAAAAGATATTTAAAAAAGCCGTGACCTTAAAAGAAAAAGACGGTATTGCACACCAATTTCTGACCAATTGTGAGAACGAGCGATTACTTACTTAAAAGTAAGATAAAAATATTACGTATATTTCTTGAAAACATAAAACATTGGAGATTAGTAATTTATTCGTCGTTAAGTATTAACGAAACTTCGAGAAACCAAGCGTTCGAATCGTTTTTCATCCCGAGTCGTAAGATAAATCCGTGCACGCCTTACGCAACGTTGATCGGCGAACGCGCACCGCGACCTTCCTTCGGCCAAAGGATATACCTGCGGCTTATGTAACTCGCTAATGATATAGAAACGAACGTTGTATCACGTGAAACGTTGTCACGAGCGCGTCATTTCCTGCCTGCGGGCGTTCCGCGTAAATTAGAAGAAAACGCGGCGTGCTTTGGACCACGTGCTCACGATCGGAAGCGTGTAACACGAGTGACGACAAAAAGCGGAAACGATTGTGTCGCATGTGCGACACAGAGGCTTGCCCAAGGCAGACGTTCTTCCTCGCTAATCGCGGACATTAAAAGCGAATACGGTGAAAATATACGTATGTGCGAAAAGTAAACAGTTCTCGACAGATTGTTTCAAATTGTCGCCGCTCGATGATTCGTCTCTCATTGGATGTAATACGTAGTTCGTTGAATCTATCGAAAAATGTAGATTTGAATACAGGCTTTTTAATTCGATGAAAAATTACACTTTTTTATAGAGAGAAAATGAAAGAAAAAAAAAGAAAAGAAGAAAATGTATATAATGTACGAAAATAATTATTTTATATATTTTTATATATTTTTTATATATATTTATATATCTTTTTTTATTTATCTTTTTGATAACTTCAATACAACAAGATTAATTTATATCACGCAACTTCGAAATAACGCAAACATGATTACAGTAGAAGCGTTCTTTCACGTTTGTCAATTCCTGCTGTATCGGAGTAAGCCACGTTTCACGAGGGTTACTTGCGCTTAAGTTCACAAGTGCTATCCTACATTGTTGGAACGTGTCTGAAGAACTAGTTGATGCAAGTTAAGAGGAATTAAAAGTAATCATTGAAAGCAAGCGTTCTTATATGTCTCGATATTGTTTCACGACTAATCTCGTAGAATATTTTCAAAATATCACGAAATATATAATACGTATACCAAATGAGAAAAAATTATTTTATTCGATGGTTCTTCAATGCACGTTTCGATATTATTTTTACGAGAATCTTCCAAACAGCTTCAGACATTTAATATTATTAATTATTATTAGATTGCGGATTTTTTATGCAAAATCATATTTTTTGGGAATATAATTAAAAATTATCAAATATTACAAGTATTATACTTTAAATATTCTTTATCTTTAAATTTCTTACAATTACACAAAAAAATTATTATAGATATGATAATATTGTGATACAAAATGGTAAATAAATTGATTTATAAAAAGGAAGGATGGTTAAAGAAGCATAAAGAATTCAGTAGGAAAACGTTCGAGGATAAGATAGGGGATTTTTATTTGAACGAAATTACGACATGCACTACTTCAGTACACACGCGTGTGCTTCTTGATCGTGAATTTAATGGTCCAATTATTGGAAAACGTGGAATGCTCGAGTATGTATTTAATTCTCTAAGCTTTATGTGAAAAGTTTCGTATTTATTTACGGGATGATGTTGAAGATACCATATTTTCCCCTGAAAGCTAGGAAACGTGAATGAACTGTAATTGTATATAGAAGCATTTAAATTAAAATTAAAAAATATGATAAATTACAAACTATTCTATATACTAAGTGTTAAAAAAAAAAACACTGTATTCTGAATGTTTTATATGTTTTTTCAGAATATATCCATTTTGTACAATTTTGTATTTTAATAGTTTTCTATAAATCAGCATGAAAATCAGTATCGGTGTGAATTAAAAAGGATTCTAGCAAGATATCCTTATATATATTTTATTAAGAAATTTCAAACATAGAAAAATAAATCAGTCGAATTCAAAAAATGAAATTTAGATTCGTGGAATCGAATTGTAGTATTGGAAAATAATTTCGTTTGATAGAAATATACATTTCCTTCGTTTCACTAAAATATTTTATTTATTTTATTCTTCCACTCGTTATTTTGAGGAACAATTTGACGAATGTTCAAAGGCACGCAGAAAACTCGTAGGAGAAAAAGGTATTCGTAAAAAAAGCGTGAGAGCAAACTGGTCAATACATGGGAATACGTGGAAACTGCAGAAAAATAAATATCGCGAGTGGCGAAAGAGGCGGAACTTTTACCTATATCTGAAAAAAAATAGAATCCTTTGAATTGAAAAAAAGAAAACGTTCATATTATACGTGCAACGGATAAAAATTTGCGAAAGTAAATATATTTGATTCGAAACTTTCAAATCGTGCAAATTTCTGTAAGAAATCTCTGTGCAATAAAACGGAGGAATGTTTGATTCTTTCATTTCAATAATCTCAAATCCAATTCTTTCATATTTGTTAAATTGCCACTATTATTATTTATTTTTGTGTATTATCTATGTATTAAATATTTTGTTCGATCAACCCTTCAAGTGCTTAAAATTATCAAACCGAATGAGGAGAATGTAAAAGATGAAGAATTAATTTATCGTTAAATGTATATTTGTATGTTGTTCTCTTTGGATCTCTAATAAGTAAATAAATACCTTATTATCTATATAATACTCTGGTAATACGGACTAATTACTCAAAGGATGAACAAAATCTTCGAATAGGAATAATAATAAACGTCTGAATAATAGCATAATCGGAGGTTTACTAAACATTATTATTAAACATTCTATTCGAATAACAGATAATAAATACTTACTCTTTGTCATTCTCGTTAGAAAATTACAATTATTGTTACAAAAATTTCAATATAAAACAATGAACAAACACAAACGAACTACTATTACGAAATACAGCTACAGTTACAGTTTAGTGTAATTTCATTAAAAATATTTTTGTTACGTTACAATCAACCAAAATGTTTCAATTTTCTCGACAGATCTGAATCCAAAATTTTTAGACATTTCAGACATGCTCAAAGTCACTCTGCCAAGTTATTACTCAATTATTACACTTATTCATTCTCCTTATCAATATCTATTAGCTACGTATGTTAAGATCACGTCAAAGAGATTCACTGAATCACAATAATTATATCTAAATACTTATGCACGACAGTGAATCCGTCAAACGGAATTATTCAAAAGGATTCCTTCAGAGATTCACCCTCGCGTTTTTACGTACATACGTGTAACGTCTGGCGACAAGGGAGTCAGAATCAATGACATCTAGTGGAGACGCGATGGCGATACGTGTGACAAGAACACATGAGCGTGAATTCACGTGATATTTTTAGTATACTCGCCGGCTGGTGGCGGCGTAACGAATAGATTGTTGTACCCTCTGCTCCATTATGATTTATCTCGTTAAACGGCACGACGAACGCGTCTCTATTCGCACCGTCGAGCTCGATTGTGAGTTCCGACAATTCACGTTGCACAGACATGCTCTCTATTTCCCTCTCTCTCTCTCTCTCTCTCTCTCTCTCTCTCTGTTTCTGTTTCTGCCTCCCTGCACGAGACAAGGGAGAACACGAGCGTGCACGAGTCGCTTTGGAATTTCACGCGACGCATCGGCATACACGTAACGTTCGCTGCACTGTGTAATCTTCGGTACTGCAGCACGGTGTTCCGTGTTCGAGGCATTCGCACGCGTGACACGATGTGCTACGTTCGCCAGCGGAGTATGAATGATCCGCGTTTCTTCTAATGAATCGAAACGAATGATCCTGGAGACTGGCGGAGGCTAGAAAATTCCAGGGGATTATTGGGACATCGATTCGCCCTTTGGAATGGTGTTCGTTGTATAGTAGCATAGTGTAGTAAAGACAACTCAAATTTCTCTAGATGATACTTTTCTTTTTCCATTTAATTTTCTTTTTTTCTAAATAATTTTTTTCTAGATAATTCTAGATTATTAATTTTTCTCAGATACTACCGATTCTAAATGATAATAATAATTCTGGCACAATAGACTGTAAACTTCATAATAGTTTCTACAATTAGACTTCATGTAACAGGAGTTCAGGTTCAAATCAATGAAACGTTTGATTCAAATAAATGAAACACAAAATGTAATTGTAATAGTACATTAAATATAATTCGAGTATTTTATATCAAAGATCCTTCCACGAATTAAAACCATGCCAACTGTTCTCGATGAAGAATATTCACTCATTTCACTGTAATTAATGAACTGGGTTCGTGACATCTATTAAGCTTGGATTTCTTTAAACGAAACACTGAAGCTATTGAGACAGTTCTATTTATCTATTTTATTTATTCGCTCGAAAGAACTCGTTACTTTTAATCGTGTACAATTTCTTTTCTATATGTTAATAATAATTTCTATAAATAATCTACAAATTACTATCTTCTTGTATGAATAGTGAAATAATTTGTCAAGTTTTTATGTATTTTATGTATTAATTGGATGCACACACTATGTGTATCTAAACTTTTGGTCGGTAGTATAATTTATAACACCCTGTACATAGGTACATATGTATAACGGTTCACACAATACTAGTGGTAATTTGTTTCTTTGAAAAGAGGAACATATTGCACAGCTCTTTGTGACAAAGTGTCGTAACGCTTAAATGTTCCACTTGTTGGCGCGGTAAATCTGCATTTGCACTAGGTATTCTGTCTTTGATCAAGACAAGCTTCCTATTATACGAGAGCTTTTTATAATACTTTGCTATGTACAATATATATTTTACACAGGCAAAAGTTGTTATATTACAAGTTGATCAGCTTCATCAAACTAAGAGCATAGAAAGACGATGATGCTATAACTCGTTAATTGTTAAATTTATCACAGAATTTATCATTGCTCGCGTTCAATGAACTTACGAAAATAAACTATTCGTTCCTTGAAAATTGAATACTGAATCTTATAGTAAAACTTATAGTAAAACTTACACATATTAATGAAATGAAAAAATTAATAAAATGATGAACTTGATTTCTGGACAATGGCTTCATCAAACACAAGACCTTGTCACACGTTGATTCAGGTTAGTGTATTTATTAAGTATGACACGAATCACGCACGCTGCGCAATGTTTGCTTACGATTCTAAAATAATGCACAATCGTCTAAATTCCTAATGTAATGGTGTTACTGCGATGTGTGATGTTGCGATAAGTGAACCAATACAGGCAAAACGATCTCCGCGTGCTTTCGGTGCCGCTTGGGCATGTTTGAAATGTCGTAGAAATGTTATCGCGCTTGATTCGCGATTTTACAACAGTAAAGCCAGTTGGTTCGCTCCATTTGAATTCACATTGCGCAACAGTGTTCTTTCTTTCCTGCCCGGTTTTGCTGGGCAACTGTGCACACTGCATTTTAAAACTGTCGCGGCAAGTGATCTTTACTCCCGGAGCATTAATTTTCATATTAAACGAAGCGAAGTGCTAGACTTTTAATTATTCACGGGCAAACGAGTTCGCTCTGGAGTAACGCAGAAAATTTTAACATCAAATATATTGAATATTATTATTAATTTCATTGAATCATTGAATATCATTGAATCTCCTCTCTTTCCTTTATCATTTTTAAAAATGTTGTAGTTGCATTGTAACCTCCTTTAGCTATTTATATTTTCAACGAATCAATATAGGCCACTAGTAGATAATTCACACTTGACGATACCATTGAACTGCTACAAAATCTGATTAACTTCATTCGAAGAAACGTTATCTGTCATTACAAGAGTCATTAGAAAGGTAACCGAAATTTCGTAAAAACGAGATAAGCATCGAACTTGATAAGATGGTAAACGTTGAAACAATGTTAACAACGTGTGTTACGTAAAATAGAATTGTAACATTTTTTTGTGTTGCGATATCGCGTACATATCTGGATCATGATACAGCGACACGCGACCACGACGAGGCCACCACTCAATGGCAAAGAGGCATAAACCTTTGTGGTATTTATAGTAGATATTTATTTATAGTAGTATTTGTAGTATCGTAGTGAACATTCATATCCTTTGCTATTGGATAAGATATACAGTAGAGCTCTGATTATCCGAGTTTCGTTCTATTCATAGAAGAATTGACCCCGGGCAGCCGAGGCCATTCCAACAATCAAATCCTGTTATCGAAATCTCGTTAACCCAAGAATCAAACACGACATGAAAATCAATTTATGGTACGGTCCGTTTGAATTATCAGACAAATTAATTCGGTGCTTTCCATTGAATATAAAAGTACGAATTTACGAAGTACGATATATTATTTTTGATTTATGTTACACAAGTAATGTCTAAAAAAATAAGTAAATATTAAAAAGGCATTGTTAAGTAATTTATACTTGATGATAATAATTAATCTTCAGTTATTGTGATATATAAGTTTGCACAATAATTTTAATGCAATTTGTTCTACGTGTGGCGGACTTGCTTTCAGTTAATCAGAAGCTGCAGGGCAGAATTAATCGTATAAAACCAGATGGTTGATACACAGCGACTTACCAAGGATTTTATATAAATTACTGGTTGTACCAGAGTATTGATCGACAGTGTAGACGAGTGCAGTAATTTGTACCCTCTATTAATGCGTTTTTAATTAAGAGAGTACATTCGGTTGGTATTAATTAAAAGAATATTAAAATCACTGACATGGCTATATTTGTGTTTATTAATATCAATTTAATTACAACATTACGATTGCAATAAAGTATAATAAAATATTCAATATATTTTACTACGAAACGTAGTAAATACAGACAGAAAAAAATTAAGAAAAATCAGTAACTATTGATTACGATTCTACGAACGCAACTGAAAGAATGAAATTTAAAGACATATCTGTTCCATAATTTTCATACACTAAATACTCTAATCAATATTTATTCTGTTTTAATCTTTTATTATTCTACTTTGTTACAATTTAAATATATAATTCAATATATTGTAATTAATAGTCTAATCTATCGTTCGTCTTTATAAATTTCCCAAAAATGCATAAACGTTCGCAATCTAATTGTTAATGATTTGAAATGATTTGAAAGATCAATTGAATTCTAACGTTGTTGTTAAGCTACAATAATAAAATATTCGACGATCAAACTAACAATGACCCAGGCCTCTTGGATTCAAAACGTTGAATCTTTGATCAAACTGATATCGAACAATTCAGAGTGTACTAGGGGTGGTAGACGGCAGTTACCTGACGAGTCGTGTTTCTCTTGGCGCGAATGTCTAACGTTTCGCGGAGCAAAAGGGAAAAACGAGCGGGATCCTTTGAAGAAACAGCATTTGAAAGCGTTACTTTGCGCGCGAGACTTTTTCCAATTTCGCCTGGCAGGAACTAGCGCGACGAGGAAGAACTGTAGAATTAAAGAGAAAGAGAGGGTCGAAGCGAACGAGGGAGAGCGGGGCGCGCGTCGCATTTCAAAAACGAGCACTCGTCGACCGACGTGAAACTTTAACAAGTCGAAAAGCCTCCTTCTTCAACCGCAACCGCGTTCAATCACCGGCAATGCACGCGTGGAAAATAATTCCTCGGCGAATCTTCGCCCCTCCCCTCCCCTTCCCCCTTCAACCCTTTGTCACCATTTCTGCTCGAATGAAATTCTCCGTTGGTTTCTAACGCGTCTATATATACGACCCTTGCTCCTGTACACCCCCGTTCATAAGTACAAGGACATTTGTGAAATTGAGTAAAACAATTGAATAGATTCAGATATTTATGAAAAGTTCACGTGAGTCAGTGTATATGTTTCTAATAAATAACTTGCATTATTTATATTATATTGCATTATTATTTATATTATATTGATTCCAAATTTTACTCTTGTTTATAAATCATCGGATATTTACTCGTTTCGGTCGCAGGCTTATTATAATTTTCTTGTGTGACTTTATTCTTTAATTTTATATTATAGTATTTATCTAATTTACATGTGCATTATTTAACTAAATAGTTTGAACATTGTACTGCAATTCAGCAGTCACGTGATAGGTTTACACTTATGCTGAACTATGATTCCAATTGCACTTCGAAAGTCTGTGTAAATTAAATTTGGAAAACAACGAATAGTCAAAATTGTGATATGGTCAATATTAATAGAATAAATGTGTTTTGATATATTGAAATAGAATTAATTCAATGCAATAATCTTTGTAACATCATGATGTCTGAATTGTATGTTTCATCCATACTGATGAGTACTTTGCAGTTAATCTACAATTCTTAAAATATAATCAATAGACTGCAGATTTTTATTTAAAATTTTATTCATAATTTTGCGAACCAAAGAGAAATGTCAGTTGTACATGCATGAAAAAACACTGTCGCTGATTTCAATTCGTGTCAACGTCAGTGTCACCCCATGATACCAACAACAAAAGTTAAACGTTTAAATTTTTACTATTTTAAACGTTCGGAGAGTTAATAAGAATAAACTAAAGTGCGATAACAGCAAAACATTCGTTTCGAGACTCTGCACTTATGAACACGAGTGTACGTACACAGAGCATGACCCAGCGGCGGGCTACAGAGCTATTCCGCTGTTCTTCGTACAATTAGGAGTTCCTGTCGTCATTCGCGGCGACGACAACGACGACGACGACGCGGGGCGAAACGCCAGATGGAAAGAGCCACGACGAGGAAAAGGGAGCGTGCGAGTTGGCGGATCCCGCCGGAAGGAGGGAGGCGAGGGGCAGAGGGATCGATATGCACCTCAGCGTCGCGACCGGATGTAGAAAGAGCGACTCGAGGCTTCCGCGCGCGGAGCAAATCTTTCGAAATGGAAAAACTTGGAGGAGAAAACTTGTCGCGTGAATACACGCCGGTTTACCGGTGGGGGTGGAGGGGAGGGGTGGATGGATAAAGGGAAATAGTCGAGGAATGGAGCAGAGATCTCTGCCTCTGGATTTAGAGATTTCCGGCGGCGAACAGGCTCAACGAGCCACGAAATTGAAATTACCAAGATGGTGTTCAGAATGTTCTGAATTGATATTGTTTGACGACTTGATGGGCTGAATGTTCGAGATGATTCGATACAGTATCATGTAAGGAACATGGCATTCGTGTGCTCTTGATAAAAAAGTAGAGTGGATTTTCATGGTGTATGTAATTTCGATGTTGTATATTAATTCATTGAGAGCCAAAGAGTAATTTATCATTTCAGATACTTGAATTTCACAACTTTTACACAGAATCCAAGTGGAAGATGAAAAAGTATCAAACGAATTTTAGGAATTTCTTAGTCATTCTTTTAATAGAATTTTACTCTATTCTAGAATTTCTTCAATATTAAGGAATAGAATTTTCTAAGAGGTTCGAATCGAGAGAAGTTCTCATGTCGTTTTTAATATTTTGTGATCCTGTGTTTAATCTTATCTGAACTACGGAATTTCAAATATATTTCTGAGGAAAAAGATGAAAGGACAGATTAACTAGAGATCACTATAATACACTTAATACATATTATAATTAATTAGAAATAGATTGAATTTATAAATAAAAGAAAATTTCTCAATTAGTGAGTATCGAACTGTACAAAAATTTGTTCATTGATACTGTATCATTGGAAAACTAGTTTTGTATTACATTTAATAAACTAGAAATGGCGTACGCAATTTTATTCGAGTAACAAAAAATCAGCTTCCAAAAATATCTGTTGACTAACTGAATATCGAGAACAATAACATGATCCTAAACGATCTTATACAAAATTGTCGTATAATATTTGCTGAAAGAAAGCGATTCTTCGAATTTTTCTATTTAATTTTAATTTCGTTAAATGAAAAGCTACTTCTTTGTAGCTTTCTGCGACGCTAGGGAACGTGGTTTTCTTTGGCCGGTTTATTGAAACGGAGATGTAGAGATGACAGACAGGATGGTGAAATTGATATCGTTTTTAATATATTCGCTGCCCGTTGCAGGCTGTTGTGTTATGGCTGAATAACGGCATTATAGATTTGCGGTGCGCCTCTTTCCCACGTCTGTCTCTCACTGCTTCCGGCATACCATGCACACATAGCGCTCCATCAGAATTCATAGCTATAAATATCGTCGCGCGTGATATTCCCGTGAGACGATTTTTAAACAAGATAAGAGAATCGCATTCCTAGAATTGATCATTAGCGTCTGGCACTTCACAGAACAACTGCGAAGATAATTATTAAGGAATTATTATTTACTTTGCAAAAATGGTTATTGGTGAATTGATGCTGACGTCAATTGCGATTACTATATGGGACTTACACGTTTCTACACTACGTTCGACCTACCTTCGCGTAGTCACCTTTAACTCTACAATTTTCGCGTAACACTTCCAAGTCACGAAGATTATAAGCATTGATTTATCGTAAGCTACATCTTTTGACAAGAATGTAAAGTGAATTCTATAAAACTTCATATTTATGACAATGAAATTATTATTGTATAATATTATTAATATTAACAATGAAAGTGACATGATTGAAAAAAAGAAGCAATTTTGGAGTTATTATTATAAAAATGTTGTAGACAGACTCCTCGATCGATTGTGAAGAGATTGTGAAAAGATTATTTATGCAAATTCTGGCAAATCTACATTTTTTTAATATACAGTTCTGCATATTAAATGTTGTCAAAAACTCTCTTTTACATTTTTCTTGCGAATCCGTAAATCCCTTGGAATTTCTCCTCGTGATCCTAATATCGAGAAATGTAAGAATAGAATTGCGAATAAAATATTCTGTCAACTCAATTAAGAAAAATTATTAACAAAGTCTATATCAATACATAGACTTTTCGCATTTACAGTAATTTCCTTTTTTCCTTTGCAATTGTTCGTATTACATGTCACAGTGTCAATCCTCTTTGTTTAGGTCACATATTCGGCGGATCTCGCCATCGAGATACCAGGAAACTTGAGCCAGGGAGGCTCCTGGTATCGCCTGGATTACAGCCCTTCTGTAGGTTATCCACCACCAAATACCACTATAGCCGCCACCGATATCGGTGATGTGATCAAGTTTAAGGACGGACTTCCTGGCACTAGATATGAATTTTGGTTGTATTATAGCAACAGCACTCTTCACGATTGGTTGACATGGACTGCGTCCATAACTACGGGTATCGTAAATTTTATTCGTGATTCGTGTTTGGCATGAAACACATCGTGCATACGAATAGCTCAGATCTAATTCACATAAATTGAAAAATAGAGTGGAACGTGTATATTTATTTATCATCATCAACAATGCAATTTCACTTGCAATTCTTTCTAATTAATTTATAATATCAAATTCTACCTAGTTTATAATGTTAATATTAAGGAAACTCCAAAGATCTACTTTATACATTGTATCTCCGCTTGTGTCATATAATTCTATGAAATTTGAAGAAAACATAGTGTTTATAACACTTTAATTAAACTGCAAGTACATCTATAGAAATATCCTCTATAATTTCCTACTTAGATTTTATATTTTTTAATTATTTTCGTAAAAATGTAAAACTATACAAATATCTGCAGTCTGATTACAATAAACGATTCTGTCTTGTTCTTTAATAGAAATATAACGTGGTATAATTATAATTTAACTTCATTTAACTTTATTCTTTCGATGCTTAATTAATATTATTTGTTCAATTTCTTCTTTCAACGTCAATGCGTGATTATAATAAACTTATTAAACGTTTCAAACTTCGGCATCTCCGCGTATAAATTGCGCGGTCGCGGTCGATATTATATTATAACAGATATTATATTATAACGTCCGGGTCCGGAAAATATAACGGCGCATTAAAAACTTCTAACGAGGTTCGTTCTTAATCACGTTCTTACCTCACTCTCCGCCTGGTGGCAAATTACTTCCAATAAGCGGAGAGAACAGCAGCTATTGAATGAAACTGAATGCGGTTCGTTTTGCAGCCCCGGATCCGCCCTCGAACCTCACCGTCTCCGTACGGAATGGAAAGACCGCGATAGTCTATTGGGCACCGCCAGCCCAGGGCAATTATTCCGGTTTCCGGTTGAGGGTGCAAAGTTTCAGTGACACCGGAAATCCAAAAACCAGCGTCATCCCCGCGGACGCGGTGCCCTATGTTCTACGTGATCTCATCCCCGGGGCTACATACTCCCTTCAACTTTTCACCGTGTTAGACACCAAAGAAAGCGTGGCCTACACCAGCAGGAATTTCACCACCAGTGAGTTGACCAAACTGCGCGTTTCGCGTTGTTTTGTTACATTTTCGTTCTGCAAAGTTGGAATTTAGATCCTGCAAAAAAAAAAAAAGAAATTCAGATATTTACGTATTTATGGGAAATTTGAAAGTGCAAGAATGTATATACAAAAAGAATTTTAAATATATACAATTTGGATTATTTATTACAGCGTTTAGTAGATGAAACAAATTTTTATTTAGATTTCATTCTTTTAGTTAGAAATGTAGAAATAAATATAAATAGTATTCTTTCAGAATCTGTATAATTTTGTAATAATTATGTACACTCGATATTAGTATCCATACTAATTAAAATGCTTAAAATTCTCGTTTTTCTTTAAATATACGAAATTTAATATACTATGTCATTTAATGACACTTTATATTAATAACAATAATAATTCAATACAAAAAGAAGCAAGCCGTCATAATCCCTTCAAGATGTAAATTCAATTTAGAAAATTCATCGAAGCTCTCTCGCGAGAAAATGCTCTAGTAAAAAATTAATGGAATTTAGTTCCATGTATATGCGGTGCATCTTTTTATTTTTATAGAGCCCAACACACCGGGGAAGTTTATCGTGTGGTTTAGAAACGAGACGACCTTACTGGTCCTTTGGCAACCGCCCTATCCTGCTGGGATTTACAGCCATTATAAAGTTAGTATAGATCCTGCTGATGCCATAGAATCTGTTCTTTATGTGGAGAAAGAAGGAGAACCTCCTGGGCCTGCACAGGCTGCTTTCAAAGGGCTCGTCCCTGGTAAGATATTTATTTAAATAATTTAATGAAATAATTGACAAAATACTTTTCAGTTCCATCACCCATTTTTTATCTCACGCTTGAAGTCGATATAATCGATCTAATGTCCCATTTTTCTTTTTCTTTTTTCTGATCACTGCAGGCCGAGCTTACAATATTTCCGTTCAAACGATGTCAGAGGACGAGACCTCTGCCCCCACGACGGCTCAGTATCGAACGGTGCCATTACGTCCTCTCAACGTTACTTTCGACAAGTCCTCGATAACGTCCACGTCCTTTCGCGTTTTCTGGAACCCTCCCGAGGGGGTGTCCGAATTCGATAAGTATCAAATATCGTTAGGGGGCAACAGAAGATTAGCGCCAGTTACCAGGAACAGAGACGACGAGAGTAAATGGGAATTCAAAGACCTGGAGCCAGGGAAAACTTATCAAGTGGTGGTGAAGACAGTGTCAGGCAAGGTAACCAGTTGGCCAGCTAACGGAGACGTTACTTTAAGTGAGTGTTTCCTACTTTCTACTTGGCTAATAAGCCTCTGACCTTTGATGAGATTACAAGAAATCTTCTGTGTAAGATTCCATTCGATCAGGAAATTGATAAACATTATTATTATTTCGTATATTTCTATTTAATATTTTTCTTGTCTTTATAATTAATAATTTAATATTAATTTAATAATATTTTTAAATGCATTAGTGCCGTTATTATTTTTAATATAATTTTCGATCAACATAACGTGCAAAAATATTGTTCAATTTATTCACAACTAATAACTTGTCGTAGAATTTCTAATTGAATTGCTATGAATTTCCTGTCGGAATTATTAATTCTGTTACGTACTTCGACAAAGTTTAACGCATACAAGTGCATTGTCTCGTTGTTGTCAATAATCATACATAGTGTTCTGAAAACGATGAATACAGTCTCTATTATCGATTAACTTTCCTCTCCATTATTCTGCAAATGGCAGAATGCTGTTTTCCGCTTAATAAATTTATCGACAACTTCAAAAGTTTTTTTTTTAAATATTATTCCGATATTAATATTTCTTCAGAACCATTACCCGTGCGCGATCTTCGCGCTGTCATCGACGAAAAAACCGGAATGGTGGAGGTGTCCTGGCATCCCGAAAATTCGAGCACTCAGGACAATTACAAGCTTCAATATCACGAAGTGGAAACTACGATCGGCGGTGACAGCAACATGTTGACAACTGACAAGACCAAGGCAAGCATCTCCATGCTTTTTATTTTCACAATGAATTAAGATTTCGTTTATTACGTAGGAATGTACATATATACTAAAGCTAAAACGTCGTTGTCTTTAATATTCGGTGTAATGAAAATAATAGAATGTAAAATATAAATGTGAATGTAAATGTAAAATGATAGGATGTAAAATGTTGAAATATTAAATGATAAAGTGAAATTGAAATTGCACGTGTATCTTGTGATTCAATTGTTAATATTAGACAACCAAGGATATATCTATATATCTGTTACAATTTATGTGTTTATTTTGTAAGATAATTAAGAAAATTGTATGGTTTTTAACGAAGGAACATAGAAAATGTATTAACATAAAAAAAATATTTTTAGTAAAAAATGAATATTAATATTATTGTATTTGTTATTTTATTAAAATTAACATCGTTATTCTGTTTTATCTCTGTATTATTCCTTATTATCATAAAAAGAAACAACAGAACTTTCTCAGTTATCTAAACTGTTAATTTTTCCAGCTTCGAAATAAACATAGATAGTTCTTCTTAGTTCTCTGAGTAAGGATGTACATTTCCTTAATTAACAGTCTGATTCATACCTTAAATATATGATGAGACTGCGAAGAATGTTGAAGTAAACAAATGTGTTTGACAAAAATGACAAATGCAAGAGTGGATAATATTTTTAGAATTATTTACGTTATTCTTTAAATCGAATTTACGTTTCTCGTTTTCATGGAAATGAAGTACACCTAATAGCATGTAAATGCGAGAGATCGGATTTAAAATATCAGGTTATTAGTGATCTCGGTAATAAAATCCAAGAGAGAGTTCTTATCGTGAAAAATTTTGTGATTTATTTCAATTAGTATTTGCATAATATTAGATAAAATTTTGTATTCACTGATGATATTGAATTTTATTATCAATTTATTAAACGAGATAAAAATTCATTGATCGCGATGAGTAAACGTTCTCTCCTAACGATAACTGATGTGGTCAGTAATAATTATAATTAAATGAAAATTATAATTATAATTATTATATCACGTATTTCGATTAATATTACTACATAATTTTATATTTTATTTCCAGGTTACGTTGGAAGCCTTATTACCAGGCAGAAATTATTCGATAATCGTCCAAGCGATTAGTAACAAGGTTGAATCGAACGAGACGGTGTTGTATCAAGTGACACGACCCTCCAGCCCTATAATCGAGGATTTAAAGCCAACCGAGATGGGGCTGAACATCTCGTGGAAGAGTGATGTCAATTCGAGACAAGAGAAATTCGAAGTAACGCACAACAGAAACGATACCGGGGAGAGTGCAACCACGTTAACCACGGAATCTCATATCATTTTGGAGGACCTTTATCCTGGCGCAGCCTACGAAGTCAAAGTTTTCGCCATTAGCCACGGTCTAAGGAGCGAACCGCACGACTATCTTCAAGCTGTTTGTAAGTAATATAATTTCAAACATAACATTGCATGAAAATTATTAAATCACTAGATATAATAAATTTATGAAAAATTTGCAAAAATATAAAATATAATACACGTTATGGCATTTAGTTAAAATGATTTTCTGACTAAGTTTCGTATTTTTAAAAATTATATTTGTCAAGATACGAATTTGCGGAGATATTCGCATATTTGCATACTAGTAAGAAGTAATTTAGGATTTATTTAAATATTTTAGGGTCTTAGTATTCTAGCAAATATTGATTCATTTAATATTTGAAATTATGAAGCACATCGCGTTGCGTAGAATCTTTTTATTATAACTTAGTCTGTATGTTTAAAGAATGCATTGTAATTAATGCAATTATTCGATTGCAGTGCCTCACGCGCCAAAGAATTTAAGTATCGAGAAAGTAACGAGCAACACGGTTGTTGTACACTGGGAGGCGCCAACCGATTCGCTGTATTCCGAGTTTTCGATACGATATCGAACAGAGGATGACCCGAGATGGGTAAAATTGCCAAGCGTTCGAGAAACGGAAGCAGAAGTGGCGGACATGACGCCAGGAGAGAGATACACGATTCAAGTGAACACCGTGAGCTACGGGGTCGAAAGTCTCTATCCCCTTCAAGTGAATCATACAGTTCGTAAGTAAATTAGAAAATAGTAAATCTGAATAATTTCAGATGTTGAATGATTTCAGGTGTTCTATAATGTTTAAATGTCTATATTCTTATTTATGTCTCATGAATTAACGAAATTTATAGGAATAATTATTTGAAATGATATTATAAAAGCCATCAGATTGTTCTCAATAAATGAAAGAAAATATATGATTACGTAACGATTAATATCTTTATTATAATTTTGCGAAGTGTATGTTTGCAAAAATATCTCGTGACGTGTACACACATTTACGGATTCATTTTAAATTTTATAAAAATGAATACATATTTAAATAGTTTCGTGTATCATAATTCTTTTCTGTAAACTTCAAGCGTTAATTTCTTGCTACCATTTTTAATTTAAAAATTATACAATAACTTCTAAGATGATATTTTTAAGTAATTCTTTGATTCGTAAGCAACATTTTGAATACAAGAATTTCCAATTCAAAAGATTCATGTCATATTTCAGGACCCAATCCAGTACTTAATATCACTCCAGTCATCGATTCTACGAACGTGACCCTGGAATGGCCAAGACCAGAGGGTAGGATCGAAACTTACGTGATAAGATGGTGGCCAGTCGAGAATACCGAAGACATACACGCTAAAAATGTTACGGAGAGCAACGACGTGACCAGCGTACTTTTTGAAGAAAAAATACAGTGCAAAGGGTGCTTATCAGCGACTTAATGCCGGGTGTTCAATATTCCTTTGTGCTCTACACTGTCTCTTACAATTTGTTCAGTGATATCACCAATTTGACAACCAGGACAAGTAAGTTTCGCCACTCGCTCGTCTCTCGTCACAAAGTATTCGCATTTCTTACTTGATTTAACAAACGAAGCTACGTTTCTCTTTTTGGATGACGTTTGTCCAACTATTTCATTGAAATAGTGAAGAAAATTTGCTTGACCACGAGCACTAACACTCCAGTACTTGAATCAATACCATTCATGGTTATTTCATTACTAATCGCGTGTGTGCTTATATTATATTGACACGATGATATCTTCATACGCATTTGTGAAACATTTGTAACGTTACAAATAGTCTTACTCTTTAAAATAGTGAACAATCATATTCTGTAAAATAATTTGCAATATATGTACGTATAATTTCACGTAAGAAGCATTAGTTTATCTCGATTTAATCGAAAACCTACGATATATCAGGTGAATCACCCAAAGAACTGGAAATTAAGATATTTTCGAAACTATTAATCGCACAAAAAATGTTTCAAAGAGGAGTTGTTCTATTTCGAGAAGAAAATAATTTAATGTAATTAGTCATTTTTCAAGTCTATGAAGCCCAATTTTATTTCTTCAGATAGAATCATATATTTTTTAGTACATTTTGTAGTAATTCGTTCATCTCAGTTAAAATATGTTACGTTGCAAAATCAGTAGTATGTAACAGATTTAATATTAATGATATTTAATATTAATTTTGTAAAACTTTTCATTGATAGTTTCGACAATATTTCAGCTTCCAGTCTTAGGCGATCACATTGTGCAATAACCTAATTTCACGTTGAATATACATACGTTTACAAGCCAAAGTAACAAAATTTAATACCTAGTTAACTTCGTTCTCGTCTTTTCTTTCACTGAGAAGTCCAAACAATTTTATTTTAAGTAGAAACAGAAAAGATAAAGTGTTAGGAGATCGTGTTAAATGCAGAAAGTCGATCTAAATAAAGAGAAACGTGATTATAGTTGTGTAAAAAAAAAGAAATAAAAGAAAGTATGAAAATTTCGACGTCAAAAAAAAAAAAAAAAGAACACGAGTGTATCGAATTCAGTGCCGCTGATTCAGTCGGAAGTGGTCGTCGTGGTCGATCAAGACCAGCCCGATTCGTTAACGTTGAGATACACACGGACCCCCGTTCAATCATCCAAGTTCGATCTGTATCGATTCCGGATTAGCGATGAGAGCAACACGACGAAAGAACGGATGGTCGACGACATCGACACCAAAGTGACGTTCACCGGCCTTACACCTGGCAAACTGTACAACGTCACTGTTTGGACCGTCAGCGATAACGTGGAGAGCAGACCTCTGATCAGGCAGGATCGACTTTGTGAGTATTTTGCCTGGAAGTGACATCTATTTTACCGCAGTTAGGCCATCTCTCGACGCGAGAAAGTAAATTCAGACAGCGGCGGAAACACGAAATTGAAAAGTTGAACGAGTCACTTGCGATTTGAGATAATGCAATAGGGTAAAAGTTGCAAATAATTATGAAATAAGGAAACAGTTCATTGTATTTTTGCTTCGAAATAAAATAACTTTCATTTCATTTCGGTTCGAATAAGATGAAATTTAAAGGAATTTAGAGAAATTAATTGACTCCTCGTTGAAAATAAAACAAGTTTTATATTATTTCGAATGAAATTTTGATCGAAGAAGTTTAGGTGAATACAAATGATTATAAAATTAATAAACAATTTGATTCCTTTTAAAATGAGACAACTAGTTCAAATGAGATTTCGATTGAAGAAGTTTGAGCGAATATAGAATAATTGTGAACAATTATAAAGTAAAAAAAAGAATTCATTGATCCTTAGTTTAAAAACAAACTAATTTTCATATTATTTCAAACGAAATTCTGAGTGAAAATATTTAAGCGAATATTTAAGCGAACGAATATTGAAAATATTTAAGCGAATAAAAATCATTCAAAATGATTGTGAAATCGACAAACAATTCATTGATTTTCGTTTAAAAAGTAGAGAAGTCTACATTTTATTTTTTAAATTCAATTTTAATTCGAAAAGTTAACTGAAATTCACAGTTGTGATTGTAATTTTGTATTGTAGGGGAAAGAAGAGGTTTAATATTAATTTCCTGATAGGTATGTTTTACGAACGCTAAGGTGTGATTCAACTTACCCAGTTAACACAGTTTGATTGCTTGAAACCTCTACTGATCGTTTCATAATAGAAATTAATATCAAAATACGTATTCGTTTTAAATTTTCATTGTGTAGCTTGTGTTAATGTTTAATGAAACGTACATCGAAACTGTACGCATTCATATGAAATCCCACTTGAGAACGTGGTACTTTTTTTGTTTATATTTTTTTTTCTGTTGAAGTTCAGCTTCCTCGTGACGCTCGATATCATGTGTAAGTGTAATTAACCAATCAGACTAGAGAAATAACGATTCAAATGAACATTTTTCCGAAGTAACTGTGATATCTTTCTTCGGAAGTTGTTTCAAACGAATTCTAGTTTAAAAGTTTCTTGGTATTGTTATTTCAGAGTTTGTATTCCTTTACGAGAGACACAGAGATAAGATTTGAAAAAAATTAATGGCAATTGTTTAATTTGGCTGCGTTCTCAAAAATTAAACAAATATCTCAAGCTTAAAGAGAACATGAAGAAAATTATTTAATAAAATTATAAAATTATAAAAATTATTTAATTAAATTTTCTGTTAACTATCTTTTTAAAATATTATAACTGCTTTTTGTTTGCTAAACTGATGATTAAATATGAAAATTCAAAAATCAGGCAGCAGAGTTAAGAAGGATCTCTTTTTAAAATGAAAAATAAGGGAAATAGCGAAAAATAAAAAATAGCGAATTCGAAAAAGTAAGAATCATATCAAATTTTGGGATTTTAAAAAGTATCATCCACCTAAAATTCTGATGGTGACATTGTAACTTAAATACGCGATTTTAATCTTGGATGGTTCTCGATTTATTTTCAAACCAATTTATTAATTATAGACGGTCGACCGAACATTTGGAATCACTATGTGTTTCATAGAAACCAAGAATTAAGACAATACTAGTTTAGAAACCTTCTGAAAAATCTGTAACACCAGTTTAATATATTAGTGTATTTAATATATTTGTAATTTAATATAATATAATTTATGACTTCATATATTTATTTATCAATTTACGTATTTGTTTAATTATTTAGTCTTTCTATTTTTTCACAATATTCAAAACCATCGTATCATATACATTTTAGTCATGTATCAAAATCATGACAGCTTCAGTTTTTAAAAATTCTTAACATAACAATCAATAAAAGATTTAATATATATAATTAAAAAGTGATTTCAAATTCTGGTCGTATCGATGCGACATGAATCTTAAAAAAATAAACAAATTACATAATCTATTAATTGCTTCAAACAATATAATGATTTTCAAGACCATCGATCCTACATACATTTGTATCGTATTGTATCCGTATTGAATTGAAATTTCACTTTAAATTCCATTTTAATAAAAATAAAAGTACGCAATAAAGATAAGAAGTACATAAAGAAATAAAAAATACGCAGACTGTTCAAAAATAATCAAGTAAACGAAACTGAACGTGAAATCTGCTTTCAGATCCTGAACCAGTCACGTCCATTCAAGCAATAGAGATCAACGACACGAGGATCACGTTAACCTGGGACATTCCACGTGGACAGTACGACGCTTTCGAGGTCCAATACATAAACACAGAGGAAAATTACATTCAGAACATCACGAGCGCGAATCTGATGACCATCTCCGATTTGAAACCGCATAGAAATTACACGTTCACGTTGGTTGTGCGTTCGGGCACAGCGTCCTCTTACCTCAGAATATCGAATCCTGTGAGCGCAAGCTTCACCACCAGCGAATCTTATCCTGGCAAGGTGGAAAAGTTCCACCCTACGGATATTCAGCCTAGTGACATTAGTTTCGAGTGGTCTTTACCCAGTCAGGAACAAAATGGCATCATCAGAAAATATACCATCACCTATGGATTGGAGGTGAGTCTCATACCAGTAAATCTCCCATTACGAGATTTAACAGTCTAACTTACAATAGCCAATATACAAATACAGAGTATTATTCGTAAGCCATTTGTTATATTTCGAGTGAATATGTTTATTTCGTAAAATATCTCAGGTGTGTTATTAAGGAGATCGTGCGGTAATAATAATTAATTTGTTGTAATTTCTTTTTTTTTTTTTTTTTTTTTTTTGAAGAAATATTTCAAGATTTGTAAAATCTTTAAAACATGGCTTCCAAGAATCTTCAATATCAATTTATAATATATAAGTCTTTAAGATACGTTTCGATCGATGATTAATAAGTGTCAAGTGTCATAATTAAAACGTTTATTTGTTCTGTTCTACACATATATAACTAATGTACTAACTGTAAGTTATTAATTGCGAGTGTTTAGTGACACGAAAATTATCAGAAGTACGTACAGATCATTTAATTCAAGTCAAGTAGATATTTTCAAATTGTGTTACAATCATAAACTGAATCATTTCCCGATTCAACATATCACTTGGTTTTCACACTAACGAATTGAGTCACAAGATGCTGTACCTGTGACAAGAAAGAATTCCCAAGTAGGATTCACTCCCAACAAACGAGGATTTTTCGTTTGGGAAATCAGTATTAGCATTGAACTAATCGTGAGTCACGCGTTTGCCCCACCATGTTCCACACGTACGCCGCGCGTAAACGGAGCTTCTCGACATCTCGCTCAAAATTGCAAAAAAAAAAGGAAAATGGAATGAAAGGAAAATACAAACGACACATGCGCGTGTGCCTGAAGTTGTTGAACAACTAACGCGCAGTTAAAAGCAAAAGTTTATCGTTTGACATCACATTTTGAAGGAGCGTTTCAAGTACCGTCGCGCCAACACGAGCGTGATCGGATTAAATTAACACGATGTTTCTTCTGTCGTTGTCATTAGGGTTCGACCCACACTCAGATGCAGGACTTCAGGCCAAACGAATACCGCGGCGTTATTAAATCTCTCATACCGGGGAAAACGTACATCTTTCGGATTCAAGCGCAGACGAAAATCGGCTTTGGCCCCGAGGCGGTGTGGAAGCAGAAAATGCCGATTCTGGCGCCACCGAAACCGTCGACACAAGTGGTGCCAACCGAAGTGTGCAGAAGCAGCACCACGATACAAATACGATTCCGGAAGAATTATTTCAGCGAGCAGAACGGCGCGGTCACGTCGTACACGGTCATCGTGGCCGAGGATGACAGTAAAAACGCTTCTGGCTTGGAAATGCCCAGTTGGAGGGATGTTCAGGCTTACAGCATCTGGCCACCGTATCAGGTAAAGTGATCCGAATAGTTTTTTTGCAATATCCAATATTTTATTTTTAGAATTATTTAGATTTATTTAGAACTATTTATTTAAACTTGTTTACGCAGAATTATTATTTTATTCGTAGAATTGTTTTATGACTTCGAAAGGAAATAATGTTATTAGTAACAACAAGAAGAAAGTATTTTTTTTTCTCAAGAGCTCACTTCTCGAAACAGAAAAAAGAATCTTAAAATGCTTTTAGCTTCATTTAGCACAAATTGCCTCTTATCTTCATCTCTTCTTTTACGATCCTCGTCGTAATGTATAACTTGTAATAGAATTTTCAAAGTTATATAACTTACACTGGCATTGACAAACAAGTCGAACTAATTCATTAAATTAAACGAAGGAATTAAAAATCGTAAAAGTAAAAAAAAAAGGCGAACGAAAAATGATGCAAGAACAGCAATTTTACTAAAACTTTTTGTCTACTAAACGTTACGATCGATGCTAAAGTGCACATTGTACTTCAAAAGATTTTCTACTTGTCACAATTATATTATCGTTAATAAATTATCAATAAAATATCATTATTAATTATATTATTATATAGTTAATAATAATATAATAATAATAATAATAATAATAATAACGACCGACAATTGATATATATATTATTAATATATACAATAATAGTACATGTTAATAATAATAATGTATAAATTATAACCAATTGCTCTATATGGATTACTATTAGTAACACAAATAATCAATAATTTAATTTCTTTCATCAATTTCCCATAAATGTATAAAAATCCGCACTTCAGTTATATCTGCAACGCACAGCAACGTTTCAACAATCAGAAACAAAGGAAAAAAAACAGATATTGAGTACCAATTATTGAGAAACAATTATTAACGACGTAGAAGGAATTCCGAACGCCTTCGAGACGATAAATAACAGTCGGTTACGTCAAATATTTTTTCATCGGGCGTCACATGCCGTCCACGATATATTGCAGTCGAGATGTAAAATAATTAATGCACCGCATTATGACTCGTTGGCTTGGAGATCACGAACGACCAAGAAATACGTAGCCTCGAGACCACGCATAAACAATTATGTTCCTGCAATTGTTGTATTATGTGTATACGCGTGACAGTCGATCGGCGAACGCGCGTGATTCTAGTTGTTGTTTTAGAGGTCGAACCAAATTGTGCGTATCATGGTCGGTATAGCGGTGAAACACGTGGAAATTAAATAGACGGCATCCTTGTGCTGTATAAAAATCGGGGAAAATTTGAAATTCAGGGGAAATTGCGATTATAAGATAATTATTTACGTAATGGAGAATTCGCCGAAGGAAGGAGAGAAGTTTTGTAGTTGGAGGACTGAGTTCGGTGACTGAGTTTTTGATCGATTTGTTAATTATTCAACTTTATTGCAGTAGAACAATGATAGTTGAATTATAGAAGTGTTTCAGATTAATTGCTTTTACGTGGAAAGAGATTTGAATGAATGTGAAACTCGTACTTCTTGTTCAACATGATGTACGTTCGATATTATAATTCGATTTTCCTTAGAATAAAGTTGTAGCATTTTTGAAAATTTTTATGCATCTATGAAGTGCCTTTTTTTTTAAATAGAGTATCAATGGATAAGATGTTGGTATGATTACTCAGTTGCGCTATGAATGTTCTACAAAATTTGATTGCGAACACAAAGAAATTCATTACACAGGTAATAATTGTTCTTTTAGTATCGATTGTTCGATTGTTAATGTAAAAATATGTATATTGCGATTTGATGTTCTTGTTAGCATAAATATTAAGGCACGGCAGAAATTACTGGAATATTCGCTGTTTAAATAATCTGTTATGCAAACGTTTTGCTATCTGAATAACATAACTCGCCACTTCGTGTTGGAAATTGTACGATATTAATTCCTGAGATGAAAATATCTGATGAATGTATAAGATACCGTAATTTAAATGTACAATTTCAAATTCAAAATTTAAAAGTCATGTATACAAAGTTTAAAATTCGTAAAATATATGAATTGGTAAATATATCAAAAATAATAAAATCGTTCAATGTATGAAGCATAAATAAAAGAAGAGAATAGTTCAATAATTTAAAGTATCTGTGAATAAAATATAATTGAATGTAATTTACCATGTTAAAATATTAAGTTTAATTAAAACAATATTATAATAATTTACATATGTTCTAACATATTTTTCTTTGTTGTTACAAAATAATGTCACAAAAGAATTTTAGAAGGTGGTTTCAGCAGTTCAAATATTGCACTTTATTTATTAATCCTCGTTACAAATGCCTGTAGCAATTATACTTATTTATATTTGCATTATGTTGCAAAATAATTTTAATTACTTAATTTTATTTTCTATTTTGCATTCTCTCTCATTGAATCAAATTGAAAATTCCAAAATTGCATGACGTAAAATGTAAATTTTTGTAGTAATAATAATTCAATAATATAAGTCAGGAATCCACTATACGCAATCAGTAAAAATTTGATTAATTTACCAATTGATTTTTGATTTACTAAACCAGTTTCGTGTCGTTAAAAAAGAAAATGAATTCTGAACTACGTTAGTCACTTTTATGGTTTTTATTTACTGCGTCCATGAGGAAGTTCTCGATATAGAAGAAGCATTTTATAGCACTTTAATCAGGTCGAATTAGCAAGACGTTTACGCAATACAATGCGTGTGTGCACTACGTACACTGTTAGCTTAACGTAAATATAAAAAAGTATTACGTGGTATTAATAGTCAACATGATGATTTCCTTCATGAAAATGATTCAGTTCTCAGAAATTCTAGTTTTCAAACATGACAAAGGAATAGTAAAAACAGCAATGATCGAATCAACGTCGATTAACAAGAAATTGATGCATTTCCTTTGCAATGCAATAAAAGGAATAAAAATGTAACATTTTATTTGAGAATCAAATTCATATCAAATCCATATTATCTGTTTCATAACATTAGGATTATCTAGGAGGATACTAAATATTTGCTTAATATTTTTTTTTATTATTATACCATCCTAATTTAAATTCTATAATTTCATAAAATTCCAAGATGTTCAAAAATTCGAAGTATTTGTAACATTGTGATAAATTACTTGTACAAATATTCTCTATTGTTTTTCGTTTGCATATTACTTCACATTGAAATAAGCGAATTTAACCAACAATTATTTAAAGTTTTTCTCGATTAAATAAAGTTCAGATAAAGATTATGTAGATTCTACTGTAGATAAACATTGAATCGTCAGTAGTGAATATAAATGTACGTACTTTAAATATATATTAAATTGAATTTGAAAGGTTAATTAAATTTTATTCGATTCGCAGGTGATGGAGCCCTACTATCCTTTCAAGAACGGCTCCGTGGAAGATTTCACGATCGGCAGTGAGAATTGCGACAACAAAATCGGTTACTGTAACGGGCCGTTGAAGTCAGGATCCACCTATAAAGTAAAAGTTCGAGCGTTCACCGCGCCCGACAAATTCACAGATACTAGCTACAGTTTTCCGATTCAAACAGGTGAGAACGATCGTGTTGAAGAGTCAGTTACGAACGATCATCTGGCTCGCCGATGCTAGGAAATTCTTCTGATTTGTGGAACGAGAACTTGACACAGACGTAATTTTCTAACGCTTCGAAAGGATTTCGGATTTGTCATTTTTCCTTTTTTATTGGAACAAGCAGTTTTGTTTTGTTTCACGCATTCAGGATTCAACTATCAAGTAAAAAGCATATATATATATATATATTACTTACATATAATATATGTAAGTATATATATATATATATATATATATATATTATCTTACATATATATATGTAAGTATATATATATATATATATTTTTTTTCAGAATAGAAATTGAAAAAAAAAAAAAATTAATCGATATCTACGATTGTTTCTGAAAAAATGTATATATAAAATATATTTTATTATATATATAATATATATATGTATAAAATGTTACGAAACGTTTTTTCAAAAACTATCGTAGATATCGATAAATTTTGTTTTTCTTTTTCTTTCAATTTTAATGGTGCGAGAGACTATTTTGGAAAATATAAATTTTTTTTTTAAATGACTATTAGATAACTCTTTGCTTGAAATATTACTTGTTATTGTGTGTAGTTAAAGAATTACGAAGAAGAAAAGTTCTAATTAAAATGGATGTATTCTCAATTAAAATTCGTACTCTTTTTTTTAAATTCAATACTTAGAGTAAAAACTATCGCGTAGCTATAGGAAGCTTGCTAAATTCATGCCTCGTTATTTCGTGTACATGTCTGCTCAAGGATTGCTGCTGGCAGGTAAAGTTAATGATAAATAAATAACGAATAAAGTTAAAGTAACAAACAAGGTTACTATATGTTAATAATTAAAAATCTGATGGAATTCCTTATATTAATTATTAATATTTGTTCGTCATTGCATCACAAAACGATACTTGTTTCAATCTTCAAACGACCTTATAATGCATTACTTTATAATTGATTACTTTATAATATACCGTTTATAATATATTTACAACATACCAACCACATTAAAATAATTGTTGCAAAAATATACACGTAATTCTATTGCAGTTTTAATACAACGTGAATTTTATATTTGAGGACTAAAACATTTAATAAACATTCTTAATTGTATATCTTGTTATATTCGAAACAGATAAGGACAATACGGCTATCATGGTTGGAGTCATAGTTCCAATAGTATTTTTGTTAACTCTGTTGGGCATCGGACTACTGGTCAGACGGAGAAGAAGTCAAGGACGTAAAACGACTGAAACAAGGACCACTGACAACTTGTCTTTACCGGACAGCGTGATTGATACTAGGTAAATATGGCAAATTTTAGATATTTTAACGAAATTACTAATTCACAAACTACATTGTATTTATATTGTACTATAAGCAAATATTTCGTGCTTAAGAAGTAAATTTATATTGTAACAATTGATTTCATAATTTAATGAATGAAAATTTAAAAGAAGAATTACGATTTGCAATTAAAATATCACAGAGAATGATCCCCTGATTAGACAGTGCATATATGGAAATTAAGTTTAAGTATCTAGAATTAGATGATTCCTTTTCTTTTTTTTTTATGAAAAATATGTAAGAATTTTGTAGAATTTTAATTATAGAAGAGAAAAGGACAGAGTACTATTAGTTTAAAGTTATTCTTTTAGTTTTTTTAAATTAAATTTATCTATTTTTTAACTAATTTTAACTAATTGAATACCTTAAACTTTTTGTTACAGTCGACCAATTAAAATTGAAGATTTTTCGGAACATTATCGCACGATGTCGGCGGATTCGGACTTTCGTTTCTCGGAAGAGTTTGAAGAACTGAAGCATGTTGGAAGAGATCAACCTTGCACAGCCGCTGATTTACCGTGCAACAGACCGAAGAATCGTTTCACAAATATTTTGCCCTACGACCACAGTAGATTTAAGTTACAGCCTGTAGATGACGAAGAGGGTTCCGACTATATTAACGCCAATTATGTTCCTGTAAGTTTGAACCTCTGTATCATTTGTACGATTGAGACGTTATCAATCAAAATATATCATATTGCTCATTGAAAATACAATACATAAGATGTAATATAATGCAATTCTTCTTATAAATGTTATCAATGTGATTCTCATCTAACTAATTTGTATTTTAGCATTTTCTATGTACTTTATTTCGTATTTTATTTTATTTTGTGTTTTAGCTATTTTCTATTTTGTATTTTAGTCATAAATCATAAAAAGTATTATTCATAGTATTATTTAACAGTACTGTCTATAAGTCCATGTTACTCTTCGATTATTTACCAATTAATGTGCAAAAGAAAGGACTAAAAAATAAAATTCTAATTTTGTAATTTTAATACTATAAATGAACAGTATCACTTGATTGTAGCTAGTAGTAAAAAAAAGAATTTCAAAGAATGTTACGTTTTACACCAGGGCCACAACTCTCCAAGAGAATTTATCGTCACACAAGGACCTCTGCACTCGACACGCGACGATTTTTGGAGGATGGTCTGGGAAAGCAATAGCAGAGCCATTGTTATGCTAACGAGGTGTATTGAAAAGGGCAGGGAAAAGTGTGACCACTACTGGCCCATGGATACTCATCCTGTTTATTACGGGGACATTTGCGTTACGATATTGAACGAGACGCATTACCCCGATTGGAGCATCACGGAATTCATGCTATGCAGGGTAAGAAAATTTTTCTATACTATATTCTATAAGAAAAGGAAAGAAAATTATTATCATTTTAATTATAACTTAAATAAAAATAACGTTTATAAATAGATATCACCATCTAAAGAACAGGGTTTCAAAACTTGGGCAGTAATATATGTACGTTTAAAATTTAAAATACAAATTTAAGTTTGAAGAAAATATCACAAATCGATGGTCAACGAAATCTTCAAAAAAGAAACAACTTCGTCAACAAAACATTTCTTCGACAGGGAGACGTCAAGAGAATCATTCAACACTTCCATTTCACAACGTGGCCGGACTTCGGTGTGCCAAATCCGCCTCAAACGTTGGCTAGATTCGTTCGAGCGTTCAGAGAGAAAGTCAGACCGGACCAAAGGCCGATCGTTGTTCACTGCAGCGCTGGTGTTGGCCGCAGCGGCACGTTCATCACGTTGGACAGAATACTTCAACAGATCTTGGTGTCGAAGTACGTCGACATTTTTGGAATAGTTTGGGCAATGAGGAAGGAGCGCGTCTGGATGGTCCAGACGGAGCAGCAATACATTTGCATACATCAGTGTCTTCTGGCGGTGCTTGAAGGCCAGGACATGACTGGACCACCGCGGGAGATTCACGACAATCAAGGATTCGAAGGTGAGTTTCCATCTTCGAAGTGGTCGCTTTTAGAATTTGGTAATTTTGAGAGACTTGCTCTCTGCGAGATGAACAGGGATGTGCGCGTATTAAAAATTTTTGGACGTTCGTTTCTAACGTGAGCAATAATTATAAATTGAAAGAAGTGTAGTTTGTGTTTGTTTTCTTTTTTTTTCTTTTTAGATGATAGTTTCACATTTTTTATGCTAAATGAAATATTATACATGGCACATGGATTTTATATAAATGAAGTTTATTGAAGTTGTATGTTGAAGTTTACAATGCAGGTTCACTAATTCGTTCTACGATTTTATATAGTTCACAACATATTCAGTAAAATTGAATAGAGCTTTATAATGATTTCATTTTTATATTCCATGTGAAATGAATTTTCCAATTGATTACAAGTGTTTTGTTTATCTAACAAAACTTTAAAAATCTACGTAAATATTTTAAATACTCACACATTCCTAACGATATAATATACTTTGAACTTCAAGTATGCAAAAAATTCTGACAATAAAAATGTCCAATAAAAAAATACAAAAATGGTGAAAAAATAGTCCAAGAAAAGCTATTTTTTAGAATAGAATTTCACCTTAAACGTTCTTAATTAAAAGAACGAGAAAAAGAAAATTAAAGAAAGTAATATTATTTAATTGACAAATAAAGACAAATTTTAGAGTAAAATTAGAAGTGCGGAATATTTTTTAATATCTTTTGATATAAATATATATACTTTGAGCTCAGGTATGTTCTATCCTAAAGCATCGCGACAGAAAAGCGTACAGGAAAGAAATTCGTTAAAGCCTCACTTTCGATATTTACTTCGTTACTTTGTTGAATAATCAATGCATTTTTCTCTTTTGTGTGAATTCAATCGTTCAAAACAGAAAACAGTAGTGCATGACTGAAATTGATGAAACGTCTACCAAACATCAAAATATATGATGTATAATTTAAAAACATCCATCAATGATATTGATTCTTCGTAATTTCAGTAATGTATGAAGTTCATTTCTCGTCGTCTATTTCCTTCTATTATTACAAATTACTGAAATTATACATAAGCAATGAATATATACACTGCTGCTCATAAATATATGGACATTTCATCTGGTCGATTTGTACTGATAATGAGAGTACACAAATGAATTAATAGTAACCAAATTCGTAAAATCAAAAGGATTTTATCTCGTAATTAGATCGGGAATATTTATGAAAATTCAAATTTTCATGAACGCAAATGCAGACATATATGGACATTATAAAGATTGTTATGTACTTCAGATATTTTATGCATTTTTTAAATATTTTTATACATACGCATTTTTGCATTTTGAATTATTAAAAATAAGCAAATGTCCACAAACTTTTGAGCAACAGTATATAGTGAATCACAGAAATATTCGTACTCTTCTAATACTGCTGGCATTGAAATGTTTTGCAATATAAAGCTGGTTAAAAGTGTTTTACAATATAAATAATCAAACGATTATGCAGATGTATCATAATCGAGATTCTGATGAGTGACGATATATTTTGAAACTAGTAATTGGGATTATCGTTCATAAAAATTTTGAAAATTGTATTGTAAAAAAATATGAACCATTTAATGTTGGCAATGAAAAGCAACTCCAACTAAAACAAAAGCAATTAAAAAGTCAGGAATTACTTTAAACATGCTATAAATTTATTGGCAGCTAATATTTAGCCATACTTATTACTTAAAACTACATCTCATATAAAAAATTTTTTCAAATTACAAATTACAAAAAAAATTTTCTTTTTAATGAAATAGTATGTATAATAAAAAAGACTGTAAAAAGTGAAGCTACGTCTTTCTTGCTGTCTAATTCTTCAATTAGAAAACAATGAATACTTCTGTGACTCATTATATATACACTATTGCGTATAAGTATTTGGACAATTCTATATTATCGAAAATATATAAAATACAATTCAAATGAATCTTTTTCATTGAATTGTAACGTGCACACTTAATAGAATAATTAATACAAATTAGTAGAAATTGAAGATGGCTTGAGATTAATTTTGTAGTGATACCTTAATTAAAACTTTGTGTATCTGTTCAATTTTGAGATATTACAAAAATCGAAATATGTATTTTTGGTAACATTAGAAACGGAATATGGAATTTGAATGACACAAGTATATCCCTTATTTCAGATTAAATACATTATCCAATCTCTATTTAAATTCCAATAAATTACAGTAATTATCTAAATTATAGTCATGAAAACGAAATAGAAGCAACAACCTTTTGATGAATTGGAATTGCATTAAACGTCCAATTATTTATACACGACAGTGTGTTCTAAGAGAAATATTTTAGCAGTGCATTTACGAATAAAAGAAGAAAATTCTTAACAATTCAAGTATGAATCGTGCAAAGTCTGGTGATGGTGATGGTGATGGTAGTAGTGGTTTTTGAATTTATATTGGCTCCTTTAAAAAAAATTAAAAAAGAAAGGGTACATTCGATTTTGTGTCACGTGCAAAAGTGTTGTTGCTTTTGGTAAATTGTATCACGTCCGTACGTAGTGAAATCACTTCCCTTCTCCAACCTCGTGATCCCTTTGAATCCAGGCAAGAATCGAAGCTCCGTTGAAAACACAAAGAGTCCCGCCGAGGATGAAAAGGAAAGGTGACCCTCGAACTGCGATTCCGGAGTCGATGGTAATTTTGATCCTCGCTTACTTCGCTTTCGGCCTGTTTTCTATTATTTTTCTCTCTGTCGGTACAGTTGGTTGCATGCTCATAATAACTATAATTTCGCGAATAATTGCACTTGGCATGATGGCACGTGGCAGAGCTAATCGATAGAAAGTAACACATAAAATGCTTTGTAATGTACAGGCAGCAATAGGAATATGTTATTTGTTTCGTGTTGATCGAAGAATAATTTTGCTTTTGTACATAAGTAGCAGTGAAGAGGAGCCTCAGTTTTCGGGGTAATAATTATTTTATATTTATTTTATATTTGTAATTTAAAAGCGAATACGATTCCTGTAATTAATTATCATTTGAGATTCTGATTATTGCCGTTTTAACTTCATCTTTTTTCTTTTGTAAAATACGATTGGTACGATTTTGAAGAAATAATTCATTCGTGAATGTCACGTTGATGTTAATTTGCATCGAAATATTAATGTATTTTGGAGTACATTTATAGGGAAAGCATGTAACGAGAGTCATTTTTCGTATCTAGCAGACTTAGTTAACAAAAATTTTTATTTGTACATTCAGTTTTGCTGTTATCTCTTCGTAGTTTTGGTGGATTTAAGGAGTAAAATAATTTAGTTATTGATTTAATTAAATTTTTCATTTAATTCCTTTTAATCGCTTACACGATTTGATTTCAATTAACACAGTTAAAGCTTTCATCTCTTTTATTTTGGATTTATAATTTTATTTTATCTTTTCCTCCAAAGTTAATTATTTGATTAGAAACAAAACTGGATGTATGCTTTATTGGAATTGTTGAATTTGTTGAAACATCTATAAGAAAGAATTAAATACTTTCAGCAATGTGAAATTTTGAAGAAGAAACTATAAAATCTACGATAGTCAGAATTTAATTTTATCAATAACTAAAGCATTTAAAAAGAAAAATATCAAAATTCATTTTTTACAGAAATATTAAGATTCATTTAATATTGTATATTCTACAAAAAACGAAACGAAACTTACTTTTTTTTTTAATTTTTAATTATTATACACAGGGTGTTTCCAATCTGGAATAATTAGATAGAATGTGATTTTATATGAAAAAATAGTCAGAAAGAAAGAATAAAATTTTTTCATTTACAGCATCTCCTCCTATAAAATCGAATTTGAAAATATGTCAATCTAGAACCAGCCAAATCCAAGTATATCTATCTATATAACAAATCTTTCAAATTCAATTTTGCCGAGAATGAAACCTTAAATTTACAAAATTAAAAAATTATTAAATCATCGAAAATTGCAAATTTAAATATTTTACTTTTCCCTTTTGACTGATTCCTTTGCAGTAAAAATCGTTCCACTGAATTAAAAACATCCTGTATAATTTCAAATATTTTATTTTAAAATACTTATATGCAACTATCAAATTGTAATAGAAAAAAGAAATTAACGATATTTCCTCTTCGTATTATAACTACCAATATATTGCGTCAAAGTCACAATGCCGAATTTTCTCTGTATTTGATCGATCAGCTTTCTTAGTTTGTTTCTACAATCTGAAATAGCATGATTTTTCACCAGATCTAAGCACCCGAAATTCCACTAAAAATTCTCATTCCCGTTCTCGTTTATTTTTCCAGACGACGAAGGAATAGCAGAGTCAGGAATGTGATGTTCGAATACCTCGTTTCATTCAGGGATCAACGAACACGAGGATGTTCTAAAAGTATTTTGAAGAGGTGCGGTGCACCGTTATCGGGAATAGCATTACGACGCGATAACATGCGTGGCATGTTGCTTAAATCGTGAGAGGCGAAGACGAGAGTGAGAATGCAAAAGCCAAGAGATTGAACATGCGACGATTCCTCGATAATCGATTATATGTAGTCGATGTTCATTCGACGATGTAAGCACCACGAGGTGCTTCTGAACAAAAAGACAACAAAGACGACTAATTAGCTCCGTTATGAAAGGAAGCGTACGTTCAAAGTGATGCGTCTTTAGTTTTTCTTCTTTTACCGGCGACTCGCGAGTGAACGAAAGCTAAAGAACATGCGAGAAGGGGGAGATCACATTTTGCTCCGAGTCGTCTGGACAACGCACGAGTGGCAAATAAATGTCGACAATAAATAGAACGTCGGTCGAACGAGAGAAAATATTGCACTTAAAGCTGTGGCCATTTAAAGAGCTATAATAAAAATTACTATATTCGTAAGAATACAGACTATGTAACAATTGACCTGACAACACGAAAAAAGGGGACAATTTGTTGCTACCCTGCCTTTGATTGTACTGTTACAAGATACAAGGGTAAAACGCATATTAAAACGTATAATATTTTACATTACAAAATACGTAACTCAGATTATTTCATTGAAATTGTTTGATATTACAAAGTAACAATTTCACTGCATATGAGAATGTAACTTTACTTTCGTTACCGAGGCTCTTTTCATATTCCATCAGTGCAATTGAACGTAAAATTTCTAACAAGAGTTTACGTTACATTTACCACATACTGAGACGATTCAATGCAATATTGTATTCTGCAATCTGCGCTTGCTGTTAATTCAATTTCGACCAAAGAATAACAGGTTTTTTTAACTACATTTGTCACTACTCTTTATGTGTGTCCACAGCTTAACTCGGAAGATCCACTTTAGAACACACAAACTCTCACTCACTTACATATTAACTAGCAGTCTGATGATTCGACGTCGTTGATGTTCACAAACAAATATCAGAAATCAGTGGTAGAAATCAGTTTATGTGGTAGACAATGTACTGTACCTTCTAATCGTCTACTCGATACGTTTATCCTACGAGAAGGCATCTAAAAATTTCGTGAAATTTCGTTTTCGAACCGAGAAAGTGCAAAGTCTTTGCAGATATTCGCGAGAGGAACGATTCAAGGAACCGGATGACGATTACCGATGCCGAAAGTGAATAAAAAAAAAAGTCGGAGGTCGCTCTAACAAACGGCGATAAGATTCTTGAAAATATAAAATTCAAAGAAATTCGAGTATCAAAAATTCAAATTGGAGACAGTAGACGAATCGTTTCGATAAATATTTAAATAAATTATTTATCGAAATATGCCGTGCATGGTGAAGTATAACAAATGACATTGAAACGTCTGAACGTTTGTTCGAAAAACGCGTAATGTTTTAAAGCGACAAGTGTTCGAAACGAGAGAGTGTGAGGTGAAACAACGTCGTAAAGAATTTTTCTCCGTATGTCGCAGCGTGCGTTTCATCTTCGATCTCTGTCTCGTCGTGTAAATAGTATAAAATCGCTGTGTCGACATTCTCGAACTAATTAGACTTTGAAATGATCGCGAGAGCGCATGTCGATGGAAATCGACGCCGTCGTCGAGGCTTGTTTCCGCCTCGATTTTCACGTTGGCACGATCGATGCTCGCGCTTAGGTTACCTATCGCGATGGTAGATAAGTCCAGGTTGCATATCTTAAGGATTGTAAGATGCGTATCCCGCATTGGGTTGCCACGTTTCGATCGAGCCGTCCGGTTCGCAACAAATCGACTCAACTCTCGAAAACGATGACGAACGTGCTTTCACGATTATTTAGAATTTTTGACGATTTATTTATTTATTTATTTTGCTGTTTTTCATTTATGCATTCTGCGGACTACGAGTATTCTTTTACATTATTTGCGATACGTTAAGTGTCAATTGTATTTTACGTTATCTGCGAGTGTATGAGAATTCTTTAAGAAGTTTAATTAAAAAGATTCAACTTTTCAAAGAAACATTTTTATTTGGGACAAAGTGTACGTCTAAGGTTCAATTTTATATTTCTAGATTTCTCATATTGCTTTCTTTGCGTAGTATAAATCATCCCCCGCTGTTTAATAAATTTTTATTTGTCGTTTCATCGTAATCAATTTCATTCGTAGTTGCTAAACTGCTGATTTTTATGCAAATTAATTTTCTCATATTCTATTATATCGTAATAAGAAAAAAATAGGATCCAAAGAAAGAATTGTTTCACTTATTTTTATAAAATTACATTGCAAGTGTACAAAAATCCGCAGTCTAATAATCACCAATGAAAAAATTCATTTCACGACTGCATGCAAATACTATACCTTTCGTTTCTCTTTTATTAAATATATTAACAAACACTTTTCTTTATTTACGTTTTCAAATGTTTGAATAATTTCATCATTTCGATATAATCTCAACAATAATCTCATTTCACGATTATCTGAAATATCGTGTAAATAATAATTTCAACGTTTCAGGCTTCGAGATTCATCGATTTTGAATTCTGAAGTGTCTCAAACGTTATGGTCGATTTGTTGAGAACCAAACGATAATTGGTTTGGACGGACGCCGTTGCTGATGTAATTAAAAAAATCGTGAGTGGCAACCATCCGTCCAAGGGCTGTAGTAGTGACGCCGATTAAATTGTAAAACATTGCCTAGAATGAAAAAAAAGGGGAAGGGAAGAAGGATGAGAGGAGAACGATTTCCTTCTTTTTTCATGATAGGAAAAGTAAGAAAAAAAAAAAACAAAAAAACATGTCAGTGGGAACAAGAAACTCGCATCTTCGTAGAAGTCATATCACTTTTCACGAGAATCACTCGACGATCCGTATAATATACATATTCACTTATTGACAGTCGATTCGAAACGACGATCGCCAGATCGTTCCGAAAGTTAATTACACATTAGCGTAGAGATCGTTCGTTCTTTGACATCGTTGTCAACGTTTCGTGTCGTTTGTCGTTAATACGTAAGACTAATTTGTTGGATAAACGAATAGTAAACCGAACGAACAATGAACGAGTGAACGAGTATCTTCAAGAGCAGAAACTGTATGCAATTTAGATGATTGATAGAACTACAATTTAGAAAATATTAACAATGAAGTCTGAGAAACGAAGCAACGATCAAATCTAGCAATTATTAAATAATTAAATAATTCGTGATATCAAAGCTAGATTGAGTAATAAGTTCGTTCACGTTCTCCGAAAAAAAAAAGAAGTTGTTAAGTGTTGCTAGTTCTGTGTAAAATTTTTTTTTTACGTATCTAATCGAAACGTAATTTATTAGAAATATATGCCTTTTATCTCAAAAATTCAGATATACTCTTGGATTCTTTTACAAGAACAATTTTTTATATTATCGTTTAAAATGAAGTTAATCCCTTGTCTTTTGATCTTTATATCTACTTTGACATTCGCACATAAATTAATAATTATACATACGTGAGTTGTTTTCAATAATTTGCATTATAATCGTGTAGTCTGAAAAACAAAGTAAAGATTAGAAATGAAAAAGTGAGAATTAAACTTTTGCATAATTATAATTTGTCTCTATATTGTATTAGATCCATGATCTACACGTCATAAGGCAAGAAGAGTTTGCACTCTTGCACTCAGAAACGTTTTCCTGCAACAACTCGATAATTATAGTCACAATTTATTTGAATTCGAGATTACTTTTTTAGAAATATGAATGTTTTTGTTTTTTTGAACGATTTTATTTATGCATACACACTTCTGATATATTCATGATGTTTCATGAAATTTTTGAAAATAGAATTAAAATAATATTATAATTTGAAAATAATCAAAAAATAGAATCTTAATAGGAAATTTGTTTACTTATTAAATGTCAAAGCGGTGTACTTCGAGTATTTTAAATATTTTTTCATATTATATACATTCTACGTAACTTCAGAATTTCCCATAAATTCATAAAAATCTGAATTTTAATAACATTTCATACATTCTTAGTCAAAATCTTTAGAATTGCACGCATATTATTTTCAAATAATTCTGTATAATCAGAGGTCTGAATATTATTTGTGCCAGCACAATTGTCAGTCTGTCAGTCGGAGAAAATAAAATATTCAGACTTGTAACGAATGTAGCAACGCAATGAACAATGAACAAATCTCTTTTGTGCAAAAATATCAAAAATAAAATTACACGTGATTTAATACTTGTCTCACATTCTGAGTGCAAAATATTAAAACATACGGCAAGTAAACTTATTACTCAATCCAGTAATAAAACAGAGACCCAGTTTACCAATAATAATCGAACAGATAGCGAACGTTGAACGACGACAACGCGTTTAGAACGAATCGGCAAGAGCCGATCGTCGCTTCCGGTACTTATGTAGAAGTCAGATTTGCTCGATGCTGCAAAGTCGTGTACTTAATTTTTGTATTTACGATGAGGCAAGTAAGCATGATCGGACAATTTTTAGGTGTTTAAGAGTAACAGGGAAATCGATTATTCTCAGCAGGGTCAAACAAATTCTCTCGGTCTGGTTTTCTTCTCGAAAGACGGAGAAGGAAGACATTCGAGAGAAGAGAAACAAAAAAACAAAAAAGAAAGAAAAAAGAAGAAAGGGATTGAAATTCACTGCCCACATGTATTTTTGGAGAAACGTTTTTATATCACTTAAGTACATATGTAGAACGATTCGTAAAACACGTGATCGTACTTGTATTAGAGACAAAAAAAAAAAAAATGTCCAATCGACTCCATATTTTTTTTTATCGATCCGTTGATGTCTGATGGTAGCACCGATGTGCGAATCGATCGAAATTTGTCGATTTCGAAACGAATTGAACGTGGTCACGGTTAATAATCGAAATAAATAGTAATAAAAATTGCATTACCGTGATCTCATCGTCGTGGATATTCAATGAATGAATTTTTTCCCGAGATTATACAGAGTGAATGTTCGATATTCGAGGTTGCACGTGTACTGTTCTAGGATATCATTATTAGACAGAACACGGAATTAAGGATTTATTAACTGATATAATATTATTGTCAACGAATATTTTTATAATGCTTCTGTGATGATTCGTTGTGTTCTAGACGAATATAATGAATTAGAGATGGGATTTTAATCAATGCCTAGAATTTCATTTTTCAGCATTCTATAATAAAAATTTTATTCTGTTTTCGTTTAAAAATCAGTTTCTTCGTTTGATTTTTTTTTTTATTTGTATAAATGTTAGATGGTGCTTTGATATTTATTTTAAATACTAAATACTATTTAATAAAGTTTGAAGTCTAAAGACTAAAACAGACATATCTGTCGTGCACAATGCACGTTATTTAATTTTATACTTTTACGTCATATATAGAATAATCAACTGACTGGTAATTTGTAAAATTTACTCACTAAAGAAATTTAATTTCTTTTTTATCAAATTTCTTCTTGTGATAAAAGAAACTCTATTAATATCCATAACTTGCAACTCGTAAAATTTCATCAACAATATTAACTAATATAACAATATATCATTAATAATTATTAATATTAATATTATTAACATATTACTATTAATAATATTATTTTGACATAAATTTGAATCCTATTGTAAGTCGTCTACGACCCAATGATATTAATTGAATATTAATCAAGAAAATTGCCAATGGTCTGCCAAATATGCAATAGAATATTGTAGAACAATAATGTTTACCTAAATTGAACGCCATTCCGAGCTTGCCTCCTCTGTAAAAAAAAAGTACATTGCTCCAGATATTATAAGATTTCGTATGATGTAATCGTACATTTAGAAAACAAAGGATAATAAAAGCCATCGAGCGCAACGGATCGATTGAAGAAGAGATCGAGCGGACAACTGCAGTTTCCAATCCATCGAATTTCTTTGCTATATACTACTACGCTGTATATGTACGCGCATATATGTATATCATCAAACACACATATTATTGATGTTTCTCGTGTAAATGGATAATTACGATTGTCACCGGGTCGTTCGAGGTTCATTTCAGGAAAATGCACGCGTTCTTGTTCTCTTTGTTCGCTGGTATTAATTCAATCGTTATTTCAGAGATTCAAACATTTCTGCGATTCAAACATAATACCTCAGTCAACGTATTTACTTAAGTTGTTAATGGATACGTTTTCTGTTATCTAAATTTTCCTTTTCTTTCACTCTTTCGTATTGAACGAATAATTTTAACATTTAAATTTTCTTCTCTTTCTGTTCTCTTGTTGTTGAATTTTCAACTCGAACTTTCGAGAGATCCTAAGAGCATTGCAAGGAAATAAGGATATTTTATTATCGAAATTTTCTTTCTCTTTTGTATTATTTAATTCGGATGTTTTGCACAGATTCTAGAAATGTGCATTGTAAATTGCAACGGCAGGATTTTCTTTTTTCTTCGTTGTTAAATAATTAACTGAAGTTTTACTCCAGTTGATTGGAGATTAAATTGTTCTTCTCCTTGGAAACGTACTTAGATACTTTTCGATAGTTGGTCACAACGTTATCGATCGTGGATAACTTTCAATGAAATTTTTCGAACATTTTATATTTTTGTAATGTATTATTACCCTCTAAATATGAAGTTATTACAAGTACCGCTTGGTCACTGTTAACAAGTTTCGGTGTATTGCTTTCGTTGAATGAGATTCACAAAATTTCGTCGTTGAATCTTTTTCACCCGCTCAGGTTGTCGATATATTACGCACAAGTGTAATTGAAAAATTCGGATCATTCGTCTGTGTAAATGTGCTTTTGTAGATATACGATCATATCAGCATAAGGTAACGTAACGTAAATGTAAGAACGATCTGTGTAGTAAGATCTGGATTACTCTATACTAAGACAATTAATGTTTTATTGTATTGCAGCTTTTAATGTGGGAGGAATAACGAGAAATCGATAAATTTTGCCTTGTCAACCCAACTCAAGTGTTACATTAGAAAATATTATTGCTACTGCTTCATTGCTTATTGTCGCTTATCGTTTCAAAACTATATAGAAATTGAAATAATGCACTCGCACGAATTCTGAATAAATTATTGAGTTGCTTGTGTCTCTGTACTTGCAAAAGGGCAAAATTTATTGTACAAATTGATGAAAGTAGATGCGAATTCTGTTGAAACACAGTTTTTAGACGTTTCAAATATTTCTCTGTACTGAGATTAATTACAACACTGATGATGTAAAATATGAAATTTCAAGTTTCAAAAAATAACCGCGTCATAATGTAACAGGGGAGGAATACCAACCATGAATTGAAATCTTTCGTTTTCACGGTGCTCGATTCTGACGTATCTATATTATGTCATGTTATAATGAAATGAAATATCAAATTTTATCAAACGATTATGCATTCTAGAAAATTTTCTTACATCTTTCTTAACTCTGGTAAATTTCTAATTTAGTTTTTGCTTTCTGTTTTTTCTCATTTTATTCCAGATGGCTCCACATGTTCTCTCAATCCTCCAAGAATATGAAATCTAGCATTTCTTTTTGTTTATGTTTGATAAACAAAAAAAAAAAAAAAAGGCACAGAACATTAATAGCCGCTAAACTAAAAAGTTACTCTCGAGTTTTTTTATTTCATGTAATTTTTGAACTTCACGAGAGATGCAATGCGGATGAATTGAATTTTTGAAATACTCCAAATTTTATTTCGTAGACTAATTTCGGAAGTTAAATGTTTTCTCAGTTTTTGCTTCTGTTTGATGACGCTTATATTAGAATTTTGAACTATCTGTAACAGATATTGTACGTCTTTTTCCTTTTTCTCCTCAACTATTGCAAAATATTTCCAGTATCAAATATATTAACTTTACATTTTATTCTGACATGATACTACAATAATCTTTAACAATATTCAAAAAAATTCTATCGATACGTTCACGTAATTCATCGAGACAAGTGAAATTCAACGATTGACCATTAAAGAGATCGAGCATGCGAAATGTTATTAAAATTGCGTTGTTATTAACCTTGTATAACAATAACGTTGTTCTGTGATAAATCATAATGCTCGAGCGAGCGAGCGTGCAAAATTCCATGGACGTGAGTTGTGGAAAGATGTTTCGGTATACACAGATGATTAATTAAGTTTGATCGATTATCGATTCGTGCCAATTACATTTTAGCCGATTGATAAACACCCAAGTGTACGACGTAGGAACATCATGACGTATTTGTATGATAAATTAATTAACAAGTCGTTAAAACGATAACGCGCGTTGTTCACGCGACTGTTGTACATAGTGCGATATATATAATTAAGGATGGAAAAGATGCATATGTATGTATACGTTTATATTTTTTAAATATCGGCGCGCACAAATCATAGATTTGTTAATTACTATGGAATGTGCTTGATCACGACGTCTGCGATCGATTTGACGATATTAAATGATGTATTAAAACGTGTGTCACGTTCAAGATAAAATTATCGAAAAATTGCTGCAGCTTTTCGAACGAATCAATCTGTTTTGGAAATTTGAAATATATCGTTAATACAACCTGTACTTGTGATGCAACAATGGAGAATTAATTAATTATTTTACGTTCAGGGTAAAACCATTGAAGCAATACTGAAATTTTTCGAATGAACTAATCTCTTTTGAAAATGATAAAACTCTCATTTGCAATTTGAAATGAATCGCTTAATAACCCGTTTTAACTAACCCGCGACAGAGAGGAATTAATCAAAATTTTATGTTCGAGATAAAAGTATCGAAGTAATCGTAAAATGTTTCGAACAAACTCTTTTAAAAATTGTAAAATTTGATTTTCAATTTGAAATGAGTCGCTAATATGTTTCTATACCGCTATAATGTTTCTCACTTGGAGCAGAGATGCTGAGATTTGCGTGCGCGAGAAGTAAATCATGTAAGCTGCGTAAGTCTATGTTTCTTCTTCTGTAAATATAAAATTTTTGTACCAGCCGATTTTTAAGGGATGATCTTACGAATTGTCGTTTCGTCGAGCGACTTTCGTTTGACACACGTGAGATCATCTCGTGATAATTTCGTCGTAACGCTATCATTACAAACATACTAGCCTGTATCTGAAGAATTGTACAGCGTGCGAAGCACGAAGGGACACGGGTTGTCCCGCCGGAAACAGAAAGAAAGACAAAATATCCATAAGTAATAAACATGGTTCTTCCAATAAACGCACGATTCTTTCTTCCCTTGATCTTTGAAATATATATAGACGTATTGCTATTCTGGAAGAATTATGGCACAAGCGCAAAAAAAGTAATTTCTTTAAAGAAGTCGCTTTGAATGAAAAATGAAAAATGAATATTGATCAGAATGGAAAATAATTAAGCCATACTTCTGGTCAAATAATCAATTTACATTGGTCGTACTTGTGATTAAATAATAAAACAAAAATGTCCAATAATATTAGAAGTTTAATTCACATTTTTGTTACGTTTAATTAAGCTAAATACAATATTTACTAAATGTCATGATTCCAAAAGAATCATTGCAAAATAATTTTAGCTTGTAATTATTAATGATATACATTAACAAAGTTAATTAAAATTATTAATGATATACTTTAATAAAGTAGTTTCTGGTATTTGTTATTCATAGCTATATATATATATATAATTTATTATTATTTAAAAATATAATTATTGTATTTTGTTATTATTATTATTATTTATTTTATTGAGTACAATACAATATTCAATTTAAACTCCAAATGAACGAACTTGAATTAAATTTCTTTATAGTTGTTATATATTTGTGGAAAAATTAATTTCTTTCATGAGTCCAACGTTAAACTTCTGGAAAGAATTTTGAGAAAAATAATAATTTTCAAATATCTGCCATTAATTTTTCAGGAATACTTTTCAAATTTCCAACACGAGAACAAAATTAAAATTGAAAGACGAAATTTATAGTTGCGAGCGTTTAAAAAAGCGAAACCACGATATTCAAGGATACGAAAGTATCGAAAACTTCACTTATTCGTCGCAACAGAACCAAAATAGATAATAATATAAATATAACAAAAATAAGTAAATAAATATTTGCATTCCTTTATGTTATTTCTGTGTTACTCTTTATTAAATTACATCACGATTCAAACTGATAATAATCACTTTATAAAGAGGAGCGTCTTGCTCGACAAAAAATGTACAATAAAACATCAAGTACTTTTGATAAGAAAATAAATTAAAAAAAAAAACAAAAAAAGGAAACAAAAAGGATCTTTAAATTCTGGGAAATTCTCCAAAAATTACATCCGATTAGAATAAATCTGACACGCTGAAATGCTACGTATCGAGAAAATAAATTTTAGACGAAACTTTGTTTTATCGGATTTTTTCTTTACTCTGCAGTCACGTCCAACATATGTTAAAGCGCAATCACATATGAAATCGCTATTTTCACGAAATATGTTCGCAACGTCCATTGATTTTCAATCAAGCACCGAACAAGAAAGGTCCAGATGCGATTTTCACTCGTCAATCATTCGTATTCATCTTTTTTTTTTTTTTTCAAAAAAGTCTTTAAATACTTAAATATTTATTTGTGTTCTTTCGCGTTGTCTGAAAAGATGGAAATAAATTTATTTAGAGGATAAGTAATAGAACGAATCTAGAGATTTATATTCGAATATTTTAATGTTAATAATTCATTAATAAATATTTGAATACGTGTCACTGTCATGACATATAAATATACACCAGAGCCTCCGATATCTGAGCCGACGTTAACTTAGTATCGAATAACTTAGTATCCGATAACATTTATTAGCGACAAAGAATGAAATATAAGTAATTGTTATAAATAAAATTTTATTTATTCAATTATAACAAAATAAGTGGAAAATTTTAAATATCAGAGAAGTAGTAATAATTTGGATATAAGAGGCTTCGCTGTAATATATATTACGATAATACGTGAATGTAATGAGATTAAATCACGAGTCGCTTACGAAGACTTAGATCGAATATTTGAAATTTGACAGTTTTTGCGGCGACGAAGCAGACGTTGACGAAGATAAATTGGCAGCTCTTGAATTTAACGGCACTTTAGGAGGCAACGAGTTCATTTTGTTTCGCGTCTTTAAGTTCGGTTCCAACGTCGTGCTTCCACTCTGTGGTCGCCCTGAACATCGGAATTGTACATAAATGTCAAACGAATGAAAATGAACGTGCTACTAAGATTAAATTAAATTTACATACGTCTATGCAAATTTATATCTTTCTGAATACAACTATGAAATGTAAAACTTGAACAGAGATTTATTTCACTTTTTAAGTGAAATCACTGGTATATAATTCTAATTTTAGTAATACGTATATTTTTGTAATCTCAAGGTTTGTAATTTCATAGTTATTTGCGACTTTTCTCGTCCAATATGGTATTTACTGGTTTGTAAAATAAATTATAAATAAATTTCATCTTTCGCGAAAAGCAAAATAGCAAAAATTTTAGGGAAGCTTTTGTAAAGTAAATTTTTTACAAATATAACTTTAGAGAAGCTACACAAAATGATACACTTGTACTATCGTTAATTTGCTAGAAGATTAATATATTTTTAAAAAAGTCCATTTTTTAGATATCTATGGTCAAAAGTAGACGCCGAGAATATATGTCGCTGATCTTGTTATACAACTCAGCGAATCTCTGAATTGTGCAACACGGCGGAAGGTCGGCTACATTTCATTATCTTAACGACGTTCGCAGAAGACTCTATCGTAGAGGAGACTGATTATTCCGTTCATCTTGGGATATCCTAGAAGATTGACTCATCAGTCAAATTTACGAAGCTTTAGAGGAGCAATTTCTCTAGAGTGGTTTATTCTAAGCTAATCACGAATTGTCGCTAATCAAGTGGTTTTTGAAGCATCTCTTTCAGGAAGTCACCTCCTAAATGTTTGCTAAGAATCCAAAGAGGTAAGGCAATTTTCCAGATTTTCCATAATTTTCTAGACTGACAAAATTGAACTCCTTGAGACCGAAAGAGCGACGTTGCTAATATGACTTTTATTTTTTAAGTATGGATCAAAAATTGAATGAAAATGAACTACTTATTATAATTTGTTGTGCACCAATTGTTGCATCCTGAGAACTCACGACACCATTTACTACATACGTTTTATTTTATTTTATTTTATGCAGAAATTAAATAATGAAAAGATTCTAATGTTCTTGAAAAAGAACCTATTACATACTTGGTTTCACGACGAAAATGAAACTTGAGTGTTAACGTGATTGATTGTTTGGAAACTGTATACGAGGTGTGAAATTCGGTAAAAACCTTTCAGTTACATAACTGACAGTAACCAATCTAACTAACCAACTCTCTATTACTTTGGAATTTCATTAAACAGTTCACTATGTGATGGTAATATAACAATTTGAAAATGATTCCTTGAACATTGAAGAGATCGTGACAATTTAGGAATTAGTCATATTAGATAGATTGTGGATTTTTGTAGATTTATGAGAAATTTAAGAATACATACAGAATGAACAACCAATAACCAAAGTACAGTATTTTTTATTTAATATCTTATTTAGTAGTAAAAAAAAATATTTTTATTTAGGCTACATTTCTTTGATTATGTTTATAAAAATTCGAAGCCGTAAAGACCAAGAAATAGTCTAATCGCAGATATTCGGCTCTCTTTTTATCCTGAACTTATGCTATCCTTCTTTCAACAAATAGTGATTTTACTTCGCCTATTATTCATCCACGTCGACCTTTCTTTGTTCGCTATTGAACCCAACCGAACGCCCCATAATTTCCCACTGTCCCGAATTCCTAAAACGAAAAAAATCTAAAAACGGTTTTTTCGCGAACAAACGAATTTATCTAGACATAAATCTGTCTTTGCACAAATCAGTTATCTCTAATTTTGTGAGTTGTGATATATGTATTCATTAAGAAGCAAGCAATAATTTATCGTAACATTACAAGTACTCCAGTTTCATTAAATTTTACAAAATGGCAGAAAAATTCAAGATAAAGACACAACAATGAATATTAAACGAATTCTTGGAACTCTCGTTTGATGGTGTAAAACAGTTGAAAAATACCGCAAATGAAACGTTAATGCAGCATTGGTCCCCGGTGATTAAGAAATAACAAACCAAACGAAAGGAGAAACAGGATGGACGAAGTACAACAAATTATCGAGTGAAAATTTTTATCTATCGACTTCTCTGTTTGAAGTCAACAACTGTTTCTGAAAGAATTTACTCTCTTCTAGCAAATGGACGACATATAAAGCTGGTTTTCCGGTAATTCTGTTACTTCCAGCTAACTATGTTTTATTATGGTTGTATGAAACGCTCTTTCACATAAATGGCAAAAGTTAAACGAAAGTGATTTTCTGTAGAAAAAGAATAGAAGAGGCTGTGGCTCGTTAAACGCGGTATATACATATAACACACGCATGTAACACACGCCGTTCATAAATATTACGACATTTATAGAAAGACGAGATATAAATCTGAAAACTCATTGAGAAGTTTTCGGCAGTTCCTAAGAATTATTTCACTTCAAATCATAGGTTACGAAGAACTTTGACATTCGATATCACACCAGCGTGATATCATTTAATATTTGAAATGGCAAAATCAATCCTGAGATCTTATTATTTTACGAGCTTGAGATCATAGATATTTGAATTTATTTAGAACAATAAAATTAATCTTACTTCCTGTCTACTTTCATTGACATTAATTTTGATATTCATTGAATTCAATTTTTAATATTTATTATATTTGCTATTGTTCAATGTTACGCGTGCTATGAATGATAGAATTCAAGTTCTTGGATTTCTTGGAGATTTTCATCGAAGTTTCTTTAGATTGATTTCAATTGAAGGGATTTGTAGTAAGTCATGAATCTGTATTTTTGTTTTTATTCCGTTAATTGTTTTATCATATTTCGGACAAGAGCATCAGGTTTTTCTTATAATATTTATGAACGCATGTGAGTCGTTACGTGCAACACGTTACATGCATATAGCGTGTTGTATAATTCCCAGTTGTTTTTTACTTTCCTCTCAACTGGTTCAACATTCTTGAGAAAATCCCAGGTGAATTCTCCTCAACGTGTTTTTTGTCATCACTGTTCTCATTATTAGGATTCCGGCGCAAAATGCGGCTGAGAGAACCAGCGCGGGAATGGAACATATTCCTCGGTGAGCCATCTTTATCCACCAACTTCAGCATTCTGCCTAGAGAATTGCTCTTCTCTTTTTTCGATGTTTCCTCGGTATTTTCCACGGATTTAATCAAATTCTGAGATAAAAAAATAATTTTAATATCAATTCTCTTTGAGACGAATCGACGTCGACGCGATATTAAAGCGATTGTTTCATTTTATATGTTGGGGAATGTGGAACGAGGAATGTGAATATAATAGTCGTACTTGTGATCTGAAATGTGTCAGTAAAGGAGAATTTAAAGGCATTGACATTATTTCAGTAAAGTCTTTGAAAAAGAAATCTGTAGTAACTCAAATCATCGATTTTTTCTACTAATAAATTTAAACTACTTTGTTTCAAACAAAAAAACATTTAATTTCTTTAATTTTTGTTCGAAATAGCACAGGAGATAGAAACGATTAATAAATCATTCAAAATGTTGTGATTTTAAAGGTTTTAAAGGTATTTTTTCAATCCTTTCACATTTTGATGACATTACGTGTAGCATAGGAGTTATATAATTTTTATTTTTATTTTATTTTTTTGTCTGTTATTAATTATTAATACCAGTGTTTTACTAGTAAAAAGTGATTTGCTAATAATTTCATTGAGTTTATCAAGAAAAAGTATCAGTAAAATACCAATACGATTTCTAATAATTATTATTTGCTGAATTCTGATCGAAAAGAGAAATATTATAATGAATTATTATTATTTTCTCTTCTTATGGCTAACGAAATTCTTGTTATATGTAACGTTAAATTGATATTCTTGTAGATATAATATATTTAAAAATTTCTATATGAAATGTTCTTTGAATTATCATGTTTGCGTGATTCGAGTATAAAAAGGTGATGCAAAATTACGAAAGGTATGTAAAGGTATCTACTTTTTGCAACATTAAATTTCTTACAATATCACCATCGATATCGAGGGATGATGATTTGTTCGCGACAGGTGTTTGGGAACGTTGTTTAAACATTTTCCCCATTCTATTAAGCGTAGCAGTCTTCAACTTTCTGGCATCTTCTCTGACAGTCTCGACAGTCTTCCTCGACAGTCTTTGCGTTAACTCTGCTGGTGCATCTTTTTTCTTGAACGAACTGTCGTCTTCGTGTGAATCTAAGATGTACGAACGAAACTGTACGAGTTGAGTTTCTTTGTGTCTAATCAATAATTTACATCCTGCTGTCTTTTTAACAGAATATTCTATAAATTTGTCAATTACATTTACAAATTGGTTTACTTGAATGTTTGTCAAAAAAAAAAAGAAAAAATTTTACAATATTGAATATTTGAGTACTTCACACGTTTATGCATTTTCGCGTATTACATTTACACTGCGTGTCTTTGAATTTTTAATAACCATTTAAAATATTTCTTGCGTTTCCTACATAAAATATTGCTTGGAATACAAAATTCAAATACAGAATAATATTTTTGACAATTTTTTTACCGTAACTTTCAAGTTAATATTTTACAGTAATTATTTTTGAATTCTTCATGTATGAATTAGGCATAAAATAAAATAAAATAAAATAGTTATTTGTCCCTAAGTGTTGCGATTTTCTCTAAAAAACTTCCTATATTTTCTACATATTTTTTATTATTTAAAATTCGTTTTGACAGACTATGATACTTCTTCCTTTTGCTACAGAATGTTTTGATTTAACAAAATTCAAAGACAAAAGCCAATTCTTTCTTTGTACTGTAATTTAATTTGATTTAGCACATTTTTCGCGGTTCAAACATATTTCATATTTTTTCCCTTAGATTTATATCTTTCTACATGTTTGTTGTACATTTTTATGGGAATTAATTTCCCTGTTGATGACTAAGTTTCCTACTTTACCTTCTATTTCTATATCAAAAACTCATGGTTCGAAATAAAGCGGAATAAACTCTGGGGAAATCCCTTCAATCCATTGACCTACAAGAAATGCTTCTCAATTTTATTATCAGTGTATGCGTTGGTTTCTCTTTCTCTTTCAAGATTAAAAGTAATTCTGACGTTTGTTGGAGGAAATGAAGCAATTCTTAAGTGTAATTTTCGTGCAATGGAATGTACACACAGAGAAAAAAATCTGAGAACAATTTTTATTGCTAATATTTAGTGTTTATTGCAGACAACGCGATTTTTAAATTGCATGTATATTTTATAACGTTACCAATTGCACCATATACATAACTGTTACCACAATTGTTAATATTTATAATATTATATATTATATATAATTATATGTAATATATAATATACAATTTTATATATATATATATATATATATATATAATATATCACACATTACAATAATATTAATCAATACATTGTTTGTTGTGTAATGTATTATTTAAATATTATGGTACTGAAACAAATGTAGTACTTGTCCTAAAACTTTTGTGCAAAGGTGTATGTAAAATTATGCAGAGTATATACATGTATAGGTACGTATAAATACAAGAAGAATATCTAATTGCAAACGCGACTCAATTTTTATCCACTATAAATACATATCATATCGTGAATCCATTTCAAACAAGCGCGCAGTGAAATTCCTCCGTCGGAGCCTTAAACCTTTTAATTCCCAGAGCTCGGATTATAACGTGATTTCCCAAAGCGTTGACGCAAAACAATAACTTTCGAAAAATTGTTTCGAGATGCATGAGACAATATTTTATTTGAATTTCTATGGAAAACTGTTGCAAACATCCTTACTCTTAATTTTACTATTATCTTACGAGAGAAATCGATAGTAAATGGAAACCTACGATAGAATTATAATATAAATAAAAAGAATTAAAGTTTCGTACGTGAATTCACAAAATTTACAATTTTCCAGCAACTGGTTTACAATTGAACAAAGATTTAATTAAAACTTTTGAGGTAATTCTAATACACATTTTTAAGAATGTGACAGTCTTCAAGTTTAAACTTTTAATTAATTTCTAAAATATTTTCACTCGCTCAGGAATGAGTGAAAAGTTTAATTTATTAAAAATGTCACGATACAAAATCGTTGCCATTTCTGCTAAAACAAATGATCACAACGCGTTTCGGTGTGAAGGTGCTGGTATTATGAATATGATTGATCTCGTGAGACATCAATTAGACACTAACGCTGCGATATAAATTTTAGTCAATTTTATGAACTGATGCAAACTTAACTCAACACGGTCATTAATCACTGTCACTATTTACTCTCATCAGCCTTCGCATCATAAATTCTTCGAAGGTCGAACAATATCAACTATTGTCACGCATTTGTCGATTCTACAATTTGAGTCTTCCAATATTCCGAATTGAAATTCCAAAACTTTGAATCACCGAACCGATCAATATCTCTCTCAACTTCTGTCAAGTCACGTTTTTACAACTTTAACCGTTCAAGTTACAAACTCAAGTAGTTTCAAATTCACGTCAATTGGAGTTCATGCGAAAGAAAAATATTCTCGTACGTCCTTCTAGTAAATTTTTCTTTGGTACATTATACATTATCTCGTTAGCAACATGAATTTCAAATTGTGGATGCATTTGATTCTCAGACTATACGCGTATATATTGAATTTAAAAACACTCAATCAACGAGAAACACGACCGGCTGTTTTCAAACAATAATGCGTGTATAAATCACTGGGCAGTAACATTATCACCGCGAGAACACGAACGGATCATGTAATAGCAGTAAAAATTTATCGTATAAAAAACCCTGTGTCATTTTTATCACTTACTGAGCAGATGGTGGCGGTATCCGTGTCGTACGTAATGTAATATATCAGTGATAAGAATTCTCGGATTTATATTATAAATCAGTGATAATAATGAGACTTATCACCGTGTCCATAAGATGTACAGAGTGTTCGCGAAATTATAGACCAGTGTATTTCTGATAAATAAAGTAAATTTGTGAAACTAGAAAGTTGTAATGTTTTTTTTTTTTATAAATGATTTTATAAAAATATTATATAAAATAATGTAATACATATAATGCGTATAAAATATAATATTTTATACACAGGTTGTTTCTATTTCTAATTCGATCACGCCCTGACCAAGATTAAATAGATTGATATTTGTTGCATGGTAGTTTGCGGCTATAAATGGGAACTATGTAAATGGAAACCCTCGTGCAACAACAACAGGTTGTGGCTATTTCTCTAAAGCCATAATGGGTTTGGGTCGTTTCCTTCGTTAATGATCGTTTTCAGCATTTCGAGTTCTAACAGTATTTGGGTTTTAGTTCATCGCTAACAATGCACGTGTTACAATTGAACTGATGTACGTGTTTTCTGTTTGAATTTTAGGCCAATTCAGGCTAATCTAGATTAAATTTAATACGTCGTATCTTTGCCTTGAAAATCCACGTGAAACGTAACGAGGCAAATTTTGAAGGAAAATATTTGCTTCGCGTTACTTTTTGTTAATTAAACTTCACGAATTGTTTGATGATAAAATGTAAATTAATTGAAGTTAATAGTAAAATGTAATTAATTAAATTACGTCATTAATTTTGTTAATTAAATAACATTCAGAATAGTGAGACGTATTCTTTTAAACGTAATAATTATTTAATTTTCGTGTAATAAGAGCAAAGTGCTGCACTTCTCGAGGACTGCAAAGATACGATAAGCTTCAAAACTCCCCTGAGTGTGCCCACGTTCTTTACTGATATCACTACACTCTAAAAAGCTTTTGTTCGATACGATTGCTTCCCCATTTTTCTCATCTGTATCTATTTTTTTCTTTTTCTAAATTTTGCTGCTAATATTACTACAGACTAAAAAGCTTTTGTTCAATACGATTGCCTCCCCATTTTTCTCATTTGTATCTATTCTTTTCTTTTTTCTAATTCTAAAATAAACTTAACACATTTTACCGATGCAATTCGGTTGTTCGACGAATTGTATTTTCCTTTACGTTATACATATGGCCCGACTCACATATTCAAATGTCTAGGAGGGGATAAATCTATAAATACTTGAGTTGAGAAACGTAAACTGGAGGACACTGTTCGATATTGAACGTCCATCGGGGAAAACGTGGTTACGGTGCACGTGGAAGCGAATGTCTATATGACACGCGTATGGCGTTTCTAAAAGTAACATGGCCATTTGAACTGTCGATCTGCCGAAAATCGACGAGTTTTACGGAATAAAAAGTTAGAAATAATATACATTCTGTTTTTTGAAATTCCTCTTAAAATTGAAAACCAAACAAGCGTTGTAGAAAGTATTGTTACAGACGTAATTTGTTTACCAAACGACGTACGTATAAAATACATAAAACAGCACGCTCTTAAAAAGTTATAATAGTGCAAAATATCAACAAGTATTTCAAATATTTTTGGGGGCCGGTATACGTGATACAATTTGTATTAATGCTTAATCAGTTGTTTAAATACCATTAATTATTTGAGAATTACTTAGGATTAGAGACAGATGCTTCCTCCGTGTAAATTAGTTTACTTACTCGATGTGGTTTGTAATGTAATCGATTGTGAATCCCTAATTACTTCCTGCTGCGTGGGAGAGCGATTCGAACTGTGAGATTCATCGGAACGAGTTGCTCCTGCCGCAGCCTGCTAAATGATAGTTTCAGACTTTTATTTTCTTTCTCAGTGATTCGACAATTTAGAACAAGGAACGATGCAAAAATTTCGTTTATAGACGAGTGATAAATACAACAATATAGATAAATATTGCTTATAATTGAGTCATTTAATTCTGATTGTACTATACAGACTGACAATTTAAAAGGCAAATATGAGCTTGAATTCATGATTTTATAATTTTATAATAATAATTAATTAATTTCTTATAATATAATAATATAATTACATTATATATCATTATTATATATTTAAATTTATTATATATTATATTATTATTTACAATTATTGCAATTGTATTTAACAAGAACAATGAATAGGTGGACAAATATCAGTTTTAAATTAAATAAGTCGATTATTATAATTTCGTTCGTTCTGTGGATACTAAAATTTACTTGTATGTGTCAATATCAGGATGTTAGTTGTTTCAATATTTGAAAAACTTTTCTGCATAGGTGTAAAGGTAATCGGAAACTTTTTAAAAGGGCAAAAGCTTTCAAGCAATGTAGTAAATAAACAAGTTGGTTAGTTCATTTGCATAGAATAACAGAATAAAGTGGTACAAACATCATTCGTTAATAGACTAATAGAATATTTATGAAAATTTATATCGTTATGAATTTTATTCAAAAAATGAAACTTGGATAGGAAATTAATTTTGTCCATTTTCATGTCTTTAAAATTTCCATAAATGCATAAAAATCCGCTATCCGTTCATTAAATAACCCTTAATAGCCCTTAATAGCCTCTAGTGAAATTTAGTAGAGTTTCCGAGACGTCGAGATTCGAGCACTGTGTCAGAATTGTTTAATCTTTCTATAATCTAATAAAATTAGATATTCCGATCAAGAAAAAAAAATATGTATATATATATATTCTTAAAATACTTCCTAAAATATTTCCATTTATAATTAAAAATATGTTTTACATCTCTCTTTTTATAACGAAACACTTTCCAAAGAGAGACTTTTTCCCAGCTACAATTGTTTTAAAACAACACTTTTTGTGATGAAAAGTAACAGAGTACGTTTTACATTTACAACTGTGTAATAACAAACTTTCGTTCGCACGAAGATTTTATTTGGGTATAATTGCTAGGACGAATGTAGTATTGATACACTTGAATACGGAGCAAATTTTGTGTAGTTTTGAATTTGGAAGATATTTTCGTATTTCTGTGTTATTGTTTACAAAATGGCCAGAATTTCTCAATTTTTTGATATAATAGAATCCTTGATGAGCAGAATATCAATGCTTCGTACATACAGATATTCTGCCTCTTAAGTTTTGTACCATTTTTAATTATTATCAATTCAATATTTTTATGACACATCGTTACCTTCGAACAATTTATACATGGATATATTCAGATATTGGAACAATTTTTGAAAATATTACAGAATTTTATGTGTAAATGCGTACATGCTTACGAATACAGAAGTATATTATTCAAAATAATTAGCAGCTTCTGATACATTTATAAATGTCCAAAATAGAAATTTCAATATTGCTGGGTATATCCACAGTATTAATTTTCGTGATTACATGAGACTTTGAACGAAGTTGTTTACAACTCGTTCGTTAATTTCATTATTCTTCATTAAACGAATTTTATGAAACACGAAATTATGTGTGTTGCATGCGTACATAGATCAAATTTCTTCATCTTAATGAAGTTTATCGAAAAGTTATTCATAAGCTTGTGCATTTGAGTATAAAATTTCATAATCTCCTTGAAGATTGTTTTAACATTATTCAGGTTTAAAGATTGTTTGAAACTTCGTCCAATATTAGCGATCAAACATTTATTTAACATAACATGACTGGTGAAAGTGTATGTTTACTTAAGAAATATTGCTTCGATAAAATGCTTTTCTAATGGAACTGACTTTAATAACAATTTCACGTAATGAAAAAAATATAAAAGAGAAGAATAAAAAATTATTTTTTTGGAAAGAAGTAGTTTTATTACGTTGAATGTTTTAAATCAATTTACTATCTTTTTTATGTTTTTTTTTTAAAACAAAATTTTTCTTCCAACGTTAAATATAATAACATTGATATTTTTTTCTTTTTCACAGCTCACATTTTGTTTTGTATTCTTATGATTGTTGTTATATAATTAATTATTTAATTTTTAATATATTTCCAAATATATAATTATTATTATATATAATACTATTAGTAATAATAGTATTACAATACAAAATAATGCTGACACCAACTAGAAATCATATTAATTTCAAAGTTTTCGTCTAATTAATATTTTCTTGACTAAATCTCAAATCTTTTCAGAACTATCAAATAGGTACGTATGTTTCCAATGTCATGCTTATCTCATAATGCATATAATTTAGAAATGATGATATTGTACTTATCACTTGTCAGATGAACGATAAATTTAAATTTAAAAAAATGTTAGGATGAAGAAGGCGTACAACAACCTACTAATAAAAGCATGAATTTTTTCAAATTTGAATGTTTTTACGAGAGATAACAGGAATAAATAAATAAACAAACCATAAATATTTTATTTCATTCGATGGATTTTGCAAGTGAATTTTAGAACGAGTTCGTGTGTTTATAATGTTTGCGTTAGTCAATACAAACAGTTGTTGATTAAATTGATCGAAAACACTTTTAATTGTAAATCTAACTGCTTTTCCAATCTTTTAACTACAAATATATATTGTAATTGTGATTCATTAGTGATTCATTAATAGCGATTCTTTTTACATTTTGATTGGAAATTTAATTGGTTCTAGTTTTAATATTAACTGTGCTGATTGACATTTAATCGTTTAAACTATTCCATTTTAATTGATAACTGTAAATTGCACTTGTAAATTTTTATTTTCTTCTTTCACTCATAACATATCACATAGCTACTATACGTAGCATGATCGATAGCGAACTTTAAGGAAAACTTTGAATTCTTTTCTCTTTAATATGGTAATTTTATTTTATATTTCAATAGCAATGTAATTATATTATAATATGTGATAATATATTTGTATAATAATTATCACCGGAATATGGAGTATGAGGTAAAATAAAATGTAAATTATCATATAATATAGGCATAAATTTTAGTAATTTAATATAAAATTAATTAGTAAGTGAGAAATATAGTGAGAACATGAGGGAAACAGAATAAACGCATAGTTAACAAAAGAAATGACTTACTGATTTCTGTAGTTTAATTTCTTTGTAAGTACTATCGTTCATTCTTTGACGCGAATTTGATGGAATTAAAGATCGACAGAAGACAATTTCTGTTTGATGTAGATTTATTCCCTCTGAACGATATTCTTCAATTTCTTTATGCACAATCCTATTTTTTTAAAAATAAATGTTAATATAGGCTGTTGGTAAAATTTAAAGAATAGCTTAAATGAAATTCTTAGAATTTATTTAAATTCTACTTTCACATAGAAATGTTCAATTTCATAACATAATTTTATTTGTTCTAGTTTTGGTCTGAACGTTACGATTATTTTTAACAACTATATTGCCACATTATCAATCATCGTTTCGTTATCTGAACGTTATTGATTTTAGGGACTTGGTCAGACGTTTTATCAGAGTGATACAATAAAAATCACCGTGTAAAGTTGTAAGAGTTAAAAAGCGATGAATTAATCGTTGTGCAATTTCGTTATGTTTTTATCATTCACTTTTCGTACCGTTAGATTTTTTTCTTTCTCGACCAAAGAAGTTTTCGATAGTTACTCACATAGGAGTATTAGTTAGCTATGTGTTTTCCACAAAAAGCCAGTGAACAATGTGTTAAAAATTACAAATTTTTCATATATATAATCTTCGAAAAACTGATACACTGAATGCACAATCGTAATACATTTTAATTAAATAACTAAAAGACAATGCGTGTCAAATGTTCACGAAGATGAATTTTACCATCAACTCTGCCAGTACAGTTCGTTGTCAGAAGTGTGAAAAATATGTGCCACATGTTAGAAAAATAAATATCAGACCTGTACTCACGTGCTGCATAAGACAACGTAAGTTTTATTTAACAAGAAAAAGAAAAAGAAAAAAAACGAAAAGTGTGAAATTAACACGAAGGTTATCGACTCACGCGGAAAGGTAGATGATAATCTTACGTCTGTACCGTCAATCAGTCGAGTTACCTATAAATACGATGTTCAACCACGTCGTTTCTTTGGTAGCTTCGCAGAGTTGCGAAAATTGCCAGGAAGAAACTGAAACGTAGCACTGCCTGCTATCTCCTCACTCGCTCTCTGACTGATGGTGCACGTCGTTCATCCCCCGACTACCGTTCTTCGTTTCTTCACTTTCGATCTCCGAGGCTTCTTTCAAAGCTTGAACATTCGCGGACGAACAACGTTAACGTTATTCCCCGTTCTCCCGATGCAAATTTGTGAAACGTGCGCTCACGTGGTCGTTTCACGACGTTCCATCGGGAAAAAAGTGGTCATACCTCGTTGAAATGGACGTACGAGCGTTCTTCTTCCGTTCGTTCCTTGGCCAGCAATGGCGGAATGATCGTTCGTTGTCTCTCGAGTTGGAATCCTAGGCGCTGCTGAATATTTCAAATACAGGGTGCTCCGAAGTTCACTGGTCAAATCTTGCCAGTATGTTACAGGCTAAAACGTTACGTTGCAAAGAGCCCATAAATGCTTCTATAAAATCTTTTAACAAATTTTTCAACAAATCTTTTAATAAATCTTATAACAAAAATATGGAGTGTAACAAATACGAATAATTTCAGTGGTGGATTAGTCAAGGCCATTTTCCTGATCTCCTCAATTTACATATCTTTATCTCAGATTTCTATTTGCGAAAAAGCAGAAATTTACAAGCAACGAACACTGTGTGTGAAAAAATTCGATAAATTCAATAGTACTCCGATAGCATTGATAAAGCAACGCAATACAAATATGTATAGCTTTGAGTTTTATACTTTTTGTTATAACTCTTTAATGAAGCATTACGCTACATGACATTTTAGTCTTATTTTTGCAGAACATAATTTTCCACGCGAAGGGAAAATATATAAGGATGTAGAAACTTTTATTTTAGAAACTTTTATAATATTATCAACTTTAATTTCATTTAACATGCTCGAAGCATGGTTTCAGTCGATTTCCCAATCTCACAAATTTCCAACCTGAGGAAATACTTCTTCTTTTATATTTTTATATATTTATATATTTTTAGAATGTGTCGTAATATTTTTAGCGTAAGTGCACCACGACATGTTTAATTGCGGTTTTGCACAAGAATCGGTCCTAAATGTGGTAAATTAATCAACCGAAAGGTCGCAAGTGAAATTTTGGGTTAATGCCAACATTCATCCTTGATGGGTTAATATCATAATGCAGAGGTGATGTTCGAAATAACCTCGAACAATATGTCATTAATTATAATGCATTGTGATTATACAGATTATAATAGCTTTATAGTAAATTGTTATGTATTTTACGCGTGCATATGTGCATTAATTTCATGCATTAAGTGCATCACACGTAAGTAGCGCGACAACAAATGTTTGAAAGAAATATTAAATTAGTAATTAATTTAGTATTATCGCACTTATTAATTTTCGAATGACGTGTCAAAGTAGTATTAACATTTATACCGGGTGAACTCTGACAATGAAGTTTCGAGTTTTTAATTCTTCTAATTTGAAGGTGCCACCGTTTTGTTTTCTTGAAAATATAACTTTAACGAGACGTGTTTCGAACAAGCGTATGACTTAGTTCCAAAATCAAATGCAAAAACAGTTTTAATAATGCGAGATTTATTGATCACAAGCAAGTTCCTGTGAAATATAGAAAAAATGTAACTGATCGTGCTCTTTCTTTGCAGTGTTCATGCAGAGACGAAATTCTCGAGTGTTCACCTATAGAAATCATACTTGTAGCCAATTTGAGACTTAAACGTGTAAATCTATTTTCAATTAAACGCTATATTCGAGAGAAGCTGAAATAATATCGTCCCAATAGAAATATCTAGCTACAAATTTTTGAATAACCACCTGTTGCTCTCAATCTTCAATCTCTTTTGTAATGGAATTGACGTGGACAATATGTAGCATGCTACTAACACATGTTATAGTTACAAAGTGGTTCGATCAATGTACGCTTTTAGTGCTTGATTACTGTACAATGATCGTGGCGTAGTTATTAAGTTAATTTATACAATTAGGTACAACCACTCAGGATATATGTAGTTCAATTTTAAATATTTATTGTAATTTCAGAAGTATGCAAGAAGTCAGAAAACTGTGACAAAATTTTCACATACAGTCAGTCATACGAATCTACTATATATGTATACATTGTCGTAATTACTTTGTTATAATTGTTAACAAAGATTTATATAGATATATAAGAAATTATTTTTACATTAACATTTAATTTATTAAATTTTACGACTTTTAGAGACGTTTAAATTTTTACGATGTTCGAGAAGAAAGTATCCTTGATTTCCTACCTGTTGCATGATATTGAAAACAGCTTTGGAAAAAGTGAACTCAAAGATGTTAAAGTAGAGACTTCGTGCCTTGAAATGAGATAAAACTAGCAAGTAATCTTTTCAACAATTAAAATCATGAATAATTATAGTCTTAGGAAAATAAACTGATGCTTGAATAATTAAATCTGCAATGAAACGTTAGATATCGGATGCTTTATTCCTGAAATATTTCTTGTTAAGTTTTCATACATACTAATATTTAATCTTTTATACATATCACCAGGCAATTTTTTCTTACATGCATATTTATGTAAATTCTCGTAATATTTTTAAGAAAAAAGAATCACAAATACATAATATTGATGGATTTTATATATATCTGTGATCGGATATAAACTGTATTGAACCGAGAAGAGGATTTTTAATATTTTAAGAAAATTGTCAAAGTAAACGAAAATAATTTGAAAAATCGTCAGATCAGACGTGTAATAGTCGAAATAAATAATTTTAATAATTATTTCAATTCAAAAGATGACAAATAGATAAACTTTCCTTTCGAAATAAATGAATTTATAAATGTATGTAATAAAATTTTATTTGTTATACCTTATTTCTATTAAGTACAAAATTCATAATTTCTCATAATAATTTTTAATAATAAAATAATAATAAATATTTAATAGTTGATTTAATATGGTAAAATATTAATAATAATAAATATCTTTGTTCTTGTTGTTCTATTCGATCCTACTTATATCAACGATTCACAATTATAATATTCAATATTGTACTATTTTTTCAAATATATAATCTATTCTAAATCCTAAAATATATAATAAATTCTAAATTTTTTTATTCAGTTGAATCATCAAAAATGTCATGAACGTATCAACAAAATCTTCATATTGTTATCGCGTAACATCGAAATAAATTTATTATTGAAATTATATTATACGGAAAGACAAAGTATAACATAGATTGAAGCATGAATAAATTTTCTAAAGTGCAACAACAATGACCAAACCCGATATATGTGCGTTTTATCTTTAAAGTGGCAGTCTCGATCGAGGCATTTCGGACATAAAAATTTCACGATTTTATTGAAGAAGATTTAAGCGGGTTGCACGTGACACGTTTTTATAAAGTGAATATTCACAATTATAAATTTGAAACGGATAGTTGAACGAATTTCTTTCGGGACTACTTTCTGAACACGCTTTAACGGCACGTTTCACCCGAAAAAAAATTTGGACGGAAGAAAAGAAATCACGGCGTGAACGCAGGAAATTAAAAAACGTTAGCAACCAGAACGATTTTCACGGAAAATAGATCGTAATAAAAAAATATGAAATTACACGGAGATCCGTTCGCTTGAAAAATTGTTGCGGAATGCTATACGTTCTGCCATTCAGTTTACGATGTTCAATTTTATATTTCAGGTTACAATCGGGTTAAAAGCTCCGTAAAGGCCGTTCAAGTGTTCGGTAATAAATTATTCCAGTTCAAATATCTAACAATAATGGAGACAAGTGTCTATAGTCTCTTTAGTACACAGTTGTGTGTGTTCTAGGAAAGATCGACAAAGCTTTCTTTGATTGTAAGTACCTAGGAGGTGTTCCACCAGTGACAGAAATTACACGGAAGAACTGTGAGAACGACCAATTCACCTTTTGAGCGATATTACGGGCTACTGGAATTAACCACGTGGATAGAGTTTTCCTTTGTCTTTGGTATTGGACTTGGAGGGCTAATGATTTGACGCTACAAGTTGGGCTAGGACGTCGCGGACGATGATTTTGCTTCCGACGAAGCCGGTGTCTAAACTATTCCGGTGTGTCACGGTGTGAGTCTCGTCGAATTTCAAAAAATAAATGCGTGACAATTTCAACGAATTAGTTTTCTGGGATCGTCAGAGACTATGAGTCCTCAAGTTACAAAATGGATCGACTGGTCGAAAGGAAATGATTAAGGTTCGAAGGTTCGTACAGAGACCTCGCCAATGACCCTTCAACAATTAATTATAAGTTGAAAATCAAGATTTACATCTTGGAAATTATCGTGGGAAGTGTTACGACCGAAAAAGTGATTTCTGAATGTAGCGGCTAACTCAAATTTGAAGGTTAAATACCGATTGCCTTTTATTATTTTTTGGATCACCTTCTTGTGCAAGCCTTTACCGCATTTTTCGGGGAATTTTGGGAAGGAGTGGGACTTTATCGTTCATATTATATCGATCATCGGCATATGACACCGAGATCGTTCTGGACAGATGATAGAGTTTTGAAAGCGGTCCCCGTTCGACCTGCGATAAGGGAAAATCTTGCAACCTGATCTGTCTACTTGTAGAACATGAACGGGCTGTAGTAGTCGCATTCGCGTTGGTCGGACATATCTCAATTTCACGCTCACAGGGACGATAGAGCCTTATGCCGGGTGCTCGCACGTAAAATCAATTTACCTGTCATGTATACTGCGAGAATTAATTCCTTTGCTACCGTGAACGAGACGCCTCGCGTGTTTTCGCTGAAACTCGAAATAACTCGTCCAACGATTAGAGATATTGTACGAAGGTGATTAGGCAATCGCTTGTGTCTTACGAATTGAATTTTATCAAAATTGTTGAACGAGTTTTTAATGAAAGGACACGCGAGGTATCTCTAAATGACGAAACCTCGTAAGTAAGAAAATACAAACGTCTTGTATTGTTAAATATAACAGAGGTAATATTATGATTCGAGATAGCACGAGAGCCTCTAAAGTTGGGAAATTGGGCCAATTAACAGCACTGTAGACAATAGTGTTGAGTATTTGTATAATGAGTACATTCTAATACTTTTAGTTGCAAATGCCGCAAAAGTTCAATTGTTAGATTGGTTAATATTCCAACAACATCAAGCCTAAACTCAGATTCCGATGCAGTGGAAAAATTATAGAAATTATTGTAGAAATTATAAAACAAATAGTTCGTGAATATCATTGTCGACATAATAGGTAAAATTAAATAAAAAGAAAAATAAATGGAAATAGAAAAAATAAAAAGAATTCCAATACATCAGTAGGATAAATACCTATTTTGCCGATAAAAATAAATTTTATAGAAATAATACTCTTTAAAAAATTTATGAGTAGAAAACGTGAAATAATATTTTCCAAAAATTTGTGCAAATAGAGGAACATCTATAGATTTGTTTGTCTACATAAAATAATGTGGTGTACTTCTTTGAAAATAGATTAATCGTTATCATTGATATATAATAAATATCGAGAATATTAATATATAATAAAACTCGAGAAATTTTGTACAATACCATGTGTGTTTTATAGTAATATGTAAGAAATACATATCAGAATCTAGGAAATTGGTATGCTGGCCTTATGATTATTCAATTATTCTGAGAAGGAATAGGAATATGCAATTCGAAATCGATAACACATGCTCTTCTTGTTAGAGCTTCCATCAGATTCCACGTTCTAATAGAGAAATGTAGTTTCTTTCATGTCATTTATACATCGATAGTCACAAAAGCAATTTCTTGTATTTCGCTGCTATATCATTTGAACAATTAAACATTTGACAGTCGTAATGTTATTGTTCTGAGAATATGATGGCTTGAGAACTAAATACTAAAATAAATGAACGATAGTATAATATGATATAATAATTACAAAATATAATATAACATTATAATTACAAAAAAAAATTGTTATAATTATAATATATTTAATATTTAAATCAATTTTCTTTATTTTATAGAATACTCATAAAATAATGCTTTGTCAAAATTTACCGAAAAAGGTAATAAGCAGATATTACTTTTATGATTAAAAATTGTATTTCTTAAAACATAAGTCGTATTTTAAGTCGTTTAATTTACGAAACAAGAATACATCGCATTATACCTATTTTTATATTCTTTGACAGATGACATTACACCTACTTCTATATTCCTTGATATTTCTTATGAATTTTGGTTTCCTGTATTTTGTCTCAGATATTCTTTTTATTTTCTTCTATTCGTTTCCTTCAAAAACTTTGGAAAAGTTTGTTTCTCAACAGAAGAGGGATGGAAAGGGAATAATCTGTTGCGATCTCGTAATTCATGGGGAAACACTCGCAAAGTTCGCGAATGTGTGAAACAGCATATATATAGTAGAAATTTTTTCATACGCACGATTACATCAGAATTTCATGTTTCATCCGGATTGGGTTTTATTTAAATCCTAGCAATCCGGAAATTTTTATAATATCAATTTTTTTGATTTCACTGAAGCATACCGGTACGATTTCGCACAAAGCTTTTAACTTTATTGATTTATGAAAGTAATTAAAATGTGCGATGTTTTCGAACGTTTATTTATAAACGGTATTTTGAAATAACGTCAGTTGGGAAAAGACACATCGAGAAAAGTCAGATTTTTATCTCCCTTTAGTTACGTTTTTTAATAATTATTTATCTAGTTCTATAAAAGACTTCTTGGCTCGCTAATATTTATTGCATTATTACGTACATACAAATATCGAATAAAGATTATTAAATTTAATAAATGTGTCTGTGAAATGTTAATAATAAAGAATCCCAAGCGTAATGAAACAAGAGCAGATGTATTAGAAAACAAAGACAAAATAACAAACAGGAAGAAATGTTGAATGAATCGGAAATATTGTGAAAAACGAATGAATTTTGTGTGAAATTTTATATGAAAATTGCGAGCAATCTCATAAATGCTTAATAATTAATATATTGAATAATAGATGATAAATTTAAAATGTAAACTACATACACGAAGTTTAAAATAAAATGTGCACGTAAAATATAATTCAACGAAATATAATTACCTCGACTTCATGAATTGAAGTGTACAGAATGACAATTATACACATCACTTTTTTTTAATTTGTCTTGGAACATACCTTGTATGTTATTTACCTTCCCCGTGATAAATAAATTCGTGAAAATAAACCTTTTGTTTTTTCAGATGTTAATAAATATCGCGCACATACATATACAACGAAATTGAAAATTTTACATGAAACGGAGTTGATCAATTTCACTTCGGAGAGATTCATGCAACAGTTAAATAAAGTAAAAATCATTATCCGATCAAACTGAGCCTACGTATAATGTTTGATTGTTGAAAAAGTTCATGATAGAATACGAGACAACGTTGGAAACAAGCAAGCAATCTTCATAAAGTATTATAGTATTTTATCGAAGAACGTACGTATATACTACGCTGTCTCTTTGCGACTGTACCTCTTGCTATTAGATTATTCGAACGTTCGATTCAAGGACCGATTGGATATTAAAGTAGAGAGACTTCAATATGTATCCCAGAATTTTTTCAGATTCCGTAAAAGTGAAAAAGAGATCAGTCGCGGTTATAAATGACCCAGATTACCCGAGAAAGTTGCGGAAAATATGATTGCCCGCGGAGGGTTAATGTCACATTTTCCCATTAGCATAACCATGCGGAGGAAACTGCAAGATTGCGATGTACTGAAGATATAAAACTTTAAATTTGCGTTGCAGCGTGTTCTCCGTGCAACGGAGTAATCCAGAATTGTAATTTAAAATGCGAATGTTTTCGTAAATGTAGTTGTCGAAAATAGGAATTCAATCCGTCGATTAGATATCTTGACATTAAGTAGCTTGCTTCGAATATTCTATACACTATTTTGAATATTATGTGCATTTTCTACATTCCTCACAGTTTAATTGCAACAATTGAACGAAATATATTATTACAGGTCACGCTGTTTACCAGCCGACATTTTTCGAGGAAAATGCGAAAAGAGAAAATATGGTATTGTTTTTCGTAAACAATGTAAATATTTTTTGCTTGCCTCACATTGTTGAGAAGTGTTTTTTCCAATTTTTGGCCCTTGTCCATTCCTTGTATCAATCTGATATTTATCTTTTATACGATATGAAATTGAATATTCTTACTTAAGAGTAGGTTATACGCAGTTGAATAAAGATTTAATCTATTTGCTGTTAATAGAAGAATTTGTAAATCTGTCACAGATATTAATTTCGTCAATTTGACACCAAAGGGCAAGTTAAGTTGGAAAAATAAGGGTGAATATTTTTTTTTGTCTCGTATGTAAATGTATAATATTATGCAAACGTACATGCAAATGCAGAAACGAAAAAGCGGAGAAAACATCATCGTATTTGCTGTTATTTCTCATTAACTCTCGATGTGGCGTGCAACGATTTTATTCTAATAAGTCCAACGTCCAGTTTGCCCGTAGGGCAAACAAATTGACTTTATTATCAAAATAAATACAAACTTATCAAATAATAGATTGAAAATAATTATGAACTGCAAAAGAATTGATATATTGACGTTTCGCGTACCTACATTCAAAGCAATTGAGAAACAGAAATTGACAAAATTTCGTAATTAATTGATAACGGAAAAGAAAGAAAGTTTTCGATGAAACTGAGGCTAAGAACGAAATGAAAACTATATGGACATTACGTAATGATTTCACAAAGCCAGCTATCGTTATTAAATTATCGACAGAGTTTATTTTAATTAATTGCATAAAATAGAGACGTGATTTTTATTGATGAAATAAGTAACAATCCAAATATCAATCGCTAATTGTTGTTTTATAACAACAATTATTTTATATTAGAATGAAATTTTTGTTCGAATTTCTGTATATTTATTGAAATTTATTGCTGGAATATCTGAATATCATCAATTCAATTTAAAATTAATTTGAAATGATGTTCCTTTATGACGCAAGTGTATGTACGTCGCGTAAATTCTTTTTGAATTAGCATACATCATTTTATTTTTCGCGTATCCTACTTAACAGATTTATATATTGCATACAATGTATTATAATATTGTAATACAACATAGTGCATATTATGCGTGTTATGACAAATTAAGAAACTAAGATTATTTCAAGATTGGACTTAACAGAAAAATTTGGAATTGCTTTCCAAAGCCTTTCCTTAAAAGTTATTTTATTGTTAAAACGAACTAAAAATTGAATTTATTGCTGTGTAAAGTTATATACGATGATTCCTCGAGTAAAAAATATAAATGATTGATTCTTCAAACTTCCAATTTAAAATAAAAAATATATATTACAGATAACGCAAATAACGAACGACAAATAAAAGCTGAAGATTTTATCTATTTCCCAGAATTTATTTCGTGATTTTTAAAGTGTCACTCTCTTCATTCGTTACGTCTGTACATAACATGTAGCTAAATTGCCACTCACTGTTCGGTACATACGGCACAATTCAATTTGTCCGTACAAAATTTATCGTAACAAACGTACATTCATGAAATTTATTATTGAAAAGTTGAAATTTATTTGTATACAAATAAATGATTTGCCGACGTGAGGCAACAGGAGGAAATAATGTAGAACTCAAACGATAAAAATATGAGAAAAGTCGCTTCGGAAGAAATTTCAAAAACCTCGAAAACTGAAAGGCTTTAAAATTTAATATTTCAAAAATTCTTGACAAGCTTATTTTGAAAGCTTTTACGTAACTGTAGAAAACAAAATATTCTCACGCAAATAAATAATTTAAAAACGGTAAGGTAATAGCAAATAATGTACTTTGAGAAAAGAGGAATAGAAAGATAAAATGAAAAGAAATTTCAAAACCTTTTGAACGAAGAAGCTTTAATATTTAATATTTCAAAGCTGAAAAATGTTCAAATGTTCGATATCTTGAAACTTTTTTAACGTTAATATTCTACGAATAAATCTTAGGTATTCAAAGCTATTGATCCAGCTTACAGTGCAGTAATCATTAATCTCATTCTTGTAGCTGTCAATTCGGAGTGCCCTTCTCTCGGTATTGACTTTTTAACGTAAAGTCAGCGATTAAATAACACGTTTACTAGCAAATGAATTTTAATCGTTCTTTATTAAACTTACTGCGACGTAGCAAACCGGCAAATTCCATCTTTCCTAAACTTTATGATAATAAGTTTTAAGTTCACCTACTATTATTATTCATAAGGACATTCATTACTCAACACATCATGTAAATTCATGAATTTATAAATCAACATTTCTTGTTTCTATTTTAAACAAATGGTAATGATAGTCGGGCAAATTCCTCAACTGTTTGAAAGCCATTTACTAACGATTAACAAGTCGGTTGGTAGTAGTATTGTATTACAAAGCTGGGTGACTTTTGTTCGAAAAAGAATTAACAGCTAACTGTTTGAAATAATGAAGTAATTGTATTTTGCGTTCGAATCAAATTTTTGTTTGATTTGACTGTGATAAAGTAACAGGTAAAGCAAAGAGATAATTGGTTTCACACGATTAGAAAAACTACTTCAGAAAATATTTCTCAAACGAATACAAAATACGAAATAAAGCAAGAAAGTTGTTTTATTTGGTAAATGGATAACGAAATCATTTCGAGACAAATTATCATTGTTTACATAAATTATTTCAGTTATTTTTTTATTGTTCAAATAAATTACTTCATTACAGGAGAAGAAACTGACTCGTGTTAATTAACAATTTAGACTACGATATGCCTGAATTCATGATTATATTTTTTTATAAAATGAATAGGATATAGTATAGTAGAGTTAACTTTTTACTGTAAATTTTAGAACACGGAGAGCTAATTGTAAATTTCAAAGCCTGACGTTAGTTTTAAAAAAATTAGCTTCCAAGATTAATTGATCAGCCTTAAAGCTTGTACATTATCACTGTAAAAAATTTCTGTGGAAAATTACAAATTTTGAACACTTTGATAGTTAATTACAGTATTAAGTTACATAGTATCACGGTGAAACACTCTAATATTACGCGAATTGAAATCATCATTCTCACAAACCGTAACTAGTTGGATTTTTGTTTAGTTTTATTAAAATTATTTCATTTCATTTCCATTCAAAAATGTTCTATCCAGAGATTAATTCCCATTAAAAAAAACTGCAAATCATTTTTTCTCTCACCCTTACACTGTGAACATAATAATTTATTTACGAATATAATAATCTACCTAATCCTGAGTACAATCGAACATTAATCTATCTTTGTTTATATAAAAAATTGAATCTTTTATTTATTTATTTATTTATTTTTTTTCATGAAGTACGAATAAAAATACATCGACAAAAATTTTTGTGGATCGCCGTATTAATTGTGAGTGTCACGTGCACGTATACAAGTTTCCTTATCGCGAGACCGTGATTTCGGTACACTTCTGTTCACGTTGTATAGAAAAGTGTTGTTGTAAAGACAATTACAGTCATATTTACCACTAATTTACGGTGTTCGTGTGCAGGGGACGACGATACAAAGAGAGAAAATTTACGGCTGGTGGACGATTGGTCAAGGCTGAGAGGTGAGCAGTCGCTGGAATCGCTACGAGGACTAGTCCTGGATTCAGTCGGCGGCCAGGATCCGTCGCGCGCGCTTCGTTCGTTTGACGCGTCGTGCGTCGATCTAAACCACTTGCGTCGCGTTAATCGTCGGGTGTCGCTACTGCAAACGCTCTAACTGCTCGCCTGAACTTACAGTTCCTCGGTGATAATAATAATAGTAATAATAAAAATAATAATAATAAAAAGAAAGAAGAAAACAAACTACAAGGAATTTGTTTTAACTTTCAAGACAGAAATAAAATACAATCATTTTTCGCTCGGCTTCTTTTTCCTCCTGTTCCTGCTAGGCGACGCGATCGACGCGTTAATGTTATTGAGCAGTGCGATTCCCCGACAGTGTGATTCACAGAGCGAGAAAGTTCGCGCAAAGTGAAATAAATTGCAGGTGAAATCGCTCTCGCAGTGACACTTTTATCGGCTTGAAAGTTTGTGTTCGCGATTTTCGCTTCTTCCTCTCGAGGAAGTTCTATATATATGTATAACCGGCCAGTGTCTCGCACAGTGTACTTACAGAGTTGCTGCAACTGTGAGTGTTTCCCCACAGGGATTACGCGGTCGTTTTAATAAACTGATACGTCAGATTTTGATCCTGTTTTGATTTTAAAGTGGTACGTTTGAATGAGGATAAACTGAATGGAGAACGGGGAATTCTCGGGGATTTTTGTGACAGTGAAGTTCCCAAGGTCGCGATTTAATATCGGAAAGCCATTCTATCATCTGTACGAACGAGATATTTCCTACGGAGATTTATACGAATTCCTATGGTCGATGTATATCGCGATTCGACATAATACGCGAGACTCATCGTCTGTGGATATAAAATGTTTGAATGTTGATTGGTCATTTTATTGGACGACACACATATCCTGTATGACTGTAGGTGATTTTTTTTTCGTTTCTTCAATTTTTTTCTTTTTTTTATTTTAATTGCATGTACATACAAACGCTGAAAATTTCCTGTTGAACGTAATATTCATCGACTAATGGGAATTCTCGATTATAAATTATATCGCATACTCGCGACGAAAATGAACATTTTGCTCGAGACGTGAGAAACGATTTTTAAAATTATTTTATTTCACGGAAACGACGCAAATATTCACTTCGCAAACACGCTTGTTGTTCGCCTGATAGTCGATACAAAATGAACAATAAATTTGAATAACACGCATTGAATTAATTTTTTAATGAAATAAGACGTATTGAACTTTTTAATATGTTAGAAACACATATTGTAGTTGGTTATTTATCTGGTGCGCATAGTTTCTTGCGTAAAAAGAGGTAAACTGAATAATGTAGAAGTATAAAATCGCATAGACTCAAATAACGAACAAATGATTAATGTTAATTTTATACAGAATATATACATATTTAACGTATATGTCTGAAATAAACAAATTTGCTATAACTTGTTCATTAATCGAATTTTTATCATTTTATATGTAAAAAACTAAATTGAATAAGTAAAATTCACATTCCTGCAACCACAATAAGTATTTTAACATATTAAGAAACAATTAATTTGAGATAACTACAAATAAATATATAAAACAATAATCTCTCGAATATCATAGTATCTGAATATTAGTAAAATTAATAAGATGAATAACTAAAATATTTCACAATTGATTAAGAACTATCTGGGCAATATTTTCATAGTGACAAGTGGAAAATCGCGTTTTTTTTATTTTTGTTATTTCGCAATCGTGCGATATATTAACTCTTTGCGATCGACATTAATTACATTACTATTAAATTTTTTAAAATTAAAATTTTGGCTTTGACGTACTGCAAATACAGAGAAGAGGAAAATAAATTCTAATAATTTAACGTACAGTGGAATCTTCCTTAGCTGAATCTTTACATCTTCGAACTACCAAAGCGATCAAAATTTCTAATTTTTGTCAGATATTTCATAGACGTAAAATAGTGAATTTCTAGAGATTTAAATAATTCTTCGTAAAATATGTAACTAACTAGCTTGTGCGCTCTATTGTATTATAAAATTTAACTATTTTTTTTTACTTTAATGTCACTGATGGAAATTTTAGGCTTCAGTCGTCGATATAATGCTGATGTTAATATTCAAACGTTGCCGGAATACAGTGTCCTTTAGTGGCAGATGAACTTCCAGTTACTAACAGACATTTTGTTTTGCTAATACAATGTTCGAATAATAAAATATTGGAAAAATGGAAATTCAAAATGGAAGTTCTATTGTATCGCGTTTAATATGATAAACTAGAAAAAATGAAACGTATTATTAGACAAAACAAAAACGTTCAAATATTCTCGCGTTCCTTCAGTAATTCATAAAGGATTTTTTTCACGAGGAATTGTTCTCGAGTTAAAATGACATGGATGATCATATAAAACGATACTTTTAAATATAATATAAGTTTAAAATATAAGTTTAAAATATAGTTAACGCGAAATACGCAATATTAAGCAATGTTAAAGCATGTCAAGAATGTACTGAATGAACATTCGATTCTGAAACGAATAGTTTGAATTTTTGAATCTCAATTCTCGCAACCGTGGACGTAGATAATATTCAATTATGTTTGAAACAAATCGAAAACATTACGATTACTTACTCCGTACGAAAATCATTTTTTTTTGACGTTTCTCTAAGATCATCTTTATTCAATTATCAATAACAAACATGTTACGATGTGGTATTCAAAAGTGATATTTTACGAAACTTGCAATATCCATGGAAATTAAATTATGTGAAAAATCTGGTTGTGTATGTGAAAACTTTGCCAGAAACTCTGTTTCATAGCGCATTCAGATGAGTGATCAATAAACGACGGATTCTTATGCAAAATTAGAAAAAAAAGGGACCTTGCAAAAAAAGTTGTTTTACATATCATTACGTATTATATCTTCACATTTTCACGCGATCTCGCATCTTTAAATTTTCTGTAAATGCATTTTATAAAATCTAGTGATCAATAATACCCAGAAAGTCCGCGTCGCTTACCAGCTACTTTTTTTTTCAATTTTAATGCACTTGTTTTAACAACGTCTTTTTGGTATTTAGAAAAAATTTAATCAATTTTTTTTCTCATTTGAGAAAAACATATTGGTATTTTTGATTATATCAGCGGTGAAGGACAAATTCTGCAGGTTCAAAGAAATAACGCAATTCAGATTCTTATTTTCCTTTAAATATTTAAAATTAGATGCGACTTAAATTGAAGATCAAAGAATAAATGAAAAAAAAAGAAATTAGAAAACACTAAAAAGCAGCTAGAAATTTAGAGTGAACGAATTCATCGCAAGTAGAAATATTCATTGTTTATTAAATCACAAGAAAAGTGTCAAGAGAGTGAAACATCTTGTTTCACGATAATTAAATTGAGATAAAGCCACGACTATTTGCATCAGTAGCAAATCCAATTAATGAATTGAATGATATTAAAATTCGTTCGCTGGAATCGTAGAATATTATAATTTTCTTTCTTTGAACAAAGGGTTTTACTTAGCGAAAATAGGTCATTAAGGTTCACAAAGTTAGCTTTATCAGCTTAAACATTTTCTTGAAACTGTAGCCATGATACTAAAAATTACGATACAATGAAATCGTTTCTTAACGTTCAGTAATAAAATAAAATTCCTTGAAATGTTAAATTAAGCTATGAGTCTAAATGAGTTTTTTACGCAAATCGACTTTATCAGTAAGTGGAAACTTTTGATGTACTAAATGAAATGAAACAATAAATAAATGATTTAGATCTTAGACTTCAGATTAACTTCAACTTGACCTTCATGCGAATTACTTAAACACAAATAATTTTATTCCGATTAATTCTTCCAAATAAAATAAGAAACTCACATTTCAATTTCACATATTGTGTCATGAACAACACAGTCGATTTATTTCACAATGTAACATCATGTCTGTTAAAAGTTATTTCCCTGTAAATTACACTTGAATGATTTATGTGACGCTGACATAAAATCAAAATTGATATATAATACAATCATAATACAACGAAAGAAAATAATTATTGAATTTTTATTTTTATTTCAACCAAGAAAATAATTTGGGAAAAGTATTAATTTACTTTTTATTCAAGTAAATTAATTAGTGCCAAGTAAATTAAGTTAACATCTAACGATATCTGCATTACTTAAACAAATTATTTTTTACAAGTAGCAAGTAGCAAATAGCAAGTCTGTATAGAGATTACATTGTTACCTGTTTATTAGTCTTTTTTGTGTTTTGTTAATACATCATTGCAAAAATTTTCATTTTCCATTCTCTCAGAGAAGAGAAAAATTGTAGGGAAGTTCAATTTTTTGCAGCCGCAAGCGACCGAAACTGGTTAAAGGTTTCCTCAAACAAACGTGAAATATTCGCGTAGACAGTGGCAGCGAAATTGGCGCGTATGTTCACATTGAAATGCAAAAATTTTGTTGCGTGTTTCACGTTGATGGAACAGCCAAGAAAATGATACCTTGAAAAGAAACGTTTTCGAGAATTTTTCTAAACGTTTTCAAAAATAGTTGTCTCCTTCCAAGTTTTACAAATAATTCTCAATTTTCATCTCTAAGAACGATTTCATGTTAATGATAAAATAAAATAAAATATTCACGTTGTAATATTTCAGAGGCGAGAGAAATCTTGGCTCATGTTTCATTCATTTTTTTAAATATCTTCGTAAAACCGCGAATTTGAAGAATCTGTAGTTTTCTAATAATCGGATATTCGACATGATTTTAGAATGAAAAAAAAAAAAAAACTTACCGAGGAAAGGGATTTGCAATGAATATCAATTTACTTTTATGAATACTTTTTCACGTTGATGAGAAGAAAGTGTTACGTTCATTACAACACACTGTTGTAGATCTATTATCGCCTAACACTACGGATAACTTTCTGTTCGTTTGATGTTATCAATTTAAGGGATCTCTTGACACACATTACAACAACTCAAACGTATCTCGTTATTTGCTTATTATTATCATAATTTTATGAGTAGGTAGTAGTTGTAAAACTATTATTTTATAGAAAAAGGAACAAATATTTAATCTTTTTAATTTAAACTGGTCATTAAATAATAAACCGTTAAATTAATTAACACGCAATCATTGTTTTCAATTTGTATAAATTCATGTATTAATGTATAAACAACGATCAATATCAATGATAATTCACCAAAGTAACTAGTACTTAGGAATGCCATATTCGCATTAGCCGCGATCATTTTGATAATTGTCATCGCTCTGAATTATAAACTGTCGCGCAGTAATCTTAAATCAAGAACACTCTGATAGCTGAGACTCAATAAACGTGACATTTTTAAAAGTTTTCAGAAAGGGAAGTTATAGGGACTTTAAACATTTTTGTCGAATCGTAGGAATCCGAAACACAAAAGAACACAAGTTTAAAAAACTTAAAAGTTTCCTTTCCAAGTATCACCTTCGATCATTGTTGGTCATTAACCATTACTCTTATTTTTTTTTTTTTTCATTATACACAATTGTGATCACCAATAATGCTACGCAGAATAATATTTATTTACTTGTTAATATATTGCCATAAAATCTGAATTTTTTCGAACTGGCTGGAACTAAGCTGCGCGTCGGCTTGTTCCACACAACTAAAACGAAGCCCGCAGAACAAAGTCACTTGTCGAGCAGCGAGGAAAACTCGTATTTTGGTTTACATTTGCGAATGCAATTTGCTGAAACTTCCAACGATTACGTGGAAAGTGTCTACGAGTCACCAGCTTGCGTTTACTTCGAGAATTCCGTGCAATTCCTACGAGAGCTTGGCTCGGGAAAGTTATATCGTATCAGATTCCAGAAATAACTGCGAGAAGCAAAGGAAAAAGAACAAAGCTCTAAAGGGAGAAACGAAACAACGCGCAAAGGGAAGCTGAAACCGCGTATCAACGTGACGTAAAGTGAGAAACTATTCTCTGTCTCGTCTCTCCCCATTGTTTATAATTAAACGTACGCGCGAAGTACGCATGTACGTTCCAATCTCAGTGCGATCAAACATCGTGATGATTGAATCGCGCAACAGGATTACCATAAAAAGTATACTAGTTCCTTGATTGGTGCATACGATCTCTCTGTCATAATCGCAGTCACGAACGCGGTCACGTTTTCGTCGATGGATCGCTAGCCGTATGTTGGTGAGCACGTATTTATCATTACTATATATGGCGTGGAATTTCAACGACATAAATTTCTAGATGAATATTCAACTCACATGCAGCGCTGTCGTTCTGTGAACGATATTGTATAATCTTGCGTAGATAAACGGTCTATCTGTTCGATTATGACTGGAATCGAATTATCGATCGATCGATTATGACTGGAATAGGAAATTTGCGGGTAGTGGTACTATTTTGAACTGTTGCACCTTTCTTAAGTAGGATTGCGCGGATGCACTTAAGGGCTTAAGAAAATATTTCATCAGTTGTTATAAAGTGTAGATAAAAAAATATATAAATATAAAAGATATATAAAAAATAAAATATATGAAAAAAAATAATATAGATAATATAGATAAAAAAATATATAAATATTTGATCAGTTGTTATAAAGTATAGCTGTTCATGTCCAAATTGTGTGCGTTACAAGAGACATTTAACATAATGTCAATCTAGTATAACACTAATCTAATTATCTAATGATTAATTATAACATTAATAATCGTTAGGTACTACAGGATTGTTTTAGATTATTGCGCTCTTTTAGATTTCCGCGATATCTGCGATATTTGCGTTATTATTATTTGCGATATTAACCCTTTCTAAACTAAATACCATTAGACTAATTGGACCATTGATCTGTTTCGACGTCACGACCGTGAATTGATGTTATCAGTTCGTTTAAGATCGTTTTAAAATTTCTCAAACAAACAAAAAAAAAAAGACAAAAAAAATTTCAGTTCCTGAATTTCTCGTCGCATAAAAAACCCTTCATCTCGAATGGGTCAACAAAATGGAATTGTAGAGCGAGATATCTCGTACCGCGCAATCGACATTTTGTCCGCGGTAGCGAAAGGGTTAACTTACCCTCTTGAAGATCTCGCAGGATCGAAATCCCCCGTGATCGCTAAATACAACGATCTCAAACGGAGGGAATTGTTCGAGTTGTCAAAGGGAAAACTTGGAGTCATTTTGATCCTCCACTGTTCGAACTGTCGAAGAAATTCGATCAGGTTTAAAGTGTCTGGGTAACGCTCGCGTAAGTACTTAGTTGAGACTCAAACCACAGTACAGGCACAGTTGTTTGTGTTTCTGGATTTTAGCTCGATCGATCGAGAAAAGTTTCACGACACCCTTCGTATTTAGATTTAGTCTATAGTTTCAGAGCTAATCTATTTTGTATCAGTCGCTCAGGGTTAATTGTGACAGGATATAAATGAGCGAGATTTATTACAACTTCACTAGGGAAATGTCGTGCCAGACGCAACATTAATATTTCTCCGACATCTTGGTTTTAATATCGTCGATGATCTTTTATAGTTTGTCGTGTTTCATTTATTAAGTCTATATCGTAGATTTAGCGGATTGTAACGTATATACGTATTGATACGATCACAGTCCGCTACTTTAAAAACATGGATATTTCCAAACACGAATATGGTTCCATATTCAAAATTACGATCGATTTACTCTTGAATTTTCCGTACATTTCCTTGTGCCACGTGAAGAACATGATGCCATTACCACAGGTACCATATGGTACCACAGCTAAATTGATCTTAATTTCAGCTACGCCATCGCGATAAAAGGAAAGCAATTCCTTGAAAAATGTATTAATAATCTTAAAATCTCGAAAAATGTGATTTTGAGAAAAACGTTTTACTCGTTATTAGACGACAGATAATTTTATGCTTTTCTAGAAAGTGGTTAACAAAATTGAGCTTCGGCAGAAAATTGTTTTATCTATCAATTGTTACAGAGTATCTGTTTGGATATTTTATCTATTTCTTTTTCATATTACACACATTGTATGGAGTTCTTATTCGAACTTAAAAGTATAAAAAAATTCACAATCTAATTATAATATTTATTCGATTCCCCGACAATCTGTTCTTCAAAAAATAGTGTCCTCATAAAAAAAAAAAAAAAAAAAAATAGATGAGAACTAAACTAAAGAACTAAACTAAAGAACTAAACTAAAGAACTAAAACGAAAGAAACGCTGCGTTCGTTTCTTATATAATATAGATTGAAACTCGATGAGCTTCATCACGATAGTTTTTTCTATTGATATTTTAAATTCCACGGAAGCTCGAAGTTTTTTTTGTCAAGAGACTATAAATTTAAGGTGTGACTTCCTTAACAATATAATAAAATTTCAACAATGTAAAACAACAGTCTTTTATACACAAACTTTTTATGGTTTTAAAACTCATTATAGTATTATGTTGCGAAGTTTATAGTTTGATGCCTCGTGATTTTGAACTTCTGAAACTCATTATAAATTAAGTTCATAAGTTATTCCCACGAAGCTATTCTAAGCTATTCTATTTTCACAAAAAATTCTACCTCAACTTTTAATAATATACGTGACATTTATGAAAAAGGAATTTTTTTAAATATTTTAATATCCATCCGTTTCTCATGCTGCAGTTAAAAATTCTTATTCAAGTCAGAGAAATAAACGAAGTAAAGTTGCTGTATTTAATTCAAATTTTTAATTCTTCTAGAGATCAAATATCTATCCGTTTTTATTGTGTAATCATATAAAATTTAAACGATAGAAAAATTCAACTAAAAATTCTACAAACATCGACATGAGAAAGTAACAATTCATTTTAGTCACGCAAGATTAATGAACTGAATATTTAGTTAATTCCACACGGATAATAAATTACTGTACTATTTTTTTTTTACAAGTTGATTAAAGATTGATACAATTTAAAAGAAACGTATATTGTATTATGAAAAATTAACAATATGTTCAAAGTTGTATAGCTTCACCCATTAAAGATAGTAATAATATAATTGCGATAATAATTTAGTATTATATATTATATAATAGATAGTATTAATATAAATGTGATAATAATTTACTATAGTATTATAAATACTTAGATTTCTTTAAATTTCATAAAATCCTAGAATTGATTTAATGCACCGACGAAAAGGTGCATTAAATAAATCTTCGAAATTTCCTTTTGTAACCTCAATATTAAAAAATAAAATTTGATAATGTAAATTGACTAAAAAGAATTGCTTTAATGTAACTTGGTCTTGTAATCGGTATTTCATTCAATTTAACATTAATGTTACTTCATAGTTCGATCGAATTTGAGTTTTATAGTCGGGAAAATTAAATTTGTCATTTTTAAAAAAAAGAGCCGATTGTTTTAAAATATGAAGATGTCTCTACGCCAAAGAGACATGTCGCCGTGGAATATATTAGAATCTATTTGATCTATATTCAAATTTATATCTGTCTTAAATGAGATCGAAGAAAAGTCAAGTTGCTATTTAAATACACTTTTCATCAAGATTTTATTTAATCTATCTTTCGTTCGTTTCTTCTTCGCTGTTCGCGGAAAAATTGAAGCTTTGCTCTTTGACAAGTGTACACTTTCAAGCACTGCTTCATTTATATGTATATTCTTTCCGGAGATGTATATACAAATTGTATATATAGTTCGTCAATTGTCGTAGTTCCAAAATTTCATGTTCGATGCAAAATTAACCAGTTTAGATCAGTTTTGTAATATTCCCGGATTTTGCAAAATTTAGACAATTTCTCGTTCAGGAAATATCTAAACGTTTGTATATTTTGAAATTATCGAATTATTCGTTATTCGTTTTGTAGCAATTAAACACACTAGGTGTGTCGTGAAAAAATGAGCTAAAACTCATATTATAGAAATTTGTAGCTTTACGAACGTAACTAGAATATTTCGCGAAATTTTTGCATCTTTTACATGTTCATTCTTTGAATTTCTCCATAAACGCATGTACATCTGCGGTACATCCATAATTAATTCAGAATTTTTTGCCGCGTTCGAGAACCCTCGAGGCTTTTAACAGGCTTCTTAGAAACGTGACATAATTTAACTGACTTTGTAATATAGCGGATGATGTGCGAGTCTTTGTGGTTACGTATATAATACAGATTCATTGTAGCTGCATAGTTCACTGTAAATCTGCTAAATGCTCGGTGAAATAGAGGGTGAATATTCTTATGAAAATCAAGCCTCGTAATAGAGTCTTAAGAACGTGGCTTAATTAATTTTCTCTGTGACACACAGACAATATGTGTATGATGTAAGCTTATTTCTTAAAAATATTAAGACTTTAGGAATCGTTACACACTGATAACGACGGTGAATTAAAAACGCTACGATTTCAAGAAACTTGAATTTATACATTAATTAAATTGTACAATATAGGATTTATGTATTCGTCAAATGTAGGAAAACAAATTTTGCAGATTCAAAAAACCCAAATCGAGGAAAAGTACAAATTTTTATCAATCCGTTTTGCTATTATAATTTAATTTGTATGAAATAAAACGAGTAGAATATATTAATGGCACGCTATTAAATCTATAAATAAAATGAAGGAGAAACATTATGCAAAGTGTAGAAAATACATATTTATGTTGTGTAAAGTGGAAGAAAGAAAATGTTAATATGAAGAATTGATATTAAGAACGTTGAAAATAATATCTTAAAGAAATCACGTTTTCCTCCACAAACACATGAGTTCGTTCGTTGCAAGCGAAGTGCTTTGTGCAAACTCGAATGCAAACGTTCAGCAATTAATTTTCTGGCAGTTTATTGCACTTTCATAATATAATTACCTCTTCAATTGTCGTAAATCGGGTCAGAATTTCTAATTTTGTGCATTCTGTATATAATAAATACATTTGTACATAATAAAATAATTGAATTATACAAAGAATAAAATTGAATTTCTTGAATCGAATTTAATCAATTAAATCGGATAAAATAATTGAATTTATTGAATAAAATGTATTGTATTTTACCGTCATTTCAAACTGCTAATCAACTGAATTTTACACAGACTTTTACGTTAAATTGATCACTTCTCTCACTGCCTGTGAGAAGTGAAAAATAACCAATCTGCATGTCTTGCCTTTTCTAATCCTCTGAATCGCCAAGTTTCAACGTCGAGTTTAACTGTCTGGATTTTATCGTTAAGTGAACAATTACACAATGCGAACGTTATTAATTACAATAATTAACTAACGATTATTGCAATTATAAAGACAAACGAGAGGGAATTATCAAGTGTATCGCTTATTGCAAGAGCAGCAAAATATAATGCAGTATAAAACTTAGTTTATTGGTTTATAAAAAAATATAATATCCACAATAAATTACAAAACACAACATAAAATGTATAAAATTGTTTGGAGGGAATGATGAGATATCGGGTCTGCCGCAAAGAAGTTATTTGTTGCTTGTACGCATGCATTCAATTCAAAGCACTCTATTTGGTGATGAATGAGGTATTTGTTATCAAGTTTATACGAGCTCATATGTACCCATTGTCACCGACTAATCAATAATACCTGACAACCCTGAATTTACTAATTTAATAAAATGTGAAACGTAAATTTCAATTCAACATTTACTTCAAAATATGTACTTTGTTTCAAGGAGAGTATCTCACGATAATCACAATAATTTCTCCAGCATTATAATAAATAAAATTTAATGATCTCGGAAGACCTTGACACGTTCGGTTTTTTGTAACGCGCACATATTTCCATTAAAAAAAAAATAAAAGTCACTATAAAAGTTCCGTGACTATCGCAAAATGTTCTCCGCAGAACCAACTTAGTTTCACTGAAAAAAGTTCTCGAGGTGACAGATAGACGAAGTTAGCTGACTATCGTCAGATGTTGTTCCCAGAACAAAGTAAGTTTCGCTGAAAACATTTTTCGAAGCATGATGTAGTTTGCGAAGCAGTTACGTGTGAAGTTCGAGATGGTTGTACAAGTCAACTTTTCGTCAGGATTTTTTATTTGTTAAGAAATGTAATACAATTTCGTTTAATACAAACTTTTATCTATTTTCACCTCAAAGTGAATTAACCTTGAGTAAAATAGAAAAAGAAAGTTCGGAATTGATATTTTAATCATATCACATGAAAATGTATAAATAATTAATTAAATGTATAAATAGATTATGTGCATAAATAAAATTTATATTGAACATTTCCTTTATATTAAAGAATCGTTTATTATACGATATACAATTGCATTATGCATTCATTTCACTTGTTAATTATGATCCGCTTCAATGTAATATAACATAACATAATTCTAATTATAAATCAATAAAATTCTAATTGTAATGAAAATCAAGTATCCTAACAAAATCCCAGGAACGTAGTATAATTATATAACAAAATTTTTTTTCGAATTCAAGGAACATTGTGTAGATAGAAAGGATCACGGAGTAATTTAATTTTACCCATCGTATATAGAAAACATAATACGAACAATACATGACTCTTGACTCTATTTTGTACATATATAATAACAGAGTCCTTGCTTTAAATCAATTACAATATTCTTGTATGAACTTTGGGGGACAAACATTTTACATAATTAAAATCCATACAACAAACTTCTGCTCCAGTGTTAATGATTTTTCGTTCATACAATAGAAATGTTCATATAATAAGTGGATTCAATAAATAGAAATTCATTTAATTCGGTATTAATTAAAATTCACTCGTATAAATGGAATTCTACTGCGTGTTCGATAAAATATGGAGTGTAGATTCTAAAAAAAAAATCAAACTATTTCACAATCATGGGATCTCATGATCACAATATAATTGAATTCTCCTTCCAACGCACGTAATATAATACAAAAAGAATACGAGAGTGAGTGATAAGCTACAGATAATGCAAGCTTATCCTTATTTTAAATCTAACTAAGTGCACGATGAAATATGAAGTGAAGATCTTTATAAGAAAGAAGAAAAAAGAAAAAAAAAAAGAAAAAAATGTGACAACGCGCATGATTAATGAAATAACGTTTAATGTGCAAACGTCTGCGGGATGTTAAAATTTTCCATTGTTTTTCTAATTTATCATTTTTGTTCATTAAGTTTTACGCTTACGACGTAAAACGCGACAAATAAAAACAGAAGCTAATGAAATTTATTGGCAATTAGGGCATAACTAAAAGACTATTAAGATTTTATCTTTATGAAATTTATTTCTGAATTCACTCTTAATTAAAGTTAATGACTATTGAGATTTTTTCTAAAGAAATTTACTTTTAATTACGCCTGAATGATTTCCTTACGTAATTGAGTTTGAACAATATTCTGTGCATCATAAAAAACAAGCAAATGATATTAAAACATGAAAATATAAATGAATAAGCGAAGTAGAAACTGATGAAATTTATTTATTTCTAGTATAGAGAAAGGATTATTATAATCCCCAAATTCTAGAAAATTGTGTCAAAGAGAAACAATTAATTTTCTTTCATTATTTCATTATATAAATGTTCATAAATTTGTATAAAATATTATTATATATCTTCGAAAAAGTACTTTGTGCAAAATGTAAAATTCAGTGAATCTTAAAGAGTTTTAAGTTTTCTTTTTATGACAATTATGTAATTAGTAATTTTCTCTTCATTACGAAAAACTAGCAAGTAAAATGAAATCATGGAAACATGAATGAATAAATGCAGCAGAAACCACCAATGAAATTTATTTTTAATTGAAGCAAATAATGATATCTTACAATATCTATCTGATTTAAACAATTTTTTGTCCATTGTAAAAGCTGAGCAAAAAATTGTACGACTTGTACCCCAATACGATTCGTCTCACTGAAAGGCCCAGAAGAAGTAACTGTTTTGACTAGAAAATGAAGACGACTTTTTTGCCATAAAATTTTATCGATATGCAAACATTTGAATCGATAGAAAACAAATTACAAGCGCGATCGCTCAGTACCGCCACTCCTACTTGAGGTCTACTCTACGCTCCCTCACGAATCACGTAACCCAAATCAACCAATCGCTAATTTTCGTTGCATTAGCGTTGCACCTAAAGAGACCCGATTTTCTGGGTTACCCCCGCTAAAGTCACTTTCAGTGATAATAAAATGAAATCACGGAGATGAAACAGATGCTAGTGAAATTTATTCCTAATTAAGTCGAATTACGAAAGCAAAATAAAATAAAATAAATAGGTGGTATTTAATCGCTCATCATGAGATAATTACGTACCACGGTCTTTGAAACTTTTGGAATCTACATGCGAGCTAATCGTCGATTAAGCGTAAAACTGAAATAAAAGTAAGAGAACGCGAGACGCGACTTCCGTTAAAAGTTCTTAATAACAATCCTCCTGCTAGAGAAATTTCTAGCGGGCGACGTTTGAAATCAGAAAAACTTGGAACACTTCGGATAGTCGTGGAAGACGATGAGGTTTTGCAGCGCGAAATATATTGGGTGCATTTGTAATACGTCACGGACGTTGTATCGTTCTCTTAAATTTTTATTGAGCTCTTGCAACTTGGACATTCGCGCAAGATATTTAAGAGATACTAAGGAAAATTAACTTTACGCTTGAAACTTTTTTTTGAAGGAATCATTAGTGAGAACAAAGTACTAATAATAAGTGCGGAAATTATTATTGTATTGTACTAACGTTTCATACAGTTAGTACAAAGATGAAATGTTTATTACAGTTATGGTTAATGCATACAATAATATACGATTATTTACATATAGTATTAATCACGATATGAATATAATCTACATTAAAGAATGTAATGTAATGCAATTGTATATAAAAAATATTATATTATATTACTACATTCTTCTCTGTTCATATCATAATACATGTAATTGTAAATTCTCTGACGTAACTTCAATTCTTTGCAATTTTCGTCCAGTTAAAGAAAGTAGTTCTCTAATACTAGTGAAATATTTAATAATTTAATTTCAACGAAATTTTTTAAATTTAAGAAAAATATAAAAGAATCGTTCTTGATACGCACACTTCTCCATCATACATGTGCTAAAATATTTCTTACCACCGCTAAGATCTTTGAACTTTCACAATGTAATATTCAACATCGTTTTTACTTTAATGGACAAGAAGAAAGTTTCAAAGAAGTTTCGAACGTAAAATTCTTTTAAAATTACGAAATAAAATTGATTAAATGAACAATATACATATTATATACATATAATGTAAAATAAATTATCGTAAGGAATACTGGGTAGTAAATGACCGAGATAGACGTAGTAGAGTTGCAATGTTAAAACGTGAGATCGAGAATTCGATGCAGAATGGAAGACGAAAATGGAAACGATAGCAATTTGTAAAGTAGGATGGAAAAGGTTATTCGTGTGGTAGATTCGATCGAGCCGATATTGCAAGGAAATGATCCAAAACGTTGATTTGTACATTTCACGAGACGTATTTCAGAATAAATACTCAAGTACTTGCTATATGCATACGTATGTACTTGAGAATATGCTGTGCAAAGTTTGACGCGTCTTCGCTTCATCGCGAATATGTACTACGTAATATTTCGAAACGCGCCATTTCTCAGTTTTGCGGATGTTTTAGTTAATACTGGTGCGCAGCAAGATCGAAAACTATTGCCGAAATACATTAACATTCTAATGGTTTCCACATAACATGCAAAGTTTCTCACTTATTTGTTCAGAAATATGGAATTCCAATTAACTCGGAATTTTTTGGGCGACTAGCTTCCTGAAATAAATATTTTCTGGGTTTTTTTTTAATGAGAAAAAGAGATGTTAAATTTGTTAAACAAAGCGAAATACAAAATAAATGAGTGACAAGATTTCCCATCGTATGTGCGTGTACGCGTTAAAATAAAATTTTTTTAAAATGTACGATGAAAATTTGACTGCTGTTGAAGCAAAGGTGAGAGATTCAGATATAAAAATTTCGTGTAGAATATCAAAATATAATATTAATAAGACGATTACAACATCACTAAATGAAAATCTGTTTCGAAACCACAAAGGTTAAAGTTGAAAAAGTCAACGTTGAAAATGTAACAAAAACGAGAAATTCGGAATAATTTGATATAAAATATACATTGTGCAATGAGAAATATTATACAATTTTATATTGCGTACGATGAGGTTTTATAAATTCCAAATTTTAAATGTGCTTCATTCATTATTAATTAATTAACAGCATTAATGACATTTATCAAATTTTAATCAGTACCGATGAACTCTTTTACATCAACTACTCATTCAACGTATGTCTGTTAACAATTATGTCTGTTAACAATTATGTCTATTAACAAAAATCAATATGGTTGAAATCACTGGGCTTTTATGTTCTTGTATGAACGCTTGCGAAACACGGATCGATATATATACCATGTATATATGTACACACACATATACAGAAAAACTTGGTTTATCCGAATGCGGTTAACAAGCTTGTTTGAATAACCGGATAACAAAAGTTCGCCAGTTTTCTCCATTATTACTTTTCATTCTTACTTATTTGGAAAATAAAAGATATTACATATAAAGATACAAAAGACAAAAGTTGACCAATTGTAATTGTATATCTAACATTCAATATTAACTGAATTATTCGCATAAACGAAGCTTGAATAAATAAAGTTCCACTGTTTTATTTATAGTTATACGATTTGTTTACGGTTTTCTTCCGTAGTTACATGGCAAAACGATATAATCAAAAATTAAACTAAATTATAATGAAATACAGTTGGAAATAGTTATGACTCAATATAATTCTAATGATAATAATACAATATCAGAAATTTAATACCAAATTCGTTGTACAATGAAAAATGCTAACTTCTCACAAAAAAAGAAAAATATTAATACTTTTTACTATATAAAATGTTTCTTTTTTTTATATGATTTCTTTTACACGAAACACACCCATCGTGTAAAACAAGATTCGGATTCGTCATAATAAATACAAATAAAAGAGAAGGAATAGAGATTCTAATAAAAGAACAACTGACGAAAAGAAGAAGAAAGAAGAGAGGTTAATTTAAAAATATAAATCGCTACCGAAGAAACAAATTGTATTTTTTTTTAACTCGATAAAAACCTCGATATCGATGCGATGTTAAAATTATACATGTATATATAAAAATTGTTTCGTAACATGCGATGAATTTTTCAAGCAATCAAACATAGCACACGTAAAAATACACGTAATTATGTTTTTCAATTTGAATATTTATAATACGAATTGTACGAAATTTTACAATACTATATTCTAGTAAGACATGATTATATCATATATATATATATATATACGAATATTTTTATCCATTACTTGAATTATTGAATTATTTGAAAAAAAGAATGCATTGACGTCCCTGAATGATTCCATATAATACCCTAAAAGTAACAACAAGATAAAGTTGAAAATTGAGAAAGATAATGCATTAAATACAATAATATTTATACTATAACGAATGAAATCTCATTTAATACATTTAAGATAACGAAATAAATAAAATCGAAAATTAAGAGAAACAATGTATCAAATGCTGCAATACTCATATTGTAACGAATATTAATTAAGCTGCAGAATATTATGATCTGTATGTGGTATTGTACATATACACCTCCGTAGTATCTCGCAGTAAAGTCATTGGTTTTACTGACACCCACGATATTGGTCAAATAGTAAGCAATCAGTCACTTTCGAAAACTTTAATCCGACAACTGAACGACATATCCACTCAATATTCTTGCACTTATTATGTGTGTGTGTGTGTGTATGTATATATATATATATATATATATATATATATATATATATATATATATTAAAAGCTTATTTTATCAAAGCTTTTGACTAATAGGAATGCAAAAGATCAACTGTTACAAAGTTTCCTTTGATCTAATTTTAATAAAATGCATTAGGAATTTTCAATCTGCAAACAATTTGAACCTGGATATATAAATATTTAACATGTAACATTTGTAATATTAATTTCTGTCAAATAATCATATCAATTATTATGATTTATGTCATATGTTACTATTTCCGAGCTAATAGAAATATGAAAAGTTAATATTATTGTTATAGTTTATTAGCCCGAGATATAATAAATATTTAATCATACAATATTGATTTCCATTCTTTGCAAAAATCTTTATTCAAATATCCGTCTGCAAATAATCTGAATATTTAATCGATGATAGTTATGATATTAACTTTTCATCAAACGATCGTATCAATTACCATAATATATTAATGGACTATTCAAATTTCCTTCAGTTTCAACAGAAATTTGCAAGATTCTTTCAAAAGTAATATCGGTCCAGGAATGTTTTGAATGTGACATTAATTTACATCAAATAATTACGTTCATAACATAATTTATTTAATCGTATGATACGTTCCATTTCGATGAATTTTCATCAAAAATATTTCAACGAACCACCCGTATCGCACATTGACACGAGAACTGAATAACATTGAATCTTTCTGACGAATTTATAAACTGATGCTTTTATCTTCAGGAGAAGATATTTTAATTTTAGTAACGAAAGATCAGAAATCTATGGATTGTTTTATGTCCATAGCAGAAATCTGTAGCAAATTGTGACATTATCTTCTGTATAATTATCTCGCACCACAGTCTGATTGTTAAGAAAAATTGAAAAACGCTGCTGAAAATAATTAATTACCTTCAGTGTATGCAAAAAAGGGGTATGTTAAAAGAAAAAAATTGTTTGCATTTTGTTCCAACCTTGAAAAACTGTAGTTGAAGTACCTAGTGAACGCATGATAAATGATCTAGATATCTTCTTCAAAAGTCTTAGGACAGTTGTTATTATTACACTCGTTTATTTTTCATGCAAATGTACTTTTTTTTTAAATGCAGATTCATATTTCTTTAAATATTCATATTTTCTTAATATATATAAATATTTTATTTACACACTACTGAATTATCAAAATAAGTACACTGCTAAGTTATCAAAATTGTCTTTTTATTTAATTCTTGAGCAAAACTGTAGCGCTCCTTCATTTTTGTCAAAATTTATAAAGGCATCGGTTTATAAAAATATTGCGATAATGTTAAAGCATAAAAGATAATGAAGCATTTTTTTATTCACTAAATTCTCGATGAAACTACATAAATTTAACAGACTTACTTAAATCTTACAAGTTGTTTTACTTTGAATTATTGTATATTAAAATCCTTACATTCTACTGTACGTTTGTTTTCTTTTTTTGAAATTTTATAACAGATTCTGATTATGCATTTTAATAATAACGTAACTCAGATATCTCAATATTTTTATTTCATTTAAAGTCTGGGATTAAATAGAACTCTAGGGACGATGTAAACGTAAACGAGGTTTCTGAGGAAGAAAGTGAACTTAATCCTCCTAATCCTTACTCCATCCAATGGATGAAAGATGCGAATTTGGGACGTTGAAGGGATTGTCAGTGAAGTGATCAATGAGATATCTGGAACGACATGACCGAGTAAACTCGCTATTGGAATAATTTAATCCCTGTGCAAGCAATCGGAATGTTTGCAGTTCTATTTCGTGCTCCAAATTTTGCGAATTCAAAATCACATGTTTACGAAAATAGAAATACTAAAATCTACCGTAGTCTTGCAGATTGAGATTCTGCCTTTACAACAATCCATTAAAATTAGTCGTACGTGTGAGTCTTCTTCACAAAGTTATAAGAGTTTAAAGTATCGACAACATTTCATTGATTGTGCGAATAATTTTTGTAACACCTGTGTCACTATCCTTTCCCCTCGGACATTTCATTCGAAATCGTTTCGGTTTCTCCTTGAAGAAAGATTGAAGCGAAGAGCATGTTTGAAGGACATGCTAAAACGAAACAAGAAGCATGGGAGTGGCTCCCAGAACTTCTCGTTAATATTACACGAGATTGCCTTGCGTGGGTCGGCAGATATGACGAGCAGGCTCATCATCGCTTGAAAAGGCCTATGATTAGACTACGAATTCAATCTTGTATTTTTATAAACGCTAACTAAAGAAATTCCGAAATAGAAGTGTGCTTCATCTGCTATTTTCTCTATCAAATAGCCGACAATTGAAATAATTAAAATAATCGAGAAATGTTGAAAATTTTGCATAATATAAATACATTATAATAAAATGAAGTCTCACTTATGAAAACTATCGCAAGAACTTAAAAACTGACTCTCAATTACGTTCATATCATAAATCAGTCCAGTATCATTGACTTTAACACAAACGAATGGTCGTTTCTTCTCCACGTCGACGTAATTCAAGTCCAAATGAATACCCCCTCCATGCTCGATAAATTATTCACCGAATATCGGAATCCGAAGAATCCTCGCTATTTCGTTCGTTTGGTTAAAATCAATGTTACAATACGCTTACGCTGGTTCACTCCATTTTCGATACAATTTGTTTGTGGATTGTTAAATTGTGTGGAAATTTCTGAAAATGTTTATTTTAGTGTTAAAAGATCTTTATTTCACTAATAAAATAATTACAGGCCAATTAAGTAGTAACAATAAAAGTAAATCGATAATCAAGATGATACCGCGATCGCTTGGAATATACAAGTATACTACAGTAATTGTAACTCTTGACTTGAGTTATGTGGGAAACGCAATCAACTGCACACCGACCCGACGTGGACTATTTAACGCACTAGACCTTCAGGGAACTGAGAGCTTAACCAGTCAAAGTCAGTTCTTTTATACTATGGGTCTATGCATGTCCTTTTTCCTCAAGAGATTGGAAAGCGGACATTGTCTATAGTCAGGCCCATGTGAGGCTATTTGACAATTACCTCATGGCCCTGCCGATACTACGAACTTGGGTCCACGTCGTGGGGTGCTTCCTGCAGTCTGGACTGTGTCCCCTACATTTATGCTACTTGGGTGTAGTTTTCAAAACTAAATTTCTATATATGTAGAAGGAATGAACGTACCAAGATGAATTCTTAATTTTTTTATCGAATTTAGAAAATTATTTCTTTTGTATATTGAAAACGTATTATGTATATGCAACTCCACAATAATTTCTTGTATAAAACACTCGTACAATGCAAAAGTATTTTGTACGGGGTGTAAAAAGTATCTTGTTGAAATGACATTGTTGAACAAATCTAACCTACAACACGGTCTATAAATTATAAACATACAGTATTGCGTGTAATTTTGCGTATCGTGTCACCTATGATTCTTCGTGCAAACGTCCTTTCATTTTACACTGTTTCTGCATCAAGGACAATGCAACAAGAATCTGCAACAATGATAAAGTATGTTTTGCAAAGTTGCGAGTCGTCAGAAATTCTCTTTGCAAATATTATTTCAAAACTGTCGTTTAGTATTTCCGTCAAATTGAAAGTACAGCTGCTTCCGCTGATATTACGAGACAGAAGACATCGCGAACAATTAATTCAAATTTAATAGAAGGACAGAATTGCGCAAACGAGAGGATGTAAAATATAATATATATACATATATATAGCTTTTTAAGAAGCATGGAACGAGTCTCTCGTGAAACTTGCATTTGTCAATATGATATCTGCGATACAGTATAGTAAATACACGGTTTGTTGCACAATATCGTCTTTAAACATGAATCTCGAGCCGTGCATACATGCACGTACATATATCGCGTAACAGAAATTCCAGTGAAAATGTTCAAATACGTCGAATTCAGAAATTCAGAAACGACGAACTTTGTCGTGTAATTTGTTTCAAATTCTACGCTTGCAAAATAGTTTCGAGATAAATATCGACGATCCAACGATACGATATTCGCAAGAAGCGAGCATTTTCGTTTCGATAATCGCATTGTCGACTTTCTTAAATATATTCAAGTATAAACGAATCATATACTCTTTAGTGGGCCAAAAGTTTCTTCTCATCTTTTTAACAAAACTACATCAAAATATAAGAAAAAACTAATTTTGTCAATTTTTTAAATTAAATTAAATTTAATTACGGATTTAAATTTTAATAGAAAATGATTTTCGACGTCGTTTATTTTATCACATTACTAACTTGACGTTTCCCTTGATTTTTCAGAAACGTCGGGAGATTCGCCAGGAAATCTACGAAATCAGATTTACAATCGGGAATATCGACGAAATTGACACGCGTTCTCGGGTACGATGAAAGGAAAGTCGATGAGACTGATCTTGCTACGCGTACGAGATGGATTTCCAACGATTCCAGCAATTCTGTCAATTTAAATCACTAACTCACCCGTGAGAGAAGTACCAAATGGTAATTGAATTATCGAATGGTTCGAAATTCTGGTTACCAACAGATGGGCTGAAACGCAGCGATTTCATCGCTTGAACGAGAGATCAGAATGTCGCTGCAGGATTATAGCACGTCTAACAGCGTGACAATGAGCGATTATTCTAGCAACTCTGACATCGATCGTTCATTTGTCAGCAATGTAACGCAGACGTCGACAATGACTTCTATCGTGAACGTGACATTATCGACGGTCACGCGGCCTGGACAAACCAATCTGCTGGAAACTTTAATCGTACCGCTGTATGGCATAATATTTCTACTCTCCGTTGTCGGGAATTCATTGGTACTGATCACTCTGGCGCGTAACAAGAGGATGAGGACCGTGACCAACGTTTACTTGTTGAATCTGGTAAGTAAATCTTCCTACCATGGTTATTGGATATTATCATTTTAATATTTCATTTTTACTTCATATATCATTCTCGGTTCATTATTATTATTTCTTTGAGTTTATTTCAAACGAGTTTGTAGTCATTTTGTTCAATAATAGTTGGATCGTACACTCGTAATTGACTGAAAATTAATAATTTTGGTTTCAATTGTAGTGAAACTCGAGATTTAAATCAAGCGAAGCTCAAGCAACAATTTTACAGCGACGTTATAAATATTTCGATTTCTGTTCAATTTTGTAAAACGGGATTTTTAATTTTATAATTAAAGTTAGATGTAAAATTAACTTTATAATGCAACATTCCTCGCGCGCTTTTGTTGCTATGATAGGAATTTCGAACATTATTCATTTACAAATGACGCTGTCGTATTAACCGGCTGTTCATTTATCTGATCAATGATCTGTTAAGAGGCATTAAACTGTCAGTTTGCCAATTTTACTTCAAAGCAGTACGATTACTCGCCTCGTGTGACTGGAGTGGCCATTCTACACCTCCCCGAGGTATAGAATGCCAAGTTTTCAAGCCAAGTAAATCGTTCAACTTCAGACTGAACACAAACATCGTCTCGTCCGACTGTGTGTTTCCCACTCTTGACGTTCTAACGCACGTGGAGTCATTTTTCTCCGTAGGTAGAAACTAACGTGAAATAATTCGTTCAATGATCAATAAAAAAAAAAAAAAATAGTCCGCGCTTATTTCTTCCGTGTCATTTATTCAGCAATTTCAACTTCAAATTGCTACGAAATTGCTATCGCCTCTGAAATGAAACGAAATAACCAACTTTATTTTCACTGATTGCGAGCAATACTTTCGTCAAGCGGTCGTTACCTTCAATTTCAATGCAATCTATCCTACACTACAAGTAAATTGAGAGTAACAAAATTAGCAAACGATCTGAAAATCTCGCTTTGAGGGAATCAACACGTGAGTACAGGTGATTATTAATTTCCTGCGTGCGATTATTGTGCACCGCATAATAGCTGTGTGGCGTTCACCGAACGCTCTAATCGGACAGTACGAGTCTCAGAAGATAAATAAGGACAAAAAGTCAGTGTTTCATTTCGTTCACGATAGTATCTACTATAGTTTAATGTTACCATTAAGGAGGGAATTTCAAGCATCCAGGGTGAAGTGCAACACACTCAGATTATTCGAGATATTCGATGTGACCTTCTAGATTGTTACCAAAACTATTCCAACTATCGTGCCTGTCCTTAAAGTGAACGTGAATATACCTCTAATTTTGACAGGGTTAAGGCATTCATGAAGGAATTCGTCAGTTTTGAAGTCTTCTGCTTCTGAACTTCAACTCGCCAGCGCGTTATAGTCGACTCAATAATCGTTTCTCAATGTCGCAATGATTGATATTCACTCTAGAAGGAATAATCTTCGTTCATTCTTCCGGAGACGAATTTAAGCCTGGAAGGAAGGTAGGTTTAAAAAGGCATTTAAGGCATTTATTTTGCCATCTGCGAAAGACATCAGACCGGGATAAAATTCTTCTTTAAATCGACGGTCAATTCGTAAATTCGTACGAGTCTGGTTTTTGACAAATACTTCTTTTCAAATTACTTGAAATTTCAGAAAATCTGGATGGAAGACGTAACGATGAAGAAATATCAAGTGAATTATTGAGACTCCCTTTCAGACGATAAAATTCGATAACATAAATTAGATAAAAAAGGTTATAAGCAAGATGGACGGATCTTTGCATTCCCAGCACGTCAAATCTATAGTATTTACTCATAGTTAAAACTATAGTGGTTGATAAAAGTTCTTCAATAATTCCAAAGTAAAGTTCCAACTTAAATTATATGTTGATAACATTCTTTTTCTAAAAATGTTATATATCTTTTATGCAAGATAAGCCTTAAGACTTAATCCTCCTTATTTCACTCGAAGCTACTTTACTGTTACGCTCCTACCAAAGTCTACATTCTCCTCATTTTTCTTTTCGCTATTCACTCTCGTTATCATCCTCTGTCTTTTACTGTCATACTTTCATGTTCACAAGCGAGATGGTGGTTTATTACGATACAAAAAACCGGAGCAGGACCGTGATTTTATAATAAAGATAGACTGTACTCATTTGCTGCGCGCTTCAACTTCATACAATTCCGCAGGAGTCGAACTTCCTCGAATTGGGGGACAAGCAATTAAAGTCTTTTAAAGTCAGACAATTTCTAAACTATCCTGTGCCAGTAAAAAATTGGGGAAAAATACTTCGTTTCTGTTCTCATTAATTTCAGAAATTCTCGAAAAATTAACACCTTTTGTTAAATTCGCGCAAAGCGGATATCTTTGAGAATTTCCTCAAAGAATGTCACACGGTATGCTGTACGCTATTGAAGTTCAGACCTGACTTTCAGATAATCCGATTTTCCAGTTCTAACGTGCCAGCAAAGCTTTAGGATATAGCGGAATGTATAGCGAAACTGCGAGAGAAGCTGAAATAACGTCAATCAGAGCGTTATATAAATTTATATAAATTTATATAAATACCTTTCTTTGGTTTGCAGCAACATTGCGATAAAAACAGTGTCGATCAAAGCGACGTTAAAATTTCTTTCTTTGGTGTATTTACAGCAGGGCTACGATAGAAGCTAAAAGAACATCGATCAGAGTGACACTTCCAGGCAGAGGCTGTTCACTCAGTCTATCGATTCCTCCACCATGAAAATTAGTTCCCATTCCGTTCATTCTCTCCCGCTACAGCCATACAAACTATTTTCCTCATCTTAACAGCTACAGTAAAGAAAACAATTTATATGTATATGCCTAACATATGCCTAACATATGCCTAACATATACCTAACTAATATATATACCTAACGAGAGTATTGTGACCGCAATGGAGAGATCGATGCAGTGGAGGGGATAGCGCCAGCGAAAGTGGGGGCAAAGGCCGCCAGTTAGCCACTTTTGCTTCCAGGTACGAAGGATATCTCTGAACCGTTTTTACAGGAAAAGGAAGTTTTCAAAGTCTCAACAGTGATAGTAGAGTGAAGAAGTAGAAGTATACCATAGCACTTGCATCGTTAGTCATAGCTCTGCGCTTCCTCTTCTTTCTTCGCTCTCGTCACTGCTTTTATCGAATATCGCAGCTTTGCTGCAAACTTACCCTCAGTTCTCTTGCTAATTTCTCTCTTCAAACATAGTGTAAATCGCCATAAATCAGGACACCATCCGACATTTTATCTAACAAACATTATTCTAACATTGCACGTGGACAGAGCGAGGCAATCGGACGAGATCAAAGATTTTATATACTCGAGTTATATCGTTCCCTTCGTGTGAATGCTGTAACAGTAGTACCTGGTAATAATAGATCCTTTTTAATCATTCGAATGTCGTGGAACGATCGCACTGTTTCGCAATTTCATGTTGAAAAATGTCAGGGTATCGGGCTTGCGAGTAGTGCGTTTGAATTCTATTCGACAAAGTATACTCGAAGGACTTGTCGAAACAAACTCTGTTCTCAACAAACAGAGACCTTGCAATTGCATCGATTTATAGTTGTCAGAATAAGATAAATAAAGGGCGATCACGCTGCTCTTGCAATTTTTTGTGAAACAGGAGAATGGTATTGAAAGAGATTGGTACTATACCGCTTGGTGAGATTTTTCTCAACAACTCGTCGTTTACTCAAATGACTAATCTTTCACTAATCTTCCACTAATCTTCCACGTCGTACAACTGGAGAGTTGCATATTTATAAAATTACAAGAGACAATTTTATTTATTTATTCATAATTATCGTTACGCTTTATTAATGTAGCAGATTATTTATTCATAATTAATATAACATAATTAATAATTGTATAATATAATTAATAAAATTCGTATAATATAATTAATAAAAGTCATATTCTAGTAAGTAACAAGCCAATACAAGCTGCAATAATTATTTTCTTTGTTTATGAATTTTATAAATTCATATGTTAATGTAATATAAAGTCATTTTAAATTGAAGCCAATAACTAGAATTGACTAATAATCTTTTCCTTCTACAAGTAAACGAAATTCTAGTTAAAATCTGATTAAGGTACGAGAAGAAACTTCGCATTGTCCGTACATAAATTTGAATTGTTATATTTTTTTACATTATATTTTGAATAAGAATAAAAGAACGCTTATGCTCCTTTAGTATAAATACCTTTTCATTGTTCTCATCGCAACTTCAATATATATTTTACCTTCAGAAAAGACAACCCCAACATAATCGTACCTTAAGAAAATCCTAAATCTAAATAACCTAAATTGTATTAAATTTATTTCGACTGGTCTTAGATTAATTTCGATGCTTTTCAAGTTTGAAAGCGAGATTAGTCCAATCTAATCCCTGATTTCTTATCAGATTTCGTCCGTATTTTCTGCATCTCCTAACAGCTCCTAGAGATTTCTCATCTGATTCGTTATTCTCTATCAGTGTCTCGATCTCGCATCGAATTCATTTATGCCGCGTCGTCTTTCACGTCGTGTTTGTTCACGGCACAATAATCCTGCAACGACTGACTTCGCGTCAGATTATCCGCTAATATACCGCCAAGAACACATAACTTTTCAACGAGTGGAATCAAATTTGGCGTAACAAAATGCATCGAACAGAATATTCTACTTCGTGATCATCCGCAAATTATATAATTCTCCCTTCGTACTGAAATATGAATTACTTTTGTGTGCTTGTGACGTGATTTATTTCTGTTACCTCAGCGTATCTTTCGATGTAAAAGAGCAGAATGTACTGAATATATTATTTCGAAATTACAGAGTTAATCTTCCATTATCCCTCGTATTTCCAGTTTAACACGTTCTCTGTCCTGTGAATCACGGCGCGCGGTATTCTTTCCAATCGCGTTCGTGTATCACATGTGATAAACACCACGTTCTTTGATACACACTCTGTGTTGAACGGACTTTGTTTAAGAAACATTACGAAACGAAACTAATGTAATTTAAAAAATCATATTTAGTTATTTATTATAAAAAGATCGGGGCGAAAGAAAGAGAAATTTACTACATTTAACATTTAGAAACTTTACAATAAATTTTCACGATATAAAACAGCAAAGTTTTAGATCATTGTATCTTCGACTTGAAATTATTTTTGAAATTAATATTATTTATAGTTTGTATAAAGATTACTGTATGACAAGACGTCTATGTTGGCTTCGTACAAAGAGAAATATATCATTTCAGTTATTAAGAAAATCATTCGCCGATCAAATTTCCACTGAGTTATTCGTAGCATTCGTGGTATCAAACGTTACTAAATTCAAGAAGGGAATTAAATGATACAAATATATCGAAATTGATCGGGGAACGTAACAATCGTACAGAGAATGAATTCGAAAGGTGAAATATATCTTTAGTCAGGTACAGTTTGTTCAAGTGCGATTTTACAATTAGGAATTCAATTTGATCGCCGATGTAAATACACATTCCTGTTTACAAAAAAAAAATGCACTTAAACGAATTGTGCCCGACTAGAGATTTATTTCATCTTTCGAATTAGTTCCATTCCGTTGGATATCTACGAATCCTGAAACGTATTAACCCAGTTTCTCCTTCAACGAGGGTCAATTAGATACACGATGGCCGCGCCGCCAGTGAGCCTCGATTACTTGAACCTCTCCATCTTCCCTCTAATCGTTTCGAAGTCGCCGATTAAAAACGCAAGTGTACACGTGATTCGACTCTGTCTCCTGCCTTTTACGAAACGGCCGGAACCATATTAGATCGCTTTTAACCGATTTAATTATTTTCGCGAGTCGCGTTTTCGTTTTTCATCGGGCGCCCGCTCAATTTCCACAAAGGTCTGAAAGGTCTTTTTATTGTTTGCCAGCGATATTGATTTTCGATCGATGCTGCCGACTAGCCGCCCGCTTATTGTTTGTTAGTAAGTTGTTATCCGCGCGTTGAGTTCAGCGCAGACAAGAGTTCGCTACCATCCGAGTTGTTCTTTAAATTTCGTTCAAATGAACGCGTACCCGAAATTGATTCAGACTACGTATAAATAATTGCGTGGAGTAGTTTCGCCTCGACGCACGCGCACATACACGCGAAAACGGACTATTCGAAGGGAGAGGGGGAGAGAACACTTGTGAAATAACGGATGTCGGTCTTGTTTTAATTAAACGGAAGAATTTCGGGGTTACGGGTGAAATTAGAGCAGGAATAGATACATTCTGTTTATACAAAGAAAGGAATTCTCTCTGCGAAATGACACAAAGTGGAGACTACGGTGTAGATCAGAATTTTCCCATCGCCGTTTAAGGAACAAGTTGCTTTCCATAGCAAAAGGTATAAAATGTTCATAATTTTACGTTTTTATATATCCATTATTAAAATATGCAAAATAAATGATGAGTATGCCACACATATATATGTGAGCCTAAACTGTGAACGGAACTTTTCTCACTAAACACGTCAATAGGTATTTATTTATTATTATTATTATAGATTTATAAATATGCGATATAAAATACAAATGAATCTCTTTAATTTAATTTAATCAATAATTGATTTAACTTAATTTAATCTTAACAGTTAATGTTATAATAATAAGTGGTTGAAGATTTTGCGGAATGATTTCAAGCGTTTGTTAAAATTTTCTAACGATTGAAATATGTGGTTGGGAAAGTTTGTGTATAGACTATATGAGATATCATCTGTTTGTCAAAACAAGAACGTGAAAATAAAGAGAATTAATAACAGGCAAAAAGAAAAAAAAGAAAACAGCAGCAGAGAAATATTCGTCACTTGTAATTGTCAAAGGTAACAAAAATATCAAGCTTTTAATAGAAACGGCACCGAGTGTCCAACGCACGATTGTATATTGCACCAAGTGTCTAGTACACGGTAGTATATTGCACTAAGCGTACAATACACGATAGTGTATATGACGCACTGGGAAGATAAAAATAAAAATTATTTTACAACGAAAAAGTAACGAAGATAAAAACATATGTAGCACTGTAGTATGTTTGAGTAGGAAATTAATCGTATTTCACCAATATTAAACAGTGGAAACACTAGTATAATTAAGGAAAAAATATTTAAGCCAAATAGTTAGAATATTATAATTGTTATAATGTTGTATTTCGTGGAACAACTAATATCAAATAACTCGATTTGCACATAAACATGTGATAGAACTTTAATCAACACGACACGTCTGAGTTTTCAGGCACAATATCACTAGAATTGCAGACTGTATTATTTTGCTATCTTATTTTCTTCGATTTTTTTTTTTAAAACCCTATGTAACATAAATCTTCAACTTCACATCTCGAAAACCTTGAGCGTTACATTTGAGAAAATACGAAGTGGATTAACAACTTCTTTACTAACTTTGTCCTCAGAATTAGAGTATGTCTGTTTCCAATTTTACATTCATTTGCATTTTTCAAATAGACAAGATGACCAGAAGTTTGGATTAATTCAGTTATTTAAATACTACGTAATTATGGCATTAAATGAAAATAAATTGGTAAATAATATTTATCGATAAATATGCGTACAAAAATTTAGCAACGTTTATTTATTAGGTAATAGTTATTTTCTAAAATATCGACATATCTACTAAACAATAATTTATATATTAAAATGTAGTAAGCATTTATTAAAATTTGTTCTGCTATTGTCTAATTCTATTTTTTGTAATTGTTCACAAGATATTGTGAAATTGTTTTTAATTTAAAATTCATAATTTTAAGAACGAAGTTAAATCAGAATTTTCATGATTACCTCTATATAATATATCGTTATTAACTTTGTGCTGCAACTATTTTTAATGAAATGTCTATTACTGATCTTTTGCACTTTCTGATAATTCTTTTCGTAATAATTTATAAAACAATTCTTCCCACATAAATATTAATAAAATATTCCCTCGTATTTGTCATTACAGTTGTTTTTACTTAGATTCATTATTATTTATTAATTTCTTCGTTACTAGTTTCCCTTCAATTGCAATTAAATTTTGCAATTACTAAAGTGAAACAGAACACAAATGAAATTAAGGAAATGAATAGAGCTTAAACGACACGACGAGCCCAAAAGGTATATTAAGGTAACCGTTAAAGCTTACTTAACCGTAATTTCTCGTTTTTGTTGACTGTAGAAAAATGTTGTTCTTCAACTTTTAATTAGACCAGGTAAAAATATGGCAGTGACGAATGAAAATGTATGCTACCTCAGCATAATTAAATCGCGAATTAATCTTTAGAGGTTATACATTAGAGCCTGAAAGCGGCTAACACCTGGAAAGACACTACTTTATTTCCTTCCCGCAGCTACTCCCTAGTTTTTCGTTCGCAAGCTCGTTAAACAGTTCCTTTCATTAATTCAATGATTCTTTTCAAACTTCATTTTTATCGTATCATTTATTAAAATTAAAAAATTCTGCCTTCATTTCGTTATTTATTGGAACCTCATTCGAGAAAATCGATTGAAATTAAAATTTCCTTGTATTTATTGTTTATTTATCGCGGGAATTTCGTATTGTCGTATGGCGAAAATCATTGTTTTTCTAAAATGTTTCGCCGCATTGTTAACAATTCGTTGTATCGGACAAATGCTTTGTAAGGGATGGAATAACGGAGAATTATTTTGCGTATCTGAACCATGAAATTGTCCTCGGGGACATTGTTGCAGAATGAAAATGTAAATCCTGTATTGAAGGCTATAGATTTAAACTGAATATGTTGCAGTAGTCGCGAAGAAAAATATAATTGTGCTTCACAATTGCATCCGATTCAGTGACTCGAGGCGATATTGTATTATCGCGCGAATTTGGATTTACGTACGATGCGAATTCTGCTTGTTTTACAAATATACGTACGTGCATACATATTATATTGGTTATGCATGATTTGTTGGCTGATATTTAGATCGCGTTCATGTATTACCTGTATAGATTTCGCGAAGTGATTTAGGAATAGGAGAAATTACAAACTTTAATTAAGCACAGATTGCTTCAATTTACTACCACCCGTGCTCGTGTTTCAGATCTATTTGCGAACTGCGAGTTGTGATTAACCTTCGTAGTTAATTTCTTAGTGATTTGTATACAGAGCCACGAAATTTTTCATTTTCCAAAGAATTGATTCAGAGTTGAAAGCACCGGAGTTTTTGTATAAAATTGTATCGACTTTTTGGACTAACGATAAACAAATTAAAATTTTGAGCGACAATGTTTGTTGTTGAAAATTAGATCGTAAATAATCTAAAATTGTTCGAGTAACAAATTTATAATTAGAAACTTTAATGACGTACGTTTAACGGATATTTTTGTTTTTATAAAGTATGACAGGATAGACGAAATCACTTGAAAAAGATAATGATCCAAGAGTTGCAAAAAAACAGTACAAAAATTACTTGGCAAAATTGCAAGAAAAAAATCTGGAAACTATTTTGAATGAGTTCTGAGTGGATCGTGGATTTTTATGCAAATTCGTATTTTTTTCTTTTTTTTAGACTACAATTTAAAATACAGAATCTTGGTGGAAAATCGTTTTAAGCATTGTACTTTGGTTATTATATACAGCACTACTTGCATTCTCTGTGCAATTTTGCGCTTTTAAATTTCGCCGTAAACGAATAGAGGTCTAGCCGGTCTAGCTGTGAGGAAACAAATTCGCAAATTATTATAGAAAATTACTGTACGTCATTTGCTATCAATCCCGAGATTCAAATATCACACATTTGTGATCGACGTGGTTCATTGCTAGTTTCATATAAACGAGATTTGTTGGGAAATTTCGTCCAACCATAGCCGCTGTTCTGTCACGTCAAAATTTCTATCATGCGACGTTTAAAATTTCGATTAAATGAGATACAAGTGTACATGCGTGCCGCATGCTGGCATCAAACAGGAAAAGCGATTGTCGGCAAACATTATACGAAAGCTAATTTTCGTGAAGTATCGAGTGTTTCAAAGATATCACTAAATATGTAGTACTTCATGGTAGCTTGTGTGCGACAATGAGCGAAGTTTCACTTGAATTCACGCTGAAAGAATCGAATTTTTGTTCGAATCGATGAGCGTTATCGAAGGATGCTTGCTTTTAGTAACACGATCTGATATTTATTTGCAATTGATTAGAGCAATTGAAAGAGCTGTGATTTAATAATATCGATTGATTTTAAAATGTTTGTCAATTTTCATCGATATTAACTTTGTTACTATCAATTTCTTTCTATTAACGTGTTTTAATTTATTAAATTTATCGACATCGGTTTATTTCTTCGATATATTTCTATTTCATTCATGATAGAATATTCGATTTCAAACTTGTTGCAAGTATTAATCACGTTCGAACTTGAATTTCCATTTAATTGTTCAAAAAAATTCTTTCTTTAACAAATAAATACGCAGTGTCGTGAAATTGTTATGTCAAAAACGCAAATCTTGTACATGGCTTTTGTCTTTGTTGAACCAGCTCTTAACCTTGCTTTCGAAACATAAAATGTACATTCGAAATGTTTCAAAATTTTGCACTTGGAATATTTGAAATTTTGAAATATAAGTCAGCACTTGTGCTTTTATATGGTCGTCAACAGACAATAGATAACAATTTAAAAACTGTACATTTTGCACACAGCTTTTTAAACATCGATACAAACAATACATAGAAAAAATAATGTGTTTCGAGCACCGAGCTCTAATTTAATTTTTAATACTTTTTAATAAGTTCAGATTCAGCGTTTAATTATTGGAATTTATATGAAAAAAAAATTGTACAATTATATATCTAAAGAATATTATTATTGATATCAATTAAGAAAATTACAATTCCAAGATCTATTTAGCCTAACAGTCTAGAACTAAGAATTAAGAACGTCATTTTTATTAGGAAATACGCAATTTCCGTAATACTTAAAACATAAATAAAATTTGGTTTCCATTTTTATTGACAGACGTGTCAAATATTCGATTTATCACTATGTTATACTTGCACAATGTAGTGGAAACATTGATATGTAGAACTTTTGCTGACTTCTTCAAAAATCGAAAAGATACCAGAAGATTTCAGCTCAAACCTAGACGACCTACTTTGTCAATGGAACGTGAAAAAATATTTCTCTTCGTATACTCCGAAGATTAATTTCAGAGTATTGTACGTTCGATTTCAGTCTAAGAGACAGCTATTACTAGAAATTTACAGTTTCTGAAAATATTTATAGAATAAAATCGATATCTACATGACAATTTTTCATTTTGCATTTTTATTGAATTGACTACTTTGCCACACGCGTTATGTATTATTTATTTACTTTATTTAGAAATGAAGTAATTTTTCTCTTTAATTTTTTATGCAATTTACATAAAATTTTGTATTTTCTATGTAAGAAAAAGAGGGAAAGTAAGAGAAATGTTTATATGTACAAAAAGTATTCTTTTGATAAAATGTATCTTTGTTAAGCCCATTCTTTTCCTTGATTTCATTTAAACTCACTCAAATTACAAGTTTGAAGTAAATTCAATTTCATTTTCTGAAATTTTGCATTAACTTCACGTTGCAGGCAGTTTCGGATCTGTTACTTGGCGTTTTCTGCATGCCTTTCACACTCCTTGGACAAGTACTGAAGAATTTCGTTTTCGGTACTACGATGTGCAAGCTCATACCGTATTTTCAAGGTACGTATTGTTCAATTTAGTTAACAAATATCTCAGATTATTCATTTACATTTCGCGGTTCTCATTTTTACTTCCGACAGTACAGTTTCGAACAACAAAGTAATTTTATCAAATACCTAACGAAATTCATAAAAACATAAACCGCAAGGCAATTGTAAGTAACGATATGAAATTTTCGCAATGGGACTGATTAATTTAATTAAAATACTCAAAATAATTGAATAGAGTAAGAGAGAAATGTTTGAATCAAAGAAGGATATTTCGAAATTATTCCAAATTTCTTAAATTTTCATTATGTTACATTTCTTGTGGTAAAACTATAGTTTAAAAAGGTATTATTTGCTATGTAATTATTATAGATTATTATAGATTATTCTGTTCTCAGACAATTTTTTATATGGTTCAATGAATAAGTAATAGACGAAGTAACAATTAGATTCCAGAAATTGAAGAATTCAGAAATTGATAATTTCAAAAAATTTGAAATAAAAAGGTTGATTAATCATTTGAGCATTGAATTTTACTTTGTACAAATATATAGGAAGTTTTGAAGAAACAGTGCGAGTTTAACGCGTCCACAGCAAAATCAATTTCGCGTGACATTTCATTAACGCGAATTTTACTCGAATAAAGTACGAAATACGTACATAATCACCTAAAGAATTATATTTAACGAAATACAATATGTGTATAAAGAATGAACGCACAATAGTCCCATTTTTTAAGGCCTTATTTCTCAAGCCACGAGCAATTTAATTTAGCGCCAGTAGTGCAAGTCAATGCATCCGCTGATAAACCATTGTGTTCATCTCACCCACGCTTCATATTTTTCATTCTGAGGTCAATAAATTGAATCAACAAGTCACAAGTGAATTTTCTATTAATTTCGTTCGTCTGTTTCAAAGTAAAAACCAGGGAGTGTTTGAACAAAGATAGATAAATACAAATATTCCACTGTTGATATATTGACTTGTACTACTGGCGATGTATTTCTCCAACTGAATTGATTGCTTGTAGCTTAACAAATGAGTCTTGAACGAAATTTTTGCATATTTTTGAACTATCTTTATCGTATCTTGATATATAAAATCATATCTTACTATAATTTTGCTTATTTCTTTTTTCACATCCCTTCATATTTTTACTTCTTCTTATATACATGTTATGTTCTTTATATGTTCGTTGTAATTCAAATTTATATTCGAAATAACGTGTATCTTCAAAATAATGAGTCATTATATCGACTGTTTTGATATTTTCAAACTTATGAAGCTTAATATTCTACATTGGACTCTCGGAAAAAGTATGTCTCATTTCATGTATCTCTGGAGATGACTAACTTTAACTTCAAACAACTATATCGATCGAATCATGTTAAGTCTCCTTCTATTTCTAGTTTTTTAAAAATAATTTATTACTTTTCTTTAAGAAAATTGCAATACGTAGTTCTTAATATGCTTAACATTAATATTTTATTTATATTTCTTATTATTATACTAAAGGATATTTATCATCAATAAATATCAATATTATTGTTATGATCGTTATCGCGGAAACGGAAAATATTTTGATTATTTTTGTTTTTGATTGATCTGATTGATTTATGTTGTACGAAAACATGATATTCTATATGTATTGATTAAATACGAAAAGTTCATGTAAATACGAGTATACTCGTGGCAAAAGATATCTGTGAAAGTACATACATATACAGTAGCTGCAAAAAATATTTTGCGCACATCCACACATTTTTTAACGAATTCTGTTTTTGACCATTTCATTTTCGTAATATCAAATTCTTAGTCATACGAATACGAATACTTATTACGCTGTACTAACACCTTCTGATTATGAATGATTAAGTAATTAAATAATCATTAAACGAATTGAAATTAATTAATCTAATTTGATGTGAATAATAGTGGCAGTAATTTATTTATTTCTTCACGATTTTGAAAGAGGGTAGTGTACAATCCATTATTATTATGTATCATCTGATAAATTCACCACGACCAATGAAAAAAAAAAAAGATTTCATTATTAATATTTATATGTATGTACGTTTTATTTCGGACATTAGGGATTCATGGAAGAACGGGGAGAGTGTACATAAAAATAGAGAATAGAAAAAGAATACGCGGTCATGCAAAGCTTTAGATTGACGTGACCGAACACATCGCGAAAATATTTGCATAGCTTGTTTGAAGCAAGTGAGAAAAATAGTGTAATAGAAGAAGATAGTTTGCTAGGATATTGGACTATATATTTCGTGGAAAATATGCGCGCTGAATATTTTACGCTGTTTCTTTTTTTTTGTTTTTTGTACTACGAGTAATTTGTATGCTTTATTCTATGCATGAATTGTAATATTCTCACGAGTTCTGTATTTAGAAATTATTTCTCGCACAATCATTTATTACATTTCTATTTCTGTACACAATGTTTTCCGCAATTCTACCACAAACGAAAATGGAAATACTGAATAAGATTGTTTCAGGTATTTTTCTGTTCAAACACGATGATTATATCATTCTTTTATTTTCTTTTTCCTTATAGATTAATTTTATTTGAACTCTTACTTGCATACATAGACACATTCTTCTTCCAAAAAGGATGTGTAATTTTGTCAAATTTATCTATCTATGATTTAGGATACAATCTAATTTGCAAACACTAAAATAAATGCCTGTTATTTAGATTTATATAATATATACTCTATATTGAAGTAGCATTATCAATTTAACAAATTCGTAATTACATTAATTTTAACTACATGTGAGAGATATAAGCAAATTGTTGTTTCCAAAATCCAACACATGGACGTTGCAAAATGTTGTCGATAAATTATCGATATTGTAATATTATGAATTTACTAATGAATATTAATAATATATTCATAACATTATTGAAACATCGATAAACCAAACTGGAATGTAACATGCGTAATAAATTTATTACGTCAAATCTGTTAACACCAATGGTACGTGCTCCAGACTCAGCGTGTCAAATTAGGAAATTTTTGATATTTTTTTGCAGCTCGCAGTTGTAGAATGTTAATTCAAGTTACAGTCATTCATTTACCACATCAGTGGGTGGTATTTCGGATCGAGTCATTCGAATCGATACCAATCATCTGTGTCCTAGACAAAATGTCATCTTGAATTTCGAAAAAACTAATTTTCTTTCCCCAACTTAACAAACTTTTGACTTAATACTTTTTACTTGTTTCTAATAATGAAAAAGAATATATTTCAATTATCGTAATAAGAAATGTTGCAATTTTAAAGATATATATCTTTAATTGATATCAAATAACGAATATTCATTTTTGCTCTTAAAATAATCTTTTTTGCAAGATAAAATTTTTTACAAATGTATCAAGTAAAATATTCAACACCAACTACAGTTTTTAATTTTATTCCCTTTACAAGACGTGATATTTTTGTTGTTAAATCAAACGAATTCAATCGGATCTATATCTTCAATTCATGTCACTGATGTCGTTCAATTCATTACTTAATAATGTTACTCAGAAACAGCTTCACTGATTCATTAATGGATCCATTATGATCCATTAAGTATTAAGCAATAATGTATCACAATATTATAAAATTTTAGATCGAAGAAACAACGATAAAAAGAATATTAACATTTTCACGTATGCTTGTCTAAACATTAATATAAACAAGTAAAAATGTTTAGCGTATGATTATATATTATATTATATTATAAAATTTTCAAATAACGTTCCAGAGATTCTAAAACGTGTTTGGAAGTAGCGAACATTTTTGCTCCAAACATCTCACCGAGAAAAGTGTTCAACTTGGAACTTTTTCCCATAGTGCCAACATTAAAAAATATAAGTTATTAATACAAGTTACTAATATAAAAAAGTATAAATTACTAACGTACAATAGTCGAAAAGAATCGCGATTGAATTGTTGCGTAAATGCAACAACGTTCAGTGGAATACTCATCTGGAGCTAAAAATTTAACGTGCAGCAATTACATTAACTCGACATATCCTACCCATAAATTCGTACAATTAGATTCTGTAGCACTACCGGTAGCATCACAGTTTACAGTGCAACATATAAATCAGTTTGATGTAAACACTTCAGCTAAACATATACGCTTACAACGGATGTTCGTTCGTAGCGTAGGTAGATACATGCTGCGTAGGTAGTTTCTCTGTATAGGAGACGATAATTTATAGAAGGACTCGAATGAACAACGATTCAGAGATCGTGAAAAATATTTTAACTTGCATACGCTCGACGTACAATCAAACCTCCAAAAAACAGAGTGTTGTAAATCTGTGACGAATTGATAATTATGAAATTAATTGTCATATAAATAATTATTTAAATTTAAATCAATTTCGATTATTAGAAACAGATGATCGATTAATTATTCCATTTAAAATTTCATTACGATTAATTGTTTCATCTTTAAATGTAATTCATTCATGAACAATTCAATCTTTAGGAATTGAAGTTGATGTCTTTGATAGTATTAATTTGCAAAATTAATTAATAATTAATTTACAAAAATTTAATTAACTACGACAAATGCTAGATATCGGAAATAAAATAAAACGTCTCGAGATTTTTGCGCGAAAGAGAATGGTACACTGAAGTCTAGTAAACTTGCAACTACAGTTTACAAAGGATCGAAGATGCTCGTGTTAAAAGAAAACTGATTAACTATAATATACAAAGACAGTAATCAAAGAGATGACATTTGAGCAGCATAAAATTGAGTTGTAATAAGAAACAAGAGGAACACTGAGATTTATAAAAGTCCGATTAATTAAAATGAAGTTTTTCGATTTAAATCGGGAAATCCGTGATTGGTCTTGTCAGACTAATATTGACAAGCTCGTTGAAAGAGGAAATGGCGATTGGAAGCGGACAAATAGAATCAAAGTTGGAAATTATTTAAACATAATATTTGAAATGTGTAAATATGAGATAATAATATTATCTCATCTGGTTATATTTTATCGATAATACAGGCAAATTTATTTGGAAAAACAAAAGATTTTCGTTTAAACCGTTTCATCGTTTATGTATCAAGTAGGATAATTATTATTTCATCGTAAGATAAAATAATAATCATTCGATTTTCTAAAGAAAAATAGATTAAACTTTTAAATGAAATTTTTGAATTAGAATAGTACCTACTTTCATACGAAGCTACGATATTACTAATTTATAATGCTAATATTATTCAACGTCACTTATAATGCTTATTCAATACCACTAATTTAATGATCAAGAATTAAATAATCAAACACTCAAATATTATGTTAATAATCAATTAAATAATCAAATATTCAAATTTGATGTAAAATATTTAATAAAAAAGATGAATGTTTAAATTAACAAAAGAGCATAAAGGATACTTTGTTTTGTGGTCATATAGGGATCATTAATTAATTTCTTATGGATTACTCTGAAACTTTTGCTGAGAGGTTCGTGACTTGAATACATAATCATTGCTCTCGTGCAGAAAACTGTAAAATGCTCACTCTTTATGCTCGATATAAAAATCTAATGTCTAACAGGATATTAAGGCGAGAATATCATTTTTCAAGTTTTGAACAGAAATGACATTAAACGTTATCACTGATAATAAAAATGCACTCTATGCTTAGATTTATAAGATAAGAAATATTAGATTAAGACTATATAAAATTGGAACAATAATAATTTGACAATCTTTCAATTTCATGCTAGCTTTAAATATTTTACATTTGTAGCGTTAAAATACAAAAATTAAACACAAAAACATATTGTACAAAACGTCGATTTTATTTTATTATGTTCGATCTATTATGTTCCATCGACAAATTGTTTAAAGAGAAATTGCACTATAGAGTTCATTAATATTGTAATTTATTTTTTACTACAAAATACAGACGTAAATTTGTACCGACAAATGTTTTCTTTTCGATATTACAATCGAAAAGAAGAAAAAAGGTACGATGGAATAAAGTAGCAATCCGCTTTTCTTTATATCAAAATAACTTTTACAAAAGAAATTATTGTTCGCGTTTTAACTCTTTCGAATGTCAGGTTTTACATTCCTCATGTTCTTCATTTTCCTTCGTTTTCCCTTCAGTGCACTTTCACGAACGTATTCTATAACAAAGCGTTACAATTCCACGAATTCTGCAATCGTTGCGATTTAATTCTATTTGTCCATATTTAATAAATCAATCGTCAATTTTCTGCGATCATTACTAACTAATTTCATTATTCTTCTCTCATAAATATAAATTTATATTGAAAGTTATATAAAATTGCAAGGACATTAAAATTGTAATGAAAATACAATAAGATCACTTATAATTATATTTCACACTATTGCATTTTCATTGCAATTATAATATTTGTACAACTGTAATAATTTTGTATAATTAGTTGCTGGTTATTGCACATAATTGCTTATATTATAAAATTAAAATTATAAACAAATCAATTGTAATTTCCAAATGTTTCGCGGTGAAAACGATTTGTTGTTCCGCGCAACTACTACTAAAGGTTCAGCAAGTTTTTACGTAAATACAATTAACACAAGAGTTTTCTCGTTAGATATGAAACTTAGAAGATGAGGGAGCATCGAGTAAGAAGGTTTAACTTTGAATTAAACGTATACGATACAAGAATGTTTGAGCATGTTGTGAATACTTGACTACGAAGTAGCTACCGCCAGTTGTGGAAGTTTTGTTCTCAAACTCCATCAGAGATATATTGGTAGATATTAGTAGTTTGTCAGGGAATTTGCGAACTTTTGTCACTTTGTTCTGTTGTTTCAGCTGTTTTTTCCTTGTTGTGAAATTGTTTTAAGAAATGGCAGTACAAAAGTCAAAAGATGGACAGATTCAGGAACTCCTGATAATATCCTGAAATATCTGTGATACAGATTTTTATGAGTTTTTTATGAAATTTTCGAATTTAGTAGTAAAGTACGCTTGACGAATAAAAAGTATGTAATATACTAAGTATATTAGAAGAAAAGAAAAGCATAAAGAACCTATGTATAATAGACATGAAGATGAGAAGTAATACATATTTAACAAATAAAGTATTAAGATGTTAACGAAATAGTATTAAGAAGTATGTACGATACACATGATACATACGTGTATTAATTAATGTTGAGAAATAATAATGAAAATTAAAAAGTATGAGAATATGGATAATAAAGATAACTGTACAAGATATTTAAAGATATATCTATTGATCTCGGCAAAATATGTGTGTACATAATATTCTTTACATTTTTGGTTCCAAATTTTATTATTCTACGAATGAACTAGTTGTTTTTTCCTATCTAGCAATAAAACTATATTTCGATGTAGCACTCTTTATCTAATGTATGACATACTTTGTAAATGTTACATAAGTATTTGTTGATTTGTGCTGTTATTAAGTCTAAATTGTTGCTCTTTATATAATAATTACATTTGAGAATTCAAAATTTAACAATATTACGAAACCTTATCGTTATATTCATATTGACAAATGAAGAGGAAGATCAAATTTTACACATTATAAATAAAGCTGATATTAAAATTACTCTCAAACTGTTATCTAAAATGCACAGTAAAAAGGATTATCAAAAGTCAAACAAACAGTAAGTAAATGTCAAATCAATAAACGCTACAAATAAAAATTAAATTACGGAAGTATATCCCAATAACATTATGACATTTTAATTATCATAAGAGAATTTCCAGAAGAGAGGCCAAGAAAGGAATGCGAAACTGAGAAAAAGAACAAAGTAAAATCGTTGCCGGTGCACGACACAGCTTCGCCCGCTGTTTAATGAGCGTCGGTAAATTAAATTTTTAAATCGCGGAAAAGTAGAACGAGAAATTTTTACGAGTCGCTGAGCGAACACGGCCATTTCGGGGAAAGCCAAAGTCGTGAAAAAAGTTCTGTCAGCGGAACGTGATCGCCTGATAGTGAAACACGTTCCGCAATTAGACCAGACAGAAAACGTACGAGCCTCTGATCCTATGATCGAATTCTTTGCGTGCCTGCATCACTTTCGAGAAAGAGAGAAAAAAAGGCGCCAATTCAAAGTGTCGACAATTGTTCTCATGCGGAATCAAATTTACCGGCTAACGTATCAAGAAACATTGATGAAGATTGTCTACTTCAAATTATACTTTTCAAACGCTAATTTCTTTGTCGTCACTATGCATTCGCATATTGATAAACAAAACAACGAGAGATAAGGGATAAGACTTTTAAGTTCGGGATAAGACTTAAGAGTTCGTGAAAATTGTAGTAGGCAAAAATTTGTTTCACCTACTGAATATTTATAAAGAGAGCTATACACTTTCGATATATTTATATTGAAAGTACATTCTTTTGATTAATCTTCCACAATCGTCAAACGTAGAGATGTCAATAATTGAAGAAGTTAAAAGAGTGATTAGCATGAAATGAAAAGAACCGATTTCGGTAGACTCGACAGTTATTAAATCCACGATGATTGGAACCAGCAATACTTTCTGACTCGCATCGTGGGATGGTTGAATTTTCTTTTCCCACCAGTGTTTAATCAAGGTAATACAAAAGGAGTTGGATAATACAAAGACAACGGAATCTTCCATGGACCGTAGAACTTGTTTGCAATCAGTATTTACAAAAAAATAAAGAAGAATCAGTTAATGAATAAAAAAATATCTTACTGGATGAAAAATGCAATATATATTCATATCTCATATATATCAATTTTTATTGATTAATTCATTATTTATGTAATAATTGTCGTATGTGATAATTGTTACATATGGATGTTGTACGATCTACATTTCAAAACAATTAATCGGGCAATGAACCGTGAATCTTTTAAATCGTAAAAAACTCAGAGATAACTATGTATACTTCATATACGGGTGGCCGTATCTGTCACCAAGGATTAATTTGTTTGGAATCGAATTAAAGAGAAAATGATAGAAAATCTGATAATGCATGATAATGCATATTCCATTGTAACTGTTGTGTTGTAAATATTTTCAGTTTTTCTCGCTCGTAGTGACTAACTTATTTTTGTTACTATTCCGTAATTATTTTATATTTTTATATTTTATACTGCACTTTATATTATTTTGTAATCGTTTCATATTATATAGTATAGTATTATATTATATAATCTATTTATATTGTTTATACTTATAATTTCTATTTGTAAACATTCACAAAACATTTAATAGTTTATTATAGTTTATTCACTCTTATGAATTTTAATTTTTTACGGTGGTTATTCTCTGGCGAACCAATTTAAGTTATTAAAAAAAATTTCAATAAAATTACAAATGTTATATAACATTGTTATTATACTTTAAATTTAAAATCATTAATTGTTCATCATTTTCTCAATATATACTGAATGAAATGTAAGAATTGAATTAAAATCAACGGTTTCGTGAAAAATAATTAAATTATCAACGATTTCAAACTCAACACATTTTACAGTTTTATTTATGTCAGTATTTTTCTTCCTATTTTTTTTGTTATTTTTAAAAAGGTGATTTTAAAAAACAGCTCTCAAAATTTATATTTGAAAAGTGTCTATGTATGTGTGCATCAAAAATAAATCGCGTGACAAAATAAAATAAATTTATTAATTGATATTTTTAATAGATTAACATTTTGTTTCTCCTAGTCAGTTAAACAATCAGTATGTTTATTTATAGAGTATATAAACTCTGTCTTTACCTTTTAAATAATGAGTCAAGATGCTGTTAAGTAAAAGACAGCGTTAACGAAATATTTAACTTACGTTATAATTTTTCATCTCGTGAAGTAACACAGTACAAAAGTAGATGTTTACTTTCGGTAAAATTCCTTCAGACTTTAGAATTTACTTTAGAACTAGTTGAAAAAACAGCTCAAAAGTTTGAAGTTTTTTTCGTGCCTTGCTTGATAATTGGTCACTTTCAATTTCCCATAAATGCAAAAATCCTCGGTAAAATTGTTACGTTATAATACTGATTTTCACTTTATTATATATGCTAATATTGACATACGGCTTAACTTCCCGCTGAGATTTAATTAATTCTACTGACAGTTTGCGCCATTACAATCGTCCTTTACGTTAAATTATACTTTAATAATTCCTCGTTATTGTAACGGTCTAGATTTTAATTGTTTTGACGGAATATTTCGCATCGTTGTCGCGAATGAGGTTTCATTTTTACTTTATCGGTCGCATTAAGTGACAGTGAAGTCATAAACGATCACTTCGAGATTAAGTTTTTGTTTCATCTTAAAAGAAATCCTCTTTTCTTGGAACAACATTTCCTTCGATCGTTATCGAACACGCGACAACGAGGAGTAATTTTACAGTTGATTACTTGGTTAGCAATAATTCAGAATTATCCAAGAGTTATCAAGGAAATAGGATTGCGTGTCCATTAGGAATTGAAGGGTATACTGCTACATGTACACTGTATATAACATCATGTCGCGTTCGCCTCGGGTTATTCTCAAGTGAACCATCGGAATTGATGCAACTCTGAATAAAATTTTATGCGATACTCTGTGGTTTTGTTACATTCAAATAATGCAAAGTGCCATTTAAGTAAGATACTTATTCTTCATACTCATTCTTATAGCTACGAAAGAAACTATAAGACGCAATTTATTCAGACATTTCAAACTAATACCGAAATATCAAGTAGTACATTCATATCTCGAATTGGAATTTTCATAAATAAGAATTTTCATGATAAACGCGTGGGATACCTGGTTCGTGGAAGTACTGTATATCGCGTTGCGAAACTCCTGGTAGCCTGGCAAAAGCATATTTAATCTGAAACCACCGAATAAAACTACTCAAGTACTAAATGCTAAATGTTAATAACAGAATTGTAAAACCAATTGCTTGTAATGAACAGATATATAAAATTGTACTGTATATCTGTTGCATCACGAATAAAAGTAAGCATTACAAAATGTATCGTGTCCGTAATTTGTGAAAAATGAAAATGCAATTCGTGATGATCGTTTCCTAATCGGTCTTCAATTATTGTTGCTTTCTTCAATACATTTTACTATCGAACTTCACAATTTGGACATTTGCTGAACAATATTTTCAATCGTGTTAATAAAATTACACAGATACGTTTATTTGAAGATCTACGTGTATTATCTCTAATTTACTTTTAACAAAAATTATCTTCCATCCGAAATACTTTAAATCTTCTACTATCGATCGATAGAAGCTATTGGTTTTATTTCTCATTTCCAGCTGTGTCTGTGTCTGTTGGTGTTTGGACACTGGTGGCTATTTCTTTGGAACGTTACTTCGCTATCTGTAAACCACTAAAGTCAAGAAGATGGCAAACACAATTTCACGCTTACAAAATGATCGTTGTGGTTTGGACAGCCAGCCTCACGTGGAACGCACCGATCCTCGTTGTATCGCAGTTGAAAAGTATACGCGGTGGTAAGACTTCTTTTTTCATTTCTCTCTCTCTCTCTCTCTCTCTCTCTCTCTCTCTGTTATCTTTTCTTTAACCAGTCAATCAATGGAAACAGTATTCTTTCTGAACTGTTGATGAACAGAGGGTGAATTAAAAAAAAACGAAAAATAAAATCTAAATATCTCAGCTGCTATTGATGATAGGAAAAAATATGAGATTTGACAGATCTAATCGGATATTAAATGTTTGATTATGCGAGGAGCTGTGCTGTGATATTATTTTTTACTATTTCACGAATTTGTTCTGTGTATTTACGTATAGTTATATTCTCGTTCATTATAAAGTATTTTGTGCTACAGCGTGAAAAATTATAAAATAAAATAAAGTTGCATGAATTTCTGAATAATATTTGGAATAATATTTGCGATAAATTGTATGGTTGTATTTTTTTTCATGCTAAAAAACTTAAAGCAAAATTAATTCAAACGTAAAGCCACAGCACAAGAAATATATAAAAAATATTTTCAAATTTTGGAAACTAAGCCCAAGCGATGGAAAAGTTGTTTAGAACTGTACGTTCCTGACAAAATATCTCAGTCGTCAAAATCAATGAGGAATATCTAATCCACATAATTACCATACGCGCTAAAGAATAAAATAAAATACAGAATATGTATTGAAAATATATGATATTGTTTAAAAAGAAACTGTTCTTTATACAGTATTCACACATCTACCTGCAGAAAAAAAAAGTAAACAGAATATATCTCTCTTGAAGGTATTTAACCTTAATTTAAAGACTTTTCACTACGAATAATAGTGTTGTAAAATGGACATCCTACACATTTTATTACTACAGGTAACGTGATCTCTCACACGAGACTGGACCTCAAATGATGAGCCAAAGCAAATGTTATCACGTGCAAAGTTTGCTTTAGAGATATGTTTAACGTTTGAAATTAGAGAAGAAATTAAAGAAATCAAAGAACAGCGCGTGGCCGGTAATGGTTTTGAACCAAATAATTTCTAAATGTTGTTAAATGTTAATTTAACTGAAATGAGTGATATAAAATACGGGCAATTAATATGTTAGAAACGTAAACTATAAATGTAATTCATTCATTGCCATACGCAGATGCTTATATATTTCTAGGATAGAATTACATTGCTCCTAACGCCAAGAGTGATTTTCGAACGACATTTCTGTATACAAAATTTATTTAAAAATTATTTATTATTTATTATTTAATTTATTTATTTCCTTATAAATATCGTTCAATATACGTATCACGCACGTATGAGAATTAGTACTTGATTTAATTTACTTGCCTTGGTTTTAATTAATATAGCTAATCATTTGAATATTTGTATTTGTCTCTCTGATTATTATTTAAATATAATAAATTAATATTTGCTTGATAATGCAAGAATCTCAAAACAGCTTCCTCTGTTCGAATAGAATTAAATCATGTCAATTCCTCACTTTAAGAACAAATTAAGTTGCAAAACAAAAAAATTTAGCAATAGATCGTATTATGTACGAATTTCACGATAATTCTCCTCAAATGTCGTGAAGTATCATTATGCTATTATTATTGTACTGTTGTATCAAGTATACGTACACTATTTTCCTGGGATAAATATTATGTGTTTTATTTATTTGAATTCGTGTGCAATATTAAATATTAACAGCTCAGCTCTGTAACATCGAATTAATTTGTCCTTAATCTAAATTGCACACGCTTACTTGCACTAGCATTTCGATTATAAATAAAATGAATATGCAAATTCATCAACAGCTTCCTTCCAAATTAATTAGTTTTCGGTTTTAGTTATGTTCATTCTAAATAGATTATGCAAATAACATTTGCATAAATTGCTTACAGTTGATATTCTAACAATCTTTCTTTACATTTCGATCACTGTAATGCTTGCGATCAAAAGAAATGCAAAATAAATGTAAACTAAGTTATAAAATATCGATCGTGCAATATTTGGTAAAAATATCACGCACTGTAATTTCAGTTCTTTTATAGTTATGTGATAAATTTATATTTGTCGAGGCTTGGAATCGAACACTTTTATAATACTATAAAAAACACAAGGTTGAATTTACAAGAAGTATCGCTCGGATCTTTAAAAATGCAATTTATAAAATTTTTACGAAAAATCATGAATTGGTCGTTAGGATCGCTATCGGTAGTTCTAGCATTAAAAAATTAGTAGAAACCGATCGATGACAGTATTAAAAAGATAAATAAGGTATTAAAAAAATAAATAATAAATAAATTGATAACATCAATAACAGTGTTAAAAAGCAATACTAACAGTAAATGATTAATACAACTTTTAAAGAGAGATTAAAAATTTTAACAACATCAAGAGATGAAAATCATAGCGAAAAAAAAAACGGAGGGACGATGAATTTATCATCGCAGTTAGTTGTAAAATCTAATAAAAGAACGTGCGGAAATCACATTCGCGTGAAGAAGTTCTTACCGATTAGCACCTTCGAGGAAAGTTCTTCTTAACGCCGGCCTTTTAAACGACTTTCATTTCGATATTTTCCCTTTGAAATCCAGCGCGCTTAACTTCAACTACCATCACGCCGTCAATTCACCTCGTGAAAATTTACAGAAAAGTTTGATGCTTTCTGTTGTAGGAAGGCGCAAGTGTCGAGAAGAGTGGCCAAGCGTCGGCACCGAGCGAGCTTATAACCTTTTCTTAGACGGAACTTTGCTTTTAGTTCCTTTAATCGTGATGAGTTTGGCTTATTCTCTAATTGCGGTGAAACTCTGGCGGGGATTGCGCCAGGAAATACGACAAACATCGAATTGTCAACAACGTTGTAAGTATTGCGAAAGTGTTGATTCTACGTTCGAAACACGCTGCGAAGTTACACGGTATAATTATAACAAGCTTTTGTTCGACGAGCAGCTACGAAACTACGCGAAACCGTGCAAGAGTTACGCCTACGGTACTTTGCAACGGAAATTTATTTTAAAAGTGGCTGGAATTTCGATTCAATGAAATCTGACACTTGGATAGGAATGAGAACAATTTTTCAATAATTGTGGAGAATGTTAAACAATTCGTTCGGACGAACGATATAACGTAGAATTAGTTTAGAATTTTCTTGTTTTATGTTTAATTTGATGTATGTAATATCGCTATGTCGTTGTTACCATGAGAAAAATTTTATCTCGGGTTAAGTAATTTTATTTGAATACTGTACGTAGAAGAACGTCAAATTTCATATATTATAAAAAAAATTTGAACGCGAATGCTTCTCTGACATCAAAATTTCTATAATTACATAAAGGTACTGCCAATTTACTTGATTTAATTAGTAAATATAATACTTTTTACAGTTCAATTATAAATAGACCTTAAGCACATTCCCAGTCTTTTTAGTTATACTATAGCATTCATTGCGAAATTCACGAAACAAAACTCTGATCAACTTTAACTTAAAGTTAATAAAGTTAATATATATATTAATATAGTATATTAAAGTATTATATATTAATATATATTAATATTTTAATATATTAATATATTAATTAATATATTTATAATTATTTAATATATTTAATATATTAGTATATATTGATATATTAATATATTAAAGTTATTATATATTTAAAAAAAGGTAAAAACACAAACTTGCAAGCACGGTTTAATAAAAAAAGAAAAACCTTTGAAAAGCCATAGTAACTTCTAATAATTATCTAGCGCGCGTCAGTCGACAATTTCAATAAATAACAATTCCTTCTCTCTGCTCGCCAATATGAAATCGTTATATACGTGATGAGAAGACAGTTCGGATGATTCGAACGAATGAAAATGATTAACACAAACGAATCATCACATTGTCGAGACAAGAATCGGGATGCAAAGAAAAGACGGAGAAAAAGTGCTAACAATCGCGCATTGTTCGTTAGAAATCTGGCCGATGCAAGTAATGAATCCGCATTACAGTGGAGAGAACAGAATCCAGAGGGACGCGGAACTCAACGTATGACAAGAGTAATCGAAGAGCCAGCACCACGATTGTCCTGAATGCTTCCGGCACATCCTCGAGATTAAGGCGAGGATTTTCCTCATCCTCCCACGGATACATCCATGGTGCTCCGGAGGGAGTACCGTCTAGGGTGAGAAAGTGGCGACCAAATACCGTCGGGGCAAGAAAGTGGGTCGTCAGATTTTGACTGACGAGGGGATCGGTGAGGGGTCACCAGAGCTTATCTTTAATCGTTTCACCAGCCAAGGCGAGAAATACGTCGGCAAATCGGCTAGAAGGGTGCGAAAGAGAATAATACAACGTTTGGACGTCGATAGGTGGCATCTCGCGTTGCAATTTCTAGATTCTAGATCGTCGCTGTATCGATGAGATATGAGGGCGAGTCACGCGACCGTAGCCCTCGTCCTTTATAATATTTTTTGATCGATTGAAAGCGGGAAAGATGATGGCGAAGCAGGTTCACTGACGTGGAAGGGCCTTGGGGAATTTTCCCTGACCTTTCCGTGGATCTTTACGTGTGATCTTAATTTTCTTGATCGTAATTTGAAATCGCGGACTTTGTGAAATTTTTGATGAATCGCCGTAGAATTCATTCATCTTTTAGAGCGTTTGAAGGTCTCTCGTGTTCGACGCTGAACGCGGCACATATACTGTAGAAATTTTTTTTATTGTTAGTTTCTTCTGTCAAATTAAAAATCAAAGTTACTCGTAACAAATCATTTTTTCAAGTTTTTTTTTTCACTACTTACTTTTTGGAGTAACTTTCAGTTTTGCTTTGCATGAAATGTATAGTCACTTTCTTGCACTTTCTTTCTTGAATAAGTTTTTAAGTTCATTATTTTATATGAAATTTATGGATACTAAATGCGAAAGGATATTTCTAGAAAAATTTATTAATTTGCATTTGTTTTAAATAATAAAATCACGCGAAGAATTTCTTTCAGGAAGAATATTTTTACATTCGTAAAGACTCGTACTACATGAAAATAAGAAAGAAAGGTTTTTACTGACATAAAGCTTTCAATTAAATGGCATAAAATTTGCGTCATAAAAGCATGATGACACAATATTATGTCTCATATGCGTCAGAAGACTATACGTGCACGAAATTTAAAAGAGATGGCATATACATACATACAACTGGCAACAACACGAATATTATGAAATAAAAGGACTTGAAAAGAAAAAAATTTCAAATTTCACAATAGAACATGGTAATTTATACATACAAGTTGTTTAACAATTACATCAATCCCGTTAATTTGTTTCTTAAAAATTTTAATTAAATACTTCTAAACAAATTCATTTTAAGCATATAATCTAATTCTTCGAATTAACACGTACATGATTTAAATAGCTCAACTACTTGCTTTGAAACACAACTTGTACGAACACTTGATAAAGTCTTAAATCGATCGATTTAACCTAATTATTACACGAGCAAGATCTAAATTCTGTTCTGTAGAAGTCGGTGTGTTAGGCGTATATACTAAAACTTTGACTACAATTTTTACCGCATTTGTATTTCACTTACGAGTGGACAAAGGAGTACAAATTGTTATAATATTTCAATTTAAAATGCAGCGTAAAATTAAAAATTTAAATAGCTAAATTTTTCCGATTCGTAGTTGACAAATGTCATCAAGACATACGTCATTTTTTTTTTTTTAAACAATAACATATTATTTTAACTATAATTTGACTTATATTCTTTTGCTTCGGACATTTTATATTATAATCTGTTTTTTTTTTTAGCAAGAAAAAAAGAATTGTTCCGTTATTAACATTACGTGAACTACATTCGTGCAAAATTTCGAATTTTTCTGAATTTTTGGATTGCCAAATCTTCCTTGTTAGTTTAACATTTAAATGTTAATCCCCGCATATTTTTGGCTACTGCACAACGACGAATATATTAATTATTCATACATAATGTACCGAAATAATCTATGCAAGGAAATCGCTATTGATGTAGGACTGTGTACTAAGATTAGATCTCTGTATTTAATACATAGAATTTCTATTGAAACTTCCGGTAGTGTACGAATGTGGATATCGAACGTACATGTGCACATATACGTATGTTGTTGCAGAGAACTTGCTATACTGACTCTTGCTACTGATTATTATATTGCACGCTATTAAACTTAGTTCTCCGCGGATGATTGTAGATAACTTTATTACAGAAAATTTATTTCGTTTAGTTAAATTTGCAAAATAATTGTTTCCAATTTTCTTTTAGAACATTTCTCTCCTATAGGAGAAACTAAGGCAAGTTAACACATATAGGAAGATACTGATACAGTGAAATTATCCAAAACACTGTAGTTCAATCAGGACGAGAGTGCTTGTATTTCTACATATATTGTTAACAATTTATAAGAATGGCTTATTCAGTAATTAATATATTGCAGATTCTTATATTTATGAAAAATTTGAAGATGGAATATGAAAAAAAAATATGATAAATATATAATGATAAAATACACATAGTGTAAGAAATATAACACAATATAACATTCACTATAATCATACAACTTATTACATTATTCACTAGAAGATGAAATAAATTTCTATTTACGCAATTGCAAATGCAATTGCAAATTTAATTAAACACTTCGCTTACATTTCGCGTCAAGAAAAAGTGGTATAATTCTGAAAACTGTTTCAAATATATCGTGGCACGTGTGAGTCAAGCTCAAGTCTCTTTGCCCAAAATTTTAATAGAAATTCGAAATCTAATTTCTCTTCGTATATATATATATATATGAACCGTGGCAATATGATAATACACGTAATGAAAGCATTATTCGGATAACACGACGAAAACCTCTAGCTGCTACCGCACTGAAGTAGAAATATTCAATACTCGCTGGTATGCATTCCATTTCAAATTAGTGAAACTCAATTTCACGTACGGAAAATTAATGGAAGTTAATGGAGAATGCAAATTTTTTTCGTTTATATTTTTTAGAACGAAAAACTGTTCTACCTCGCGAAATATCCGAGAATTTCCAGTTTTATCATTTTTCACATCATTTTGTACTTTTTTTCTTTTCTTCGCGTTCAATTTAATCCATGGTGGACCAAGCAACGATTTGTCGTGAGCTTGTAAATTTCCTGAAATTTCCTAAAATTGCAAAATTCAAATGGAGCAAATAATAACAAAAGAAATCCTTGCGATTGCTTTTCATATGTTTGAAAAAGAGAATTCGATAATGTAAATCAATTGGACAAAATTGTAAATGAAATTTTGCGTTAGCAGAACGTGGATTAAAATATTTAGTTATTATTTCGTAGCGATCTTAAGATTTTCGCGGACAACACTGTCATTGTCGTTTTCTTGATCGTTTGTTCAAAAGGGAAATGGTTATAACGAAAAGGTCTTCCTTCAAACATATATAGAAATGAAAGTTGTTTCGAAAATTACTCTATTGCGTTAATTACCCTTAATTACGATCAACTCGTGTGTGAAATTTTTAAATGAATACACGAAAGAGTTAAAAAGTAAATGTATCTCGAAATGTGAGAATATGCCAGATAAAATATTTCAACAAAACAAATTATTTTAATCATATAATTTCAATACTATCAGTCTTTTAAATCAAAATTCTTGTCTTTTAAAATTTTTAAAGCTACATTTACCTCAGCTTTGCTGACTTTAATCTGCTTAAAAAGAGTAATCTTCTTTCAGGCGATAAACGAGAGTAATCTTATTTCGGACGCGAGATAAACGGGTCTTTTCCCGCAGAATAAAAAGAAATAAGTCTTCTTCCAAATGACAATTGAAACAGTCAATCAACAATAATCAACATTGCTCTTAGATTGTACAGCTTTTCCAACATTTAATAAATTTCTATCGTAGTCGTGATGTATGCGTCAGAAAAAATATACGAATGTCTATGTATTACTCTGATATCAAAGTTTAAATTCATACGTGATACAATCAGTCAGGATTGTCAGAAAGTTTACAATAGCTCACGAAATCGAGCACTTATTATAAAAAAAATTTTACGTGTATATTATGCGCGTCATATAAAACATATTGAAATTTCACTGAGACATGATCTTCGTGATTTTTACATTCATGAATCGCAATTCACATTTCATAAAATTTCACACTCATCGATCTAGTTTGAAACAAATCTGAAAACGCGCGTAGAAATTACAAATTGTTTAATTGAAACGTATCTTCTGCAGGCATTCTAAAACTATTTAAACATAATTATGTTAACAATCTTCGATGATTGAGATCTTCAACAATTATTACGTGAGTATTTATTCTATATATTACTTTTCCACTAAATATAATTTTATCGATATAATCATGACATATTGTGATGTCGATTTCCAAAATTTTTTATACAACACATATAATACACATCCTTGCTGAAAAGTCTCAAGACAAATGATGCATTTATTTCAAAATTGGAAAAATTAAACGATACTTTTGATACGATACGATCAGAGTGTATAAAATGTTAATATATTAATACACAAAATTTAAAAATTTTATTTCCCATAACATTGGATATTAAACATGAAAAATATTCTAGGACTTTTGAGCAAAAGTGTTCGAATTTTCCCAAAAGTAGAAATCTATGTTTAGAAATCAAAAGGAATTGAATACAACTGACTTTGAAGTATCACTATAACAGTTTTGATCGAGCCTATCTTATTGTTGTTTTCTGTCAGAAAGTAACATGTTTCATATTTTTCAAACACGTGCAACTGCCAGTGAGAAGCAATCCATCTAACAAACACGATAAAATATTGCATTCATACGTTCCATGTGGCTCCTGTTGAAAAATGAAGTGCCCAAAACTATTCCATCAACGTTAAGAAACAAATGATGAAGAATTTTATAACTGATACATAGTCGTAACGAATCGTCCGTGTTGTTAAAGATTAAAAACGATATTCCTCGTTCAGTTCTGTATTTAAAATGAAGAACGGTACTGTAAAATTCCATCGAATCTTTAAATCACTTATTTTTATCACAGCGGATATTAAATCGTCAAAAAATATATCAACAGATTCTATTCAGTTCCAAGCCACGAAAATTAGTGTGTCCATTTATAAAGACAAAACGTGATAGAAATATACAAATTATCATTCAGCAGTATATTTATTTATTACGATTTAGTAATGTACTTTTTTAATTCTCTGTCTATTCAAATAGCATAATTTTGATTTTAAATATATTCCATTTACTTGTTCACTTCCTGTTTGATAAATTATACAACAATAATTTTACAAAACGTAAATTCGACATAATTATAACGACACTGACAAATTCAACTCATTAATTTTCATTATTTTCTAGAAAAGTGCCTTACTTAATCCTCGGCTAGTGGTGACTTTCATTTTACAACGATTAGATAGGAAACTAACTGAGAAAGCACTTCACCAAATTAACTTGGAAAATAAAATCGTTTATATAATCGCTTGATTAAATAATGTTACACGAATGTAATATAAAAATTAATAATAAACGTGAAATATTTAAACGAATCAAACCTACCGAAGCTTCTGTCATCCGAAGATTAAACGTAGTTTAAAAAAGTATGTCACAATTTTTTAAATAAAATATATCTACTAAAGAGATATTACGAATTTACCAATAAATAGATATTACAAATGTCCTAATTAAATAGTTCAATTACAAGTAAATGGCTTAATATTTTGTATCGAAGTACAAGAAGAAATACATATATATAAAAAAATTCTATTCATAAAACTAAATTTGGTCTTCATGTTATAAGTCTCAAAAAACCAATCATAGGAAAGCATAATTATTCAAAACGATTTTATAATGAATTCAAATGGAAATTCAAAAATTGGATTTATTTTGGCAATTAGGTTAAGACTGCACTAGCCATACACCATGTATTCTAAGACTTAAAGACTGACTTTAAAAATTACATTTATCGCACATTATGTTCGCTCTTCAGCAAGAGAATTAAATTTACACGAACTCTGCTTTTTTCATCCTTATCTTTTAGCTGTAAGTTCTCTGAGAATTTGCACGCGTATGTGCAAAAGCCATCTTCAATATTAGTTCATGTCTTAAAACTGATATATCCAGCAATTATATTCTCTTACCAAGAGAAAATGTGGCTACGATCTGATCAATTATTATTTATTCAATGTTCATTTTATAAATACGATATTTTATTAATTTGTAATAAAAATCTTTGTCAAACTGTAGAAAACAGATATCAACAACATATCAATAATGTTAATAGAGTATTAATACCTAAAATGTAATTAATAACTAATTAATGACTAAAATCTGTTTTCATGAAATTTCACATATTTTAATATTTTCGTTTCAAAACTTTCTTTATAGGTATTAGATATTTCGCACATTTCAAACTAATAATAATAATAATAATAATAATAGCAACAACATTTAAAACTTCATTAGTCTCTTTTCTTATATATTTCCTCAATCAACAATTAGTTAAACCGTACATTTGTTCTTTTCATTTAAGCCAATGTATTTGAATATTTATGGATCCGTAATGGAGAAGATTACTTCAAAATGTTTAAATTGCTATTTAAACCCACCATGTTCGTACTACAAAATATAATTCCGTAAATTCCGCTAAATTTGAGGATAATTCTACGATTGAATTTAATACGACTTTATAAATACACTTGACGTTCCGATTAACTGAATGAGCTTTCAAACAAAGGAGCATTTAAAGCTCCATTTCTTTATCAGAAGAATTAATATTATTATTGAATGGAATTAACTGATACCTGTAGGTCTATGTAAGTCTGATAATTAACACTTTGAGTCGTGTTTCTTTATAAGCGAAACGAATATTAAAAATCTTACTAAAATTCGAATTAACTTTGAGAATATGAGAAAATCAAATCTCCATGTGTAAACGCATTGTATCGATGCATTTTTTTTGCGCGATGCACGTAAATTTTATTTTTCAACACAATCCAAATTATTATCTGACAATTAATTAACTAATTAGTTTCAATTGCAATTTGCCAAATTATTTTGCAATTGTTGGATAACTGAACATGAAAAAATTTAGAGACTTCACGTTGCCTCGAAAATGTTATCTGCAAGAACACCGAATGGAAAAGATGAGAGTGCCTTACGATAAGAGGATTGCATAGAAGAGCACAGAACGTTGAAAGAGAATGATTGTTCACAGGAATTAATCGTCCGTGCGATAATTTGATTAGCCGTTATATTGATTTTGAAGCATTATCGTCAGATTATCTTACAACTGAAAGAGAAGAAATCATATCAATTCCGTGATATGATATCGATTAAAATTTTACACGCGTATGTTTAATTGCCTTCTATTATGTAGGTAGAAAATTTGTTTCATAAAATAAATCTGAATATTTGCGTTAATAATATCACGCGTTTTTATAATTACCGTAAAACCTGTTTCGTGAACGGCAAAGGAGTTTGAGCCACAGTATTGAACGTGTATTAAAAATACATGGGCAACGAACATGTTCGTGTTTTAATCCGTGTAGTTTTAAACACACGTGTATTAAAATATATGATACAAGTATATTAATATTCGAATTTTATTTTGCATAATTATTAACATATGAGAGGATACTCGAATATATAAATACGTACGCGTTTATTTTCCAAAACAAATATATATTATGAATTATAAATAAAGAAACATAAAATTAACAGAATAAAACAGGATAAAAAACATATATGACATATAAAAAGCAATTATTTGGTTTACTAATAAATAAACATTTTCTGACAACAAAGGATTCCTTTTTTTGGTTGTCATAATATTTCCAACGCTTGAAAAAGCATGAAAAAGCACTGTCAAATATTTTTCACCAATGTATATGAATGTATTTATTCCAAAACGTATTACGTGCATAAATGTCTTGTACTCTTGCCTCGTACATTAATAATCTTACATACGTTAATGTATTATTCGTATATTTTACTACAGCTCTGATTTTATTTACTCGTATATTAAAAACTATATGGATAAAAACATTATGCGTGATATTGAATACAACATGTGCAACACGTGTAATAGGGATTTCTGGTTTGAACGAATTTATTACTTCACACAATTTGTAACTTCAACTCGACACGTTTTCAATTAAAATTATTTAATTGACTCGTGACAGAAATGTTAAAGAACGTATGTTGTCAGTTGTATAATTTAATTTGTAATATTGCTCGCTACGTCGATATTAATAATGATATTTAACAATAATTGGACACATTTTAATTAGAAGCTTGTTGTTCACTTTTTGTAGTTTGTAAATAAATTTAAGATATTAGTAAATCAATTTTGAAAAGTAGATTCTATATATTATTACGCTTTATATTATATTTCTAGTTATTAAATTCGAAAATACACGCAAAACATTACAAAAGTTTCGACTCGATCATGTTACTAGTTTCATCATATATATAGTTTCTTATCTATCGCGAGTGAATTTAATCTGTGTGCATATGATAAACTAGAAACGCATTATCTTTGCTGAAAGACCATACGTATTATATACCGCACGTATTATTAACACTTTGACAAAGGAAGCAAAATGAAACAGACCAGAAATAATTTTATCATACTAACTTTGATAATATGCTTCCGATCAAATAATAGAAACTGAGAGTTAAAAGAGTTGAGTAAAAATATTAAAGTTTTTGAGATATGAAATGGATATGTTACGATGCATGAATACAATTAATACTTTATAACCAGCCGAATTAACAGTCTTAAATATTTTATATTTTTAAAATGTAACACGTCCTCAAAATTATAATGTAACATCTATATTATTTCTCTCAAAGACTTTAATATTTTTACTTTTTGCTTGCTGTTCATTGAAAACATATAATAATATATTATTATTATTATTATTATCTACAATTTAAAAGATTGCACGTGTTATGATAAATAATTTTATTGATAAAGCAAAAATTTTGATTTTTCTTAAATTTTTTCCAATGTTTTACACCTTTAGAATAGAATATTTAAATTTAAGATAATCATATCTTAAATTTATTTACTGACATAACATAACATAACAAACATTATTTTATACGATTCATAACTTAGAAGAATCCTCAATACTTTATGCATATTGTTTTGCAAAGAGTAGATTCGATTTCCTGATAAATTTTAAAAGTTTCGTCAAAGAGGTATTCAAAGTATAACTCACTTCGATTAAATCGATTAACTACAAGTCGTTTAAAAGGATTATTATAAAAGGCTTCTTCGTCACTTTGTCGTTCAACACTTTATCGATCAGTGTGATATATATATTTTGCCTGTAATCTAATATAATTTAGTTGATTCTATGATCACAGTTTCGTAACATCGAATCATTGTAACGACTCTCTACTTAATTTACATAATCAATTGTAGTTGAAATCACCAAACTCCTCAATCAAGAATGAATGGTCATTTTCCTATTGATCAAGCAGAAATCGTTTCGCCAAGTAGAAATTCTTTTGTACGTACATAAGTAATTTTAAATGAATGAAAGTCAGTCGATTCAATCGCGCCAGCGAGAGTTGCTTGATGAAAATGTGCTTTAATGTGATTAATCAAGAGTCGTTTGCATTGAGCAATTGTGAGTCGAAACAAGCAACTTGTTCAACTAAAAAGAGACGAATGGACTAGAATTCAAGCTTCGCTTGAACACGGTGCTTTTTTACTTTTATCTCTTCGTTAGTAAATAATCTCTTAGTCAGTAAATGATCTCCTCGTTTACGCGGGTGTTTTTGTATCATTTTACGCGATCTTATTTCACACAATTAGGAACCCTTTGTATCTGTTATGTATCTATTGTATGTACATACATCGTATGTGTCTGTTATCTTCGATATCATAAAACTTTCGTCTCTTCCAAAACATGTTTTCATATATTTTATTTATATCTTTTGAGTTCTTTGTTGGAAGTTAAAACGGGACACCCTGTATATTTATTGAAAGTTTTATTTAATTGTATCTAATTGTATATAATTGTATCAATTATATCATTCTGATCTTTTCTGGGTACATTGTTTTGTTTCATACTCACACAGTAAATAAAATTTACTTTTCGATTTTTCTGAATTTTCATTGTTATTCGTTTTTCTCATTAATATTTTTGTAACTTACATCGATTTTTCTTTTTAGTGTTTCTTTTTTCTTCCATTTATTTAATTTTAATATTTATATAATATTCCCCATTGGAGACCCTATCGATAACTGGCTATCGATAGAAAATTTATTTCAGGATAATGGAAGTACATGAAGTAGGAAATAGTACGATGAAGAACACGAGATTTTACTTTTATATTTTTTAAAAAATTATTCAAACTTTCGAAAATATATCGCTGTCGTCAAAATCTCCATGAAAAATTGCGAATTCGTCATTTTGACCATTTTGATAGTTCTAATGTCAAATAACATTTAACAATAAGATAATCATTATATCCAAGAGATTGATTACACATTCACTTGGTTACCCTAGTTAACAAGTTAAAATTACATTTAATCATTTGACTGCGGATTTTTATGCAAATTTTGTGAAAATGTGTCATAGATTTGTGTTTTCGATATTTTATACTTTTTCGTACATTCCACACATTTTTGTACCTCCTTTTAAATTTTCCATGAATGCACAGAAATCCGCAAAAATACAGATTGAAACTTATTAAATTCATTATTATTATACAGTATTACACGTATTTGTCGCGAATCGCAAATTAAATTTCACGTAGCATATCGAATCTGAAGTAATATTCTTATTAATGCAGCGCGATGTAAGTGCACGTCGGAAGCTATTAAATTATAAGCAAGCCTGACGAAATGTTGTTTACAAGAATTAACTAGGTCATCCGCAATCTCTTTAAAAAGGTTCGCGTCCCGCGAACGAGGATCTCTAGGGTCTTCGGCGGAAAATGTCAAGGGCCAGATTATTCTCACGAATCGGGGGTGCAAGTTCGCAGTAACGGGAGTAATTGTCTGTCGAGAGACTTGAAGGATCCTGCCTGCGAGGAGCAACAGGATACAGCCTATTCTTTCAACAGACAGCACGTAATACGCAGCAATTACATAGGCAAAAGTGTCGAAGCCAAGAAGAAGGTACGTGATGAAAGAAGACACGATATTTTACAAAACATAGCTTCCTGATTACTTTGCGATCACTTTCATGATTGTTACTTATAATTTTCGATGTCTCTGCGCACTTGTGTGAAATTTAAAGATGACAAATTAGAATAACGTTATAATTAGACTGCGGATTTTTATGGAAATTGATATTCTTGAAAATATAATTACAATAAATAGAAGCACGATAGAAAATTGTTTCTCCCGCAAAATATCATAGAAAGTGTTGTATTTTTAATGTTCTGCAAATTTTCTCATACTGTATGATTGTCATATGCAATTTTGCGCTTTAAAATTTGCTACACTGCACAAAAATCTGCATAGTAGATCTGCATATAGATAGTTTAAAAAAATGTATTTAAATTTTATTTATTTAAATGAGCTTGTAAAGAGATAAATTTCCATGGAAATTCGTAGTTTATTATTAGACTAATTCGTAATTGTTATTAGACTGATATAGATATGACTGTAAATTGAAAGATCTAAAGATATATTACAATACGTTTACAACTTGTAAACTTGTAGACATATATGTAAAATATCAAAAAATATAAGAAACCAAAATTAAGATCTTTTCCAAAAATTTTTATTTATTTAATTGGGCTTAGAAAAATATAAATTTTCATAAAAATCCACAGTTAAATTATTAGAAAAATATAAACTTTCATAAAAATCCACAGTTATATAAACCTTTCGATCAGGTTTTAAATCTGAATTATTATTTCTTAAATGAATTTCTTGATCCCACATGAATGATTGTTCCCTTTCCCTTCTTACGATATCACCTCCACAATATTACGTATTAATTTAAAATTCTATCTTTATAATACAGCGCACACACAGCTGAATCTTTTTTGTTCAATCTCTTCTTGTAAATATAAAACTAGAAGTTCTCTTTGAAAAATAGAGTTCGATATGTTTTTATAAATTTTAATCAGAAATATTCATTAAAAATAGTCTCCATTATTAAATTCCTTTTCTTTATTTCTTTCTAACGTTTTAAAATTTTGAAGAATTATAATAATCATCGTATCTGGTATACGTTCAATCACAGAACACTCACTTCTCTCTCTCTCTCTCTCGTCCAATGATTCGAATTCGTAGAACACCACGTTAAATACGAGAATGATAAGTAATGTTAAATGAAGAAAATATTCTGTCACACAAACGAAGAATTTTATTTTTCTAATATTTGAAGTATTTCATTTCGATCGTCTTACGTTAACAGTGTTGCATTGAAACATGCCTCGTCTAAAGCGTATTATGAACAGTGTGGTGAGATATTTTGCTCTCGGACACGAAGAGATTAAGCTTGCATTAAAAAAATACTTAAATTTTATTTCAATCCACGTTTCCTTCGGTATATACATACGAAATTCATAAATATGGAGATTTAAGAATTTTTATTTAAAACCTCCTCTTACTTTTTGTTTACGGTTTTATTTTGTTTTTTAAATTAATTGAATTCATTATATAAATTACTTCATATATTAAGAAATTTAATTTAATAGCAATTAGTAATTTCGTAATTAATATTTAAACAATGCTTAAGAGATATTATAAATAAAATATTCAGTTATTTTAAAAGGTCTTAAAATTGTTTCTTTTGAAATTCCACGTACCCATTGGCTAAAAGCTATCAATTTATAAAGCACATTTAGTTTGATACTAACTTTTTTAAGAAAAGAATTTTTCACGAATGGATGCGTCGTCGAGTTCTATATGAAAACCAATAAAGCCCAAGAACTTCGCACTTACACGAATCATAATCCTCAAAAATATTGATATGATGTGCAAAGGAAAATTCTATGAGAGAGGAGATTCAACGAAATTGAATTTTTTTATCCAAATTAAATCTAATCGAGATTTCTTGTAACAAATTACGACATATATTTTACAGATATTATTGCATGTATTCCTCTATTTAACTTCAATTTTAAATTTCATTCAAAATCGCTTATTCGTGACTGTGTTCACAGTTCAGTTAATCACAAAGATTTATCTTCATCAAACACAGAGATAAAAAAAACGTATCCTTTTCTGAACACATTATCCGTATCGTTGATTAATCATTATAATAGTTATCACGGTGTGATACACAGCATACCTGAATTTAAATTAAATTGAGCACATCGCCTATTCTACGGACCGCGATTGCATTTTTAATTTTCATCAAAGTGCAAAATTCTCATTTTTCATTTCTATAAGCATACTATTGGACGCAAGAAAAAAGAAACGCACATTAACATCCTATTATAAAAGAAAAAATAAAAAAAAAAATGTAAGTCAGACTGCATTAATGAAACCACTAAAAAGAAAACAGCCTTGCAATAATTTTACTATACATAAGAGATATTTTATTTTTCATTTTAACCAGAATTGATAAGTTAACACGTCACTGAAAAATTTGAAAGTTTTCAAAATTCTTGGATCTTGGAAATTGAAACACTTTTCAGTTACGACTTTTAAGCCTGGGTTAAAAAGTTAAATGTAACTAAATTTTGTTATCAAGACTCTTTCTCAATTTTCACAAATTCTGAGTTCACGCCAAAAACTATACTATGAACTAAACTTGAAAACTATATGCTAAATTTTAAATTTAAATCGAATGAGATTAAACGATGTTTAACCGAACAGTATTAGAAAAGATCAGATCTTGTTGACAAGTTAATCGTTAAGAACTAAAGTCATCCAAAGATCTCGTTGTGGAAGGGAACGATTCATTCAAGAGAACGTCTGATTTTCAGGTGATCAGGATGCTGTTTGTTATTGTGCTGGAATTTTTCGTTTGTTGGGCACCGTTGCACGTGATCAATACGTGGTACCTTTTCACGCCAGATCTTGTGTATTCCACGGTTGGAAGTACGGGCATTAGCTTGGTACAGTTGCTTGCCTACATTTCCAGTTGCTGTAATCCTATCACGTATTGCTTCATGAATCGGAAGTTTCGGCAGGCATTCCTTGGCCTTTTCGACTGTCATCGTTGTTGGAGGTAAACGAGACTAGTTCTAGCTCTCGAGACTAAAAATCGTTTTACACCCGTTAGTGAAATGAACCGCATTTTCGTTTCTTCCTCTTTAACGCTTCGGTAAAAATTGAAAAATGTTACAACTTGAAAAGTTCTGTTATTAAAGTTTTATTATTCACTGTCATCGTTTATACAGGGTGGGCCACATCAACTTCCTACTATAACAAAGATTTAATTTAGAATTAATAAAATCAGTTTTTTCTTATATCTTGATGTTTTATTAAGAAAACGAAAAAAAAAAAAAAAATAGGCGGGAAGAAACTTTTGGTCCACTCTGCACAAATAAATTACTATTACTAAATAATGCTAGTTTAATACTACGATATACCAACGCAGTGACGTGCAAATAAAGTAAAGGTTATTACGTTAAATCAATTAAAGTATCTGACGCCAAATATTTTGTTTTTGCAATTACTAAAAGCACAGAGTTAATTTCTATCATGTTGCTTTAATTTTAATCAATTATACATAACACACCTACGTACCAAGTACGTACTAAAAGTAAACAGATATGTGGGTATGTGATTTTCAAGTCAAAATTCTTCGATTTAATTTCAATCTCCCTTGTTAGAAACATCTAATGGACAAAGTTTTTCGTTGGAAATTTTTAGTCTTTTATCGAGAATTTTTGTCGATTGTAAGTAGTAAATAATTTGCCAACGTAAATGAACAGTATGAATGATTCATAACGAAACTGAAATATCAACGGCACGTTTAATCGTTCCTTTTAATTCTCAAAAAGAGTAGTTCGTTTAAAAGTAATATAATAGATACGTGCAATAGACGAAATATATTTCTTTACGGTTGTAAGTGAAAAGCATCAAACGTTATTGAAAACAAACTCGTGAGTTCGATTTTATCATATAGAGAAGGTTGTGTTCACACGTGAACGAAATTATTAATGTATTCTTTGACATGAAAATTTCTGTTTAAAATTCAGAGTAGGTTGTAGGAACAGCGATATTGCTATGGCTTCAACAAGAAATGCGGCTCAAGTTGGGAACAACAGCGAGCTAAGCGGAAACGAATCGACAGTTTACCTTGCGAAAGCATCCCTTGTCACCAGATCTGGTACAGTAATCGAATATTTTTTTCATTCTGTGCAATAAATATGTATTTTATTTTGGGGATCATTCATATCGATTTGTACATTTAAAGCCAATATCCGAGGCATTGAAACAATCGAACGATGAAGAAACGAAATAAAATGAAATAACAAGTTCAATGAAATCAATGAAGTAAAGGTTAATAAATGGAAACGAATGGAAGTGATAGCGTTCCATATTGAAAACGATCTGTTAAGTTTAAATTAGCAAGCGTTATAAATATGTTTGTGATATTCGAATAATTCTTGTGAATTCTGTTCAAAATTTTTGAATTGTGCTTCTATTTCGTTAAAAAATACTTAAGAAATTTATACAATACCTTAATTTCTTAATGTAGTTTCTTCTCTATACATTTCACACATTTTTTAAATACATGTATTTTGTGATATTACTAATGTATATCTTGTAGAGATAATTATTGCAACGTTAAGATGAAGAAGACACATATTTTAAAATATTTTATCAAATCTGACATAGATACTCTCTGTATAATAATTAACGTAGGCTTAATAAATAAATTCTATGATACATTTTTAATATCTTAATACAATACACATTTTACATATAAATTTCAACACCCAAAGAAAATATAGAGAGTATACTGCATGTCTAAATGTTCACTTCAAATATATTTCCAATCATTTAATTGAAAATTGAAGCTTTCATCCGACAGAATACGATTCAGTTCTTTAAGAAACGTGATGATCATTCGTCAAAATCATGGGAGAACTTTGCTTTCAGAGGTGGTGCGACTCCTGGAGGAGGAGGATCGCGTCTAGTACAGGCAGAACGCGTGTTGTAAAGAAAGTCCGAGAACAAACGTTCCATTACTGCACACTGGTAACGAACAGGACGATTTTTTCTTAAAGATATCTTGGCGTCCATCCAACGACAAGGTTCCTTTGTCAAATAACGATCTACAGAGTTGTTCATCCAGACCATCTTGCGTGGACAATCTTAATTTCCTTTACGACTGATGATAGAAAACTGATACGTTCTAATCCTCTATTTTTCCAATATCTTAATACAATATTATCGTACATATTCGAAACGTTCTGTTGTACGAACACAATATTTATTAACGATAAATGCCTTTCCTTCTGTCAGTTTATTTCATACAGATATATCTTCATTGCAGAATTAACGTGCATTTGATAATTGCGAAAAGAATTTACTAAACTGCGGGATGAAAGATTGAAATATTAAGAGAGAGATCATCAAGTCAATGAGGGGAAGGATTTCGATGGTATGAAGTACAGAAAGAACGTAAACGAACAAAATTACTCATATTTAAAAAAGAAGTCGGGTAATTCAATAGTTGAAAGATACACAACGTTTTTAAATATTGGAATAAATTAATAATCTTCCCAGTCTTCGTTTCGACATATTCCCCGATATAATTTAGTATCGGAAAATTGGTCGTTCGTTATTCCAAAATTCCATTAATCGAACACTTTTGTTTCCCTGATAGTTCAAATGTGGGAGTCTCTATTGTATTTGAATATTATAATATCAGATTGGAATATCTGATAGTAACTAGAGGATCATCCATTGTTAATAGATATTCTATTCTATTCTATTCTTATAACGTTCGAACATTAAAATATTCGAAAAATCGGGGATTACATGATATACATAGTTTTATTACAGTAAAACACATTGTAAATTGTGTTTTTTGTAATATATTGTTTTTAACTCTTTGAGTCTCGGTTAAATTAAAAAGAATGAATTACACGAAACAAATTACAAATATCTTTGTAAGGACTATTGAAATTGAAATATACGAGATAAATTTTAGCATGGTTATTACATGATTTTTACTTTTTCTAGAAAATCTTAATTGAGAATGAATACCGCCACGCTTTAAAATTGTTTTTTAAATATGCACTTCAATATCTTTTTGCATAATAATTATTTCATCGCATTCACGATATAATTTTTTCGCTTTTTACACTGCACCATTTGTGTTTCATGTTGCTGCTACTTGCAATTTAACATACATTCGAGATATAAATAAATTCGGTACACGAAAATCACATTACTTTTGTTCAATATACGCGCGTCAAGTTTTACAGATTTTATACTATTTGATGCAATAAGTTAGCACAATGATATATTTTATAATATACTTGTACTCGATACTCGTATTCATAAAGAAGTTTAAATATATATATATATAATAGTTAAAAATATTTTCTAGCTAATTTACTTCAAACTTGACATCTTCGTAGTATATGGATGAATCACCAACTTTAATCACTTAATTTACAAATTATTTTTTATGTGAAAAAATATATCAAACAAAAGTCGTAATTTGTTATCTTGGGTTTTTTAAATATCTAATCTATAACATTTGAGTTTGACACGTGACCAATTCAATTCAGAGAAATATCTTACTAATTTTTAACAAAAAATTAATCGATACACTGCATGGTTATGTTAATACGATATAACTTTTATTGTAATAGTCTTTTATATAACAAACGAATTACGAGTAATTTAAGATGACAGAATTAGATGAATCATCTTTTATAATTCATAACACAAGAGATTTCCGTCCAATAAAATTATCACTCTCAATTACCTAACTCATTCCTAATTAATGTTAACGTGCTTTCACATAGAGTGACTTACATTAATATTCGGATACTAAATTTTGAAATTGTTATAATTTTGTAAAAATTTTGTAAAAAAGAAAATCGACAAACGAATCCATTGTAGATTAAGTCAAAAAGTTTTTTCAATGTTTTTACAAACTACAATAATTAATATAATAGCATTTTCAAGAAGAAAAATATTAGTTTTAAAGTATGAGCCCATATTGTTGTACGATTTCTTTTTACAAAATGATAACCGTTCTAATATCTAGTATCCAAATATTAATATATAATTTGCAGCTTAACTCTAGCTATTATTCAACCACCTAAATAATTATTCATACAAATACTATCTCTATTGAAATTTATGTTTATATTAATGACATTAATATATCATAATTCAGCATGAATTAGAGATTATTTGCTATTCCATTCTAGTCAATATTATAATTAATATGAATATAATTTGTCTTGTTATTAACGTTGAAACAAGCAAAGTCAAATTTAATTAAAAAACTTCGTAATAAAGAAGAAGAACGTAATAAAATTTAAATGACTTTAATTTATTGATTAAAGTTTTCTAATTTGAGAAACTTGTACGTCGATTATTGCAAGAAAATAGAATTTTATACCTTACACCAACTTCCTTCGACTATGAATCCCAATGTCGTGTCACGCAATTATTTTTAATCTTAATTGATAAATCTACAGGATATTCCTTTCTCTTAAATAAGTTTACGAACAGAAATACAAAAATAGAAAAATTTAAGTTTACAATTACTATCTAAAACGTATAATTTTTTTCATTTCTTTTTTTTTTTTTCGTTACATCCATGTTGAACTGCTTCATTCTATTCGATTAAAAATTGCATTCATTTAACATTTATTATGTTAGAAAGATGCTTGTAGCACTTTTTAAATTTAATAAAATTTAACTTTTAAAAATTGTTTAAGTTTGAAATTTAATAGTCACTGTATACTCAAACATAAGCATTCGTGACTCAAAGTGTTAAGAACTCTACAATTTGAATCGTTTGTAAAAGATTAGTACATCTCTGTACTAATTACATTCGTGGTATACACATACTTATTATAAATTTTATCAAGTATGTATATACTGAATTTTTTTAACGCAATCTGAACTAAAAGTTGTTAATCTAATCGTAAAAACTAAAAGAAACATCTAATTATTAAGTACAATAATATAAAACATGTAGAGGGTATTTATTATTAACATAAGAAAAGATTGACCGACAAATTATAGAAAATAATAAGAATGTAGAAAGGTAGATGATTAAGGCCTAATTAAATAAAAGTATGCCTTTCTTTATTGTATAATTTTGTAACATTTAAATGTTACAGAAATTGAATTGAAAAATCTGCGAACATCGACGCCAAAAAGTAATAATTTGTATTCATTTCGATCGTGTAAAGTTAAGGAATTGAACATTTAATTAATTTCGTATAGAGAACAAATTTTCGTACTGTGCTTCTCAAAAATTGATTAAATATTCGCGCATAACTTGAAGGAAACGTTTCTATCAATTAAAAATGTTACTAATTGTTAAAAATTCTGTTTGTTAAAATAAATGACGAATAATATACGATTTCGCTACCATTGTGCTCAAAAGAATTGTAACAGCTCGAGTTATCGCTAAATATTTGTTCACATCAATTTTATAATATTATTATAATTATTATAATGCAATGCTGTAATATTATACTACGACGCGATAATAAGAAATTATAATAGTATAATATTATAATGTTATTATAATAATCTTTTGCGATCCTTTGACTTTGTTGCAGTAATTTTATTAGCTAGGTACAAATGAATTTTGGAAATAAAATAAATAAAATAGAATGAAATACGAGAGATAGAAACATAAGCACGGCAATGAAATCTGTCCAAAACGACTGGACTTGTTCAATCGAAACATACTGTTCAGAATTCCTGAACAATAAACTATAAAGAGTTAAAGAATCCGTTGTTAAAATATATCTCATGTTGCCCCTTAATTTTATATAACGCTACGGAAAGGCTCATTTCGAGAAAACAAATATTTTATCTAACTGTGATAGTAATAAGTAATAATAATAAATAATGAATAATAAATAATAAATAATAAATAATAAAAATGTTTGTAATTGTCCTACAGTTGCATTAATGCAATATGCAACTAGCTTCGTCGTTTCCTTTCTGTTCTTACACTAAACATGGATAAGATGTATGAAGATAAGAATACATTAAAGTAAGTCACATTAATTGCAAATGTCAATGCTTCAATTATGAGAAAAAAAAAAAGAAAAAATCTATTCGTACAGAATAGAAGTGACGCAACAAGGGATTCGCACAAGAAAAATGTATTATCAATCTTATCATAAACTGTCATTGCATGAAATTGTTTCGATGTAAAATACTGGAAACTCTAATAAATACGTAATGATCATTAAAATTTATGTTAATTTTAACTTTATACGCAAAATAAAAATTTAATGGAACGTATGATGGAAGATTTTTGGTGTATTTACTTACTACCTGTCACATGTCAAATTTCTATAAATTATGAATCATTCGATCTATCGAATCTTTTTGTATTTTATTTATATTTCGTATCAACTTGTTTAAAACAGTTTTTTATTTTTTTTAAACGATATTTCCGAAATACGGTTAACACAACGGACGTGAGGTAAGTATTCAAATTGCAAAGAATCCTTTAATATATGACCAAAAAAATACAACAAATTGTACGAAAAAGTTATTAAGTTAAAGTTAAAAATAACGAGATAGTGTAGAGAATATCAATATATGAAGTAACTGAGTTTAACTAACAATTTCTTTCTCTTTGATTATTAGATGAAAACACAGTTTTAAAAAAGTTTTTGTAAATAAGCGTAACAAAACTATTTATCATTTACGAGGAAAACTGTACCAAATATAATTATCACTTTTCATTCTGTGTGATCTGTCTCATCTACAATTATTAAAACAAAGATAACCAAGGGATACATAACACTTCAACGCAATCGTTCATTGTAATTAAAATAATCTCTAGATACGTGTATTTCAATAATAATTCTGATTAATAACGTGACTAATTACACCACTTAATAATACATGGTCCAGAAACACTTGCTCAATCAAATTTGTATCCGATACCATTAACGTAAGCTTGTTTCACGTTAGTTTGAACAATATGCGTTTATAATTGTTTGATAAATTCCATCCATTTACAGTTTCGATGTTTATAACGATCCTGTTAATTAATTTGATCAATAATTCGAATTAATTATATGCTATTTCGTGAAACTGCACACGTTATCATGTTCAATAATTAAAGAAGCAGAGAAATGTTTGAGAATGCGTTAAATTTAGAAATTTTTGAATAATAAAGACTGGAAAATCGTTTTTGTGTTTATAATGTGCATTATGATGGTAATGAGATTTTGTATTTAGAGAAATGCAGATTTAAAATTGTGATGTTTTAAATATACAATACATATATAAATAATTTTTTAAATATACAATATATGTATCAACATATAATATAGTATAAGTCACTTATCTCTATCACCTCGATATTCATTTGTTATTACACTATATTAATTATTACGCACGACTTCCTTCATACCGTATAGCTTTCGTTTGAAACATTTTTTCGAATAATTTGAGACGACAGAATTTAACGACTATACGTATTAAATTAATGTTTGCAACTGTCAAATAAGAGAACAAATCGATTCGTATCGATTCATTTGTTGAAAAATGATATAACTGAACGTAACACCTGCGGAAAATAGTTTCTACTTGTATACATGATTTATTATCCTACTCATTAATAACAAGTTGGGAAAGAGAACAATTTTCTAATCCAATTACGAACGTACATGAATTTTATGTGTACATACACGACAATTCGTATTATTAAATTATAAACGTTTAATTTAAAAGTTCTGTATACTGTTCTGACATACGTCATAACAAATATGGAAAATATCAAATAAATGCAATTTACAGTTTCCCCTCCCCAGTTGAAAGTTTATCAGAAATTTTGCACTCACAGTTGAAACGTAATAAAACTTGAGATTATATTGTCCATATCATAATTTTGTTATAAATTTTTCCTTTATATTTCATCCGATATATATTTAAAAAGTTACACACTCTTTTAGTATCCTACAAATGTTTTCAACGAAACTATGTTCCTACAGATGAATTTCAATTTATTTTCAAAAATTCTTTCATATAGACGAATCATTTTTCTTTCGCTACACTTATAAAACTCTTAAACGTATTAAAATAAACATTGAAAAAGTTAAATGATATCTTCTATCTTTAGAGGAAACTCGACTTCTGTTAAATTGATTCAACGTGACTCGTGATCATATTGATACATATTCATATGATCATATTGATCATATTTCATCTGTAGAAGAAATTGAAATATATTGCATCGTAATAAATTCTTTTCATAATTTCTATTAATTAATTAATTTTAATTAATCGATTAGAAACATAATGATTTAAAAATAAATTATTTAATTGTAGAACATTTCAATTTTATTTAATAATAACTTTAGCGATAACTATTACTAATTTCTGAGAATGTAAAGTATTAAATGAAGTTAGTACCTTAAATTTTTGTAATAAATCACACTATGTTTATGAATTTTCAAATTTTTAAATATTTTTAAAGAAAACATAAAAGAAAAAAGAAATTTATTATTTATTACATATCACTTTGAATATTTTACATATTTTTGCAAATGACATGCATTCAAAAATAATCTAATAGATCTGCAGGTTAATAGTAATCTTTGACTTTAATTTTGACTTGACTTTAAGTTTAATAGTAATTGTTACAGAATCTAATATATTCTCTGTATTACCATAGTAATAATTTGAGCAAATTCAATTATTTACACTAAATGGTTCATAATGGTTTAATCGTGATCATTCGCACCTTTTGACTAAATTAAATCAAAAATAGTAAAATTGAACTGAAACAAAGAAACCTTGAAATAAATATGAAATAATCTAAAGCTGTCAATGTAATACCGTAATTTGACTATTATACAAAGGTCTTTTCGTAAAAAAATCGAAATTACAACATGAACGCCTGACGCAATTTATCAGAAACTTTAATTAAAACGTGTATGACTTAATTTGAATATTATTTAATTCGTTCAATTAGACCCTGTAAAGTTATGGTTTAATTAACCCTCGCTCAACGAGTGCCGCCATTTAGATCCGACATTCGTACACTGCATTGCATCTCTATTCGACCATTCGTAGTCCGAGGATTAATACTGGTTCTATGGATTATTTATATCTGGATAAGCCAGAGATCAAAGGGTAATAACTGTGAGAGAAAAAGTTTTCTAACTATACACTGCTCGTTAAAAAGGAAAAAGAAAAAAAGAAATTGCAACATCTAGAAATTGAGATTTGACTGTAACAATTCGAAATTTTGACTATTAAATTTTGGTTTATAAAAATTAGGAAATAAAAAAGCTTATGTTAATTATTAACTACTCATTCTTTGCGGAATTCGAATACTTTTGTGAACTTGATAAAAAAACTTTTTTTTTTTCAAAGTGTTGTAGTATTTTTTGGCAAGCAACATGTTGCTTGGTTCAAAGGAACACAGAACGTGAGGTGTACGTAGATATTTTTGTGACAGCCATGTTAGAATATGAAAGATTACTTTTTAAAAACGAAAGACTAGCTATTTCATTGTTTATTTCATTTATGTTAGCATTTTTTAGAAATACGTTTTATATTTTTGATGCTCGCAATACTACAATAATCTCTCAAAAAAATAATTAGTGTCGAAGTAACGAGTCGAGAAACTTTAATTTATTTTAAAATAAATTGGGATTATCAAGCAAAAATTAAAGAAACAAGATCTTTATACCTTGGCTATTTATATTTACACTATTTTGCACATAACTATGTACACTATGTACAGTGTATTAGTTTTCACTAAGTTATTGATTATTAATAAAAACAAACCTAGATCGTTCTTCCGTTTTTTTTACAAAAGAGCAAACACAAACAAGGTTGCTTCTGTTAAAAAATATTTCAATTTTAAAATTGCAAAACATGTTGCTCGAAGGAACTGCAATTTATAGAACATAGCTGAAAAGTTTTGCTCGATTTATTATCAAATTTGTGTTACGTAACAGAATCTGTCGGTATTGAAAACTTCAAGCTAGTGATCCGTAGTTTTGCTAATTCAATTTTGTAAAAGAGCTCAGGAGTGTAATTTATTTACGATAAATTAACCGTCTTATATTTGACATAATTGGCATAAATTGCGATTATTACGATTTTAATTGGATCAGTGATTCTGGAGAGGCACGAACAAGTATAGTTTGTCTAAAGCATATGTTGACGTAATTCATTTGTACTGAATGGAACTAAAATTGTATAAGTGGATAACAATAGTTGTAACATAAGTGGATTGCTTGTATAAAAATTAATTCGTAGTGTAAGATAAAATATTTTTTGTTCAAAGCTTAAAAAGAAGAGAGAAAATTAGTTTTGGGAAATTCGTGTACACTTATTCACCGAAATAAACTGTTTATAAAAGAAAAAAAGAAAAAATTAGACGCACCACGAGTTTTAATTTTCCTGCCGTAGGCGACGCAGAAATTATGTACGTTCCATTTATTCTGTTAATTTCACAAGCCGTGATATTATTTTATCACATTGAATTATGTATGATAAACTTGTACAAGATATTTTAAACTTATACAGAAAATATGTATCACAGACTGAGAGATTGTAACAAGATATTGTCGAACGTCTAATTTAATTTTGATTACAATGCTGAATAATATACAATAGAAAAAATATCTCTGATCCATAAAAGGTGGATAAAATAACAAAATAAGTTGAATTTTATTTTACATACTAATCCCTAATAAGGTATATTATAATATAATTATGAACGGAAGTATTTAGACCTCGCTAAAAAATTTTCAATTTCGTTAGGAATGAAGTACTGATTCAATAATTCAGAAATAATGGCGAAGAAGAGATATTTGTAACGTAATTACAAGATTATTTGTGAGAAGCTTCGAGCGATTATCATCTGGCAATTTGAAAGCAGTTTTTCGAAGAATCTTGGATTTACAATATCAACCTGGTAACTACAATAAAATAACTTTCATTATGAAATAATCGATTATATTATTAATTTGCAAAAATATACATTAGAAAATGAAATTAAGATATGTATGCGTATAAATAATTTCGTACCGCATAAATAAATCTGTAATGTACAAATTTATTTTTAATATTTTATTACTTATTTGCTGACTCTCATATTTTGTTATTCTGTATAAAAATGTAATAAAGAATATTCTTCTTTAGACACGTCTTCCTTATTTGACGGCAGTTTTCATGGAAAGCAGACATTTATCCTAGGCGAAGGGAAGCTTTACAAGTTTTGAAAATGAAACTTGTAAAAGTGTACGGAGAGACTTTCCATGTCAATATATCGTACATATATATATCTCATAACGATTATGATGAAGTGTAAAGTTCTTTGAAAATTTTTACCTTTTTCTTGGTGAAAATGTAGAAACTGGTTCGTTCATTATATTTAAAGTTATCCTTACTTGAAAGAGAATCAGAACTTTCGTCCATTAATGTCATTGTGTCGTTTAAATAATTGTCGCAGTAATTATACGAACTGAAAATATTATACTTTGTACATTACATTTCATGAAAAATAAAAATTTAAAATATGTTATATTAGATTTTTATGAAATTTTTTATAAAAAAGAACATTTAAAACACGTAACGACAGAGAAACTTTAAACAGGCAACATTTGAATGTTGTTTAATCTGCGTAGTGGCAAATATTATGTTCGTCTCTTTACATATTTACATATTTTATTCAAGTACAAAATATATTTTTCGTCAGTTAATTATAATAGTAAACAAATTCAAATGACGCATCAAATAACGGTTTAAATAATTAATTATTTATTTTCATTTCTCAGAATAAAATCCAAGAAAATGAATATTTGCATATCGTATTTTAAGACAAAATGTACCACAAGCAGACGTTCTTTCACGAATGTGTATTTCGTATTTTATTTGTTCTTTAATCACATAACACATAACAGCGTTATACGAACGACGATTCAGCAAATAAGGAAGAGAATACGGTTTTTAAATATAATTTTTCTGATTTAATATTTTAACAAAACAAAATATCGAAAAATAAACAAAAAATAAATATCGAACTAAACAAAAAATCTTTCCGATTTTAATCTCGCGATATTTTATTTTTGGAGTATACGTATGTGTGTTGAAATCGGACAAGGGAAGCAAATAGAACAAGTTTCCAATAAATCATATCGCACACAGTTTGGTGAATCTAAAATTTTAGCGAGAATAAATATCGAGAAAATGAAAATCTCCTGCTCTGTCTATTTTCCAAACTTTGAAGGTTCCTCTTCAAATACGAATGATTCCTCTTCTCAAAATTTCGAGAAGCGAGTAAAACTTGTAAAAAGTGCGTATGTACGAAATGAAACCTGAACAGATCACGTATGTAAAATGTCTGATCATAGATAAGTAAAATAACAATGATATATGAGTAATAATAATGATGAATACTATCAATGAGACAAATTGGCGATTTAGAAATTGTATGGAGATTATGCAATCTCACGTTAGAAAGTTTCAGTACGTGTTCGTAAATACACGCGATAAAAATCTTTACATCGCGCAATTTGCCACACGTAGTGATATAAATGTAGACTCTCTTAAATTTTTGCCACTAGCCGTGCAGTTGATGTGATATTAAATGTTTAAATTACGGAAAAGAGATCTGTATGCGTACTTGAATTTTTCCGCTTGTAATAAAATGCGATCACGATGGACGAAACGTTCCTTGTTGACCAGTCAGCATTAATATGTAATATATATTTATCATATATGATAAATGATCGCGTTTCCTGAACTATGCAGTAAAATTTATTACAGTAGTTTAAATTTGCCATTTTTTAAGCAATATGTCTGTATAGGTATTTATGTCTTATATTTTTATATTTAAGTAACGTATCTTCATAAATTATAATGAAACTGTGTAAAAATTGATGCAATATTAAATAAATTAATTAAATTGAAAACAATTTACGTTGACATCTTCTACAGAAATATTGCACTTTCAACGTATACATACTGCATTTGCACGGTGATAAAATTATACAAATGTTAAAAATAGAGAGATAATTAATGTGCTCTTGCAATTCCTTTTATATTTCATATGAGTTAGATGGACCTTCATAGTCATTAGATAATTATATTTCACATTGTATTATGTTTCACGTGTTATTTTGAATAGCTAAAAGCATTCTCAATTCTTATCTTCCTCGTGCATTTCATTCTCTCTCTCTCTCTCTCTCTCTCTCTCTCTCTCTCTCTTTTTTCCAATGTCTTCTCCTTCGCCCCCCTTTTTTATCATCAATTTCCATTTTTGCTCGTGTATTACACCCATTTATTTCTTTTCTTTTGACACCATTTTCATTTTTCTACTCTTTACCAATCTCTTCATCTATCCTTATGTTATCATTCTCTTTTATTCCGTTATTCTTGAACATTCACGTCACCTCCCCATTTTCTTTTAAAACGATGTTCGTGTTTAAGTTATCAGTCCAAAATCGATAAACCCATAATATTTAAAATACATAAATCTCGACTCTATTTCGAAAATTTGCTATGAAATATATATATATATATATATAAAATACAATATTCTAAGTTCCTAAAAATATCGCCAGTACGAAAACCGTGCTATCCTTTATCTCCTGTAGAACTGCCCGAGATAACAATAATTCCTATATCATATCACAAGAAAAACGATTTCCTTGCTTTTACTTTACATTCTGGCTTATTTTGATTTATTTGAAATAACTTTTTGCGGATATTTTTACTAATTACTTCCTATCAGCAGTTTTAATTATAACTTTTTTAATGACCGATAAAAATATTTCGTATCTTTTAGTTTCATGTGAAAAAATAATATTTGTATGGAAATAAGCTACAATTATACGAGAAGCGTAGAAAAACTTTTATCTACTTATGTTAAACTCAGTCTTAAATTAAAGAAAATATGAAGAATTATTGATATTTGATTACTGTACTATTCTAGAAATTAATAAGTCTATTTCTGGAAAATTTTAAAGTGAAAAATTGCACGGAATGCAAATAGTGCGAAAAATAAATAACAACGTTTTCCATGATTTTTAATACGAATTAATTTCTAAGACAATATCACTACGAGATTCCGTTTTCTTTAATTATATTAGCGAATTTACATAAAAATTCGCAATGTACAGATGTCAAAATTGCTAGTATAAAATGTCAAAGACTCGTTTGTGTAATTAAATGCGCATTTGTATATGATTATTTTATATTTTGCACGAAACGTTCAAAGATACGTGCATTTCTTGCTATCTTGATCACTTATCCTTTGTGTACATATTGTGGTGCTACTGCTGTTTCATAAAGTTTGCAAAGCAACCGCAAATTCTGTACAACACAGGCCACAGTATTTTGAATGAGAAATAAAATTATTTTTCGAAAATATTCTTGCAAATCTCAACAAGTAGAGAATGAAAAAATATTTCTAAACAAAAAGAAAGAAAGATGAACGATATATGAAAATAGAAAACACGAGACAATATTTGAGAAACAAACAATATTTACTCTGATTAACAAAATCTATAAATCTCCTTATAATATTTGCACTCCGTTTCCACATTTAATATTTTAATTTGCATAATCTGTAATTACGTTTCGAACTACCAGTCGTTTCTTTTAAACACAGAATGAAAATTTTATTACCTTTCGTTTTGCTTGGGATCTTATTGTTAGTTTATCTTATTGTTATTATTATTGTTAATCGCAACGAATTAATTTCAAAGCCGTTCCCACCGCGGAATGTGAAGTTTCACGCGAAATAAGAATCACGCGTTAATAAGATTTGTTTTCGAAGTGCCACTGCTGCATATTGATCGCAAAATTCTACGTTGAGCAACCTCTCAGCAACGCCTGAGAAATCTTTTTCAAAGATCTTATTCTATTGTGATAAAGTTTCGACGGAAATAATACATAATTCATACAATTTCGGGGCGAAGTTGTCAACGTGCTTCTGTTGCTTGCGAATTTGCGGCGATTAATTAGCGAATGAGACAAAATAAATGCCATCTGCATGACAGAAATATCAAAATTTGGAATAATAAATGAAATGGTGACAGAGATGGCATGTATTAGCAGAAATATTTCGTTTTAAAAATAATTACATATTCATTTTCAATTTTAATATAAAATATTTGTAATAAATTGCCTTGCAAGTGTTTTAAAAGAAACTCGACGTTCACATATCGCACTTTGGCATTGACAGTAATATAATAAAAAAAAAAGTATAAAAATATGTATAAAAAATACAAAGAATAAAATTTAGAAATATCATTATGTCAGAGATACACTAAATTCGTAGAAATGACAGACTTCAGATCTTTTGGTATTATAATTTCATGTTTATGTGACATACTAATGATTACGATAATCTAAACCTAACCTAAAAAGCTTAAAAAAATTCCACAAATTATGTGATATTTTGAGGTAGAAACAAATTACACAGCGTTAACAAATAAATCTATTAACTTAATTCATATGCATAATAATTTCATCGTATAATGTGCCTCTCTCTGATTACCTTTTATTATAGAAAATATTTACGGAAAAATATATAGCAATACTCAACATTAAAAAGCAGATATAAAAAGAACATTTTTTCAAATATTTCAATATTCCTTTTACATTTATTAAAATATTTCAATATTCCTTTTCAAATATTTATTATTGTACGTATGATTTATTATTTCCTATCTGTATTCTTTTGTTCAGTTTATATTTCCATTTTATCGGAACTGAATCCAATATGAAAATTCTGCTTTTAACCCACTAAATAACAAAACACCTAGAAAATTAACAGAAACGTATTTATTAGAATTACATTTACAATACGCGAATATAAAAACTTTTAATCCATCATTTCCATAATCGACGAAGAAATTAGATTTAGTGTTCACGCGTGTTCACGTTGAATAAAATCAGGCTATTACATGAATATTTATTCGAATTTGTGCTGTGTCACACATAGAAATATCTGTTATGAATATTTATACAAATCCACAATACACAGAAATTCAGAGTAATTGATTATTGATCAGAGAACGCACGATTTACTTTTCTAAACGAGAATGCACAGGGAACGAGATGCGTCTCTTTCATATTGTATTTTTCTGCTTCCTCGAAGAATGAGTTTCCGACTTCTTAAAGTTTTATAAAAATAATTTTCATTTCTTTTTCTTTAATTTTATGCACAATAAAACGTCATGGGGTATTTTATTCATTTTGATTTTTAATTTTTTATCATTTACTGATACATTGTGGTTTAGGAAATAAGATCGAAAATTTAAGATTGTTATATAAAACTGTTAAATAAAAGCGCTTTGAAAAACGCAGGAATTTAAAGCAATTGTTTTTGTATTTTCCTTAATTAAAATTTAGAGTCAGATTTTAGAGTCAGAAATATAAAATTTCTTGCTTCAAATTATTTAAAGAGGATGACACATTTTTACGAAATATTATATACCACAGAAGCAGTGCAAAATATTTTTCAAATCAGTCGTTCCTGCATAAACACCGTATCGAGCAAACACACTGTTTTTCCGACGATGGCAGAATATTTTTCAACAATTTCTTTCTCAATTATCCTCTGCCAAAACTTCGTGATTCTTATTAATTTTTATTTCCTCTATAAAACATACTATCGTTGCCTAATTTTATTATAATTATCAAGCTAATTTAATAACATAAATTTGTACGAAACGAAGTTTTATTTCATTTTATATACTATCACCAATATTTTCAAATCGAGTTTATTAAGAGATTTGTTAGATCTTAATTTTACTCTATTTCAATGAAAAGTAAAATTTTCAATCTGAAGCCACAGTTTCTTCACTTACTAACAATCGCAACCACCGAAGACCAAATAATCCACTGCAAAAAAGTAATAAAAAATGAATGGAACAATAGATTACATGGATCGCAACTAAAAGCACTTACTACACAAAAGTATCCGACCGAGACTTTCACCAACAAACACCAAACATTAGCAACAGGAAAGAAAGAATAAATATCACACGCCTAAGAACTGGCACAGACATATTACACACGAACACAAAATTAAAAGAACTACAACTCCCACCTGCAGCCATTGCAACAACCACCCACATTCAACAGTCACTCACACTCTGCACGAATACCACACCACAGAACCCCAAAGACAGAGACACGGAATTAACTCCTACACAAATCTGACTTCTCAAATTGACGTACAAAGAGTTCTAAAATATCTCAAAAACACAAACTACTACACAAACATCTAATACCACCGTCGTCGCTAATGATCTCGCTGTCGATGCAACGTAAAAGAAAAAGAAGATTTTCAATGTTTTGATACTCAGGAATTACATAGTTATTGATTATTAAGGATCTTGTATCTATCTAATGTAATATAACGTGTATGTATATATAAAAAGATGTATATATGAAAAGAGAAAAGTTTTCAAGTTACTTTCGAGTTACACGATGTTAGAGATTGATTGAATTTGGAAAAATTGAAAGGAACTTAGAACTTCTTTAATCACAGAAAATAAGTCAGGGAACGCGGCAGTTAGATGATATCATGATTCAACCCAGTTTAAAATATTTCAATATCACGTTTCACGAAGACCCACTAATTAAGATGTCTTAAGCAAAACATGGGGCACTCTTAAAACATTCTTTGAAAGTTTCTCAAACTTTGCTGAATGTCTGCGAGTGTCAGATATCAACGAACACACGTTGATAAACAAACCGAGGGCATTTATTATATCTCCGCACGATGATGAGGATTACTTCAAAAATTCTTGAAACTCAGCATTTTTCCCAGTCGGAGTTCGATTTATACCAGATTCGAATACCTGTCCGATGGTATTAACTTTTCCCTCCGTCGACAATTTTTATCGTCCCAACCATCGATTTGACATTCAGTAACCATTTCTCTAATTTAATCTGAAGTTCACAGCCTCTGATATTTTATAAATTTGAATAAATCTTTATTCTTTAAATATTCTCCGTTAAAGAATAACACGAATTAAATATGAGAAATTTAAAGTTGATTATTCATATTAGACAGATTGGGACAGATTGGGACATATTGGGAACTTTGAAGTGCAAAATTTTTCAGAATGCACAGAATATAAATATATACATAAAGCAACTCAGAATGCATAATGCTTTTCTATGTATTCGTAAAAATATGAATCTGTATAAAAATCCGTAGTGGATAATAACATACTTTTAACAGAAGAGCAACTTTAAAATTCTACTTTATCAACCCTGTGCTACCAAAATTGTTTTGTCATTTGATTTTCATGATACATTTTACTAATTCTTAACAATTTATTTCATAATACTTTTCAAAAATATAGCTTTCCACAATAACTAAATATTGCTTGTCTCAATAGAGATTCAATTATAAAAACGTTAATTTATCGTAATCGATAATTAACTTGCAACTACTTTAACACGACATCCAACAAATTCTTCTTGTTAATTTTATATTTAAATGTAGTCTCTCAGATTTAACAATAAACGATATTCTCGAAAAAGTGAATTTTAAAACAAGGTTTTACTGATATTCAAATGAATTAGCATATGAAAATTTTTACTGCGGCACAGATTCTGTTCGATATCGCAAAATAATAAAATCCAATTGCGACGTACGCTTATTTAAAAAATATATATACTACAAACAACAAACACAAAGAAAGGAAGAATTGAAATAAAATCGTGTCATCAATACTACAACGTTGGGTAACAATCAGCAGTGTTGAAATGAAACAGCGTGTATTAAATTGCGTCGCGATCGAAGCAAAGCGTTAATTCATAACATAAATTATATAACATTAATACGCAGTGTATTATTACAATAAGTTGATGCCAATACATGAGTAATGAAAGAAGTAAAATAACTGACATCCTTTCTCATTAAAAGTATTCTTTTTCATGAATTGCATTAAAAGTATCCATTTTATGAATTATTTTCAATTGTACTTCAGTGTACGATATTACATGGAGAAACAGAAAGACACTGCCATATTTCATTATACGTAATTAAAATGTTGGTAATGACCTATAATAATATTATAATAGTATATTGTAATCTTACATATCATTATTATACATTATTAATATGACAACGCGTGTTATTTATATATTATTGCAATTATATGTATATTATTATGATGCTCAAGCATGATTTTGTGACTGATGCAACACGAACCATTGATTTGTGAAAAGGAACTTTATTTTAAAAATAAGGGTCACCTATAATTTTATTTCTTTAAAGATAGAAAATTGCATTTTTTTCGGGATAATACTAAACAACATTAAATCTGAAGCGAAATGATATGCAACAGTAACCTTAATTTATAAGAACTGTTTCGAGCTTCCAATTACTGACGTAGTAACAATAAGCTTATTCTCCAAGTCAACATCTATTATTTATATAATTAATTTCCGACATTTCTATTGTGCATGGACAGTGTATGGAAACTAGTGCACGTATGAAACATAACATCACGGAATTGCTACATTTAATGAATTTAATTGGCAAGATTACAAGAAACAAATAAGTACAAGGACGATGCAGTTCTATCTTATGTGAGACAATTACGCTTGTATTTTTAAGCACAGATATGCCTTTAAAGGATCGTTTTCGATTCTTAAAGGGTTGTTCTATTATCGATCTTAAGTAAAAGAGACACGATCTTACTTGTTAATTCGATTTCATCCATGATAGCAATCGCTACACACAGAAAATATCCTATTTTGTAGCGTATAATTGATAAAATATGTAATTCTCAATTATATCGCAATTTTTAAGTTGAATTATTGGATCATTACTATTGATTTATAACTTCGGAAGAAATTTGTTCTGTATTGCTCTTTCTAGTATAGATGACACAATTTGAAGTTGATTAGGAATCAAGATGAAATGTTGAACTTGAAATATGTTATGAAGGGAACAGAACACACAGACAGATAAATTTAGTTTAGTTCAATGAATGAATTTAGTTCAGTAAATTAATTTTTAAAGGAAGAAATAGATAGAAAAATTCCAGAGAAATGAGAACACGAACATTATGAAAAATACATTATAAGAATGTCGTATTTCTATTGAAGTTCTACAGAATCCTCAAAAGTCTACAAAAGTTGAAGAAAGAAACAAAACGTTTTCTTAACCACAATTCCCTTGTAATCGCTCATTGTAATTAAATACGATAAAATTACGATCTTTTGAAGATATTCTTTTATTTTTGACATTCAGATATAGTGAATTACAACATTCTCTGCATCATTCTACAACTTACCGCATTATTTTAAATCGAAATATTACTATGGAGAAAAATGAGTGAACGGAACTAATTTGCATGTAAATTCCAATTATTTTTATTTCATTTTTACACATATAAGATAGGAAATTAAGTAGAGTTTAATTTAACGTGTCGGAAAAGGAATTTTCGTGAAAATAATTGGATCGTAAAGCAGTCCTAGAATAATAGTCCTCTTATAACTCCTCCAAAGGAAGTAATTTCTCTCGTGCCTCAAAAAAATTAACAATTTTTTTGTAGTACACATTTATTCTGATCATTTCTAAGATAATTTGACACACATTCGCAGCCTGGAACACATTGCTGAAATATAAACGATTTAACTTTTAACTCATTGCTGTTTTCGATACAAGTAATCCGTTATTAGATAAAAATTGTTATGCAACACTAAAACATTATGTTACGTTATACGAGATGTTTTATACAATTCTTTGAGGTATTTCCACTTTCACATCAGCTTATCGACAACATTTACAATAGTTTTAATAGAATATAAACACTAACCAGAGTGCAAATTTCGGGATTAGGATCCTCGCAAGTAGGTGGACAAGCAGTGCCGCAGTCATTCCACATTTCATTAGGTGGACAATTCGCCAGAATTACTGTTTTTGAATGTCAAATGTTAAAAAAATTTTTGTAGCTTCTCCAACATATGAATTATTTGAAATCGAAGCTTTAAATTAGTTTGAGGATTAAATGATTGATTTAATTAAATCATTTAATCCTCAAACTTCTAGAAGAAACACACAAGTATCTGTACGATATTCAAAAGTTGTGCAAAATGTAGACGAAATTCAAAGAGTATTCTAGAGATAAATGTCAGTAAATTAAAAAACTATTACAAGTTACAAAACTTTCAAACTTCGAGTATTATTTAAACGAAACAATATTATAACTAATTCAAAATTGATAACTAATCCAAAAATTAAATGATACATTGCAAACAAGAGCATATTGTGAATTATTGAAGCAAACGCGAATCATTAAAACGAAAAACTGATATATTCGTGCCGAAATATTCGTTTCTACTTTCGTTTCTGTTATTCCGTACTTTTTTATTTTCACCAAAAATAAATATTCAATAATAACAATTTCCACAAATTACAAAGATTTTTTTCGAAATGTAAGAGCAAAATATCTCATGTATGCTTGTGTTCAATAATAATTATTTAAGTATAGTTACTTACAAACAGAAAAGGTTGCCAAAATGGCGAACACAACGAGGAGGAAACGAGACATCTTGATACGTTTACAAGTATGTTATGTTATTCGTAAGATGAAGTCGCTGAATCTAATGATAATTCAGATCACGTATGCTTTTATATAGCCTAAATTTTCCTGTTTTTTATTTTTACATATGGTATTTTATTTGCATTTGATTTATGCGATTACAAACTACATATACGACGCGAGAGAATGAATAACAGATTACTTGCATCTTATCAGCAATATGTCATTTTACTGTACTAACATATTTCATCATGTTGATTTATTTGTTATTTAATTAAGTTTCATTGTAGTAATTTGCTTATGTTTAACACGTAATTTACTAAATAAATGAATTTGCTTCTTTCCCTGATTTCCCTGATTTTTATTTAATAGACTTCCTGTAAGAGTTCGAATAGATAATCGTGAAAAATTTTGCAATAAAATTCATGATGTTTTCTTTAAATAATCTTTTCGTTGCATATTCCCACAATTTGTCTATAATTAATAAATATAACATTGTAATTTTTAAACGGAATTTCTTGTTTTGTTAATTTTATGATTTAATTGATTTAAATTGCAATTCGACAACAAAAGTTATTTTGTAAAAAGAGAAAATAAAATACGAAACAAGAAATATAAATGATAATGTCAATATTGAAGAAATTATAATTGACGTTATAACGTGATATAAATATTGTAACAAGTTGATTAAGGTTTTAAAAACATTATTTTCAGTTTAATTATTCTTCTTGTATTTTAATAAATCAAAAGTGTCTCAGAACACATAAAAAAATTTCCATATTTTTCAGACAAAAACATGTTTTGCATTTTAAGTTTTTATTAGGTCTTTATGATTATTGGAAGACTCTTTATAATACGGTATTACACAGTATTCAGGTATAATGTTCTCTTTACACAAGTTAAGTCATTCATAAATTACTCATAAAGGAATTGCAATCGTATTTTACTTACCAATTTTTTTCCCGAAAACATTAAACTTCATGTATTAATGTATTAATTTCGTGAGAAAATAACATAACTTTTCCTGTCATTAATTTTAAGTATTCGAAAATATCTGATTTATCGTGACAGAAGTAGAATCCTATTAATATAATGTATTTTAATTGACAGCTTAAATAAAATAAGAACAATTATTTTCTTATTTTCATTTTATTTATATATAGAAATTCTAAATTGAACTGAATTCATACCGGAATCATTCAAAAATCAATCGCATTTGGAGAATATTATAATTTCATATATAACAGTATTTTAATATTCATCCATTAAGAACCTCAGAAAACTAAATGCTGCAATACTACAAAATATTAAAGATATTACAACATTGTAACTCCTTAATACTTTATAATAAATATTTAATCATTCTACTTCTATAAATTACTCTTGTAAAATAACTTTCACTTCTCTAAAATATTCTTTAACATTCTATTTCTAACCATTGCTAAAGGAATTTAATAAAATTTAAATACGAATTCGGCAAAGACTCTCAGGTATTAGAAAAATGCTTGAACACCATTGTTGATTATGCAGAGTTATCATATTTAAAAAAATTTTTTCTGTCAACCTGTATATTGTATGAAATTATTTGCGACTTGCTATTATTGATTTTTATAAATAGCTCTGTTGCGACTACAGCAATTACCGTGATTCAAATTACCGTTTACATACGTTTTGTATGAACGTGTATATAATAATACGAGTTACAACTTTCACCATTACAATAAAATAATTTACGATAGTATAGCTAGTGAGAATTTAATGGACAATAGAATACATTTACTATTTGCGTTTATTTAAAAAATTTCTTTTTTTACGTTTCTAAAAATGAGGCCATCAGATGGAAACACGAATTCACATTCAAACGTACACTCTTCTCAATTTTTTTCAAAAACATTCGTGTCCAGTGAAATTAATTCAAACTACCATGTTAACAAAATTAATATTATTGTATCAAGCAGCTCTGAATCATTAATAACTACATTAGATAATAATTAAATTATAATAATAACCAGATGATAATTAATCTAACAATTATAAAGTAAATGTCCAATGTCAATGATTATGTATAATTCAATAATTTAAATGTTTAATTAGCTGTGCGAATTTATGAATATTTTCATTTAAGATGACGATATAAGTTTCCGATATAGGTAAATGAAAATTCATGCTACTTGTCTAAGAGGTTTTGCTGGAAGGAAAATTAATAGGTTGCAACATCCAAGTATATGTTCCTACGATAAGTAGCGTTTGGTGTCTTTATAGAGAAATACTATCCGATAAAATTATATCAACAAAATATAAATTTATGTTGAAAGCAATAAATAGTAGCATTTATGCTACCAAACTAATTGTGTCATGTCTATTATGTGCATGTGTATTACGTACATGCAAAAAACTTCATAACAAATCTCAAAAATTTTCTGTTATACTAATTAACGGCTTCTAAAAAACAAATAAATATAAAAAAAAAATAGATATGTAGGAATCTACAAATTCTTCAATCCCTATCTGTTACAATAAACAAAATTCTAATGATTGATATTATAATATCATGAAATATAGGCTATCACTGTATAATATTTTCGTACAAAGTGAGGCTAGTTTTAAGTCTTTAATCCCTATTATCACGATTCAAGAAATTCAAGAAATTGTATTTCACTTGCGTGGGATAAGTTTACGTAAATGGGGATTACACAAGCGAATTATAGAATACATAGAAGTCTTACGAAACACGAAACACGAAACATGAAAGCTACTAGAAAAAAATATAATTCTTTCTCTACAGAACCACTATTACAATACGACATCACTGCCGACTTTATCGATTTAGAATAGGATTGCTTATGCAAATTGAATACAAAAATAACAATTAAACTGCGGAACAAATGTAATAATTAAAAGAAAATTTGGCAAAAATCATATATTGGATAATTAAAAATAAATTTAGAAAAATCGAACAGAATATGGATACATTCCTAATATCATTGACTAATAGGATAAACAGGACAACAAATGTGGTTTCTTGTGGTTCTCATCTAATGGTTCTCAAAAAACATGTTGCTGACAGGTTCACTAGTTCTCAAACTCGCCGTTGTTTAGACGTAGAGTGCGCTAAAAAACCAGTAATATGTCGGTATTTCAGATCACAGGCCATGAAAGTCCTAACATGCAATGTCTATTCATATAAATCGACTCGTCTGTGATCGACCAAAATGATACCAGCTGGTTAAGTCACAGACGAGGTAACAGACCAAGCATTTTACAGGATTTTGTGACCTGAAATACCGACATAGTAAAAAAAGCACTGATTTTTAGCGCACTCTACGTTTAAACAACGGTGAATTGGAGAATTACATCAAGTAGAACGATCGAAGTTGGTCAAGTAGTGAATGCACCGGAAATATGATTTTTGAAACCCATTGTAGTGCTGTCACATTTTCAATACCGAAATGTGAAGCTAGTAACTAATTAAAATCATTTTACTATACGTCAGGAAGAGCTCTATCTATATTTTGCGGTATTAAAATAATTTTTTTTCATATAGTAAATTAAAGTTTTAAAGTTATAAATAAAATATTAAAAAACCTATGACTTCAAATAAATTTTCTCAAAAGTTCGATATAATATGAGAGAAATTAAAGAGAAAAAGAAAGAACAACCTTCTCATTTAATCTCAGATATAATCATTATGGAAGAAATAATTAATCTTAGACTTTTTAAAATATTTTTGTACGAAAAATAGACAAATTCGAATGGAATATTTTCCACACGCTTACAAATTAGTTATGTCAAAATTACATATTATTTATTTTTCATTAATCTAATAGATATGTACACCTACACAAACTTAACCAATTGTAATAAATTAGTTCATATTACTTGCTATATATATATAATTAATAATTATATATATATCAGTTATATAATTAATTGTTCTTTGATATGTGTAAATATATTAAATTTATAATAAAATTCTACATCCTAAAACTCACAAAATTACAACTAATAAAAAAAATATATATTTTTTAGCAAACGGGGCAGTAAAGGATGCTGAAAAAGAAAATCGATCACAGTAATCACAGAAGGACTACTGACAAAGAAAATCTAAAACAATAGCCAAGACTACAGAAAAGGAAATCGCAACAGTGTCAGAAGGGCCACTGAAAAAAAGACTACGATACAGTAGCCAAAAGAGCTACTAAAAAACAAGCATTTCCTACTCGACAATACAATAACCAGAAGGGCTACTGTACAATTATCAACATTACGAATCCCAGTAACAAACCGTATCTCATTTCGCAACACTAATTGTGAAATAGGAAATTTTCAAAATCAAACGCGTGCTTCAAAATCAAGAGTGCTACGTCATATTTAAAACTCCCGAAAATAAGTACGCAACGCTATTAATCTATGCATTCACGTTTATGCGCAACACTAATCGCAACGAATGCAGTGCAATGGAAGTTGAAATTGTAGTTGTAGCTGCATCAGTTGATTCAGGTGAGCCTTCCATGAATCCAGTGGAAGAATTTTAAACGGGCATTTTTTAAACGCAACACTATTTCAAAAAACGCGATCATTCATTATCGTCACACTAAGAGAAAAACTAATCGCGATAGAACAATATCACAACATTAAAAATAATTGGAAATCACGATAAATAATGTCGCAACATTAATTCTACAATTAAATTCAATGAATTATGAACAATACAAAACTATACGAAAAGCTATTTCAAATACTTTGACATTCCAAAATTAATTAAAAGCAATAACTCCATAATTTAATTAAAAACAATAAAAAGTAAGATTTTAATTTTATTATGTATAACACTAAATAATTATAAAAATTCAAATCAAAATTGCTAAAGACAATCGCGGTATTGTAATTCACAACTCTAAAGCAAACACGATTTTTTATAATATCATTTTTTCGCAACTAATTTAAACCGTGATCAATTTCTCGCAACGCTAGTAAACAGGCGCGAATTTATTTCGCTACTCTAAGTCAACCAGTAATTGATCTCTCGCAACACTAACAAGAAAAATCGCGATTTGCCCAAGATGATCATAAACGATTATGAAGAAGAAGAAAAAAAAATATCTACAAATACTAAAAGAGCATAGTGACAAAGTAGTAACAAGAATAACTCCCCATGCTCTGGAATCATTTAAATGATCCAGAGGATGAGAAGCCATTTGGTGTGATCCTCTTCATGGCAGTTTGCCGGGTCTCTTCGGCTTTTAGCCTCTTCTTTCTTCGAGCGCAACTTGCCCGCCCGCTGAAACTTACGTCTAGCTCGAGACTTTCTAATCGCAAACTAAAAAATAAAGATGAAATAATAAAATATAAAGCGCGAAAGCTGACCCTAATACACGTGGACGACTAACGATCACAAAGATCGTTAAACGTTCGCACGTGCGTGCTCGAGTAATACCTATATAAACGTTCGTTTCGAGACCTATCCACGACCACGACCGCGATACTAAATTCGAAAAATCAAAGAGTAAAACCAGAAACAAGTGGCATGCTCCATTTGTACCAATTTCACTGTCGATTTTTCAAATTAAATTTCCTGAAACAGGTTGGACACGCGAAAAGAGACACGCGATCGGAGACTGTGCCAACCTGCTCGGCCCTACCTACTTATAATTAAACACAGACATACCAGAAAGTAAGCTACCTATCCTAACCAATCGCCCTATATTTAAAAAATGGCAAAACAGACACACCAACACATTCACTCCACGGTTCTCACACATACCACTCAGGCGCAGGCCTAAACTAGAGAGGACGTCCCGAGACGCCTCCGACACCCGAGCTCAACACACAACTTTCACACTCTAATTTACATACCATTTTCCTAAAATCGACTGACAATGACCAACAACCATTGCGTAAAACGTGGCTAAAATACATTTACAGTTTAACAACTAACAAAAAATATGTATTATTTTTGTAGACATTACATGTGCAAGTAAACTTCAATCATTATTATAATTGATCGTATAATTAATAATATAATTATAGGGTATTTAATAGGTATTATTATAGTAAATTTCAAATACAAATTAGTGCGTAAATATTTTAAATATCACAACTTATAATGAATGAAATGCAATAAAAACGACGCAATTCCACATCCTAACCACTCACACATATGCGGAAAATACGTCGTGCACGATACGCTAAATACATTGTCAGTCGCTGAAAAGTTTCTTATAAAATTACAATCTGTGATCATCGTGCACAATGTCTTTCACCCACCCAAGTAGCACCTGGGCACGTGAGTGAGATCCTGATAGTGGACACGGAAAGGGTTAAACCTGAAAATCCTAAACTAAAAAAATGATTAATTTATATAACTTGTATCTAAACGGACTATTGCATTATTCTACTTCACACTGTAATGACTCTACTCTTTGAGAAATTATTGAAATTGCAAGAAAATAAAGACAATGAACAAGACTAGAATTTTTTTTTTTTAAATACTATGAACAATCTTACAATTGAGTCAAACAATTAAAATTAAACAATTGACGCTAAATTAGATATTAATAGAAACAACCTCGGGCGACTTCTTCATCAAAGCACATTTTCGAAAATGCGAAAACAGTTCCAAACTTTTTGCTTTGATTCAAAAATCGACCTGTTATGAAGCATCTTTCTGCACATAAAATTTCATACATATTTCTACGGAAAGAATTCTAACTTATTATATTCCAAATTCTACTAAAGTTTATAATTATAAAACCCAATTAATTAAATCATATAATACTATTACAAAAGGGAAGATAAAATTGAAAATTATTAATTATTAAACAAAATATATCACCAGTATCAAGAAATAATACATAACTGCATCTTTTATAGCAACGAAGTCGGAGGGTATCCGTCTTCTCTACTACGAAACAAAATCGTTTTAATAATAATTATTTATAAATATTTATAATTTATCTATTCACATGGATATTCGTATGAATATTTTACTTATGAAAACATTTATATTGATGATATTTTGATTTTATGAGTAATGGCTATAAATGTATATATTCTAATTGTAAAATCGCGATGTGCAAGAAGCCCTATCCTGATCTAATGCATAAAAAAAACCTGATATGTTACTACTCACGGGTATAAAAAATACCCGCGGTCACTATGCTCGTCAAAAATTCTACGTATACAACCAGTCACCCGTGCCGATTCGGACCTTTCGTCCTACGACATGGTTGAGTGATCGGAGGAACAGAAATGCATGCGACTCACGGGATAGATGTGAAGAACGTTATCACCGATGCTGCACTATACCAAGGAAAGTTATCCTGAAGACCCTCATCAAGTAGATATCCATGGTGGAAATGAATGCTGTGAAAAATTTCCTGAAAAACATAAAATATTTTGTTTCTAAAGACACAGTGTTATTTGTGAAAATTTAAATTTCAATAATGATAAAAATTCGGACTAATTCGAAGTGTGTCTAAAAAAAGTACTGTAGAATAGAATTCAAATACAACATGCTAAAGTATTTACATTTTTAGCTTTTGAAGTGTCATAAGATCCTTAAAAGATTAGGAGAAGGGGAGATTGTGGAAAATCTGTAACAAAATATTAAACATTAGAATTTATGTTTAAAAGCAAAAAATCTTAAGTTAGAGATAATGAAAGATTTTTACATTCTTGGCTTTGGAGCCACCGCTGGATTTTCTCCAAAATATATCAAAAAGTTGATGCTGTGAAACGTCTGTAAAACATTATATAAAATATCAAACATTATACTTTGTTGTCAAATTTGAAAAAATTGAGTAAATTAAAAAGTACAATATCTAAAATTACTTACGATCTTGATCTCCTGGAGAGACCTTATCCTCTTGAACACTGACTCTAATATACCAAAAACGAACATTGAAGAAGAAAAAATAAAAGAAAAGAAAAATAAAAGACGGGCGCGTTTAAGTAATGATCGGCGGACTCACTGACTCTAACTTCGCGAATTAAAATTTAAATGATAATAATATTTTAATTTAATGACAGCCATTTTGCTTAGTAAAATATTAAAATACTGCACAATAAACACTGACTCTACCGACCGCATTGCGCGCGGTCACAAAAATTTTCTAAAAATAAAGCTAATTAGAAGAGGAAGGACAAAGTTTATTTAGAAAATATTACTATTTTTCTAGAAAATGATTGAAGAAACTATCTAAAATGATTGAAGCAAAGTATAATATAGTAAAATACGAAAACTTTAAATTTAATAATCTAATGCAACAATATATATCCATTTGGAAGTATATACCATTAAGTTATGATGTCCACATTCGAAATAAAATATTAATTAATTTAATCTTTTCCATTTTTATCTTTGTATTCCAAATAATTACGAGTCTACATATTGTGAATTATATTTTAAATGTATATAAATTATATAGCAAATACTACCTAGAATGAATAAAATGTTACAAACTTTCCGTGAAAGTTCATTAGTGATAGTGCTATCCATGCATTCCATACTATTTTTGCAATCAAGGAATGACCTGCACAAAAAGAAACCAAAAGTTAGAACAAATACATCAAATGAAAGCAAGTATGTAAAAATGAAACGATAATCTACTTCAAAGTCTATTAAAAGAAGCGTACGAGATAAGGTATCGGTAACCGAAAGAGTGAAATCGATAATCGAAGAAAAGTCCTGGCACGAAAAACTTCAAAATCCTATCTGATTTCGTTATCTTCATTCTCAATGAATCGTCAAATACACGCGTATTAGTTAAAGGATACTATTAATGAGGTATAAATGGAAGAGTATCGAAGAGACGCCACCGATAAGTTAGGAAGTTACGAATCTAATGCAATGTAATACGTGCTGTGTCACGACATTCGAGAGCCAAATGACTCCCCGCGACACAACTCGTACTGTTGTGTTATTGAGAAAATAGTAGGGGAAAGAACAAACCTGAACGAAGATTTCCGTGCTATTGTTTTGAACTTCGAGGCCTTTAAGGACTTTTACGCTTTACTCTGTTGAGAAATGAGAAATTTTATTATGTTACGCAGTAAAATTATTATTTTAATTACTAAATACGTACATTTTTACTAAATTATTGTTGAATTTAGTATTAGAACTGTTAAGAATTACGCAATATGAAGTTAAAGAATTAACAAAAGTAGAAAATGTTATAATAGAAGTGTGTGTGTGTAAAAGCATATAATAAAATACGTGTGTATATATATATATGTGTATGTGTAAAAGCATATAATAAAATACGTGTGTGTGTGTAAATGTGTAATTACTTTATAATTAACTAACTCATTGTTACACACACACACACACACACACACACACACACACACACACACACATATATATATAACAATGAGTTAGTCAATTACAAGGTTACAATATTTGCACTCATTAGAATTGAAATTAAATTTTGGTATAAAATCATAAATAACTTTTAGCATAGTATGTTCTATTTAAATGTTTGTATGCTATTTCTCTGATTGTAGAAAATTATGTATAGTAATTATTTGATTAAATCTTGAATTCCATACCAAATCATACCAAAAATACACGTTTTACACTAAAAATTCATAGCACAAAAACAGCTACTGATTTACATTTTTATCTCAGAACTTTTGAATAACACGTCTTTCCAGATAATTTTTCTAGATTACACTTCTCTCTTTATAGGTGAGGTGTGCTTCATTCCGTGATGCTTCCCGTCTAAAAATCGATCGTAAAAAATATCGATTAGCTTCGAGAATCATAGGACGTCTGTTGCGTATTTCACCATGTAGTGGCACTGTAATCGCCTGTTTCCTACGAAATAATAACTTGAAATAAAAAATAAAAAACTCTAGTCTAATTCAAATACACAAAATTCATGAGAAATTCTTAAAAAAAAAGCGAAAATATTTATACACTTGATGAAAAATTGTCATTGCTTCAAATTGAAACATGAGAAATTTTATTATATTACGCAATAGAATTATTATTTAAGACATTAAATATATATATGCGTAATAAACAATTGTTGAATTTAATATTAGAATTGTTAAGAATTACGCAGTATGAGGTTAAGGAATCAACAAATGAGTAGAAAATGTTACAATAGAAGTAAAAGTATATTACATATACTTATATATATAATACAAAGTTAGTTATATTACACATATTAAGGTCACAATATTTGTATTGGTTAGAATTGAAATCAAATTTTGGTATAAAATTATAAATAACTTTTAGCATGATATGTTCTGTTTAAATGTGTATATGCTATTATTTCTTTGAGTGTTAAAAATTACATGTAATAATTATATGGTTGAATTTTACTTTGAATTGAATCCAAGAATGCACGTTTTATCTTATAAATTCATAACACAAACAGAAATCTAACAACTATTGATTTAAATTTTTACCTCAGAACTTCTGGATAACACTTCTTTCTTGATGATTTTTCTGAATAACATTTCCTTCTTTACGGATGAGATGTGATTCTTTCGGCCATACTTCCCGTTTAAAAATCGATCGTGAGAAATATCGATTACCTTCAAGAATCGTAGGAAGTATATTGCATATTTCACTGTGTAGTGGCGCTGTAATCACGCCTTTCGCACGAGATAACTTGAAATAAAAAATAAAAAGCTCTGGTCTAAATCAAATACACAAATTCATGAGATATTGTTAAAAGAGAACGAAAATACTCACACACTTGATGAAAACTTAATTTAAGTCAATACTTTAATTTAAAATATGAAAAAGTTTATTACATTACGCAGTAGAATTATTGTTTAAATTATATTTAAACCATTTATTTGAGCCATTTAATTATGCAATCAGTTATGTATTACTACATATTAATTGTTATTAGCTAATGAGTAACTTAACAAGTTACAAACACAAATACTACACATAAATAATTCACAGTATACTGTATAGAACCTACCTTTTACAGGTTATAAATGCTTATACACATCTGCATATATCAAATTAAATATTATCAAATCTGTATCAGAAATTATCAATTGAATATTGAAAAATGGTAAAAGATTTGTAATATCAACTGTCAATAATGCAAACGTTCAAATATATGATCACATAGAAAAGAAAAAAAGGGCTGGGGAAAATCACTTAACTACATATGACAAACGAGTAAATAAACATGTAGTAATGAAATTACTGATTTAATGATTGATAAGAATTTAGGGATCTGTAAAGATATTTAAAGACCCAGGATGCTGCTGGAAGGACTGAAGGAGTGAGAGAGAGAAGTGAGAAGAAAGGCGATTGCGTTTCGTCTCGGAGTCACTGCCTAGACTCATCCAGTGGGGCTGATGGCAGCGACTCTCCTTACCCCAGACGCTTGTTGTTATAACTACCCCCGCTAGGCTGGGCCCGGCACCCTCCTAGCGGGGTTCCGCATGCTGCTTGCTTAACATCGGAGATCGGTAGGACCTCGACGCTAGGCGCGCAGCCACTTGCGGCTTGTGCAAGTCGAGTGTTCGAAACTCGTAGTCGAGGAATCGTAGGGCCGCTACAAGAATATATAAATACTTACGAAACATCAACGAAGGGAATTATACAGGTTAATGATTTCAACAATATACGTTTCAATAACATAACAACATCCCGCGCTGCAAGTTGACCGAACAACGTAGTGGAAAGATGGCACTAGTTACAAAGGAAGAATTCACGCGTCTTTCTAGAATTTGCGCGCGCAAATTTAATTTGATTAAGAAGTGTAGTAAAATTTAATTATTATTTGAAGTTTTATGTGTATTTATAAATCATTTTATGATAAAAAAAATAGATTACATTAGACTACTATATATTGCATATGATTTTACAATATTTAGAAATCTTTTATTTAATCGTTGAATTATAATAATTAAGAATTCAATGAAATCACTTTACTTTCGTGTTTGTTACAAATCATAAATTACGTATAGATACGATTAGATTATAAATTTAAAATGAAAATATATTTTAGTAGGTATTTAAATTAGCAACATAATAGTTTAATGATTAATCTTTTTATGGACGATTTGAAATTTTTTTCTATAAAACTGTTATTTCTTGCTTGATTTAAATTATTTTAAATTATTTATTCTACTGTAGCTAACAATATATACATTGTATATACAAATATTTAAAATTTAGAGGAATTTGTAATAATTTCTGTAATTAATTTATCATGATACAATTTATGCACGGCACAATTAAAAATCACTTGAGATATATAGTGGCTCGTTGGTCTAGGGGTATGATTCTCGCTTAGGGTGCGAGAGGTCCCGGGTTCAAATCCCGGACGAGCCCATTTGTTCTTTTTCTTTCACATTTTTATTGAAAATTTTTATTTTATAATTATAGTTTCTAGTTTCATATGTCAAAAGTTTACTTCATAAATAATCATTGATATAACAATTACATTCTTTGAGATATGTGTTATTTAATAATTATTTTTTACATACCTGAAAAATATTTACAGATACTTGGAATAACAGTGACAATAACTCTTAGAATATATATCTCTTTCTTATTTTTAAATTATTTGTACAATATTATAAATTGTGGAGAAGTGTTCAAAGCGTTCCTTGTCTCTGTAAATAAAGTATTTTGTGTTTATAAATTTACTTATTAACCCAACTTTCGTTGGGTACTTCAAAAAATTAATTCATATGCTCTTGAAGTGTTCCTCTCCACGGAAATCTTTAGTAAAAGGCGAAAGATTTATACGTTGTTTGAAGGGAAACCAGAGTACCCACTACACTCTTACAATCTAATTTATAGTATGTGAATATGATCTTCACAAGCGAGAAACGTCTCCCTCTAGTGTGCATTTTGTGCACTAATCCTATACTATTCGTTGAAACAATTATGAAACCATAACGTGTATATAAATTTTTTATTTGAATTCTTGTTAGAAATTTTGTTATTAAACTCTTATTAAGTTTTGCATAAAAAATATTTATGCTTATGTAAAACAATTGATTCGTACACTAAAACTATTTTTATAGTAAATACATTTTTTAAACTAGATATTTTAGATTAGATCGTTTTTTATCAGATATTTTTTTAAATATTAAGTCTAGAATGACTACACTCTTAAAGAAATTAGATGTTCAACGGCGCCGTGGCTTAGTTGGTTAAAGCGCCTGTCTAGTAAACAGGAGATCGAGGGTTCGAATCCCTCCGGAGCCTAAACAAGAATGAATTTTCCTCATTGTTAATGAGTGATGTTGTAATTAATTGAGGCTTATTTTTTTTTATATAAAATAACTCAAACTTTTAGATTTTCTTTTATATTTAAAATGATTGCAACTGTATTGTATTTATCTTTCGGAAATTAATATGACATAAGTGCAATATGGAAACTGAGCCTCTATTTTTTGTCTTTATCGTAAAAGATTCTTTTGCTCTATACTCCATTTAATTGTATACAATACATGTATTGACACGTATATGAAATATTTCGTGTAGAATTGTACAAATGAAATTTGAGTTTAATGCAAAAGCAGTATGTATATAAAGTGTTATAGAACTTTTTTTAAGTTTTACTTAAAAAAAATTATTAAAACTAGCAAGAGAAATACTTATTTTATTATTGTGCTCGATATAGTTGTAACGGCAACAAAAGTATTTATTTTTTGGCTAATTCAGATTTACTTTTATTTTGGGCAAATCGGTGTCTTTTTATTAATACTGCTAGTGATCGATTTAAATTACATATAGTTGGGAAGTAGCAGAAATTTCGCGTTTTAGATTAGAGTTGCGAATGTTAATTTCGATTTGAATTAGAGCTGCACGTAGTTCATTGATTTCATTTAAATTAGTAATGTAGTGAATTGATAATCACATTATGTTGTTATTATGTTCTGCGAATTGTGCAATATTACTATTGTTAGTAGTATTTTCGATTATGAATTATTATAGTTCCTCAAAGAAAATGATTATAAATTGCAAAAATTTGTTTTATTTAAATCTGAACTAAAAACATTTACGATAAATATTTGATTAACTTTTTAGTACTGAGATTACAATCGTCGCGAATATTTGAAATATAGTTACTAGCGTTTGTTAAAACGTTCTTCTGTGGTTGTTTTCATCATTTTTCTATTTTCAAGTAAATGAATTAGTATATGAATGAAATATATATAATAAAACACAAAAATACAAACAATTAGCAATTAGACATTAGATATTATTAAATGAGATCAACATCAGGTTGAATATTTTTAAATTAAATTAAATTTATGGTTAAGCGAAAGATTTACAATTAGACGCTAAGAACGTAAAATTAATACTTATCTCATTTAAATTCTCTTTATTCAAATATCGAGTATGAAATTGTCGGGAGTGAAACAAGTTTGAAATAATAGTATGTGATAAATTTGTATTTTCATGTGTACACGGACAGTGGACAATCTCCTGGTCTTGACAGTGCTTATTAGACTAGATTGCGTGCCGAAAGCACGATGTATGGCGCGACCATATTGCAAAAGCAACAATAAAACATATTATCATTCAACCGCGATAATTTCATTCCGTTTTGTAATACAACAACAAAGTTGCCCGTTTCAATTTACAACAAATATTGCGCTCGTGAAATGAAAAAAAAAACAATCAATCAACGTTCTTCTTTAATGTGTGTGAATCATTCTTACCTTCATATCTGTTTCGTTCTCGTCGTATGATAAAAGCATATACAGTCACGCCATTAGTTAGCAGGAAAAATGCAGCCTATCTGTACACTGTGTATAACATATTACATTTCTTTTCGTCTATATTCGTCGAACTTAATTCCATTTAGACTTACAAGTCTACTTACAAGCATTCTTATGATTCGTCTCGAGTCTCGCATTCGTGTCATTCGTCACACTAATCATTCGACATTGACTATAATGGTATCTACAATGCGGATGATAAAAAAGTATGTTATACTCTGCGCATAATTGTTCATATTATGTATAGTTTAAATGTCTGATTTACAAATATCAAACCAAGGAAAATTAGGATAGCCAATTTATTTACGTTACCGAATTCTTGTTCTGCAATTCGTATGAAGAATAGATTGCGGGATTAGTTTTGAAATTTTGAAAAGTATCACAAGTTAATTTTTTTGCCAGAAACAAATGGTTTCGAGTTACATTCTGAGTAATTAATACAGTTACTGAAATGCGAAAGCGAAACACCAAAAATGGTAATTGACTTTTCTAACAATGGTTTTCTCTACAAATGAACGGGAACATGATCTATTTTGTTGGATGTTCCTCTGTTAAAACCTGTTACTTGTTGTACTATTTCTGTAATTCGATTTTTGAGTATTAAATATATTGTGGAATTGAGCAATGAAACATATCAAGTGCTTGCTATCACGAGTTCCCATTGAATATTTGCAATTTAATTAAACACGGAAAGGATTTAAGTATCTATTATATGATAAAACTTTACGTCACAATTAAAAATAGAAAATATAATTTTGAATTGAATTGAATTAAACATTTTAACCCTTTGAGTGTTTATTCCGTACAGACAACCTCATAATCAGTAATAAAATAATTACTTTGCTTATTAGAAAGAAGATAATATATACTACAATATATTGAATAAAATATAAATTTAATGCATTCTTAATTTGTTACATGTTCCTTATTCAGTACTAAATTCTTAAACTTGGTAATTTTAAGCACTCAAAGAGTCAACTAACTAAAAGTCAAGTAGTATTCTTTATTTTCAAGTGTCACGAAATATGAACGAATAAAAAACACATTACATAATCGTATATAATATTATCACGAATCCTTGAAATTTCTTGCAATAGGATAAGAATCGAAATAATTTAGTTTGTGACAATTTTCGAATAAACGACAACAGTATTAAACAAACCATCCGTGTTTCACGTGATCAGATATAATAAAAAGATTCTAAATTCGTTTTCTTCCTAAGTTCGGGTCTTCTACGATCGCTGAAAAATGGATGTGGGAAGAACCTCAAAGCAGAATATTACACTGTCCGTGACATTTCCATTATCCTGCCTCGCGATTTCTTCTTACGTCATATGCATTAAAATCGCATAATCAGTTTTATTTCTTACGAGATATTCAAATGGAGTGCATTACGTTCACGAGTTGGTGTATCGAACGTGAAACAATCGACGATCTGGCACATAAATGCAACCATTGCTTGAGAAGGCAGTGAATATTGTACACGAAACTGTTATACCGAGATTTTTATACGAAAAAGATATAAATTTTTATTTCGATCGCACGTCGACTGCCATGATTTTGATGCTACTGATATTATATTAAAGTAGATGACGAGGAAAATAACGATGATTGTTTCCTTTCTGAATTTATACGTAAAATCATCGATCGGTGTGTGATACAAATTAAATTAAATTAAGTGACAAAGAAATTAACGGTACTTTTTTAACTAGTGAATGCGGAATTCGATCGTTTGGTTCACAGTTATTTCTAACGATAAATTTTATCTTATTCCATTATACATTCAAAATAAAACAAAGCCGATAAAAAGACAAAGCGTGTTTTCCGCTTTATAATTTATTTATGCAAGGTTTTCCAGTTTGAAATTGCGGACAAAAGAAATCTCGAGGCTTCTATTAAGAAATACTTGATTCAAGCCTTTAGAATTGTGTAATAAATAATTGAAGTCAACTATTGTTCAATAACTTTTTAAATGCGCTTTTCAATATTCACGGAAGGAAATAATTCCTTTGTCTACGGAACACCTTGCACGTTTTCACAAATAAATAACAAGTTTTCCGATATTTTTCTACTTTTAAGTAAATAAAGTTTTACAAACGTTTTGCGACGATGTTCAATGGTATTAAACGGATAAACATTTAAAGCAGCAAGAGAAACTCGAGCCAATTTATTAATTTTCAATGTGCTGGTTTTAATTTCTTAAATATATTCCGTAACGTGCACGTGAACTGAAAATGAAGAAATTACTTTTCCATTTATGCAGCAACGCGCAATCATTGTACCAATATATACCAACGTTATACCATTACGCATTCGATCCCAACATATTGTACATCTATAATCTTCATATTTAAATGTGATTTAATTCTAAACGCTATAAGCTTCACACGTTGTCTCATACATTTTAATAAAATCTCTATCTTAATGTATTACTTATTTAAAGTCTATAAGTAATTCCAATTTACACTCGACTCGTATTACATTTATAGACTATATAGTAAAGTTAATGGCTCCTTTTTTTTTTTGATAATTTCAGATTTCTCAATTTTCCCAATAAAAATTTCGTTACAAAACTTTAACGTAGTGATATATGTATATATTTGAAGTTTATCAAGTCCGCCGCCGATAGTGAAGAACACGTAAAAGCTTCCAATGGAAACGAAGAATTTTCTTTTCACATTTGATTTCATACTTATCATTGGCCAATTATGAAACAACAGTTCAAGAGATGATACTGATTTAGAGTGTTCTTTAAACATTTTTATTTTCATTTGACACTTTGAAAAGTTAGATATGTCAGGTCGATTTTTGACCACTATTGTTGTGAAATAACATTAACAGTTTTCCTTGCGAGATATATCGTACGATACATTTGTAATTAAACCGCGGATTTCTATGCAAATTCATATTTGCGTAGGACGTAATTACAGAAACTGATTGAAAACACCAGCAACTAATCTAATTTTATTTTCCGACTCCTCTAAATCAGCAAGTTTTCTTGATAAAAACAATTTTCACGGATAACTCGGAAACATGTGATTCGGATATACTATACAATTTTTCCTGTTTTTCGCTATTTCACAAAAGGATATTCAGTTTCAACCACCATCCGTTATTATTTAATGCAGTTCAAGAGCATCGAAACGATACTCTCAGTCTTTGGATAATACTATATCTAACGTACTATGTATAGTTATATTATATACACATATACGATATCCTATACAAATACATGGGCCGTGTTGTAGTACTTTATATATAATCATGTATAATATACATATACCGGTCGTATATGTATATGTACATAAATGCGTATCGATAGTCGTTTTTACTCGATAAACATTGTCCTTGGTACAAATACGAATCACTGGAGGCTTCCACCGAGGCTGTTGGTTCTAGTTATCAAGCGCTCGCTATGTATGTAGGTACTCGCGAAATTCTAACTAGATTTCTATGTAATAATTTTCGTCGAAACTGAAATAATGAATGAAGAAGAAAAATTCGATCGACCAATCATAATAAAAAAATACCTTTATACGTTGCTTGCGTTTTCATTAAATTATTATCATGTCAAATATAAAAGTTCAAATAAGAAATAAATATTAGCAAGTAGCAGTGTAAGATGAAACGCGATTTGATTCCTTTTTTTTTTTTTTTCAAAGAAATCGCGATAACTCGAATAATCTACAAATTTTAGACACAAGCGCCTTCCCTGCGAACGCTTCTACGTACGCTCCGCGAGAAAATCTACAAGATTTTATATATGTTCCTTACTTAATTTTTATTATTATCTTCGTTTTCCTTTGTCGGATCATTCTTATTATACCTGACTGCACCGCGAGAAATAAAACGCGAAGGATAATAAACAATAATTTCTGACTAGAGAGAAACAAGACGGTTTCGGGGATCGATGTCGGAGTGCTTCGCATAAAATCAATCAATGAATAAATTAATACCGACATGCACATATATTAACGCATATAGCTTGCAGTTATGAATTAAACAATGTTTATTATATATAATAAATAAATATATATATATATATATATATATGTATTAATATATTTGCGATCGATAAATTAAACGAATAATATATTATCTCTAGTCTAACGCGTGAAACATGGCAAACGAACGGTTACGCGCGTTTCTAAGCTCACACCGAAAGATACACGAAAATTACACAGGGCAGAAAAAGTAGAACGCAGTAAACACGATTTTACGAATTATGCGAAAACTAGGAAATAAACACACTCGATATTGACTACGGTTTCGAAGTGTTTCCATCGAGCATGATCCAGGCTCGTTACACGACACGCCTACAAATTCAATTCCAGCACAGAATCTTTGCGTGTTCCGTTACTTATTGCTCGCTACGTGACGCACACCGTGTGACGAAAACAATTCCCTCACCCGTCATCCGTTTCTTAATCTACGCAGTTACAGTTTTATCGGATAACTTACGATAGCTAACGTCGTTACACAATCGTGAATGATGATAACCATAGTAATAATATGTCGTCTTATAATACAAGTGTGTCGTGAGTGGTCAGCGCGGTTTCGTGATTTAAATTTATCCTCGGCATGGAGTCCCTGAGCGATGGATTTCGAAGTGGATTTACAAATTTTCGATGGATGGCGATCGAAAGGAGGATCCGATGATGATGTGCTGGCACAGCGGGGGTCGTTCCTCAAGCCGGATGCAGCGTTCTTAACTGGGGATGATGGTGGAGGTAAATGGTGAACGTGGCCAAAGCGAAAATCAAGCTGAAAGAGTTTTCGTTCGACACCGCGCCGGAATCTTCGTAATCGTCCTCTTCGTTTCCGCTGGTTTCTTTGAAGCCTCGTAACTTCAGATCTGTAAGAGGAAATTACGATACCCTTACGGCGTGTACGAATGAAGTTCCGTCGGGCGAGGTGTATGTAGGCGTGTGCAGAAACACGATGAAAATACTCGTGCGGCTCGAGACGAGGATGCCTCGGGATTTCCCCGTGTATTTTTAAATTTATTTCGGCGATGATTTATGTATTATGTACGACGAGAGAGCAGATTTAACAAATGAGGTAACAGTAGCGAAGACATTTTTTTTTTTACGAGACACGTAATACGCGTGATACGCGTGTGCACGACATTTTCTTTTGTTTTCGAAACAAACGAGCGTGAAGAAAAGTTTTTCAAAATCATTCAGCTGCAAAGGATTATTTCCTCAATTAAAACCAGCGAGAAGGAATTACAGGGCGTACGAAATTAAATAATTTAATAATATTTAATAATTAATATTAAATAATACTTGATAATTTAATGTTAAGTTATTACAAACAAAATTAAATATCATTTTGGCTTAAAGATTATTTGAAAAACGTTTCTTTTCATTACATATTAATTGTAATTGCAAATCATAGCGCAAATCTCATTATCATATCTCATCTAATATGTCAATTTTACGTTAATAATACGGTTATTATGAACCGCGAATTATTCATGGAATATATTTTATTCATGGTACACATGCACGTATTTGCGAAAATTTTGTGACTGTACGTAATAATAGTGCGTTTTAGTAGTATATTTACCTCTTTCTTTCAGCATATCTTGATTCCCCTCGAAAATATCATTTCCCGAATTGTGCCTTAATTTTCCTGTAATAACATCGATATTTGCAGAAAATATTTATATTAGTAGACGAACATTGGCAAAAATTGTATCGAATTATGTGAGATCGTTGTTTGAAAACGTGATATAATATATATACAGCATGGCAAACGTTTATCGTTGCCATGAAAAAAAATTTCATTTTGGAATGAAACGATGTCTCTAGCATGCTACAGATTGTAACGTAGACGCACTTAACCGAGGGAATATTTCAATTGCTTCCTTTATTGTCTTTTTGAACATTTCAATATATTCCGCATTTCATATTCTAGTTTACCATTTTTTTTCTTCGCCAAAGAGAAGCAAACGAGAGCAACGAGAGCAACGGGGGATCGTTGCATTTTTATCCTGTTCTTTTTGAAGCAAAGAGCTTGAACCGGAGTTGACGTTAAATACGAATGAAAATGGAAAAACGCGGTTGCCTTTTCACCCCGCAACCGGAGAATCGATCGGACGTTTTGTCGAAGTTGAAATCTAAGTTCGTTTGTCTCCGTGAAAAGTGTGTCTCAGATCTTGTGTATTTTCTCAAGTAATGAGGGAGGAGGTTAAGAACACGAGCGAAACGGCTGGATAAAGTAACATAGATTGACGCAACGATCAGGGTATAATTGGCACGTCCCTCTGTAAACATAAAGATTCTCGCTAAATTGTCTTCTAAATTTTCCGTATTTTCTATATTTTCTTCTCTATATTTTCTATCGCGACGTTTAATCGGCTCACATTTCTTCCCGCGTTCCCTTCATTATTTTTATTCGTAAACTGGATAAAATGAATTCACTAAAAAGAATTCACTAGAGAACGAGTAAAAAAGACAGTGCAAGTTCATTGATTTTTTGCAAAGTAGCTGTCAGAGTATTTCGCAGAATTTTTTACAGAAATTTTATATTTTCACAACGGTACGTTTCGAGAGATTTGAACGATCTTTTGTAAAAACTAATTGTGTTTTGTACCGTGCTACAAATTTTTTTCTCATTCTGTTTCATTTCTTTGGCACGAGTTTTATACATTTCGGTTTATACATGTAAATATTTCAAAAAAGTCGTTCCTTTGTACAAATAATTAATAGTTTAATAATTAGTAGTTTACTCCGATATCTCGTTTGTTTTTAATGAAACGGAGAATGTTCAAGATTCAATTTGAGCAAGTTAGGAAGAAGGAAGAAAATATTTTGGAACTTTTAAAACTGATCGGTTTATTTCTTCAGGAAATATTTTTTCGTATCGATCACATGCATGTTTAGCTATTTCGGAGATGATTTGGAACAAACATTTGGGAAAAAACAGCGTTAAAATGACATGCGACCCTTCTGTTCACAATTTATTTCTCTGTAAATGTTCGAAGCATGAGTTGCTTCATAAAGCTGGCAAGCGATCGAGATTTGTTTTTCAATCTGATGAAACAAAAAACATAGAAATAATCCCCAAAAGCAGTGTGTTGATCGTTTGACTATCCACACCACTTTTTACTATCTTATCGTATGTTTTAGCACACAGTCTCGCATGAATAAAAAGAAGAAGCAACTTTTGTCAAATTTTTTGCCAAATTTTTTCGCACATACACGTCAAGAAAACTGTATGATTGATATAATATAAATAAATGCTATTCAATATGCTATTTAATCCTACGAATGTTGATTCTACAAACGTGATTCAGATTTTGCCTAGTCTTCACTTCTCATATTGATAACACAAAGTCGATTATTTCTTTTTTTTTTCAGAAATTCAAAAACTCGATCGTTTCATCAATTATTTATATCACGCAATAATTTTTCGAATTTTTTGTTTCGCGCATGCATTCGTGATACAAACAAATGAAACTTGCTTAACGTGTATAGGTATTCACAGAATTGAAAGGATTTTTTTCGTCTCTTCTTTCCGGGAGAGAGGCCGACAGGAGATGTTTGCCGACAGTAATATAGCATTTCAGAAGAGATGGCCAATCGCGGAAACAGAGTTTGACGTTGACAGTGAATATTTAATGGGTGAATAGCAACGCTTGTTCTTTTTCTTCTTTTTCCTTTTCGTGACTTTGTTCGTTGGTAATACCATGTGACATTTGCTCTAAATCCCGGAGCAGGTACTCGTGCGGAGAAGAATGGACAGAGTTCAATAAAGTTGACCTATAGCTCGAAACGGCTCTATAAATCTTCCATCGAACGCAACGTCGCCTCTCAATCTGTTAGCATCAAAATATTTTGCATATATCGATTTCCGACCTTCGAGTGCACACGCAAATGCGGCTGGACACTGAGCCAATAATAAATCCTGGATTTTTCATTACAAGCAGCAGGACAGACGGAGAGAGAGAGAGAGAATTGGGTATTCGGGTGAAATGAAAAAGTAAACGATGCTCCTTATTAAGAAATATTCCGAATACATTAAATTCGAACTGATTGTACGAGTTTATAGCGACGTCGATATTGAAATTGTTCCACAGGTATTTTCTATAGGATGAAATTATTAAAAATAATAAAATAAGTTGAATAGTAATGAAGTATATTTTAATCTTATAAAGTATTGTTACGAATACTTTGAGTTTGAAGTCACGAATATTTTGAGTTCTGTTTAGACAGCTTTGGAGGAGGGAATTTTGTAAATGTAGGTAAATTGAAAATGCCTGTTGCGGATACAGATACATTTTGTTTGGAACAAAAATTGGGATCAATCGATTTATTATTTTTATTTTGGAAGAATAATTTGAATTTTCATTGACGCTTACAAATAAAATGATGAATAATTCAGCGTTTCAAATTCTATAGTTTGCATGAATTAATTACATCATTTCACGTATTAAACGAAATGAATGCGAAAACGAAACTTTTAATTAAAATCGGAAGTATAATTTTCCAGATACGATAAAATATTTCACAAATTGCTTTCGCACATCGCAGATTAAGTAAAATATCAAATTCGTACGCGCTAATTATTAAACGCCCGAGCTTTCAATCTATAAGATATTTGGGTTATTTCGTGTTAAGCAAACGTTACATTGAGACCGCATTTACGAGAATAATATTTCTAATCCCACGCATGTCGCATTTTCAAAAATTTGATTTTTCGTACTCGGTGAAACGCACGAAACTAAATAACGCGTACGTAATTAAAAAATAAATACTAGATAAGCAATCTAGGGATAAGTTTGCAACGATTTACATGGTAGATTAAAACTTGAATATTAATTACGATGGAACAATTAGCTCTCTCGCATCCTATATAATTTTATCAAAGACTGTTGTCGTGAGGTTATTTAAACATACACGAATTATAAATCATCCGGTAGGTACGACATTATGAAAATGAAGAAATCCTTCTATTGTTCATTTTTCAAAGGAAATCCTTGAGAAAATGTAAATGTGGTATAAATGAAAAGGAGCTTGGTACGGAACTGGTTCAAAGGGAAAGAATATAATAGACATAAAGGTATATCGGATAATATAGCTGAGGAAGGTAGCGCGTAAAAACAGGTGTAAAAAACGTCTTTTGAAGAATGAAATCTGATAGTTTAAATATAAAGGTATGATTAACGCTGGAGTATTTTAACAAAACGTTAACAAACGTACATCGCCCTTCGTGATTCAAATAATTGACTATGGAATGTAATTAACGGCGTGTAATTACGGTTAAGAAGCTAAACTACGCGAACTACTTTAATTGGTCTTCTGTGACTTTTTAAAATTCAAAAATATCTCAATTCTCGAGGCGTTTTGAAGTATTTTTAAATCGTTTTAAATCTTTCAAACTGTTCGAAATCACTTGTTTCGTTTGATATTTTCGATGACGGATGAAACAGCATTTTAGGTATTTAAAAATTAGCGTTGTAAGATTCACTTGTACGAAATAATAGTGTCTCTTTGGTCAATCAAAATTTTGTACAATCATGCTTCTTTGCATATTTTTTCTTTTTCTTTTTTTTTTCGGCGTACATTTATGCTTCTTTTTCAAATATTACAACGCAGGAAAAAATATTCCTTGGATTTAGTTGTGCCGAGTGGAAATCGCGAGTAACTTTATTCTAAGCTGCTCAGAAGCTAGTGGTAGAATGAGAAAGTATTTATAGGTCATCGTTAAAGTTCCAACGAAGAACACACTAAATGCAATGACTCGTTGCATCATGGTATCAGTTTGTAAACATTTTCGACACAGAAAAACCACATAATTTTTATTCTCGCTAAAAGTAAGTTTCTTTTATCAAAAGTACGAAAACATGTATAAAACATTATTATAATATTATATATTCCTCCAAAGATATCCTCGAAAACCAGACGCAAAGGAAAGAAATCTATCACGTTTCAATTAAAAATTGATCTTCGTCCGATGTTACAGTCTAATTCAATTTTCCTTCTGTCACATTAATCTTAATATTAATGGTTTCTTATTCCAAAAACGGGTCGAAAATTCCGACTTCGAAATCATTCATGACGAAGAAGATCGGGGAGATTCATCATGCAAGAACTCTTTTTGTTACAACCGTGTCAGACCCACAGATGAAATCTGTGATATTTATGTCAAGCCCAAATAGAGAGAATCGATACTCTATCCGACCTAAACGAACCTATAAACCGCGCACGAATTTATAATTCATGCAAGATGGCTGAATGCCGGGCAGGATTTTCGGGAATGCGCGCGTATTCAGAAACAAACTGGAGGTTTAGCAAAAGCCCGGGCGTTTTGCTCGCAGGGAAAAGGGTTTGATGAACAAGGTGTAAGTTCAAAATGGCATTCAACCGTGGGCTTTTTACAGAGGCGTTCTTCTAAACGTCTAGCTCCTCTGAAACGGGTTCTATCGACTTTTGTGCGTCTTTTTCGCAACCGGCTGCCTGTCGAAAGCAAATGAGATGGTGGGCTTGTAAATCTGACGCGGTTCCTATTCAGTCACGATTTCACACAGAAATGGTTCCGTCTCGACTTGGAAAAACGAGCGTCGCGATCGCGCTGAACCTGAACTGTCCTTGGAGATACTTTTAAAACTTACATACACGGAAATTCCGAAGAATTTCCCCTATAGAAACGTCCGATGCTCCCCTCTCCTCCTATCCTATCTACGTGTTTGCGTTTTGAAAGATGTGAAACGCACAAACATTGAGTAAAATCTCGGGAATTTAAAATAATTTCTCAAACGACAAGTGGAATTTGTGTAAACACGTTGTACAATATTATATTATACAATTTATCGTTTGACTGCTTTAACCGAAACTTTTATTAATTAATCTTCAACATAACTGTTCAATAATTTGAACTTTACCTCTCTATGTTTTGATGGACCATTTGAAATTGGTGAAATTCCACAATAAAATGTCAAATGTAACAAGCAAAGTGCAATAGTAGAACTTTACAGTCAATCTAGTACACCAAACGTTGTTTCATACTTACAATTTAGTCCAATCTTACGTTTGTTTTTACATTTTACGATTCCTGCTATCTCGTATTTCCCGAGCAACGAATCTGAGTCTCCGTTCTCTCTATTTCCCAAATTTTTTTTCAATTACTCCATCATTCCGTAAATGAAGAGATATTCTCATTTCGCTGATACGAGCTTCAGTTTGTTTCAAACGTTACACAATACGTTTGAAGCGATACGAAGCGTATGTCTGTAAAGTTGTGTCTTGTGGCTTTAAAGCAAACAATGGGGTCGAGGAGCCACGGAGAGGAAAAACAGAGGGTACAGTGATGGAGTGACCAAACGATATTGCGGGATTTATCCTTCGATAGCCTTAAGCGGCCAATTCAATTTACACAGAGGATACTAGCACGTGTTTTATACAGTTACGAAGGATACTGACATCGGAGGCTATGCCAACGGTTAACAAAATCGATATTGAAGGTGCCGCCAGTCGAGTGCATGTTGGATGGACATAAAAGTGTCGATTTGTTTACCAGAAATCGACAAAGCTTAGTAACACGATTGCTAACTGACAAATAGTCGTCGATCGACAACCGAGCGTGGTCGAATGACCTCGTTTGTTTACCTCCGCGATAAAAGAATCCGCCATAATCGAGACGTGTTTCCGTTCGAGGGTGCATCATAATATTTTGGAAGGATGTGTGAATAATTTCTTGAATAATACAAGTGACTTCTTGATAAATTAATAAATTAATAAATTAATAAATCATGGATTCTGTAGTTTAGCTTCGGCTAATTTAAAAACAGATCATCGTTGATGATAAATTGCATTTTCAACAAAAAATTTCCTTTGCAGCACAAGTGACGGAGGTTAATTTTGAAGGAAGAATTTTGAAGAGAATCGAGCTAGTCGTCTTATCGTTTCTTTAAATAAAAGGAATAAGAAGATAAAAGACGTAAAGGTTAGTAGAGTTAGTCAAGATTGAAATGTCGCTGCAATGTCGTTCAACGTAGCGATGTCGAATAGGCAAATTGGGAACAACAACTTTGGACAATTTTGTGTTGGTTATTAGCTTACGAAACTAATCCACGGTGGATTCGATTCGCATTACCGGCGACGGGGACGTGACCCACCAGAGGAAACGACAATTTTATTTTCGAAACTGACACACGATTATCCGAGGGCGAAATAAGCTTTGACGGGGACCACGTCGGTGAAAGCAAGGGACTCGCGTCTAGCTTTTGTAGGGGTTGTGATTCAAGAGAATATCCGTTGAGTGGATTGGCATGCACAAACCAGACACTCGATCTAATTAATCAGCGACCCGTTATTTCATCGCAAGTACGTTACGCTGCATCATTCGGAAAGTACCACTCGACACAAAGCGAGCAATAACATAGGCCGAATGTGTGCCCGATCCCTGGCTCGCGTGTCGGGCACAAAAAAATAAAGCACCATCCGCGGACGATCTGAATTCCCTCGGCGAGCGACGAGAGAAAAAAAATGAAAAGAAAGAAAGGAGAAAAAAAAAAATATCAGAGTGGAATAACAAGCAAATTTCGGAATCGTTAATCCACCAAGTGTTGCCTGTCGTGATAAAAATGTAACTGTTTGGGGAATGCGCGTGATGACAGGAGAGTCATACAGCACATGGAGGGAACACAGATTTTGTTTCTCCGTGACTGAGATCGTTTTCAAGATCGATAGGTTAATTATTATAGGACAATTGATTAAATTTTGTCTCATTGTCAATGATCAACTAACGTAATATTGTATATACAATGTAAGAAAATTCTTGTATTTTTGAGGTCGATGTCTTTCAATAAATCCTTCAGTTTTTGAACAGATGAAAATAAAATTTGTTAAATTTTCTTATTATCACAGATAAATAAATATGGACAAAGAAAGTTCTTATATTTTTGAGATCTTTTAATAAATTCTTTTAATAAATTCCGAATTGTTAAGCTTCTCGTAAATCTGGATTTGATAAGCTATTGTGTATATCTCGACGATTATGAACGATTTCTTTTTCTTTAATGCAATTAACATCCACGCAACAGTAAAATTATTACAATTATTACAAAAAATTAATTATCTAGGGAAAATTTATTTCAATTTCAGTGCTGGCAAACGTTGGTTACAAGAGATCCCATTTATGTTTCAAATTTCGTCGCAATTGTGCTTGAATCAATTAATGTATTAACGCCGCTGCAAATTGATTCTATTCCCTAACCAACTATTTAGATTACTGATAATTTGTTCCTGATTTAAAAGCATGTTTGTGTATACGTCGAATTTAATGCACGGAAATAGTTTGAGTAATTAATAAATAAAGCTAAATTTAGAGATAGATATTTAAGTTGCATATTAAACAAAATGTCATTCAATCAAATCGACTTATAAGTGATAAATTTATATGATAGAAATAATTTCTAAAAATACTGCCATTAAATTTGCGCAAAAAATTACTTCAATTTTATTGTCATAGTATATCTTGTATCTTATTACTTTCAAATAAATAGTTTTTATAATAAAAAGAATATCAAAGGGAGGAAATTAGAACTCACCTTTGTATTTTGTATTGCTACTGGTAGAATTCGAAGATGATATTGCTGAAGCATATAAAAAACGTACATTAACATAACTTTTTTTGTATTAAAATACACATTTATGCCTTATGTCTTACATAACAACAAGCGTTCGAAGAATTTTATAACAAAATGTATTTCATTGCACAAATTGTATTTAGTAATTTTGGTAATTAAATTTGGTTTTTCATAACATTAAAAATCTTGTGTAATTAGGATTTCAAATAAAAAATATTGTTTTTATTATGGGCGGTGCATCTTTACGTAAACACAAAGAAGGAAAGAAAGGAAGGACTAGTTTCAATTTTACAAACATTTTTATGCGTTTTTAATGCAATTATTCGAACGAAACGAAAATATGATACCGGAAGAGTTTATCTCAACAAATCCAAACTTTTACAGCTGTTTATCCACGCTCTAACTTTCAAACTTCTTGTTAGCCTTCACATTACGGTTGAAAGTTTACACACACTTCCAGTAAACGTACACTTGGCACAACAAAGTTTTCGACAAGTGGCAATATAACAATTTATAAGCTTTTTATGGAAATATGCGTACGCTGAAGAAGTTTCCATTAAAACTTCAATACTATTTTAAATGTGGAAATCAATTGTACAATGATCAAATATTGAGCAACTTCTCAAAGATAACTTTCTTTAAATACTTTATTTTACAAACATTTCTGAACTTAAAAAATTTTAAAATATTTGAAGAAACTTTGAAAAATTGCGTTAATACACCACTGTTATATTGGTATTTTTGAATTTAAGGAATTTAAAGAATAACAGTAAGAAAATAAAAAATTTATTAATGTACACTGTTATGGTGGAAAGTAATTAAAGCTGTAATTAAAGTGTAATCGTTTCCTTGGAAGAAATGCGTTGAAACCTCGGAAAGACTACTCTAATAAAATTTTGTGTTACGACAAAGCTACCGTTACGAGGTATTTAAAAGGTTTAACAAAAGGTTTTAACTAGGAAGTAATTTTCGATGAACTTCCTGAAGCATGGTTGTTTCAACGAGAACGGACTAGGCGCTCATCTCGCTATAAATTGAGATGATCGCGCGCATAGAGAAGATTGTAGAGATGTTCTGACATTGATCTCTGTGGAATTTTACTGAAATTTCTCATTCACGTACAATTTACAATTGAAATACTTTGATACTTAAAAAAAACTCCAATCTATTAACAGCAGAAAGTTACGTTTGTTTTCTAGAATTTATTCGCCCATTACATTAAAAAAAAAAAAAAAAAAAAAATGCATTCGTTAGAAGAAAATTAAAGTTCAATAGAAACGACATGTATTTTGAAACAAGAATTAAATATAGTTCTTCACGAAAGTTTCGCACTCGTGTGTGAGTAATGTACACGATCCAGATTAATGTTCAGAGAATGTTTAATTGTACTCACGGTAAACTTTGATGGTGCCATCAGTGTCTCCTAATGCGTTTCTAGAGACGCATTTATACGATCCAAAATCCGATGCACTGACAGAGTTGATTGTTAACTTCATATGAACTTTATACGCGTTGTCCAGTAGTATAGGTTCATATTTTCCTCCTGAAAGGAATTATGATTGTTCGTTATTTAAACTATTTAGAAATCACTTATTAACTTTATTAATACTACTAGACAATTTATTAAAATTTATTAAAATTTGATATTGTAATATTTTGTCAATCATATATTTTATATGAAATGAATTGGCAATCATTATCGAACTTCGCACAGACAAGATTTTCAGACAACTCGACTCTTCTAACGAGCCAACAAGGCCTTGGTTCTCTTGCTGGGTTTTCTCTTCAAAAAATAGCCTGAACTGTGCCATAAATGGGCACCACTTGAACTTTTGCTCTCACGAATTAAATTAAAATCGCTAATTTCATTGTTCCATGTATTTCGAACAAATATTTATACATCTACATCTACATCTCAAAGTTCTCACCACGTTTTTAAACACTATTCGACAGTTTGATCGAAAAGTTTCTGCCGGTGATAGTAATATTTTGAACAACAATGCGAATGTGTTATGATAATTCATCTGCGTCTGCCAAAGTTATTCGTTGCAACTGAAAGTATCTCTTTCTCTTTTTTTTTCTATTTATCCGTTTAGATGTTTAGACGGTTGTGAAATAAAACGTTTGCATCGCAATTTTTTCCCGGGGAAAGTTCAGTTTTTTAATTGGTGGACGTTAACACGACGGGAAAGCGAAATTTATTCAACTGTTATTTTTTGCTGTTTGTCAGCGTCGTTGCTTCAAGGGTAATTATTCCATACATTTACGATATAACGACTGTTTAAAGTGGCAAAAATAGTAAAACGATTCTACGTGGAAAGAAATTTAATAGCAGATTATGCTCTGCGTTCTTTCATTCTTTATTTTCATTTCGTCTTTGTTGATTTGTGGTTGTATTTTCGTTCCACGCAGTTTAACGTGACTGCGTGTTCTTTATTTTCTGCATTATATCCAGCAATAAACACTGTCAGCATAATTTAGAAGAATCTTTACTTGTACTTAATGCTCTATATTCTCACACTTATCGGGAGAATTATTACAGGGAAATGTAAAAATATCATACTATAAATAACATTGTATCAAACATTGTATAATTAATTAAATTTTAAGAGATACGTGCATTTTCTGCGTTTTAATTATAAATATTTTTGTAGATAATTATGTACAAATTGTATTGAATTTTATTTTCATAACGTGAAGATGATTTTCACGATTAAAGAAAATATTGATCATTCGCTTCATTCAAAATTGCATTGCCACTTTGAATTTATATAGTTTATCTCTAGTTCTTTCAAAGATTATAAACTGGTCGATCTGCAACGGTGTTTGTGTTGCCGGCACTGTTGATGTTTAGCGTTATCAAGTCTTGTCTGAATCATCTTAGCGAATGCAGTATCCTGTAATACTGCTACGTGCTGTGTCAGCTTTGTACACCAACGTCCAAATGACAGACACGCACATCCTGTACAGCAAAATTTAACTAGATTCAACTTATCTTAGATTCGGACAAATTTGCATTATTTTATTAAACAAATACTTCTCCCTGCGTCTAATGAATTATTCAAATTTTCTGCCGGATCATCCCCGACACCGCCTTGAAAGTACAAATTTTCATAATGCTTTCGTACTTAACTTTATAACTTATTTGAACTAACTATGAAGTGAATTTATTTCATAAATATTAGCCTCGATATTGGACGCAATACATTATAACGTTTTCATAGATTTATATATTTTGATGTAAATGTGTAACAGACTGAACGTGAGTGAAAATGAAAAATTCATCGTTATTATTATTGTTCATTTTGGATGGTGTTAAATATGCGTCTTACTTCTTAATGTGATTAAGTTTATGTTTTTCTCTTTATTTATATTAGATTTTGTCGTTATAAACGTATAAAGATACATAATCATATAAGTTGAAAGCATAATATATAATATATATATATATCTATACATCTACATTTCGAATATTTTATTTTGTATACTTGTTTGCATAATTTTGAATACTTATTTCGTACAATTTATGTTACACAATCTTGAACGAAACGAATGACTTAATATGACGTTCATATTATTTCTATCATATCAACGTGTCATTAGAAAAGTACGAAACAATCTTTTGTCACATTCATTGGACTAATTCATAAATTGGCGTAATTTAATACGATTTGATACTGCTACTAGATAAATCGAATTTAATTCTCTGAATAAACGAAATTCTGGTTACAGAGGATTAAATATATAACAACAAAAATACCACCGTAATCGTTGTTAACCGTTTCCACAATTTATTCGGTTATTTTGATCTCCGACTGTGCTCCCGTCATAACCGTCCCGATAATAAATTCATCAATCATCGAACGCGGCAATTTCAAGGACAAGCGCGCGAAAAAAAAAAGAAGAACAATGCAATTTGTAAATCACGCGAATCACGAGTTCGATCTCCGACAAAACCAGCGATATCTTGAAACGCTGTCATCTTGAAGCGACGATAACTCGCGAACGATCGATCCATCTGATGGATAATAAATAATGCCGCATCGCTGGTCGATTTTTCTTTTCTCTTTTTTTTTTTTTTTACGGAAAATGGTCGTGCGCGGAAACGAGCACAGAAATTCCAGCGTCTTTTGAACGAACGCGTCACAATGGTTCAATCAAGTTCACGAACGATGGGCCAGCTTGGTTCCTGGCCTACCTTGCACCCCGGCTTACTTTGGTATTCGTCGCGCACCTGTCTAAGTTAACGTGATTTCTGTTTAGATCGACACCATTCAGAGACATTTCCGTTCTACGACTGGTAAGACTCGAGATTCTATCGAGAACGATGCTGGGGTTCCAGCTATCTTGCGCGAATGAAAGGCTACGTGGATGCAAAGCGAAATAATGAAAGGAGACGGCTACGATTGCCAGCGAGGTTGAATGGCCGTTAGGGGCATCGTCCGTGAATCAGTTTCGAAATCGGTGGGGAAAACATTCTGTCAATCGGCGATCTCGTTGTTGAATGAATTTTATGTTTATCGGAGCGGACGGGCGCGAATCCTAGAATCGCGAACGATAATGCCCCCCTCCCCCTGGTGCATGCTTGGACGAGCGGGCACAATCATTTTTCGAGAATGCCCGAGAATTGTCCTTTCGGCGCGATTGACAATCCGATTTACGAGCAATTGCCTGCTGGATATTTTCTGCTGGATAATGAGTCATGATTATCATTGTTGCTCGTGCTCGAACGATGAGAGTGGCGTTAATTTTTATCCAAACACTGAAATAGAATGAAAATTGACGAGAAAGTTACGCAGGGTGTTGCAGTTGAAATTTTTCGGACAATGAAAATTTTGAATGTAAATCGAAAGAAACGATTTTTTTCTACTATTTATTCTGATACGGAAAATATTGATTCAAGTCATCCTCGCTCTAGTAAGAAATATTCAGGTATTTGGATGGTTTGTAATTATGCTTGAAATTATCAAAATACTAATAGGAATACTAATAGGAAAGGAGAGAATGTAATTACGAAGTTTGAATTAAATTCAATGAAATTAAATACTTAAAATTCGAGAGGAATACATTTGTTAATTACATTTTGTGCAGAATCGTAAAGCAGATGAGAAACTAGCTTCTCTGTAATTTTCGGAAGCGAAGAGTTTCCATAAAATTTCGTTATTTCTATAAAATTCTGTTATTTAAATTGATATAAATTACATTAATAATTTCTCAGAGATGACAATATTGTAGAAGTTCTTTTTTCCATCGCACTGTTTCTCGTAAAAAGAATCGATTAAGGAAAACCTATTTTTATTCATCTTCAAGATGCTGTAGTTGTTGAAACAATTTAAAGAATATATATAATTACAGAAATGCTTCAAACCAAAAGAGTAACGCTAATTAATTTCTAGCGTGTGATACAACGTTACACTAAATTTTATACGTTTCGCGTAAATTTCATAAATACTTAATATTCTCCGGATATTTAATGGAAAAGATTTAATTACTGCACTTCGACGCAAATACCAATTTTCAAATTATTCCTTCGTTGCTTGGACATCTCGAATCAAATTCATTAATTTTTATTTTAACCCATTAACGCGCATATAATTTCATTTTCACCGACTGTTTTAGACGGTGTACCTTGCGAAAACGCATTCCTGGATCAATACAAAAATTCAGAATAACAAATTTCTTTTCAAGCATAAAACCATTATCTGTCGAAAATGCGATAACTTTGTTTTCAACTATTTCAGCAGAAACGTGCACAACGGCGTCACTCGCGTCAATGCGTTAAATCTTGCACGATCAATATTTAATTTTCTAAATCTCTCAACTTCTTTCCTCCTTTCAGCTTCACGATTAATTTTCGAAAATGCGCGAGAAAAATGTGACGACACGAGCGATGATGGAAAGCGGCGATGGAAATTGTGCGGTAACCCGATTGCGGGATCAAAATTCACACTGTACGTACTATTATTGCTTTCGATACAGATGCAAATATCAACGAGGCTGGCGACGTAATAACGACGGGAGAAAAGGCCAGACTCTGTCGTTTCGGTTCTTCATATACATAACACGCATCCTCGACTCCTCTCTATAAATGCTAGATAAAATCACGTTACACCTCTAACGTGGCTGCTTGAATTCGCATGTATTATTCAGAAGCTAATTCCGTTCGGATAACCGAGTGAAAGGTAAATCAGACGAAACATTTGGTCAGACGCGTGATGTATCAATCATATAAACGTGTTAGGCAATCGATTCGCTTTTTCAATCGACGCGTCCAGTACGTTTACAGATCTAACGGTTTCAAAGTGGATTCTCAAGTAGATTTACGAAGAATTTTTCAACAGACGTGAAACATTTTATTTGCGACGAGATCTTTATAAATATGAATGAAAATTTCTCTGGACGATGATTGTTGAATGCTTGGTTTCTTTTTTTTTTTTTTCGTATTATTATACTACACTTGAAAGTTTTCGATTGAACGCAAGCATTGGAAAATATTAAAAAAAAAACGATTGAAACCTCTCGCGTTCGCGAGTTGGATTGAAAAATGATGGTAAAGGAAATTTATTTTATTACTTTTTCGCGAAATGTTCAAGATTTATACCTCAATGATCTCAATGTTTTATCACTGAAAGTGATTTTAGCGGGGATAACCCAGAAAATCGAGCCTCTTCAGGTGCAACGAAAATTAGCGATTGGTTGATTTAGGTCACGTGATTCGCGAGGGGGCGTGGGTCAGACCTCGAGTAGGAGTGGCGTTGTCTGGTATTGAGCGATCTCGCCTGTAATTTGTTTTGTATCGATTCAAATGTTTGCATAGCAATAAAATTTTATGACAAAAAAGTCGTCTTCACTTCCTAGTGTTCAAAACAGTTGCTTTTGGGCCTTTCAGTGAGACGAATCGTACTGGGGTACAAGTCGTGCAGTTTTTTGGATACTTATGTATCGAGAACTTTTCTCGAGAGACAGGTACAAGTATAAGCATGCGCGATGTTCGACATGAAAGTATTTTACGTAGTTAAATTTTCCAATTATGTGATTAATCCATTTGTATACCAATAAAACTAAATAAATTCCTTGTTCTTCCGCGTGGAGACTAATTTTGGGCATAAGCATTGGCATTCTAACATATGCGATCAAAACTTCGGAACATGCAATACAGTTCAAAAAATGTCCAAAAAATATACCTCGAACAATTTTGAAAAATTTCGAGTACACTCCGAGTTCGAGAATTGGAAAAATTCGGGGGAAAGATTTAGGTCACTGAGCGGTGACCTAAATACTGGGATCGAGGATCAAGTGACTGATACAACGTCTTATAGTGGACGTGAGCAATTGAGGGAGAATAAATTCGGTCAGCAGGGAGGTTGCTGACGCACCATGACCTTAGACACGGTGAGGAGAAGTTGTACGTCAAAATGTATTTGATGGGAACCACTAAACGAGCGGAGATCGTGATACGAGGAAGATACGAGGAAAATACGAGGATCTGAAAGAAACGGCGGATCGATAGAAAGTACTAAAGCTGGCTTTTATAGGCCCGGTCTGAACGTTTACACTCGTGCTTTGCGTGTGTTTATGCGTTTGGTACAAAGCCTCCGTTATTTAAAGACCTCGTTAGAACCAGTTACTCTCTTCTTCGACTTCTTCCACTTCTTCGTTGGCAAATACAACACGTCTAAGAAGAGTGTATACATGGACGTGTAATTACACTTTGGAAAGGTTAAGACCAATACGAGGAAAACGGTTAGATGTAAAATCCTTTCGTTGACCGTGAGAAGAAAGTAAGATCAATTTGAATTCAAAATAATTTTTATTCTCTCAAAAGAACATCTGCTGATTAACATCTACTGATGAAGGCGACAGATAATATTGGTAGATATAATATAAATTAAGAAAAAATAATTAAAGGTGAATGAAAATTTATGTTGCAGATAAAGACTAAGTGATTCTAATTGTAAGTATATCTGTGGCCAAATTGGCCAAAACGTGAGAACGACTGAGATGTCTGTACATCCGGCTCTGTCAAAATCTGATGACTACAGTGAATAAATAGTCTTTGAATTAACTTCGTTAATTACGAAGTTCTGCGTGAATAACTACTGTATGTACTACAGGAAAAACAGTGAGTCATTGTTTTAACCTACCTTGCGGAACTATTTCGTCTTTATCCCTTGTCCAATAATTGATGGATTTAGGATAAGCCTCCGAGTGGCACTCTAGAGTCAACTGTTGTCCCTCGTGGGCGCCCACCAATTGATTCTGCACCGAAATCATGGGCGGAACTGGAAGAAGAAAAACAAATTCCCCCTCCGCGTAAATAAACGTTTACTTTTCGCTCGTGCTCCGCTTAGATTTCGCATTTTATCATTGGGCTTGATAAGTCTGGGATGAAAGCGTCGAACAATTTGGTTCGGGGAAGTGAAAATCAAAACCAGCAAAATAGTTTGAGATAATTTTCTAAATCCTGTCGCTACTAATAACTTGGAATCGAAAAGATTTTTCCATATCAAAATTCTGAAACGAGACGCCTCTTAATTAAAGATTTCCACAATCGTAGATGGAAAAATCAATTTTGTCCAAGTTTTTGCAAATATAAATGACTTAACTTATTCCGTAACTTGTTCCTTTTAATAAATAAACTCGTGTAAGAACGTAGATGATATCGAAATAACACAATTATCATATTAAGTGATGAATCAACTCGATTAATGAATTAATGCCTGAAAGTATAGATATTAAATAAATAATTGATACTTTGGTTACTAGTAATAACTGCTTAAATAAATAACCTAGTTAAATGAAGTATCATTTTAAATTGAATATTTATTGGGACACTGAATATTTAAGAAATTTAAAATATTAATGATTTTATATGATAAAAGGCTGTTCTGCAATGATTTTGTATAATAAAAGCTGTTTTAGGAACTAGCGAGAGAATTAAAAGGAAATTTTAATACTTTGCTACGTAACATCGTACGTAGTATGAAAAGAAATGAAACACTTACATTGAACAGTTAGCATAATTCTTTTACTAACTGATGGTGGCACGCCATTGATTGCGATGCAAAGATAGAAGCCCATGTGTACTCGAGTTACTTTGGAAATATTAAAATTTGGCCCGTCGATGCTCTGAACTGTAAAATAAATTTTAATGATAGTTAAAGCTTGGAATTTACAAAATTTTAATTAATAAATTAATTGGGATTTATTTTTTCAAATTGAATATTTGAAATTTAGCAAATGTATGCAGACTTTTTTGAACTGACTGACTAACGTTTAATTAGTAACTTTAATTAGTAAAGTTTAGTAGTATGAAACTAGATAACATTGCAAGCCTAAACATAATTTTGTTGTAATATTTTGCATACATCTCGAACGTTATTATTTTATATAACATCTTTTTACTCATTTATTTTTTCATTGGGATATTTCGAAAAGAATCTACTGAAAGAAGAACTGAAACACCTTGTGTATAAATAATATATACAGTATAATAAAAAATATTATAATAACGCATCGTTCTTTGAAATTGATATTTATTTTCGATTAAACAGATTTCACGTATAAAGTGACGTGATACTTTCGTTCGTTGAAGCTTCGTGTTCTCTCTCTCTCTCTCTCTCTCTTTTTTTTTATTTTTTTCTGGGAAGTTTGGGAAGGTACACTTTTAGACAGTTTGGTATACGAGCGTGAAGTTTTTGAAATGGGCTCGAACAACTTTTTCAGCGTCAGTGTATTTCCTGGCAGTGCTATCTGCAATACGATGAAAACTGCGTCGAAATTTCCCGCTATAATTTGTTTTGGAAAGTAATCAAAAGCATAGCCGAGTTTATGAATTTTCTCCTCGATTTTAACGTAATTTTTTAAGTCGCGTTTTTTTCTCCTCCGCTGCTATTTCCCAGTGTGTTAATTTTTATTCAAAGCGATAGAATGGTATTTCGTACTCGGATACACTTCGCGCCAGGTTCTATCAAAAAAATGCCAGAAACCAAATTATAAATAATATTCACACATACGCGTATCATGTCAAATCTTTTTAACGGAACGTCACGGAATTCGATATTGTTTAAAAAGTCAAATTCACAGACAGAAACGCTAAAAGGTTTTGATAGATCCTTCTGCTACGAAAATTTATTTCGATCACGGAGAATTCGTGACATAAAACGAGAATATAATTTTATTTAGTCGATAAATAATATCTAAATATGTCGTCAATAATTATTCTCGTGCATTTATGAAAAATTTGGGGATGAGAAAATACATATAACGCAGACAATATATGGAAAAATGTATAAAATATTTCAGATATAATACACTATCATATTTAATTAATTTTCTACTTCGGTTCAATTTTTTTTTTTTTTTTTTTAATTACCTTCGTAAAAATATAAAATTGCAGAAATATCCGGGCTTTGTTCATGAAACTTCATCAAAATTTCAGTCTGTATCACACAAACTTTGATCCGTCACAGAAACAAATTCTTTTCATGATTACTTTATAAATATCGTATAAATAAAACTAGCTTTAATTTTCAAATTTTGAAAAAATTACGTATTTTTCATTCCACGAACAATTGAAAACTTATTTCATTTATCATCTGTCATCTAGATCTTTATTCGTCTGTTGACCCATATTATATCGAATAAATTCAATATTTATTTTCCTCTTATTTTATAGGCACGAAAAAAAAAAAAAATTTCACAGAAGACAATCAATTGTTTGAACCTCTCTCGTATTGCGTTATTGGAAAATTGGCTGTTGACAGCTGTAGAAAATGAAATTTTTCGTTTATGTGGTCAAAGGTGAAACGGAAATTTACAGGAAACGGGCAACCGGGAGTAACACAGTTTTGGTGTTGTCTTCTCTGGCTACGGGACAGCAAATTTAGTTTACTTATCCGAAAGTCTAGGTAGTCTACGTCCGTCCGTTAACCATAATTAAATCTGGTGGAATATTTGCGCCCGGCTAACAAACTGAACGACGCGAAACAGGAAAGAACGCAAACCACGCGAAATCCAACGAATAACCACTAGTTACTATCCCTTCATTGCTTTTCTTACGAAACAAATCGCAGTTAATTAGCCGATTTATGCGTTTCACCGCTGAATTTCGACCCGACGAAATTTTTGTAGCAATGTAGACGTGAGTAGATGTTGACACTGAAACTGTTAAAATTACAAATCTATAATTCTTTTCTTTTTCACAGAAATATTCTCGATTTACATCGATGCATTTTTAGAAGTTCGAATGATTTTTCGTAACACATTGTTGCAATCGATAAATCTCGTTAACACTGAAACTATAGGAGCAACATGATTTTCTAATTTGTATTAATTTTATAATCTATTTCGAATATTTTAGAAATTTCGTACATTTACAAAGTGGTTTCTAGAGACTTAAATGATTTTGCAACATGTAAGAATATTTCAATTATCGGTAGTTTTAGCACAAGATTTTTTAGGACAACCTTTTATGTATTCTTTACTGTTTCATTTACTTAAAAAAGTAATAATTATGTTGTGGATTGAAAGATGTAGTGAAATACGGAACAAAGTGAAATAATTAATAATTTTAATTGATAATTTTCTTCAATAATTTTTACATTCCGAAATGAAAAAAATGTAAACAAAAATCTATCAAAAAGCTTCGTTGTAATGTATAATTTTGTAAAACATTTGTTTGAGAAGTCTGTTGCAACCTTTTAAGATCAAAGTAAAAATGAACGTAGCACTAAAAAGCAAGTTACGAAGTAAATAAGTCAAGAAAAATTGCATATCTTTGTTAAATAAAGAATATGAAGAATATATAATACTATAATTTATTAATGAAAGGGTGAAAAATGAATTTTAATTACAGAATATGCACAGATGGAAAGTTCAAGTAAAATGCGCTTTAAAACACGCTTTCCAAAATGCTGATTAAAAAATATGTTCATAATTCTATAATTAAATGAAATTATAAATTTATACCGGATTTTAGTGAATTTCCTCTAACTCGTTCGTACATTTAAATAAATAACTATACACTATACATCGTCTCTACAAATTATTCATCTCAACGTTGGAAATTTAAACAGAACAAAATTTGAAAAAAATCGATGATGTCATAAATATAATTGTAGAAATTTATTTTCGAATTTGCGATTCTCTTGCCGAGAGATATCGCAATAGTACAAATTGCTCTCACGACGTTTTGTATTTATTATTATCGCGTTCTTAATACTACAAAATAAAGTACTGCCGTTTCTCAGTAATAAATGAAGTTATAACTTATATACAGTTGGACATGAAACTGTACTTTCCACAAAATATTTCCAACTGAAGTTGTAAAAATTTCGACTTGTACCATCCACGATTCACAGCCCATCGATTGAACTTGTAAAAGTGAATTATTTGACGTGGAAAATTGTACTTGAAAATTGAAAGATCTTTGAAGTTCTGGCGAGGATGGTTCAGTTCAGCTTCTAAGAGGTTGACAAGAGCAATCGATCGCGATCTATGACTGGAAAAAATGAAATCACTTGTAAGGCGGCGTGTTTAAACAAACAGGCAGTCACGACCAGTTCAATCTTTCATTGTCGAACGCAGGAGGCAACCATGCGAAGCTCAGTACGCGTTGCACCCTGCCGGTGTTTGCCAATTTCAATGCAAATATAGCAGATCTTCCCCACCTATGCAAACGTATCACCAGCCTCTAACCTATTGGCCTTGCTCGAACGCGGAGTATTTGCTCTCTCTGGAGACTACACGACTCGGTTACAGCCACCGCGAATCTGGCGAATATAATTCCGCGGCTCATCACCCCCAGATACTTGAAAATCTTATAGAAATCGAACGATCAGAACGTCATGCTCGTGACGCATAACGTTATTCGCAGATTAGTATAACACACGCGTCACATCAATTTGCGCGAGCGCTGTCGAGTAATTGAACTTTTGAGTAGCGAGATGAAATAGCGAGAAATATAGAAAATAAATTTTAACGCGAACGGTATGTTGTCTTACTTTCGCAGTATTCGTTTCCTTTTTCTTTCATTGGATCGATTTGAATGTTCTTTGAAAGACTATTTTGCAAAACACAAGTTTTGTACTGTCTGCTACAAGAGAGAAAGAAAAGATGTAATATATTTTTCAAAATTTCTCATCTTTTTCTCATTACACCTTCTCCTTTATTATCTTGTTAAATTTCTTACTCTCTTTCTACTTCTACCTGTTATTATTTTTAAACAATTAATGTTAAATTGTTAGATCTAGTATCGTTTCAAGTTGTAAAGTGACTTTGATTATTATTAAAGAAGAGAGAATATTAAAATTCTTTTAAAATTATCAGGATTATGTTGCGCAATTGCATATAATTTTTTATTCTCTGTGTTATTATTTGTAAGAATACTTCTCCTAGCAATTACTGATAAAAATAAGAGTTGCGACACTTATCCATCGAGAGAGGTGTATTTCAATTATTTTGAAATAACGCGAACATAAACTCTGATAAGGATTAAACTCACCTTTCTGCCCGTTGCTCAAGGTTATGTCCTGGCCATCCTCGCGTCGCCAGGTAATGTTAGGTGCCGGTGATCCCGTCGCTTCGCAATGTAAACTCACTTTACTGCCTTCTGGCACCACCATGTCCGTGCTCGTTGGATAGTCCAAAATATTTGGAGGAACTTGAAATACGAAATAGAATTGTTTAATTATTATAATGTTAATCGTTTGCTATCTAAAACTGGTTACGTTAATCATTCAATTGTCACAAACAAGTTAAATTACGTCACGATAATTTCGCTGGAAAAATTTTTAGCTTGATCCATGTAAAATATTCAGACAGTAAATTATACAAAAGTTCTAACAAGACAAGAATTCGTAGTCTTCAATAATTAATACCAGCATTTCAAATTTAGGAGCAATGTTGTCTCCGACGTTATACATATTTATACGTTTATTTATTATTTATAATAACGTTGTACCAATGTATTCTTGGAATAACTTCGAACGTCGGATTTTTAATTATTTTGCTGTACGTGTATTCGCTACGAATATTCTTTACGCGTTCGTGAAACAGAAAATTGTCGTCCCTTTGATATCTGCAACAACGGCAGAAATCGGAATTTCGGTCAAAGAATAAACACAGAGAGGGCTGCTTGGAATATTTCTGCTGTTCAAACTGACATATCCTTCTAAATCCACGTGCATATATAAGACACAAGAAATAGAATTCCCGATTGCGTTCGTGCGCTTTGTAGTTTGATTTCCAGCGGACGGGGATACGAAAAATGCGAGGAGATTTCATTTAAAAATCGTATCGGTCAGTCCGCGGAGCAACCCGCGAGTTTATCACCTGAAAGAATAAATTCCTCTCGTACTACGTGCGAGAGATCCTTTTGTCCCGTTGCTGGTAATTTCCCCTGCAGAGAATTCAGATTTATTAACGTCACTATCTTAATTTCAAGTAGTCATAAATTATTCTTTGTAAGTCTGAGCCGTGATTCCGCCATCGCTATTACACGTCTCCACCTTTGTTAAGCGCCAGACATTGTGTCGGAAGGAGAGAGAGAGAGAGAGAGAGAGAGAGAGAGAAACGTTTGATACCTTTGCCAGCGCAGTTTCCACCTTCGTATTGCACATTTTGTATCACATCTCGCAACGGGGTCAGCAGGTGTTTTGTGGAAATAAAATTGCAACCTGTTTTCAGTTTACGAAACATAAATTCAGATTTATCTGCAGGAATGATCTGTTACGTCGGATCATAAACATCTGTGTCTACGTGATTTGTTTTACGATACTGGACGATGTATTGTCGGCAACGCGTTTAGCATTATCACAATGATAATAATGGTACGTCTGCGTTTCAGCAATTTATCTCTTGGTCGAATTAAAAATTTCGATAAACGTAGGAAACACATTAGTATAATAATAATAACATAGAATACAGAAGAAAATGTATCCTGCTTCACTTTAATTTTTTATTACTACTAATTTTTGTTCGCGAGACAAAGAGAAAGTTACATCATTTTTCAATAAATGGAGTAAATTAAAAAGTGAATTCACTCGTAAAGGAGTTTGCAATATCGAATTAAATAACGCACGTACTTTTGATTAAATTTCGAAAGAATCAGCGAATCGTTGACTTTAAATCAACGTGAATAACTAACTGAAATCGAAAATTTTAATTATTCCTTACAATTTTTAAAATACACATATCGTAAACATTTGTCTTTGAGTACAAGTATAATCAAATTATAAAAGTTCATTTCATAAACAGATCACGCGGCTGTCACAGTGGAGAGCTTAAAACATTAAAATTCTTTAAACTTCTCCCATTTAAAATTCTGTAAACTTTCTTGACGTTATTTCATTTACTATGTGCAAAGGAAACTGGAAGATAGAGCTTTATTATTATTATTATGCAATTATTAATTGTAATTAATTCTCATCGTTCCACTAATGAGATATTTCGCTAAAATACACCACGCTTGTTTTATTTCAAATACAATTTTTATAAAAAAAAAAAAAAGTTCCTTGTCACAAAGTAAATTGCATTAATTTAGTTCACATCAAGGAGAATATATATAATCTTTTCTTTTCACTAAAGACTTTGCAAGTTATTGGAAATTATGACTGGTCCTAATTCAATGGCCGAGGGGTTGCAAATTTGAATAATACTGTTTGTCGGTGGAAATTCAATCGATATTTGATACAGCAAACAGTACGATTCAGAAGAGCAGAGGTCGTTTCGAAGCATTTGCCGACTTATTGGGTCAGATCATGCAAGAAAAATGAAGTCCTCTGCATTTATTTCAGCGAGCTGGCATCACACTGACCCGGTGCCATCCGACATCGCGTTAGGTCATGCGTGACACTCCGCATACAAGGGGATCCGCGTTTCCACGCCTCTGTTCTTGCGTGACTACGTGTTTGCGTTTAACCGAGAATTATTAATTAATACACGGGAAAATATTTTGTTTCCGCGTTTTTTTCTTCTTTTTTATTTTGGAGGGTGTGTACACGCGCTCGTAAAACTGTGACGACCTTCTTCAGTATCTAACATCTGTATAATGAACCACGCGGAGATTTAACTACCGTTACGTAAATTCGCGTCTCGTGTGTGTTACAGGAGGGGCGCGTTTTCTCCTGAAAAATATAAAAACGCGCAGAACTAGTAACTTAATACGACACATTTCGAGGAAAGGATAAACTTAGAAGTATAGCCACGCGTGGAACTAGTAACTTTATACGGTGGAATGTACAGCGGAATAAATTAAAATGAATTACAAATGCAAATAAATATAAAATTGCATAATAATATATATATATATATATAATTGTAGATTAAGAAACAGACAACACAGAATATGTTGATATTCGTATGATATAGTATAAATTGCGAATTCAAGTAATAATATATGACAATTGAGATATATAATATAAATTGGAAAAGCACGATCATTTTTTATTTCGATTCATTAAAAAACACATTACGTTAATGTACCATTTTAACTAATTTATAATATCGAATATTATTCTTTAATATTGCAAATATGAAGGGAAAATTCAAGGATTTCTTTAACATCTTTTCATCAAGGCTTGCGCCTATAATTTCAAAAAATTGAAATATTTATAATATAAAATAATAATGGATTAAATGTGATTATGTGTACATGTACTTTATTACATTTCATACTACTTCCAGAAGCGTCTCCCTGATTAATGTCTAATACTATTGCGATAGTAGCAATACAAATTGAAAGCAACATATTTTGTTGAATTCTATATAATACAAATAACAATTACATATTATTACCACACAACACGGTATAATATAAAGTTTTAATTTATAAATAAACAATATACAGTGCACAATAAGTAATACATAGCTTACGATGTATTGCAATTAAAAACTATAAATTATAAAAGAAAGGGGAAATTGAGCGAATTAATCAAACAAAGTGAAATTGTTGATCTTCCAATTCCCTTATATAATCCGCTTTTTTATCGTTTCGTACTACTTGTTCGTACTCCGATCATGTGACGCAACATAATATAACATATAAAATACAAAAATTTAAAGTTGTAAATAATTTACAATATATAATAACTTCTAACAAATAAATAAATAATATATATAATATAATAATTGATAAAATAAAATAATTAAATAATATAATAAAATAACAATATATAATAAATTACTTACGAAAGTAAGAAAAATTAAAAGGAATAAAAATCTTTGCTTTTGTCCACTTCGTTTTCGTCTTGTACTACTTGCTCGTGCATCAACATCGTTATCGCTGTTTAACAACCGGCGCGTCAGAAGCTTTCGAACGGACACGTGTCACCGTCGCTACGCAAAAACGAAGCGAGATTCATAAAATGACAAACGGAGAAATCAATCGGTGCTCCGTTCGGTAGCCGGAAATTCGCGCTCACGTGCACGCACATACGGCCGATGTTACCCGTATTTTCGAAGCAATAAATCCATCCCCCTCTCATTCGCATTCCGTTTACGGGGCGAGTTTCACCCGGTTGTCGTAACACTTAACGCAACAATAACGTCCCCCAAGTTACATTCAACACCGTCCACGCCGGCTAAGTATATCTGTTCACCCATAAATTCTACTATTGTATATATATGTGTGTGTGTGTGGGGGTGCGCGCATTCGTTCATACAGCACGTACAACCCATCTACGAACCGAAGAGGGGTGAAATGCACGGGCGGGTAGGATTTGCGCGAGCAAGAAGATACGCGTAATAAAGTAGGGAATGATAACGTCAAGCGACGAAGCTGCAGCATCGACGGAAACAAAAATGGTAACGGATTCCTCTGGATGTCCCCTGAATGTCCTCTGGCCCCGAGACTTCTAGTTGGAACAATTAAAACCCGGCTCTTTTAACTCGTTCCCCGTGTGTCTACCGTCCAACGGGGATGGCTCTTCAAACCGCAAACGCACCGTGGTTTACGTTTGTTGACGACAGAGAGATAGGGATTGCATTTACGTTGTCGTTCGCGGGACCGAGAGAGTTCCCATGCTAGGTCGTTTTCACGTAGCGAACTTACTTATTCATAGATGGAAAAGTTTTGTTTTGTTTTTTTTTCCAATGTTTTCTCTTTCTAAATTTTGTAGAGGATTTGTGGGATTTTCGCGGCACTTGCCGCGTCTGTGATCAAATTAACTAATCACGGACTTGACGCAATTCTTTTCATTCAATTTGTGTTGTCGAGTTTTCATTTTAATATTAATTTCTTCGTCGCTGTCTAGAGTGATTTTCTGATAATTCGAGAAATTGAGATATTTATAACGCGATGAATTATTGCTTGATGAATTAATTTTCTATTTATTTTTAGATCACTGGGAAAAGCATGGAAAACCAAAATTTTCACTCATTCATAGCAACAGAACCAATCGCCGATGAACGTCACTGTGATCGTGCGATATCGTATTTCCATCTTAAAGAGTCAGAAACGAAAATCAATTCACTCCAATACCAAACTCAAACTTACGAAACCGAACGGAGCATAAAGAATGTAATACACTGGCGAGCCAATTTCCTCTCGGTTCTGTCCAAAGTGAAAGCGCACACGCACGCTCGCGCGCGGACAAGTGTAAGTACACGCGAGCCGAGCAAGTAGGATATCACACAAAACCCCAGACATCTCCCATTCCGACCGTGCTTCCATTAAAGTCATGACTTTCTCCGCCGTTCTTTCTCCTCGACTTCCCTCCCCGAGCGTCGAACAAACGCGTCCCTCGCGAGTAATGTCTTAGCCAGATTCGCCTACATGCGAATCGACCGGAAGCTAGCTGTGGTTAGCGGGCAAGGGAGAGAACAGGCGGAGAGGCGAGAGGGCCGAAGGGCTACTCGCTGGAAGGGAGAGATGGGACGAGGGGGTCGATTTTATTCCGTCCTACGGCCGGAACTCGATTTGCGGTTGAGTACCCGTATGGGTGATGCTGAATTGGCGGGTCAAAGCCAACCCGGTCAGTCTATCGATGCTCTCTCACTTGTACGCTATCTCTGTTCCCTTTGCCACTTTCTCTCTCTCTCTCTCTCTCTCTCTCACTTGTTCTCGCGCAGTGCTCACGGGGATGTCCATACGTTCGTTCCAGCTTGCCACGCTTACCTTCTGACCCTACGGCGAATCCGTGACGCGAACACGCTGCCGCGTCGCTACGATCCGCTAGCCACCTAACACCTGCTAACTCGATACGATCGAGTTAGATACAGAAAGAGAGAGAGAGAGAGAGGGAGATACACTGTCGAGATGACGACGAGAGAAAGCCAACGCGTGAAGGAAGCATGCTCGAGATTAACGCCAGCTTCATTTACATGTTTGGCTTCCTCGTTGCTACTACCTCCTGCACCGTCATGGGATTCGTAATGATAGTTTCGACATATTTACTTGCTGTTTGAACGTTCTATTCGGAGTTCCGCCGGGTAGTTTAGTTTTACCGGATATCGCGATGGAAACGATTAAATGAGAATGAGTTGTATATATATATGTGTGTATATATATATATGAGTTGGTAATTTGAACTATAGAATCATAGGCGTGCTTGAATGACGGGAAACAATGGCGTGGTGCAAGTTCGGTCTTGTTTTTGCTAGTGCTATTCGGATGAATTTGGCATACTAAATCCGTACTGATCGGGTATTACTATTTTGCGGTAGTGGGAACGCTTGGGACTTAATTTCGCTGAATTTCGAAAGTACAATTCTGATTCATTCACTACAGTATATGATTCGAACGACGCAGTTGAAAAAAAAAAAAAAATAGAACTTTCATAATTGAATAGAATGGTAATCGACAAATGTATTTTTACGATTAGTGAATGCAAATAATTCAGAATTGATGTCGAAACGTTATTTCAGCGATACGAAAATGTCAGAATTTAAGTTATCTAAATTCGACGTACATTTAGTACGTGTCGATCTACATATGTAGCACGAATGCAAAAACGGCGTAGGGGATCGAAACAGACAGGTGGCACAAGCCGCGCACACAGATAGCACCAGCCATACACGTAACAAGGAAATATGCGGTGAATATTTAAAGATATGGAGCTTATAATTTACTCTTGTTCCAAACGTAATTAACATTGCTCTAGGCTGTCCAACGAAGCCTGGAGGAATCGCTCCTATCAACCTAACAGTCTAAATATAGGACGGTTATTCCGTTTAGCCACAGCAATCATCTTTACCATCTGAAAACGCTAAATGCCTTTCTGGTATAGCGTTTATATATACGTTCAAACGTTATCTCCCAGATTAATAAGATTGACTATCCCAATAACAGGTAATAGATAATTTATTCAAAGCAAAGAAGATTCGGCTATTGAATTATGAAAGGTGTATCTCGATCGTGGCAAATGTATGATCAACAGACGCAGATTAATGGAAAATCGAAAGTTACGAAACTGGACATGATGTGCAGAAATATGTAAAATATCTAATAACAGTAGAATATTTGTTACAATTAATTTTTCTGCATTTATGAAAAATTTGGAGATGAAAAAATTCATGTGAACGCACAAAAATATACTTAAAAATGTTTAAAATATTATAATTATAATTATATCTGAAACATTGTAATAATGTTATATAATACTATATATAATTATATAGTATTTGTTACAATATTTAGTGGAAGAAGCAACATTCTTATTTAGATTCCATTTGTTTAATTATATTTCTAAAAGTTTAAAAATCCACAAAAAGTTGCAATTTAGTTAATAATACGCAGTAGATGAAACAAATTTCTCTCTAGGTTATATTTCTTCAGACCATAGTTTAAAATATATAAAAAGAAAAAGGAGTGATAATAACTTCCATTTTACAAAGTAATTATTTTATCATGAACACTTCTGAACATTCTAAGAGAACCCATAAATAAGATCGTAATACAATAAAATTTATAATTTTATTAAATGAATGAATTTTGTAGAAGGTAGAAATTTAGTAATTTTATTTTCTTAATAATAAGGCAGTAGCACGGAAATGTACGTACAAAATGAATGAGAATTTTAATCAGATCGCTGAGATAAATTTAATATGCTTTATTTAAAATTCTATAACTCGTAAAATTATCGAACCTGAAGTAATGTAATAGACAGTTGTAAATTATGACTACGGTCTTTGAAGTGAAAACATAAATAGACTGAGTAAACTTATAACTAAAGAAATGGAGTTTAAAGAGAAATTTGTTTGATACTATAATAACCAAAACCAAATACTACTCTACTTTAATATGTTTAGTATATTTTTTTTTATATTATATGTTTATTGCAAACTTTTCCAAAAATGCAGTCTGATTACAAGAAATTTTAATAATTTTAGTCGACAAACTAAACGTTTCAGCCACCATATCTGCGTACGATAATAAATATTTCTTTCGAACATCGTGAAATCTAAACTGTTGGAACTTTTTTTTGCAGACAAAGTGTAGAATGTGCTTCAATAAATAAATTTTTCGCACGGTAAGCTAGACAATAAATAGCTTTCATCGAGAAAGATTAGCTTAAATGTATCAGCCTGGGTCCGCTTGGTTTAGTTCGGTTTTCCATTTTTATTCCCGATATGACAGTACAGTCATTCAGATTCTTTATATTTGTAAAATTGCATTCACCATGGATTAAAGTGAATTGAATTCAGAGTGAAAAGGTAGACGAGATACGTTGCCAGAAGTGTCATCGATTCGATCTTTCCTCTCGATGGTTATAGATATACGACATCTCTTTGCAGTAATGGAACTATGTGACGTTACTGTATGACGTTATTTCACCTCAAAAAATACATAATTTCCTATAATTTGCATAAATATCAATCATTTTTACGAATATTTTATGTTCATCATATTCTTTTTTTTTTTTTTTTTTTTGTGGCGAATATAAAATAATATATATGATGAATATCGTGAATTTTCAAATGGGATTGTACGTTAGATTATTAAAATTTTGGATATCTAATTTTGTATTTTATTATTTTCCCTGACAGCGATTAATAACGAAATAAAAAGTTCCAAAATCAAGTAAAACGTACAGTTCAAACTGTTACGCCAATAACATCGTAGAATGGTTTCTTACATAAAATGGTTTAATTTGCACAAAGATTCTAATTTTCTTCTTTTCGTAAAAAGTTGAACAATTCAAAATTTAAAAAGAGTTGAAGTATTTTATTGGTATTAAGTAAAGTGGCTACTTATTAAAATTACTAATTAGTTTAGTTAATGGCCAAGTATCAAGTAAAGTGGTATTCTAATTACATTACCGTGCTTGAAATGAAATTTTTCAAAAATTACCCGTACTTGTAAAGTTTTAAAGAGAGATTGCACTACTCGATTATGGTAAATTACTTTGGCAAATTATTTGCGAGGCTTGATTTGGTTGCTGAGGCAAAGTAAAATTAGATTGTCTACTTCCAACAAACATATTCGCAGATATTGTTTTAAAATCATAATTATTACTAGCTAGCTAATAAAAAATATACACAACCAAAATAGAATAAATTTAATATTTAACATTTAATTGTAATATTTAGTGTGTAAAATAACACCTAGATTTCGTTTCAAAAATATAAGGTTGCACGTCTGTTCCGTGGTTATGACAAATTAAGACCGAACAATTGATACGTGAACATTTAATGTTACAGTCAATGTATCAAGAAAATGTCAAAAAACGTGTTGCGAATAATTATTAATATCATCGTCGTGTTTAGTTTGGTAAATCATTGACACTCGCGGTGTAGGTGTAACGCTGTTGTAAATCTTGGCTTGTAACTCGCGCAGCAACCGTCCCTGCAACTCATGTATCCTCGAAACAACAAGAACGAAAACCGCGAGCGGTCGCGTAATTTATAATCGTTAAACAAGGGAATTTTTCGCCGGCGATTATCCCTATTGTCTAGGTAGAGACCAGATAGGTTTGCCGGTTCGAAAGGCAACTTCTTGCATCCTGCATCAATCTGAATCTGGCTCGTTTATCCTGTCCCGTGCCTCCCAACTTCGCTCCTAACGCTCGCCGGAGTTCACCCTTTTCCATCGTAACCGACGGCGGCAGCCTCGTGAAACGTCCTTCCTACCCGATCACACTGACATTTCGTGCCGAGCCAGCCCGGGATTGAAACCAGAGAGTTAAAAAAGAGCCGTTCGCTGAACGATCACCGCAACCGGAGCGTGGTTTAATTTCGATGCGTAAATCGAACGATCGTCCGACCGAGGCTCTCGCATGCGTCGCTGGACGTGGCGTGTACGAAAATAAAAGATTCGTTATTGAGTTCGAACGATATTGTAACCCCGTGCACTCTCACCGACAACCGCGCGAGGGGGGGACAGCGTCTAATAAATTTTCCCCTGGAGCAAGAGGGCCGAGACGTGTCTCGTTTCAAGGGGGAGGGAAGGTGGCGGTGTAAAGAAAAAAAAAAAAAAAAAATGGTAGCTTTTTGAACAGCCGTCGCGTCGGTTGTTCTACTTTTCTTTTTTTTTTTTTTCATTATAAAAGTTGGATTGTACGCGGAGCTGGTTAGGCAGTTTAATTGCACGCGATATAGAAAAAATGTGATAAACTATTCACCAACGATAGAAATTTATCGCTAGCCACTGCGATCCCTTCTTCGTAATTAATCGGTTTTGTTCTGGTGGAAGTATCGAAATAGTTATCGTTGTTTGGTGAAAAGTAATTCTAGTTATTCGGACAGTTAGTTATCTTTCACTTTGATTGTTCCCCGACTAAATACTTTATTCGTATCTCGAATCGAATCTAATAATATCGAAAAAATTTCTACCTTCGATCTGAGTGAATCGATAACTTGGGATTCGACGCGGCTTCAAGTTAATAATAGATGACGATCTCCGCAAAATTTTTGACGTATCCGACCATGAAGAATCGAGCAATATATTAAAAATAAATTATAAATGCTGAAATTTCTCAAATTTTATACAGCTGCGGAATCTAGTTATAAAATCGTTAAAATTCATAGTTTCAATATGTTAAAAAATAGAATTTGGAAATGTAAATTTATTGAAAAGAATTGCAAATAAAATTAATTGCGATAATTTCATATTCAGTTGTATAATTATTAGCATTTTGTTTAGTTAATTATTTCATACTGTTTTACGCGTTTCGTTAAAGTTGGATAGGAAATCAATCGTACATAAAAATCTTATATGCGAGAGCACGTAATGTGTACATGTATAATGCAAAGATACGTAACCTTTAATCAGACAGATATGCCACAACGAAATACGAATTTAAATAAAAAATAAATTTTTTTAAATGTGAAATGATATAAAAGAGACATTCAGCTGTAAATTATGAACACAGTGACATAAATAATCGTCAAGTTGAAGGAAAGTTTTATCTCTAAATAAAGATTTATCTCATTATATAAGCTGCGGAATGATATGTTTGATTTTTATTTATGAGTGCTAAATGTAAAACTTCGATAAAACATCGTGACGAGTGGATCTAAATCTTCATACAAGGAAAACGTAACTCTTGCTCGGTAAAAAGGGGAAAATTAAGTATCATTTGAAAAAGTTCGATCATTAAAAAAAACAACTTTATAATTATTCTTTATTCGAACAGCACGTGCAGTAACGTTAATCGGACTTTCATTTCTATTTTGATCTCCATATTTGTAACATTAACATTACCAACGAGAATCGTCGAGTTTTGAATTTCCAAACGAAAAATTATAATATTTTTACCATTGTATATCTATGTTAATCTATGTCTACCGCTTGAAATCACCATAATTTTATGAAATTAAAATGTTTAAAATTACATGGCAAATTTTTGCGTAATGGATTTGCACGTGTCTACTTAATTACATTTCGTACTACTCGCAGAAATGTCTTCGTGATGTCAGCGTCTAATGCTACTTCTTCATTTACGAGCAATATATCTTTCCGATCAAATTTTAAATGTGAACAAAAATTGCATATTTTTAAAACAACATAAATTACATAATGCAATATAACATAATCTAAATTACAATGTAAAGGAATTTAACATTATGAATAGTTACGATACATGTAATATATCTAACTAGCTCGCGCAATAATATTAATGCGATCATTATTTGTATCCTATAGCATAAAATTTTTCAATTCATTTTCGAATTTCCACGCGTAAGTAGGTTTAATAACGTTGGTTTGATTTGATTTTCAATAATTTTACATTCAATTTAATCAATTTTAATTTGCTCGCAACCTTATTGTATCGTTCATCTGCAAATTTTTCAAACAAAAAGATTGATACATTTTGTTTGTTATTGCTTGCTCGTATGTACAATTATAATTGTGTGCAATCACGGAAAAAGGAAATATATTCTCCGCAGAGCTAAACTCTATTGCGGACAGAGTAGAGAGACAAAGCACTTTATCACTTATAAAATATGCAACTTACAAGTTTGATGCTACCAGCAAGCTGTATATTCCCACAAGAAGATTACAAAAGTGACAGGAACGTACTATAGTTCCTATCTATATCTCGCGAACAAATCGTTTTGCATGAAAATTCCAAACAACAGAAAAAAAAGAAACACTACATTAATAATAACGAACTGTACCGAGGTATATTTTTCATTCCTCTTTGCTAAATTTTATTTTCTAAGAATGTAGAAACACTTACTTTGACCTGTCGTTTAATCATAAACACGTCGCGCGTTTAAAAACAAATAAAATGAAAATAGTACCACAAATAGTCGTAGGTACGATTATTTTAAATCGGTCCTCTTTTCTTCCATAAATCCGTTCACCGTCGTCGCGGTATAATCTGAATTTTAACTCGCACCGCGTATTTCGAAACCATGGAATAATTACTCTAAAATTAGTCGAAAATTTTTCGCTGAACATTGCTTCCACAAACAAAAGTGTTCCTGGGTTTTAATCAGAACTTTGTTGTCCCGGCACTTGCAATTTCATACCCAGCCTGAATATTCATAAACTTAAATTCGTTACGCGGCGCAAAGAGGGTTTTACGTGTTCCGCCTTTGTCGAAGCGTTAAAAAACATAAAACAAACACTCGATGACGCGCCCCGAAGGACAATAGGACAAAAATCTTTCCTTTGCAACGTTATCGGTTTTGTTCCGTTAAATCTATTAATCGATACGACGCTATATTCGACACTGTAGTACGTAATTCAACACTGGAATTCGATTTCAAACAGCACGTCATTTCCTTCGCTGTTAATTACATCTTTCGCGATGCTATGAATAATTCCGAACGAGATTTAGTAATTTAATTAGCCGCTGACAATTTCAGACACGATTATAAATAAAATAACTGCGACAAAATTATTATTTCGATTATTTTATTAATTATATAATACAGATCTTCTTCATTATTCTCGTACGAAATTAATTTATTGCACGCGTTGACTGAATTTTCAGATCAGAGTTTCTTTTAAATAAAGGAACTGATTCGTTTGATATTTCTATAAAATTAAACGACAGGTCAAAGTAAGTGTTTCTACATTCTTAGAAAATAAAATTTAGCAAAGAGGAATGAAAAATATACCTCGGTACAGTTTGTTGTTATTAATATGATGAAGAACGAAATGTTTAATAAGTCATTAATTCGCATGGGGTCTCTGTTGTAATTTGACTTGTAATTCGTTGAATGACTTTAAATTATTATATCGAGATTTCGAAAAAAAAAAAAATGTTAATAGTTAATGGATCAAAAACGACCTATTGATATTAGTAGCGACTGTGATCTTCACTTAAATTAATTCACGTTTTAAATCGATATTTTATCAAACTGTCTATTTATTCATTTTTACACAGAATGAAACGTGACATTGGGATATTTTTGTAAATAGACTGCGAATATTTATACGTTTTTATGACGCTAAATGGAACCTAAATAAAAATTTCGTTTCACATATTGAATTTTAGAATATGTACTTTTGGATATTTTATTATCCATTCTGTGGAAAAAAGAAATATACGTTAAAGTATTTTGGAAAAGCAACGGTCTTTCATTTAATTCACAAAATGGAAAATGTCGATTAAATTTCGAGTTGGAGAGTATATTTTCAAATGTGTACAAGTGTAATTTGTGCCAAGATTATTAATTGAGTTACATGACATAATTAAAACCATTATTTAATAAATGTATGTTCGTATAAATATCTTGTATATTTTTCTTTCCTCACTTATTCTTATATCTATACTTGTAGAAAACTACAAACAAAGAAATCGATTTCTAACAAAAAAAAGAAAAGATAAAATCGAAAGAAACTAGATTTTATTGATGAAATGAATGTGCCAAAATAACAGGTACGTTGATTTCTATATTACATTTTTGATGCCATGATAAAGCATTACTCGGATGGAACGGATCTTATTCAATGTTGAAAAGCGTTAAATATGTATTTCTATAACGTGCTATTTCCGCGTAAATAGAATGATGAAATCTACCAGTGTCTAAAGTTCTACAACTACAGCAGGACTTCATTTATCTGAATCCATCAGGGAATTTATCTAAGTAAGTTTATACATAATAGTAATTTTACTGATTTCCCCCTATATCGCTCAATTTCTACGATTATGTTATAAGAGTTTGCGCCAAGAATGAACACAATTGGCGAAAGTTCAACCAGGCGCTCATTAAAATTTCATCTCAATAAAATTCGTTTCAATTTCTACCGTATATAGCAGAACTCGGTTTGTTTAAACTAGTCAGGGAACAAACGACTTCTATAATTGAAGTTTACCAATTTTCCCGTTTCTCGTTTACATAATTCAGATAAAAGAATCCAATCGGCAAGAATTCAGTTGATTGGACGTTAACTGAGATTTCATTCCAATGCAATTCAGATAGATGTTAAAAATAATAATAAATGCTACTATTATAAATATTTATACGAGTTAAAGACCCTTCTCCACCCTTCTCGACAACCCTTATATAGTTACACTTTATAATTACAGTCTAGTTCAATCATTCGAACGTGTAACGTTGATAATTCGTTAGTTAACAACAACATTGTTAAGTTGATAACTCGTGTTAACAATCACTCAACCGAGGTCATTGTCACGTGAAAAGTGATTCGTACGTAGATATCCCGTTCGTCCCAAAGCGAAGGCATTCGAACATCCACGAATCGCTTGACTTTTATTCGGGTGTCCGTCAAACAGAACGAGATAACGATTACGTTAAAAAACGACGACAACAACAAAAAAAAAAAAAAAAAAAAAAAAAAGAAATGAAAATTAAAAAAGAGAAAAAGATCGTCAAAGTGACACGTCGCTCAAACAAGATTCGATTGTAAAGTCGTTTCAATCACTTTTGTAACTTTGAAAAAGCAGCTCTCTCTCTCTCTTTCTCCTTTTTTTCGTTCGTCCGGCAAATTTTTTAATCAATCTCTTCCGCAGTCGGATCGTAGGGGTAAATAAACGCACAAAGGATTATCAGCGCGGCGGTTTGTCGATGTTAAACATTACATCGGTGAGGGAAAATACCGGAAAAGCGGGGAGGGATGGGGCAGGACAGGGGTACGGTGATTTTGTCCGCACACGCGTGCGTGTCGGTTCGCGCGTATATCCAATCAGCGTGGACTCGCGCTCGTTGAAAAATATTGAAACCTATGGTCTCGCCAGAGCAACAGAGAGAGCTCTTTTCTCACGTGTCGTAGAACAAATTGGATTTATAAATAAATCGTACCCCATTTATTTTCACCGCACAAAAGCCTCGACGCTTGCATACTAGCACGCCAAATAAACGATTAAAACGTATCTATGACCGCTTGAACGTAGCGTTTGCGGGATTATCCGCGACATGTGTAGTGTCTCTCTGTGGCCTGGGCTATATTCGGAAAGGCAGACACCACAGTTCATCGCGATTAACGCGCATATCATGCTGCCATTGCACCTACGTAATGACCCACACATGCACGACACGCGCGCGATACCCGCCAAACACTTGATCTATAACGTATAAACGATGAAAAAAAACCTGTTTTATTCACTGACAATTTGCTTTGACCCGCGTGTTCTCCCCCTCCTCCGCCCTCTAGTTTTTTCGTCACAGCTCTCTTGTCTATTTAACGTCACGAACAATACCGTACGTACGTACGTGTCCTCTGACACTCGACTGCTTTTGTTTTGGGGAACGAGATTATAATTTCTATAACTGATTTTATCGAGCGGCTGTAGGTTAGCCACGGGTAAAATTGATTTTCCAAGAGACTTCGAAAAGAGAATGTTCGATGATTGTGGTAGCTATTGGTGTCAATGTACTTTATATAATAACATTACTATATATATAATATAGACGAAAGTGCTCGAAAGATAATGCAAAATATTGTGTGATTTTTCACAAACGCGAGGATTATTGTGAAACAAAACAAAAATCATGTAACAAACTCAATGCAATGATATTAAATTGTTATTTTAATGTTTGAATATTCTTCTCTCGTTAAATTTTAACTTCCAGCTCACAACAAACTCCTTATTTTCGTACAATATTGTACAAGAACTAATAAAAAATATATAATGCGCAACAGAAAAAAAAAAAAATCATTTAAATCTCTAGAAACATAAACTTCTACATAAATTTCTACGAAAATTTATACCGATTTATTGTACCTCGATATTCACTTTTGTAATTAATTGAACAATGCAATTGAACGGATCAATGGCACAGTCAATTTAATTCTTTCGATCACGACAGCTGACGAACGCGATCAAATATTAATTGTCGTGCAAACATTATCTCTCGCGTACCAGCAGGTTATTCTTAATAACGGCGCATTATCTGCGACGATTAACAAAGGGCTCGATTGTTAAAAATGCTGATGAACACGTAAATGCGAATGACGACGCCCCGGTAGTACGTTTCCGGCTCGTATCAAGAAGCACGATCTAGAAATTCTCTGCAACAGCAGAGGAGGCTAATCTGATTCGTCGCGCGATCATGCAGGCGCGCGTCACAGGCAAATGAATCGTATTTTCGCGACGTATGCGTATACGTGGAATGAGAATTATTTCAGGGTAAACGAAGCATTGTTTATAGATAATATTGCAGATTTCCAAATCATTGATACGCGAACGGAGTTCCGAGTGATGTTATCGAATCGTCGAATTACCCAGTACTTGTTATTTCATAACCCAATTTTACAAGGGTTGTTGGTACACAGTGACTCGCGATGAAACTCGTCGGATACGCGTTTTTTGTAAATTCTACCTCCAAGTGTACACACCACGGATCTCTTTAGACCATGATTTTTCCATCAAATACGCGTGCAAACAATACGTATTTCCTTTTTCCTCCCCCCCCCCCTCTTTTTTCTGGAAAAAGCGCTTGATTTATATATTTTCATGCAAATTTGAGTTTTTCAAATTTTACCCCGATACGACGACGACGAAACGTTTCACGTCGCGTATTTGTTATTTTCGTTATGAATACTTTCCGTGCGAATTATTTTATTCAAATTATACCTGTGCATTTGTGGGCTATCGACCTTTAACTGTTTCTCACAGGTGTAATTTACGTGGCAGATGTCATAGATAGAAGAATTCGCTCTACTTGAAGCGATAGTATCTTCAAATAATTTATATACATCGCGTTGGAGAAAAAGGACATTAGTTTACAGTAGCTTCGTGTACAACGCTAAACATACTTATCTGATTTCTTCCTTAATGAAAAAATATTACAATTTTTAATTGTAGCAGCGAAGAGCATAGTTGAACGACAACGAAGAAGAATTGTCGACGAGTCAAACGAATGCAACTTAGTACAAAAAGAAAAAAGATCATGTAACGATTCACTCGCTCTCATTTCAAGGCGTGAAGCTTCTGCTTCGACTGTCTTCCGACTTTGTGAAAAAGCAGAGACACCGTTTTCTCTCACCGAAAATTGTAAAAGTTCGAACGCGCGTGAAAACATTAAAAAGTTTTCTTCGCAATTACACATACCGAGCTTTCGAAGATTGAAATTTTCCCGTTGCAACGAGTCGTTAAAATGCTCGCTGTACGATTTTTTTAGACCGTTTTGTTCAATTTGGAACATTACGGTCAAACGACTTTTCGAATTTTTGTGATTTAACTCTGATAGTCAATGTTGGTCGTAGTAAAGGAGAGACTTCGAAACGACGATGGATCTGCAACAGTTACGAAAAAAAAAAAAGGAAAAGAATGTTTTAGTGTCTTTACGTACGTTTAAATTTTTACGGTTTTCGAGAAAAAACGTACGTCCAGTCGTCTTTGAAAAAAGCGTCTCGAAGAATTCATCGTCATTAATACAATCACGCTGTTTACCATTTACGATAATCATATTTCGCTGACGACAAATCACCGACACTGAAAGTATTCAACTTTCTTCACTCGTTTCGATTAAATCACGTCGATGTGAAATTAATTATCCACCAGGAATGTCGCACGGTTAATTAAGGAAGGCCACGTGTCCGTCGGAGAGTTTTATTAACGCTCGAGTCAAAGACGGCTTATCTCGTCAATTGATTACCCGGCTGTGTGCGTACGCGTATACGCGCTGTCTATTTTGACGTTTAATTTCCCGCTTAAGGAGAAGCCTTACGTGACAACGGATTGTCGGTTAATTAGCACGTTCAAGCTTGCCGTGACTTCGTGAATAATTCAAAGTGTCTTGCGTTTCATTCGCGGCCGATCGAGTGTGTGCCGATGGGTTACTTGCGACTACCGTGTCTGCGCCTCGCGCGCCTAAATAAGCTCGTTCGAGCGACAATTAACTGCTGGAATAGATCAGTTTATAGAATCGTCGAAAGGCTCGACCGATTTCGACGTGCGCACGTACGGCACGTGCTGCCTAATCATCGTTGTATTTGCTGAATACAGAATGTGTCCTGTGTCGGTTCTACACGGACTATCTACGGGATACCGTGTCATTCGGTAGTTAATTAAATGTGACGACGAAGCGTGAATTACGCATAAATTGGAGTTCGATGACAAGACGCTGAAGGGCAAAAGGGGTACATGTACAAGTCAATTTATAAAGGAAAAGCGATGCATAGAATTAGGACGAGAGAATCTAAAATTTGAGAAGTTTAATATGCAACATTTGTGAGGAGACGATGCTTGATCGATATTCGACTCAAAGTCTGACGTCAGATGTTATTTAGAAGAGAAGTAAATTTTCTCGTAACAGTAAAAATGTGATTAATCACAGTGTGGATAAAATGTTCGTTTCTTTTGAAGCTTTAAGCAAGGGTTTATCGCCATTATATAACCTTGGAATAATTATAAAAATAACTAGTAAATTATCGAAATTTTTAAAAATATCACGTAGTTTAAAATTTAATATAAAGATAGATTATATTTAATTTTGACAGATTTAAGTTATTCGATTTGGAAGATGAATATAAAGATAGAAATTATATTTGGCGAAATAATAAAAATTTCATCCTTGTATATACGTATTATATAGTAAAGTTTTACTCGTTCTTATTTAATTAAGCAAAGTTCCAAAGTTTCACGTCTAACTTGTACAATACTTTCTCGGAAATTATGAAATTTGACAAGTATTATTTTCAATCCACTACGTTTCAATGCACTTTATCATAGTACCATTAATACGAGATCAAATTAAGAGGTGAATGTTTAAACATCATCCTAATTTCGCTTTCCTCGAGGATCATATTACAGAATACGTTCAGCAAGATAAAAGAAACTCGCAGCTACGATATCAAATCTTTTCCCTGTGTTTCGTACATCCGTACGAAAGTACAGATTGAATTCATCGAATAGAAACTGCCGGAACAAATCAGTCGCAATCGCAGCGGCGAACTTTCAATTTTTGATTTCTTGATTGAAGCGTTTCCAATTCGTCGGATGACATGATGACGTGAATACGAGAGGGGGAAAAAAAAATCCACTCGAGTTTTTAACTGAGCAAGCTGCATGGTCATTTTAGTAATTGCATTTCCTACCTGTCTGTCGGTTCTACTACGGAATTTTTTACGGAATCGGGCAGGGCTAAAATTCCGCGGAACAAATTAATTCTGCCGAGCAAAACGAGATCAGTTCGAGATCTTCGAACCTGAAGCGTCTGCAACATTCATACGCGCGCGTTGATACATCGTGCACACGTATGATCCTGCGGTTCGTTAATAAGTTTACTTTTATTAGCGATCCAATGGTACGATTAGGAGTATCGGACATCATCATCGGTTGTGAACTGTGTCACTGCAACGCGCCAACACACTCGCACTCCGTGAAATGGATTTTCAAATTGGGGACACGGATATCGAAATTATGAAGAACATCATCCGGCGGCTATAGAATTTCATCAATTAATGCGGCGATGGAAATATTAATTAAAACGCAACGTTTGAAACGCCACCGAAATTCCCGGGTCAGCGAGTTGGATCCCTTCGGATGAACTTTTGTTACATAAATCGTAAATCGTCGGCTTATGTGGAATACAATTGTTTTTTCAGATGAAATAATGCTCGATAGGAATGGCATTAATATTTAAACGTTTCTGGCGGATATCGTGGACAATTTGGAAAGTTTGTATTTGACTCTGATTCGCCAGATGTTTGACATTGTTGCATCAATCTCTTGAAATTTCTCTTTCACGGATGTTTCTACCTTTATGGATTGAAAGTATTTGATAAATACTTGACAGAAGTAATATCAATATTGAGTGTGAATGTTTCCAGAAACGATATATTATGAATGATGATATTAAATATTGATATTAAATGTTACATTTGATATATATATATATATATATATATAATAATTTGGAAAACCTATACTTGATTTTGACGTACGAAACATCCGATTTCATCATGTCGATGTTTCTACATTTCTTTCTCGCGAATTTTATAATTTTGTATGACGTTTTAGAACTGAAAAGTTAACTACGCCAGATTCGTCTCCTGTATATCACATAAATACACATTGACGTATAATTTTTTGTATTGACACTTGACTAGTACTGTGTATTGCAGTAATATAGTTGTCAATCGTAGTTTCTTCATATATTTAATTTCTCGTAAATTATGTATGCGTTTTAAAAAAGTCTCACTAAATCTCCTTTCCATTATATAAATACAAATTACAGTTAGTTTAATAAATCCAGTTGCACAGTGTAGTTGTCAAATTTCCTTGCAATATCGATCAAGAAGCAACAACAGCAATAATTTTATTAAAATTAACTTTTAATAAAATTCTATCGTGACTCGCTGAATTGCTCCAATTTTTACTCAACGCCGACGTTGTTTTCTCGTCGAATTCTCTAACAGACGGAGACCGTACGAAATTCTTCGAAACTTATTTGTGCTTCCCGTACCGTGAGCTGCACTTTACCTCGGATTGTATATCCAAGCAGTTTCTCCACTGACCAGACAAGTAGAAAGAGACGATCCGACACATTTTCCGAAACCGAGGGGGGCGGAAAGAGAAAGACACAGATCGCTTTATTACGTGTTTGGCGGTATGTAGATCTCTAGCCGGTGTTGCTAGATAACGAGTGAAACTCTCTCTGTCTCTCTCTTTCGAAACCGCCACTCGCTTCCTGTTTTGTTTCGCCGACTTTCCCCCCTCGCTCTTTGCCATCGGGCTTGCTTGCCTGTGCTCTCCTCCTCTGTGACGAGTTCTGGACAATTTTCTCCAGTGGAAGATATTTTTCGTCACGGTCCGTTGCTATCTTGTTATCTGCTAAGGAAGCGGGCGAAAGATGGAGAAACACGAAAATAAGAAGGTCGAAGGAAAGGCGAATGGAGAAGAGAAAGAGAGACAAAGAAAAGGAAGGAAGAAAGAAAGAAATAGAGATACAGAAAGAGAAATGGAAAACCAGTTGAAAAAGAACGAAAAAGACACGGGCGACGGTAGCAAGGTGAAAATGCCTTTGTAACGGCGACCTGACGCGGAGGAAACGCGGAAAGTTCGACACCGGGAACGAGCATCGAGTTCTGGGAACAATAGATCACTTCACTGAGACACACGCTCTGCAGGACAATTCAACGGCCCAATCGAAATTGTTCGATTGGCAATACGTAGCCAGGATGCATGGGGTTTTGGGTGTGTTTACTTACTTGGTACATAAAGCACAAGCATCCGCTGACTCTCTCTCTCTCTCTCTCTCTCTCTCTCTTTCTCGTCATATCGCTGTAGGCGATAGGAAAATTGTAGGAAAATTTAAGATCAAGAGCTTGACAGCATCGTAGATATTGACCCGACAATACGGATTCGTGAAACGCGGGCAAACGAAAAACTGCACGACTTGTACCCCAGTACGATTCGTCTCACTGAAAGGCCCAGAAGCAACTGTTCTGACTAGGAGATGAAGACGACTTTTTTGCCACAAAATTTTATCGATATACAAACATTTGAATCGATACAAAACAAATTACAGGCGCGATCGCTCAGTACCAGACAACGCCACTCCTACTCGAGGTCTATTCCACGCCCCCTCGCGAATCACGTGACCCAAATCAACCAATCGCTAATTTTCGTTGCATCAGCGTTGCACCCGAAGAGGCCCGATTTTCTGGGTTACCCCCGCTAAAGTCACTTTCAGTGATAAAATCAAATAAACTTGAGCAATCTTAACTCTTCTTCCTTTTATCTTTTATAGCTCAGTTCAGTTCAGTTTTGCGCTAGAATATTGTGCTAATTTGTCTGCTTGGATCAGCAGAGAGTGGCATAAAACGTGAAATTCATTTCGTGGAGATTGTTAAAAACGAAAGGAGGTTGGAAATTAGCTCTTGAAATCATAAATGAAATACAGCGTTCGCAGGTATCTAAATAGGATCTTTAATTCGTGTAATGCCGTTGCGAGTTGTGTAATAGCTGGAATTCTGAAATAGGGTATTTTGCGTATGGATTGTGCTTGCATGACTTGGGAACGTTACGATGAAATTAGATTTATCCTGTATTTTTAGGAATAATTATTTCGTTTCGTATATTCTTGCATGTTGTTTTTATAACGTATGTTTATAAATGTGACGTTGCGAAGATATATGTTCTTCTATACCAATGTGTGTATTTTCCTTTCATTTTTTTGAAGATACGTTTAAATATGAGTTTTCAATAAATCCATTGGCTATTGGATTTCGCACTTCATGATACGTGTAAAAACGATAAAAAAATACGTAACTATTGTCTCAATTAGATTCATTGAAACATACAGAATTATCTGTTCGATGAACAGTCAGAAATATATATGTAAAAAGTTTTTATTCCTCAGATATTACATTCAGATAATTATGTCTCCGGGAAAAAGGAGAATAAATGATTAGTACATTTTTGCACAAAATAGAAGATATGATCGTGGATCGATTGTTTACACTTTACGTTCCATTAAATTCAACATTTCTATCTATTTAGTCATTTTCGTTTTTCTCGTAGCTTTATCAGAAAAAAGACAAAAAAATATAAAAAAGTATATTTCACAACAAATGAAAAATTATTAATGTTATATTGGACAATGAAAAAATTTTTTTCCTTTTCAACGATCTATTTTTAAGTTTGATGTCGTTCTCAAATACAGTAGAATCACGGTTACTGGGACATCGATTAACGAAAAACGGTCTATAGATATCTCCTCGTGAAAATAGGAACTGAAACGAAATTGTCACACGTTTGTCCATAACTGCGAACGATCTTTCACACGAGGAAAAAGTTATCATTTTGTCTAAAAATCTTGATTACTTAAACAGCGTATCAATTCGAAATTAATTCGGTAATGATTAAGCGGTTGTACGATTCTCCTGAATAATAAAAACATTTATTTCATTATTCCTTTTTCTATCTATGGACAAGGCTGCTTGAAAACATTCATCGCTTCGTCCTTCATCATTCCACGATCTCGGCAGAAATTTCGTTTGAAATTATCTTCAACGATCGATTCCAAATTTGTTGATATTTTAAAACACTCCATCCCAATTTTAAATAATTACCACAGTTCATACGCCCTCTTCCTCTATTTGCACACGACGCTGCGAGATCAAAGGATAAGCAAACCAGCGTTTACGCCTCTATACGTCTTCGCGTCTTAATCTGCTTCAAGCGGCGCGGCAACGTCGCGTCGTTTAGCAAATCTATCAGCGGGAAATTCAACAAAGAAAAAAAAGGAAAGGGGGGAGAGAGAAAGAAGAAAACGAAAACGAAAACGAAAACGAAAACGCAGTCGCACAAAGAGCGCGGTTTAAGCGCGTCAGGTATTATAGAGGGTTGTTCCGTTGAGGGCGCGAAGAAATCTCGAAGATAGGGTTCACGGTGGATTTACGGCGTGACGGTCGCCGGCGAAGCGTGATATTTGCACCTTTAAAACGGGTAATCCACGGGTTCTCCGCGGGGCTGATTACTTGGCCGTGCCGCGGGAGAATCGGGAGGGTTTTCTTGGCTGCTCGAGCGGCGCTCCAGATTGCGCGCATTTCGCGATATTAGAGGAGAAGTAATGGCACTGAGTGGTAACGCGGGAAGAACGCTGGGGCCACCCCCCTCCGGCTGAAACTACCGGCGCGCGGGAAGAGGCTGGATCAACAGCTCGAAAGATGAGAAGAAGTGGTTAACGTGCAGCTTAAACCCTCCCCGAGCCACGTAATGAATAACAACGGCCATGAAGTGTTTGCCACGGGCAACAGCCAAGAACTTCCCCAGAGCAAACTCTTTTCTCTGTTTACAACGTCTAATTCGCGTGTTTTAATCGAGGCCATCTATAAAAGAATATTCGCGCCTCGCCGCCATCTATAAAATAATTCGTTTGATAAACGCTCGGTGATTTGATTTACAGGGCTTCTCGCGCCAATCGCACGAGATCCTTCTATACCTGTGTTAGGTGACTAGCACATCGAAAAAATTGTGACTACAAACAGGTAATCGTGTACCTAGTGTACAATAATAAAATGACCAAACTTTTTGGAAAACATTGTTTGGTAAAATAAAATTTCCTGCAGGTATGCAAATACCTTGGAAGCATACAAAGTAGATAATTTGATTATGTGTACATCTCATAGTATCAGAACATTTTTCCATTGCACTGACTCGAGTTAACATGGCTTGGGAAGTTGAAGAATTGTAATTATTGCGTATCCGAATTGAAATTTCCGGACTTTAATGGAGGCAATTGTAATAATATGCAATTTTGGCGAGATGATGACGAATTTTTTGTATTTACAGAGTTTTAAAGTATCACGATTATATTATACTATAATATGACAGACCGTAAGAGTACTTTGTCTGGTAATATCCTCTATGCTTCTCGCGATGTAAGAATGATCTTTCTCCGATTGCACAATACGAGTCGGGAAACTGAGAAAATACAACTAATACAAGCACGTAGGTTATATCAAATATTTTAGCTTCAGATGTTCCAATTGGGCCAATTGTGACGGTTTCATAGAATGCTTTCATATTTCCGTATTGTACAAAACGCGAACGGTTCCCACTACAGCGCAATGCACAGAGTGATTGGTTTAACAATACGCTCTGCGCTTTGATCGTACGTTTCTCACGGTGTGAGAACACTTTTATGGCTAGATAATATACACGCGTGACACAAGTAATTGAAAAACTACGGTTGTTTCACGCCAATCGTCGAATTTCTGTTTCGGCGCATAGGGTAACAATTGAGTTTGTACTGTGGTATAATTCGTAGAATAATCCGTTTAACAGAACGTCCTTTGAATCTCGTAATTTAGAAATGTTCTCCTGCGCGATATTATCTAACATGGCTGGCATAATTCAGAAAATTGAAGGATGACTGCGCATCGATCGTTGAATATTTTGGGACACTTTAATGGGACAGTTTTTTGCTTAGAGCACGATTGTTTTTGTATTGTACGGACTATACGGATGGGACGTGTTCAAAGTAGCATGTTCGTGGCCTGAATAAGTTTTCGGTCCCTTTGTGAAGATTGTAAACAAGCAATGCCGAAATAAACTTCAAAAGATCGTTAAGCGTGTATATTATAAATATACTTGAATACATTAGATACACGAATAAGAATAAAACGCAGCTTCTGTCGCTGGGTTTTTTCACGTTCGTTAATAAAAGTGCATAATGGAAAGGTTGTGAGGTAATTTAGCAAGTGGCAAAAATACATTTACGTTCACAATTACAAAAAAAGTTTACCTACAACGCACTGGACCGTTCGTAGAGTTCAACACTACGGATGTTTTTCTACTTTATGACACTTGAACTGTGTTTGCAGGTTCGAAATACAGGTTCGTGCAAATTTATTCAACCCCTCCGACTTATTGAAACTATCGAAACGCTTCCTCGCTGAAAACATTTTTCTATCATTTTTATTTCTGCCAGAAACGAAGAGTATTTTCAGTCTACCGTGGACAATAATTTTAATAATTAAATTATCGATAGTGACCTGTAAGGTACGAAATTCACAATGCTATGCACAATTGACAGCTCGCTCGAACGTTTCTCGTGCATTGTTGCAAACAAAGAAATGCACCCGCGGTGTTCATCGTAAAATTGAGATCAAAGAGTTATTCCACGGGATATATGTCCCGATAAAAAGTAAAAGTACAGGAAAAAAGACCCAATAATCTCGGCATGGAGAAACGGAAACAGGTATCGCGAGCGTTATTCGAACCGCACGCGAAAGAATCGTTGTTATTCCTGTAATTATGCAGAAATACACGGACATTTAATAAATATTTTTTCCCGTTGAAAAATTCGCCTTTGGCGATCGAGCTCGATGCTTCAAAGAACGGGCGCTTTGTGCAATTTTAATGGTTCATTTCGCTGTACCCCGTGTGAGAGGCATATGTAATATTTACACGGCACGGCGTGGGCGTGCATGCAATAAAATCAGTCCGACAGTTTCGCTTTTGCACGCTTTATATTCGCAGATAAAGACACTGACGAAACGGGGATGGACTCGCGAAGCGTGCAGCTGCGGAAAGTTGCCAGCTTCTTTACCAAATGGGGCTGCACGGGGTAAGAAATTCCACCAACTTAAGATCATTTTAACTCTCGTGTGTAAAATTCAGCGAGGCGTTGCCACGTAAAAGAAATTTTCACGCGCGGCTTGCTCGGCGAGGAACGCCGGCTGTTTCGGGAGGAAACGTATCAGAACTAAGAACCGGCGGTTTAATTGCAGGGAAAATATGTTTACCCTGTCAATTTACTTTGTAGGGAATTTCCTCGCCAACAATTCCGTGTAATACTTTTGAAAATACTGGCAAGTAATTCCGGGCTTATAATGATGCGAAGTATCTTCAGTCATTCTTAATATAAAACCATCTTCGCGAATCTTGTTGTTTTATAGTTGTTTTATAAATGTTGTAAAATAAAATTATAGCAACGAAATAAATGTTGCTCGCGAAAGTATTCGAAAGATTCTCATCTTTTACCAATGTTATTATGTATGCAATAAAACATTTCGAGATTTTATCAACACTTTAATGAAGCACGAGTCGAACGATTATGTCAATAAAATTTCAATATTATGCAAATATATTTACTAATTTTAATAATCATATATATATATATATATATAGTAATGATAACGATGGCAGTATGTATATGATTGTTCAAATAATGATATATTTTTTAATTTCTCTTAATGAAACAATCTTGTCGCTTTATGTTTAATTGTGCCATAACATTCAATTGTGTGCACATCGTGTAAAATAAATTCAGAAATTTATATCGAAAAACGTATAAATTACAATACCACCAATTTTCAATTTTATAATCCGATATAATCTTTTCATTCGTTGCTTTCAAACAATTCAGTTTTTAATTGACGAAGGATTAAAGTAATTAACCGATGCATTATTGTGCTAAAAATTTAATAAATAAAAAAATTGATCACTAATTTATTTAATAATTTCTCTGGTTCGATATAATTATTTCATACACCGTAGGCAATATCACGAATTTCGTTGTATTCATAAAAATCTATAAAATTGCACAAAACTCTGTATTATTTAATAATTTATTTAATAATAGTAATAATTAAAAATCGTATAAAGTCCCGTGGCAAGTGACAGAAGCATAGTAAACCGCGTTAGCAACCGCGCCCGTCTGGAAGTGTTAATTTCCCAACGAATATTTTAATGAGTAAAGTTGACGGTTCAGTTGTATTATTTTAAAGGAATCCGTACGTGAATTGGAAACAAGTGCTTGAACACGATTCTACAAATTTTGCTGATAAACCGATGAGAGGCGGCAGGTGAGTCGGGGAACCAGGTCTCCGTCGCGCGCGCCGCTTCGAAACTCAAAGCCAAGTTTCTTTAACGATGGAACCAATGAAAGCGGTCCCCGTTAGCATTATAATCTGCTTGTGAGTGCAGTTGAGCAACAATACACCGCCGAATCTTTTCCTGTCCATGAGTGTCTATGTAGTGAATTTTCTCGATAGCAACGAAAACCACTTTATACTTTGGAACTTCCGACAAAGGCTAGAAGGAGAAGCTTATTTCACCGGGATCAGTCGATTTTCCCTTTTGTCGAATAATATGTTATTAATGTAATCTCCGATCTGCTCGTTTCTTTTTCTGTCTCCTTTTTATCATTACAAGTGGATAAAATGAATTATCATTTGTTTTTGTTACTGCAAATCAAAGATCAGACAAGAAGAAACAGACAAGAAGGAATTTTTGCTTAATACGGTACATTGTAGATGAATATTTCTGACATTTTCTCACTTTAAAATTTGTCTTCGAAATATACTTGATAATTAGAATATTTTTATCAGATGTTTATGCTAATTATGTTAATCTCGTATTTTTGCTAAATATTGTAAAGAGTGTTGTACCTTATTTATTAGATATTATTGATAATTTATACTTTGTATGCTTTTCCGTGTTATTTGAATGCAGTTTTTATAAATGCATAAAAATCACAGTCTAATATTATGCAGTTGGAAGCTTTACCTCTTTACTTTACAGAAGCAACTGTTTCGACTAGGAAATGAAGACGACTTTTTTGCCATAAAATTTTATTGATATGCAAACATTTGAATCAATACAAAACAAATTGCAGGCGCGATTATATCGCTCAGTATCAGTCAACAACACTACTATTCGAGGTCTATCCCACACTTCCTCGCGAATCACGTGACCCGAATCAACCAATCGCTAATTTTCGTTGCATTAGCGTTGCACCTGAAGAGGTCCAATTTTCTGGGTTATCTCCGTTAAAATCACTTTTAGTGATAAAAAGATTATTAGCTAACCGTAGCTATCACTTTCAATTTAAAATCTAAAATTACGAAGTAATAATTTAACTAGTACTTTGGTAACGCTGCGTTCACGAACAGCAAAGTAATGAGCATTTACCACGTAGAACATCCAAATTACATCGTTTCGACTCAAGAAACAGCGAAGGTAAGAACGCTCGTGGAATCTCGTGGGATCATTATCCCAGTTTCGTTACACAGACGATTTGTTAACCTCGGCTGCAACAAGGCTACCCGAGTCCCGGTTCGCATCTCGCCGCGTAAACCACGTGCACTTTCGTTTGTCGGGCACGAGCCAAAGTGACGTAGACGACACGAAGTGGACGATTTCATGAGGGAGATGAAGTTCCGTAAGTAGCTGGTCCATCGTAACCAAGCACGCCGACGATTTTCGTAGCTCGTGTGTCTTCCAAAGAGGACGCAACGTGAACGGGCAAGCAGGGAATCAAAGGAAGAGAGGGAAAGCGAAAGAGGAAACAGAACAGAAGACTCGCAGAGTTATATCGCCGCAGATGGGATGCAAGGGACCGCCGCATCTCGAGAATACCAATTTGATTTCGCTGGGAACGCCGGAAACGGAGCCGGAGGCTCGTAAAGTATACAACCAACGTGCCCAACGAACCTTACGTCTTGTCGCTGCGGACTACCGGACCACCGGAAGTACTGTCCGCCGCGAAAGGGTCGAGCCAGAGGCGGAGGGTGCTTAAGGAACGAACGATAAAGCGTTCCGAGTTCTTTTTCGGGCCACTGATGGTGGTCGTAAGAAGGATCGTGGACGTTTCTCGTTTTTTTCCTTTTTTTTTTCGTTGTCTTGGCTCGAGCATTTCGCTCGGTACTCAGTAACGAATGCCAGTAACTTATTTACCGGCTCGCGCAACTTCTCCTTGTCCAGCGAATAATATTCCGCAGTTGATAATTTAGCAACTTCTGCTGCACGTTGGTCGCGTTAGTTGTAATTCGAGAGTAATTAACGGAGAGTTGCTTCGGTTTCGAACTTACAAGTTTGATTATTATTGTCGTGCACGTGTGTGGGCGTTTCGGATATTTGAACTGATCAATTTCACTATTCTTTTTTTTTATGACTGAAAGTGATTTTAGCGGGGATAAGCCAGAAAATCGGGCCTCTTCAGGTGCAACGCTAATGCAACGAAAATTAGCGGTTGGTTGATTTGGGTCACGTGATTCGCGAGGGGGCGTGGGGAATCGTAGACCTCGAGTAGCGAGGGAGCTGATTGCGCCTGTAATTTGTTTTCTATTGATTCAAATGCATATCAATAAAATTTTATGGCAAAAATGTCGTTTTCATTTTCTAGTCAGAACAGTTGCTTCTGAGCCTTTCAGTGAGACGAATCGTACTTTGGTACAAGTCGTGCAGTTTTTCATTTTTTTTTCGTTTCCTTTCGATTGATTGCAACGCGATTAAAACGTACACGGTTTGTCGATCGCATTTTTCGAACTTTCAGTTTGTCAAGTTCCGAATGAACAAGAATTTTTGGTAATATTTAGAGAATCGTGGTAATTTGTTTCTAAGAATGGAAATTTGCGATAACAAATTCGCGTTGTACTTGATAAATTAATTAATATGATAATTATCTTCCTTCAGACAAGTGATTCATATATTAATTCTTAGTAATTTATTAATGTGTAACGTATTAATCTTCGTTCGTTTGACGTACTCAAAATCAGTAAAATGAGACTAGATAATCTATCTATATAGATAATCTATCGAAGATGTAAGGTAGTAAATATGATATCAAATATAAACGTAAAAATATAAATACAGATATATGAATATAGCTATATTCACGTAATGATCGAGTAATTTTATTTCGTAATTTTTTTTCTTTTAACGCATATTTCAATGAAATTAACGCGAATGACGTATATTTTATTAAGTTCCTCACGTTTAATGGTCAATAAGTACGTATATTTCGTTTCTGTACGAATCGTGGTCTCTTTTCCTCGAGAAAAACGTACAATCGCAATTTCTCCCGAGTCAATTTGCATAGGACGTTCCAAACAAACCGCTTTCCGCTTCATTAACAAACGTTGACTCATCCTATTCGTTGAGGGGGAAATCACTCGGAATTCTCCGTTTCCATAACATTCGTATTTTCGGTCTTTGAAAATGTGCGTGACAAACGAATATTCCAAAATTAATTTTATTTAGTTGAATCATATGGTCTGCGGTCGTGCAGTTATTTGTAAATTCGGAGAGAGACGTTAAATAATTTGTTTCGCGCGTTGTTATTTATTCAACGACATTAGTAAATTGATAATTGCGTTCTGCCCTCTGGACGTAACAAAACCACTAGAGCGCTGCATTATATGGCTCCTTCTGCGGCATAAAATTCTGTATCTTGAACTTTATTTTAAATTTAAAATCATAAAAATTACATTAACTTTTTTTATTCCTCTAATTTTCTTTCCTTCTCACAAGTCAAATTCTCCTACTGCGAAAATTCACTTCATTTCTCTCTCTCTTTCTCATTTTTAAATAGTTTCATAATACGACTTGACCTTTATCGTCAAGGGACAACGCGTATGACGTTGTTAACTTCGTAAATGATGTATGACAAATGTTCCATCCGCGCGGACATAGTTCTGCCACGTCGTTCGTTAAATAGGGAAATGTCCGTTCGTACAAATAACATCTGAGAAATTAGGTCAGTGATCCGAAGGGATCGCGCGACTGGACCTTCTGCAGTCGCGTCCATTTTCCACCGAATGTTCAATTTAAACGCTACCTGAGCGCAGTTAGAGCCGCACTTGCAACCGTCCCGTTGAAACTCATTACACGCAGTGAACAGAAGTAAGTCATTTGCATTAGTGAAACAGAAAATCGGTTTGCAGTTTAACGCGATTGGTTTGCAGGTTTTCTGTCGACCGAGCGCCCGTTTATTTTTTCCGTTCGATACTACGAACTTCGATGATCGAGTCTTTTAATTACAAGCATTCCGCGTTATTTCATTTTTCCGGCTGGATTAAATTTTAATTTAGGTACGTGTCTCGATCGATCGTCCCGATTTGATTCGTAAAGTTGATTTCGATGGGGGTTCGACCAACGCCCGTGAATTTTTGCTCCCGCGTTCAAAGAGACCGAAAGGAACTGAGCGAAACGCTTTTTCTATATTGCGCGCGTGCACGTGTTTGTTCCACGATTTTCTTTCGCTTTCGCGAGCATTTCATATTTTTCAGTTTGAGCGTCTATGTTTCGTTATTTCCGACGTGACTCGCGATACAACAAATTTCACGTTGGAATTTTCTGTTTATAATCAAAATAATTTTTACGCGGCGACGTCGGCTCATTGTGCGAGCGCAATTGTACGAATATCGATTTCGTAGTGAGCTTTCATGTTTATTTTTATTATATTTTATCAAATGCTTATTGCACGCGTGTTTGTTGCTGGTAAATTTGTCATTCTCTATCGAGCTTCTCATTTCTGTTGATTTTTTAAGCATTTCAGATATATATCGCGCAACAAAAGCAAAATCGTTATATAATAAACAGTAATTTAAAATAATTTTCGCATATTTTTTGAAAATACACGTAGTACTGATAATAACTTGAAATTTAACTTAACGCTTGAACTACGTATACGTTTGCAATTTTAAAAAATTGATTCGTTTCTATCTCCGTTGTAAACGTTGCAATGTTGGATCGTGATTCGATATTTCTTGAAATGAATTTACTTCTGATATTTAACAATACCAAATAATTAATCGAAATTTTCTTTCAATAGAACGAGTACGTAGAAAATCGTAACAGGATAATTATCACATCGTTTAAAAAAGGTAAAATAACTGCAAGTGGAAGAAGAAATCTCTAAATATATAAATTTATTTCCTTATCGCCACTGAAGTCTGTAAGTGATGTATTAAGATGTTATGAAAAGATACCGACTTTTAAACGGCGAGGATGATTGATGCAAAGAAAGACAGAGTAATCTAGAAGAAGTGTTCTCTAACTTTTAAACGTGCTGCAATAAATATAAATGACGATAACTCAAGAATAAATGCTTTATTTTATTATTTTTATTACGGTTCTGCATTTTACTTTTACTTCATTACTCGAAAGCTCCTTCATTTTTCTACTTTATAAAATAAACGTATACGTTTATTGTATGTATTATATAGAACACTTTGAAACATCATTAACACTGTGGTGAGATTCAACTGTATCAATAAACTCAGTTCATTCATCATATTATTTATTTTATATCTGAAGTAGCTATTCACATTGTGCACTAAATGTGTTTCAAATATAACGTTTCCAATGAATTTACAACTTTGCAACTTCTACATACGTTTTTCGATTGGTTTCAAATTTCACAAATACAAACACGACAGTCGACCATCCATTAACGAAATTTCAAAATGTTTTGGATGTACACGTATATGTACAAGTTTCCTGTAATAAATAAATGTTCAAGTGTTCATATTTTCGTATATTTTCAGATTTAAATTTCAAATTTTATACAATTGTAATAATCATCAATCGCTATAATGTTAATGAAATTTTAAAATGTTTTATATAACACAACACAACACACACACACACAACTTTCCTGTGATAGGTGTTCAATTATTATTTCCGTGAAGACTTCTAGTACATTTCTAGATTAAATTTGCAAATTTAAATTTGTCGACATTACGATCGTAACGATCATCGATAAAATTTCAAAGTATTTTCTACGACACATCCTCCTTCTATAGTTGGCGCTCGAATATCTTTCTGAGTCATTGTAAACCAAACCAAATCGCTAGAAACTTTCTCGACTCGCGCATAATTTGCGCTTCAATTAAGAGCGGCAAGAGGATGCCGATCGTCGACGTGAACAGAGCCGCGATTTATTAGAATGCGATAATTTCCTGCAATCTGATAATAGTTCGAACGGTGTATGTTTACGCTGCCAAATTTGACTTAATCGCGTTTAATTAAAGTGCGTTCCCCTGCGGAACGTCGATAATTTGATGACTCAATGGAAAATGTTTTCACGTTCCAATTATTGGATTCCATCGAAGTTCTGCTTACGAGCGCACGCTTGACACTGCGCGCTAGCATTCGATGTACCACTTCATAAACGAAATCTAACCCTACGATTATGCGATTATTAATTTCTCTCCAATGTTCTCAAGACATTTAAATACGCGACTCTTCAGATTTATTTTCAATTTTCAATATTTTACGCGTTTAGTAGTAAATTCGAAGAGACAGAATACAATTTAACGATAAATTTTTTTTTAATTATTTAATTGATTATACATACATACATTCTGCTTTAAAAGTCTTGAAATACTTTATTCACTTTTAACATTCAGCAAATATCGCACTTGACAATCTTATAATCTGTGATAAATATGATATGACACGATGATAAAAATGAAAACTATCCTTTTAAGATCTTTAAGCAGCCTGTGTGATATTTGTAACTGCTGATCTGATATTTTATATTTTAGTTTTAGATAAAACTTGTAATTCAATTTTGTTTAAATTTGCTTCGATTTTATTGAAAATGTATAAAACATTGAAGATTCCGTGTAGCTTTTGATTCAACGTCCAGTGGTTCGTAGTATAAAAACGTCATCGTATCATTTTAGACAACTTATTCGTAACTGTTACAATAACTCGTGTCTTTGTTACTTTCGAAGCGAAATCGAAGATAGAAATTCGAGAAATTTCTGCGTGACATTTTTATTTTACGATGAAAGATAACGATCGAAACACTCGAATCGATGGTAACGAAAACAATTGAAACAGTTTCTCGGGGGATGCAACAATAACTACGTATACGTAGGAATAAAAGTTCCGGATCGGTTAATATATTTCCCTTTTTCAAGCGAACATTACACAGGAAGTCGATTGGTAGAAAATGTTTTCTCAATTCGTAATGATATTAAATTAAATAGTCAATACGATTACTGTGGAAACGCGAACCACTTGAAAAAATAATTGACTATGGAAAATAAGTTACCGTAGGTAAATGGAGTTTTTAATTTAGTTATTGCTGTAAAACAAACAAAACGTACTTATACATAAATTTTCCATCTAGAATTATTTTTTTCTTGTGTCTCGTTCTTTTTTTCCAAAGACAGAATTAAAATAGCTTGATACTTTAAATTCATAAAATCCTTTTGTAAGGACCAGTCTGATAAATTCTGTCTTTTATCCCTTATATTCTAGCTTTTCTACTTTGTGGAAAAACTGATATTAAACTTCAAATCCATTATGTCTGCTTTTCAGGAATGCAAGGAAAAATGAAGAAAAGTTTTTCTTTACAGATATATGTATCTCTATATAGATGATAGATTTATAGAAAACCTGAATTATAAACAATATTTATAAAACAGTACTTGGATGATAGTTGTAAAAATGCAAAATCCGCAGTCCAAAATAATTATAGACAACCTCATCTGTCATATATCAGCAATATATTTATATCACTAATTTTTCCTCCTATTTACTTTATAACATTCGCACATGCTGTTTTTTCTTCTTAACAACTTTATATTTAAAACAACATGCATGTCGCAACCCATATAAACGGCGTGAACAAAAAGAAAATGAAAAAGGTAAAGAGAATGCAGCATGGACCACGTTTACGACTGTACACACATTTACGAACTATAAAACAAGTTTTCATACTTCGTGCAACATTCTTCTGTGTGTTATACAAACGACAAACTTGACGCGACCAGTTTTTTCCATACAAAGTTTTGAAAATTTTGTTGGCTGATCGAATTAATCTGGAAAGTTTGTTGTGTATGTTTACACGGCAAAAATGAAAACAGATGGAGAGAAATGGTGTCGACATGAGAGCTAAAAGAATTAAAAAGAGTATACACGTTGGTTTTATTTCAGAGAAGAAATGCAAATTTCATCAATAAGCCACTACGTTTAATATTTATTACATGATGAAGATGGCTGTCTATACTGTGCACTAATTTGTTTACTAAGTGCATGTGAAATGAAATGTATATAGTGTAAAAATAATATAAATAGATATCTTGTTAATTATATGAAACACATAAATATCTTGTAATTTCCATATACTGTTACTCATGAAACTGTTACTATTCGAATGCTTATAAGCAATTCTTGAGTATATTATGCGCGTTAAAATATCTTGAGACGTGTGTATGAAACATTTTGAAATGTCACATGTACTGTGGTTGAGATCTATGTTCATCATGTTTGAAATTAATCTAGAAATATATATAAAAATACGAGGTATTCAAAGATATGACAAAAATATTTAAATAATGAATTAACTATTATATTAACAAGTCTCAATATTCAGTGAAACTTTGTTACATGCAATGTTACATAAATAAATATTTCTGAACTTCTATATTTACTTTCAGATTAATTTTAAATTTCTCTAGTACAATTCGTAACAATCATCTTTATAGTGTTAATGAAATTTCAAAATGTCTTATTTTGTGATCTGAGAGAAACAAGTTGTACAAATTCTAAGATTGTTTCAACACCAAGTAATGTACCTATTACACGGTCTATAAATGTAATAATGTAGTACGTTATATTCTATTGTACAATTACTATTACTATTTACATCAAAGCATACAAAATATGTATAGTTGTATATTTAATCAAATATAATTATACAGATATTAATGTATTTCATATGGAGACCGTAAAAGTATTCGAACAGCCACCATCCATTATATTAATAAACCACAATGGAGGCCATCTTTTTATGGCGAGCGTGGCAAAAATGAAACGGATGAGGAAAAAGTGTCGATACGAGGGCTAAAGGAATTACAAGAACGATAGGAGGAAGAGTGGGCGAGCATAGTGGTGAAAGGGCACATACGAGGTTTCATTTCCGAGAAGGGATGTAAAGATTGCTCGCGTGCAACCCTCTATAGATGGCTATTCTCGCAAACTTGCGACTATATTGCGACTATATGGCTCTATAATAATAAGATTAATGCCTTGCAAATTAAGTAGACGCGAAAGATCTTTCGCGTGGCTTTACGCGTCCGTTTAAACTGCCGAAGCCTGATCTTTGTCGGCGATGCACGATTATTGCGATACGGCATTAAGACCATGCTCGTTTAGCCTAACTGGATTCATAGATTACGATATATAGGCATTCTGTACGTGTTGCTCTGGTAAAAATCCCGGGAAATCCCGCGTGTGCCGTTAACTTGCGAACAGCACAAACTTGCGTGATAGGATCAACTCTTCAATAGACTTGTCGGGTCATAAATGGGTATTGGATATTAGACTAGTATCTAAAATTCTGAGCATTCGATTATATTTCAAGTATTTCACTCACAAAATAAAATTACGCGCGGCGTATATGATATCTCGTTATAAGGGATTTATTTTGTATTCTGCATTCTCCAAAGATTAAGAATAAAATTAAATTATCGCCAGATTGATGTCTCATGTTGTATCGCTAAAATTTTTATGTACATTTAATTCCATCTTCGATTTCGAGCAGTAAAATTGAAACAAATGAAAAATTCCGAAATTAAATGATGTGAAAATCCCTAGAAAGTCTAAACGGCCGTAAAATTAAATTCAATTAAAGTCAACGTGTTAAAAAATTAGTGTAAGAAAACTAGTCTGAAAAATTATTTATCAAAGAAATGTTATTGTAAGACTCTCGAATTTTCATTTTGATATGTCGATTAAATAAGAACACGTGTTAACGAAGTGAAACTGATTTCATCATGTCGCACGAGCGACAAATCATTCCCAAAGAGATGGGAGTTGGAACGATGCAGAATCAGATTCTCACAGCATGTCACACTTGATTAAGATATTGCGAATTACATCCGCATATCGCTGTGTAACGTTCACGTGACGTAATCATTACATGTAATGATGCTGCTCCGGATTATAAGGGACTGATAAGTATGCGGGGATCGATAGAAGTTTATTTAGCTTATCACTCTTTGAACGGAATGAATAGACGATTGTCAATTTCCTGGCTAAACCTGAACATGGTGTACTATATAGCCTGCTTGAAATTATTAATCAAGCTATTTTATCGCTACACTATAACTGATTTTATGTCAGAGCTGGCCAAATTTTGTTTGAAATGAAGATATAAAGCAACGAATTACTTTTAGTCAAAGCAAGTCGAAGAAATAAAAAATAAATTTTAGAGGCAACGTTGAATAAATGATCAAAAGTCGTCAAGGAATTTTTTAATTGAGATGAAAGAAATAAATACTCGCAACGTGAAGGTGAAGCACACACGCTAAAATTATAAACTACGAAACATGGAATAAAAAGCAAAATAAAAGATCATCTTTCTTTAATAGCTAAATAATGTGTTCTGCAGTTAATACATTATTTTCAGACGACGTGTTAATTAAATAATCGTTTTCCAAATATTTTATTCAAACAACAGCCAAGTCTTACGCAACATTTTAAGTCTTCCTTGATAAAATATCACTCTTTAGAGAAACATATAAATAAAAATGATACAAGTGTGAATAAATCTCCGACGAAATGTAATAAATCTGATAAATATTTCTCAAACGAATGTTTACTCGGGGACACTCTTTTGTAACTGTTCCTTGGTAATGGCAATAGATAAATGTCAATAATGCAAATGGAAGCTATTCGTCACAATAAAATTGACTTACCGTCACACAACTCGTGTAATATTATACGATATCAGAAAAGAATTATTACCAAAAAGTTGTAAAAGAATTATTTATTCATTTATTAAATCATTGATTACTTTGAAAATATTAAAATTGCCAAATGCATGAAAAAGTTCACAGTTTGTTTGTTGTATTCTTATGATTGTTGTTATATAATTAATTATTTAATTTTTTTGATATATTTCCAAATATATAATTATTATTATATAATATTATTAGTAATAACAGTATTAAAATACAAAATAATGCTGACACCAATCTTTTTATCTTCGTTCATTTTGATAAATAATAAATTTTACTTTTATTGTCGCCAAGTGTTGGACTTTTATTCGAAATTAATGAAAGTAGGGAAGATTAAAGGATTACTTACCAACAACTTGGAGGTAACCAGTTTGACTCTTCATTGGGTCCGTATTGATCTGGCACATGTACCATCCCCTGTCAGATTCTTTCACCTCTCGTATATGAAGGAACCACGTGCGATGATCGCTGTGAGAAACAGCTATCCGATGGTTCTTCGTGATAACGTGACTGGCTATCGTTAATATCGTTTGGGTATCTACCCGTAGCCATGCTACCTATAACAAATTGAAAGTTTCCGTTGTAACATCCAACGAGGTAATCGTACTTTTAATTTTCAATTTAACATCGCCAACAGGCCGTGTGATACAAGCGCTTTTTACGCTTAACCTAGTTGAAAATATCGTCAAAATAGGAAGATGGATCGGAGAACAGAATTTCCGAAATGAGGCAAAATTTTATTTTATACTTGGTTATATTTCTGTAGTTGGACGCAGAGTCTAGCAGAAAGATATTGGTAATTATAATGAACTAGTGCACAATAACGGAGCTTTCGTTAAAAAAATAATTCAAACGAGAAAACCAAACATCACGGCGCCGAGGTACACACCGGAATTGAATCATCAAATTGCAATTGAAGTTGTAAATTTTATTCGCCGTTGCCGGTGAATCCAAGAAACTGGTAAATATTTGACGCGTCTGAACAAACCACGATGACGCAACAGATGCATCGTGAAACGCGCATAATTCTACCGAAATTAGAGTTCGTTAGATCGAGAGCCATTGACTTTAACGAACTATTAACATAACGTAAATATGAAAGAATAAGTATGATAATAAATAGAAATAAATAATAAATAATTAAGAATTTAATAAAATCAGTGATTCTAATCGTTCGTTTACAACAACATTGCAACATTGTTCGAAAATAAAAAAAAGAAATTTTGTAACCTATCGATAAAGCGTTAAAGGAGAAAATAACTCTTTCAAATAACCGTACAAAAAATAGAATTGTTTCGCATCTACGTGCTTTAATTTTGTCGTTTTCACGTTGTGAGTAAAATATTATCCGAACGATATGTATCATCGATATTCATAGAGATACGATCGATTATTGCTCAATCATACACTTTGTACGCGAAAATTGGCAGAGCGAGAGACGTATGTACGTAGTTTTATTTAAAAGGCCTTAATATAAAAAAAAAGTAATAATTTCTTAATTATGAAAACCAATTTAAACTTGATTTATAAATTATATATTAAAAAATTCTACCAAGTTAAAAATTATACAAGGTGATTTACGCATACTTGAAATAACCTTTAAATTATGCCTGATGAAAAATTGTTCGAAAAGTTGTACGGTTTTAAGATAGGCAAAATATGGTGTGTATCAATTTTTCATGGATTCTGAAATTTCTAAGGTCATCTTTATTTTTTTTAATTGGACCATATATCTTATTTACCATAAATGAAAAGAACATTAAGCTCCAAGTAAAAAAGTGTTAAGCCACATTAGCCCTAAACCTTAATGGTTAAGGAGATATTTTACGATAATTTGTTTCGAGGATGAAACCTATATAGGGACCACTCGCTTGCCACAAATTAATGTTCCCTAATGGTGATGATGGTTAAGTTCTCTTGCCCCAATAATGTAAATTCCGTTTAAAAATCGATAGTACCATAATTGATAAATGTTGCTTCGTCCGTAAACAATACATTTTCCAAAAAAATAGCTTTCATCAACACTTACTTGCTGCAAAAATCATTCAGTAAATTCAATGTTGAAAGTCTGATCTGCGAAGCTACTGATGAAGATATAAGTGATATGAATGCATTTTATAGGCATGAAGAATTTGAAGCACACTTGATTGACTAACTCCAGATTGTCGAGAAATCTGTCGTGTACTAACACGTGGATTGTATTCTACGATTTCTGAGCAGCGTTTCCTTCATTGGACTACTGCGTCGTACAGCGGCGTTAATAACACTGAAGTTCTCGTAATACAGTAATCCCTACTTAGACGTTCGTCGCTATCCCCACCAATTCTTGGAATTGGGATTATCTCGAAGGCCCGTTTGTAAGACAATAACACAAACGTTTACAAACATTGTCGAACCCTCTGACGATGCTACGCAGTTTTCATCCTCGAGACAAATTATCCTAAAATATTTCTATTAACTATTAGGTTTAAAATCAACGTGGTTTCATACACTTTTTAATTTATATTTAATATTCTTTTTATTTATGATTTAAAAAACAAATTTGGAAATTTCGGAATCCTTCACCACATGCATATAAAAAACTAATATTTTGCCTTCCTTAAAACCACAACTTTTGTATTAAACAATTTTTCACTAGACGCATAGTTTAAAAGTTATTTCAAGTGTGCAAGCTACGTGGAACTAGATGTATATTTGACAGAAAAATATTTAATTATTTTAGTCTCGTGTTTGAAAATGATAAATCTTTGCTTTGGGTACCATGCATCGTAGAATTATTAGGTATATATGTATCCCTAATACTTGCAATCGAGTATATGTTGTTCAAGTTTTATACTATACGTTTATATTATATTATATTGTTCTTTTTATTTGCAAATGCTGTTTATAAAAGATATTATTAGAACAATTATTAATATAATTATTAATATAATTTTCGACATTCAATTTATTGACCTTTCGTGTACTTAAAATTATCGAAACTCCAAAAGTTTTATACTGAATAAGGAGCATGTAACATATTATTGTGTATGTATTCATCTTTGAACACATATGTACTTCTAATACGTTTATTCAATGTATTGTAACATGTTATTGTATGAATCTCGAATTACTAAACCAATTATATTTAGGTATTGATTATAAGCTTATCTACATAACACAGAGTTAATGTATTTCTAAAAATGTTCTTTTGACAATCTCACAGTTGTCACCGAGAATAAACTAAACACTAAAATATATCAATTTGACTCGATGTCATTTGCTCGAGTTCAACCTCTTCTGATCGGCTGAAGAGTTAACAAATTACAACCTAACGAACACTTTATCAACGCGTACGATAAATATCGCAAATACGACCTCCCACATTCATCCTACAATAATCCAACAAAAATCCCGTCTTGGTTTTTGTCTCATCTGCTATATCGGTTTCACGAACGGCAATTTAAGAAAAAACGCGATTCTCACCGAATGACCCTGGAAACGTTCTCGGTTGAAGGAGCTTCCGGTACACTCGCGGTCTAACCACGTGGAAAAAAGTGGTAGGAGGAAAGGAAGGTAAACATTCTCCTTGTTGGCTGCACTTTGGCACCGGCCGGCAAAGAAACGGCGAAAAAGAAGAAAAGAGAGGATGGTTGAGGGGAAGGAGGGAAATGGAAAACGCGAAAAGGCTGCGCGCGCGCCACAAAAGGATAGCCGTTGGCTTGCAGTAAATCAACCTGTTAAGAAAATGTGATACTTGTTTTGGGGAAGGGGGAGGGGAAAAAAGGCGCAAGATACAGAAAGACCATTCAGAGCCGAAGGGGGAAGGGGGAGATCAGCACCGCATTGAAGTTGTGCTCCCAATGCAAAACGTTGAATCGTGCCCCTACTCCCCTTTCCCCCTACACACACACACACACACACACACACACACACACACACACACACACACACACACACATAAACACACCTGGTATTTCCGATTCACTCCTTTGTGCCGCGATTACCCAACATGTGATCACGTATTTCTCACGCTTATGCGCACACGAGCCTCACTATTCACGTCGGCAATATTTTCGTTCACGGCGCGTGCATCCACCTTCAAAGGCGAAGGATAATGGAATTGCTGTTTCGCCGACTAAACATCTATCCACTGGTGTATCTTTCGGTCTTTTAGTAATTTTTTGAGTGACGTAGTGTCCCTGACTGCGTCGCCTATAACAGATGACCCGAAGGATTCGGCGATTTTCTCTGTTTTCTTTTCGGATGCGTTGGTTTCTTGCATTGGAGATAATGTTTTGTTTGCGGTCCAGATTCAAAATATTATATATTATACACAATTATTATTAATCCGGCAGTACACACGTAGAATGCTCGTGGATCTTCAATGAAAAGTAAGATTTATTGATCACAGTATACGAAAGTTTTATTAATTAAAGTACCAGCAAATACATATAGACACAAGCAAAAGATGTTTAATTTTACTCCAGAGAGTCCAAGAAAGAATATTAGTAGTTGAATAAATTATAGTCTAATCATCAAATCAGTTGTCCTGTGTGCTGCCGAGTTAACAGAGTGAGATTACGATTAAACAATAATGTGATTAACATTTGTAATGATACAAAATTAAATATTGTTGCAAGAAGAGAAAGTATTTGTAAGAGTGGAGTATTTGAAAAATGGTTTGGAGTTCGCAAATGGGAGATTCTGCTATAATGTTAGATACATTACTACGGAGAACCGAGTTCTTGCTTTACAGAGATAAAGAAAGTATTAATCGACACATGAAAAGTTATATAAAAAATATAAAGAAATGTAGTAAATAAAAAAGCGACTTGTACGCCAGTGCGATCCGTCTCACTGAAAGGCCCAGAAGCAACTGTTCTGACTGAAGAAATGAACATTTGAATCGATAGAAAACAAATTACAGTTGCGATCGCTCAGTACCAGACAACGCCATTCCTACTCGAGGTCTATCCCACGTCCCCTCGCGAATCACGTGACCCAAATCAACCAATCGCTAATTTTCGTTGCATTAGCGTTCCGGGTTACCCCCGCTAAAATCACTTTCAGTGATAAAATATAATGAAGAAATCATTGAAGATTCCACAGAAACTACACGTGTAATGAATGAAACTACTCTAAATCACTTAATTTTACCACTCAATTTCTACCAGTTTAAAAACTATAGTCTGCCGTAGTTACGAAATACACGCTGTACATCCATCTGGATGAAATTTAAAGAGAGAACTATTTATTACAATATTTCTGTATTCATTATCTGGACAATTATTGCTCTTAGTCGGGCATTAACTGCAGCAATTGAATAGAACATCCGTAAATAATCAATAAAGGAAGGTATCGTTCTTCAATAAAACAGAGTTAGGCCTGGCGTATCGACAAAGAGCCTGCAGGAACTATTGGTCTTTAACTGGGACGTTCTGTCCCATCTGTTTCATTCACTGGACACGATAAATCGTGCAATTATCATTTTATTCTGGTAGTTAACAAGATCTTTCAACACGTTCATTGTTAATCGAGTGTTCATTATTCATGCTATACGTTAAACTGCTAAATAATTCTCGTGCAAAATCTGTTTCCACATTACGTATGCGTTTTGTGTGAATTATCATGACGGTTCCTTTCAAAATTTTGCGATTTAATTTGCATCCCACGTCCGATTGCCGGTATCGATTTTTAATTTATACCCTGCGTTCGAGACGTATGCAACGAAGGAATTGAATACGCCAACAGATTGTTGAAATTGTAGCGAAAATTTTAATTTTCTAATTTATTCTATTTGTTGGAATTTGGTGCATAAATCTGTTGACTTTTTAGAATTTTAAATCAAGCAAAATTGTAATTTTAACAATCTCGTTTGATTTCAATTGTTAAAATTGTAATTTTTTAATTTTAAATACATTATTTGATACATTGAAGTTTTAATTTCAATTATGTTTGTTTCAATTACACGACGTTGCAGTGCTAGAAAATCTCTTTCACAAGATGTCCCACCGATCTGAGGTAAAGAATCTCTGTAGTATTTTACCTCATCACTATTTTTCATTAATGATATTGAACAATTAATATTTGACAGTTGATATTTCATTAAAAGATGTTTATTTTTTTTCTATTGATTTTTATAATCTGTATGTTTTTTTCTTACTAATTGTAACTCAATCGTTCTATAATTAGTTAGTAACATTAATATGTCGTTGTGTTAAAATTAATTATTATTAATATAATATTATATATATTAATTTGTATCGAGTCTCTTAACTGATGTAATGCAATTATTGCGTCAGTACTAACGATCCTCTAATTGCTCTGAATAGTGTCATCACTTGTCACAAAGCTAAACTGTTATGATTTCAATAATATCACACAGACATGCAAGATTGGAATATAGTTTACAAATACCTAGTTTACCTAAAATAACATGTAATGATTTAATTTTTTGCAATCCTAATAATTATATAAGAAATATCATCTAACTACAACAATTTTTATAATTTTACAACGAACGTGTTGTGAAATTAAATTTTTATCTTCGACTCTCATTTGTTTGCAGAGATAGAGAGTTTTTCGTTGATATTATGCATACATAATACAAGTAAATTATAAAGATTATATCGCAACTCTATCAGTATTATCTTCATTATTCGTGCAATTGATACATGCCGAGGAAGTTTCAAATAGATATCGATTCTGTTGGTGCAACTCGCGCGTAATAGTACTTCACGAACTGATGTATTTAGGTAACTATCAGTGATTTGGTATTAGGTATACTCGTTGAGGAACATACATTACAACTGATTAATATGCGCAATATGTAGTAACTACGGATAAATATATACACTTTCATTTACGATGAGCAGACTTTTCGCGAGTCTTGTTTCACAATTAGTCCTTCAAAAAACTCGAAAATTCGATTATTTTCGTATTATTTTATTTAATTTCAGTGTAATAAATCCTTTCAGTAACAATTAATTCTTAAGTGTGATATTAAAAGCTCAGAAATCTCAAATCTAGTTGCAATAAACGTTCATTTTATAATTACAATTACGTCTATCATATCTACCTGAATATTTCGTAATTTGTACGCAATAGTGACAATAGACTCCCGCTTAAAAATCTAGGGAAGAGTGCTACATTTAACTTCGAATTGGAAACGTAAAATAAGACTCTTAAAAAGAAGAGTCAGTGAAATGTTGATACGATGAAACACAATGCAAGAAATACCAAAAAAAAAGTGTTATAGACAAAAAGTGTCCTAAAATGTTCTATGCACATTGTACGAATCACCAAGACCCTTTCGAAACGTCTCTGGCCACCGTGAAACGAGCAAGACGACGCATATTTCTCGCCTCTTAATTTCAATGGCGGTGCGCATTATTCGCGAGGTGAAAATCGCGGCGGAAAGAGGCTTGGAAGTGGCGAGCATTAAAAATAACAATGACACATAGTTCTGGACGGCGGGGGACAGTTGTCTCCGTAAATTACAGAAATTCGCAAGAGAAGCCGTAAATACTTGGTTATCATACTTGGCGGAAGCACGGAGGGGTATTATACCTACATTCGCGTACATCGTGGCCAGAGATGGCGCCAACCGTGGATATGGCTTCACCGTTTCCATTCATCGGACTGGATATCAAATGCAATAGTTCATGGCGCGTTTCCGACTAGGTGGTCGACCAGTCCTCGACCTCTACCTCCTAATCCAACCACCCACCGTTTCACACCGGTCTCTGGCAGATTTACAGGCAAAGGGGGGGTTTTGATATCTGCATCCGAGAGTCCTGGACTAGTTCCACCTGTCCCGGATCTCTGTATACTTTCTGTCAACTTGCGCTTTCGCCGGTGCATCTTCCAAGATAAATCGGCCGAATCTTTTCGTTTTGTTTTCCCTCCTCGTGGCTTGCTCTGTCGACCCTTGACGAACGGTATCTCGCGTTCGACTTTCTCTGACACGTGTCTCTCGTTGCATAACGCAGTCAGATGTAGTCGAGTAACGAGATTAACGGTGCGCGATTTGGTGACTAGAATTTTATGGAAGATTTGGAAAAACAGACGTACAAATATATATAAAATACTCATAAAATATAATAACCTATCACTTCTTATCACATTTGACGTGTAAAATAATTTTCTAGATTCTAATTTTTTTATTACCTTGATCGTGCTTGTTGCATAAACACTTGCAATCTAGTGATTATTCTTGTTACAATTTTTAAATTTATTGAGAATTAACTTTTGGAAATACAGCTACATTTTGTAGAAAGGAGGTTGTTTGAAATTATAATTTTTCCTTTTAAATTTTACGTAAAGTAAATTTGGAAAGAAGTTAAATTTGCTAATATATATATTTTCTGTATCGCAGTGTTCACTTATGGTTTCAGTGACAACGTTTAATCATATAAAATAAGCAGCTATATAATATAACCCGAGACATGCGACGATAATTATGCTAGTTTCTATCACAGAGGACAAGTTTCTAAACTTTCATGGCGTTTACAAGTTCAAGAGAATGATGGAGCTTCGGTATCAGATTAGAACTTAGATGTTGTCTAAAATATGTTTTAACATAGACATGTAATGCGTGTAAATGACACAGCTCCTCAAATTTGATGCAACTTGTGTTAAATATCTTGTCAATATTAAGTATCAATTTCTCAAATGATTTATTTGGTAAATCATCATCTTACAAAAGTTGCAGTTGCACTGTACGAAACATTCTGTTAGAATTTCACTTCATTTTCTCCCGTGTCTGTTAAAATGCAGATAGCAGATAGGCGAATGACTTTCTTTTCACTTTGACGACATTTCACTTTGTCGTTTGCACGTTCCATCACTTATAGAACACTTTAGTAGAGATTGAACGTGTTGAACTGCAAATCGTGAAATTAAAGATTATCACGCCTATTCTTTATCGAAGATAAAGAACATCAATAATTAACGAAATATTCAGGAAATTATACGTATGATTTTCCCAGAGTTTATCTGTCAGTACAATTGAAAACGATATTAACAATAATAAATAAAGTGTTCTCTTTAAATTCTGTATCTATGTCATATGTCTAATAATAATGAATAATATTTCTTTATTGTATTTTTAAAAATAATGACAGTAAATAAAAATGATGATTGTTCTAATTTATAATAATGTATAATTAACCTTTCTCTTGCACCCTCATTTCAAGAAATATCGAATTCAATTTAAACTCGTTCTACATCGTAGAACTGATCTATTAGGTCATCGTTTTAAATTCTAAATGTAGATATTCTGTATAATAATAATTATAAATACACTCTTACGCAATTAAAGCAATAGTAACAATATACAAGATAAAAATCTATTACTATGTATTATAAATAAAAATTATTGTCTCAGCGCGACAATTGTTACGTGAGTCTGGGAGATGGGTACGAGGTGTCTAGACTCAAACTGACTGACTGATGGTTTATGGTAGAGTGTATGTGCCTCGTGCTAGGAAACTGACCTTTTATAGGAGCGAATGTGTCTACGTGATTTCTTGGTGCCAGCCAAGAAGCCCTTTGTTTACCGATCTTATCCTTAAAGAAATGTTCCAGATGCTGACTCTGCCTCTCACGGTAAGACAGAGGTCCCTTAGATAAGAGAATGTCACGGCATCTGGAACTTCTCGGCAGGGTAGCGTATTCTAGGGTAGCCTAGTCTGAGTGGGTTGTTCTGCGCCAGAACAATTATCATTAAAGTAATATACACATACATTTCCTATAATCGATTATACTCATTGATTACATTTACTAGACAAAGTTTGTCTGTTAAATTCTGGAGCGTGCCACTACATCTTCTTACAGAACACAACGAACAACTATTTCAATACGATACTTAAAATCAATTCTATGATCGACAAGTTTAACACACACGCACACGTCCTTCACCTCCACCGGAAATCTCCGTTTCTGGCATTTACGTCGTTTGCTACTTCAACCGTTCATCTCCACGGGCCGTGGGAGCGTATCATAGCGCCGAGTGCGACTTCCTCCCCGCGAGTCTTTCAACTTTCCCGACATCCGGAACGCAGATCGCGAGACATTCGCTTCAATTTCCACTTCTCAATTTCCGTTTGCCGTTCGAACTTCTTGACAGGCCGCTTGGTCGCCGACAGATAAGTAACAGCAGCGGAAGGGGCCAACTTCTGGCCGACGGCCACCGTCCGACCGCGGCTTTAAATTCATCGGTTTTCGTGATCACGTACACAGGGCACCCTGACCGAAAGATCAGGCCAGCCTCGTAAGATTAATTCTCGCGAGTACGTGGCAGCAAGCAGCCGGCCAGTTTTGTGACATTACACGGGAAGTCCATCTTGGATCGTACGTTTCCCGTGCGCCGTGAGCGTCATCGACGCGAGCTTAACGCAACGCGAGTTGTATCTTTTCTTTGAAGGGGATTTGACAGCTTCCCCGGTACGGAGGAACGAAAGATATGAAATGTAGGTCGAGAACGCGACGTGTACCTGGTGTATATTCGCAGGTACGTTTCCGCGAGAAAGTTTACTTTGGGTTATGGAGTTTAAAGGGGGGATGCGCTTGTGAGCTTGAGAGCTTGGAATATTAAAGAACGAAGGAAATTATGGGGAATAATTCGTAGCATTGCGATGCTTTGAAGATACTTGAACATTATTTATTATAATGTTATAATTATTTATCGTACGATATTTATCATATAACTGCTATGGGAAATAATTATTTGTAGCGTTGAGATATTATTAATAACGCGATATTGGCAAGAAATATATCAACAATAACTGTAGAACAATTATACATTGCAACGTGTAAATATTGTGAGCATTTTATTAACCGCAAAAGAATTTAATTAACTTTTACCATCATTTTTCTACTGATATCGATACCGAGGCAATCAATTGTAGTTATCAACAAATAAGAGTTTACAACTTGAAATTGAGTTATACATCCTATAAATATATAAAATTGTATGTAACTTTGTATAGAATGTACTGACAATGAGTACAATACAACAGAATTGGATATTTATATTTTTTAATTTGTGAGTTTCTATACTATAGATTCTTTAATAACAGAAAATTGCTATACGATTTAATCTGCAAATCATTGTTGCGATTTATAAGTTCGTATTACTATACTCCCGCAGAGGTTTATAAGCCTGTATTAACAAGCTCTTTCGCCTGAATTGATGCAGAATGTAATTCTAATTTAATGAGATTGGTGCATTGCGTACCTTATGGGTGTATTAAAGCAGCCTGCGTTTATTGTAACAAAGATAATTGAACCTTAAAATATTAATTTAGATATTTAATTTGAAAATAAATTTCGATGCGAATAATTCAGAAGTGAAGACATTTTTACATTGAGCGAGACACAAATGAACGAAAATGATAAGCTGTTATTCCGGAGAAACGTTAAATTTTATAAATAATTCTTATATTAATATCTTCCAACAAACAATTAGTATTATCAGTAGATTGTGTAATTAATTATGACCAGACTGTTATATTTGCTATAATTAGAGATTTTCAAATTTTTCATAAGTGCATGAAGTACTTTTCAGAATATTTTATTAATTTTAGAATATTTAAACGTTTTTTAACCTTTATTAACTGATATCGCTGAGCATTGAGAGCTATAAAAATATAGACTCTATGTTATTTAATTTTGGAATTATCATAAAAAGTATAAATAGTAAAATCTAGAATACTCAGAATACCAATTCTCAAAAATCTGAATTTCCATAAATATCAATAGCAGTTTATCTGTACTAGCCTCAACCTTTAATTAGGCTCAATTAGAAATTCAAATTTGTATGCTCAGTTTAATTACTAACTTCGCGTTATTAAATATGCATACATACAGCGATGAGGCAAGAGAAAGTTTAAAATGCAAACAATACGAGATAATCCACGGCTATTGATATTTAAAATTTTAAAGAAGCAGACGTAACAAATAAAATCCCATAACAGGTGACTAGCAAAAATCATGCGAGTATTAGAGACAATTTAAAATTAATTTTAAATTTTCTCTCGATCTCTAGTTCATTCTACTTTGTTCCCAAAATATTCATATTCGTATTTGTATTTGTGCGGGTTTCGAGATTCCACCATAATAGTATATCTGCATTCGCTGTAGTGACCCCAATTCACCACCTACCAATTCTAAGGTTTCACTTTTACGTAACTGTTAATTAACGATAAACTAGCTTTGTTAAAACGTATTGTCTCGCGAGAAACAATTTCTACGATTTCACCATTAACTGCAAGTGTATACAAATTGGCGTTTCTTACATCGTGCCTGTGGAATTGTTACGACGATGGTGTGTCGTGAAATTAATAAATTTGTTTATTCTACTTTCGCAGCCAGTTTCGCAAGATACACCGTGACTTGGTAAGCGTTCTTACATTGCAGCAGCTAAATGAAAAGCAGAACTTCAAACAACCGCTACGTTTCATTCTGCATTCGTAAATACAACAAGTACAAAAACTCTTTCATTTGGATACGTAAACCCCTGCATTTTCATTCTTAATTCTTCTTCAACCTCTAAGCCTCTCTTTATTTGTTCAATATCGTATAACTTTGCATTCGTTTAATACGAATAGCAAATTTCACTGCGACGATAAGAATGAATTTATTGAACTTTGTGTGTTGCGTAACGATTTCGATATAATCTGTTTATAATATTACGTTCACGTGCGTACGAGTAAAGTATGTTAACATTAAACTAGATTACAATGAAAATTCTACGATAAATCGGTGAATTAGAAATTACGCAATGATTCAATGAAATTAAGAAAAAAATAAAGATTAATTTCAATCAATTTTTAGGCTAATGTAATGCAATGAAATGATATTTAATATTTCATGAAGCAGGATCAATAGTAGATTGAAGTTTAATAGGATGTCGATGAATTTCGTGGGAATAATTTTGCAACGTGAAAAGATTATCATTTATTATTTTTTCACAAGTGGAAACCACTACTTTCACGTAGTGCTACGAATTCTCTTTACGATTTCCTTACGCAGCCATCTTAATTACGTGTTTTCCACAAGTCATTTGTCGTCTTTCTACAACTTTCTCAAAAAATGTTTTCACGAGAACAGATAAATAAATGTTCTTAAAAATAAAAGTTCCAGACGGAATAGAATTTATAAAATGTATAAATGATAATTTGTTCATCGACGTTAAGAACGTTGCCAATGTCCGTAGCAAATACTGACGCTGAATACTATTCAACGAATAGTACCTGAAATATAAAAATCGATGTTTAATTAAATGCTTTAAAATAACTTGTTCCCGTGGATTTCTAAAGTGTAACACTCGTTACTGTGTGAAAAATTCCACAGAAACGAGTATTTTTTTGTACGAAACGTATAAATTCGATCTCTCTGTTTTACAAACATCTCGTGCATTTTACGTCTCGAGATTTCCTACAAACGCAGTCTATTATTATTAAACACCTTATCGTATCATAATTCCCATCCACGCGATGAACTCGTTCTTTTTACATTCGTACGAGTATACGTAATCCCGTGAACGCGAGCTGTTTACATTCGCCGTCGTTCGATACGCGAGTAAGAAAATCGAGTTGACGTTTAAGATTGAAACGTCCTGTGCATCGAAACAGCGGTTTGAGTGGCAGAAACGAATTTTGAATCGAAGCTTTCATCAGGCTGGTAGACGTTTCACTTCGTTCCGTCTGCATTGAAATAAAGTTAGCAAAACCCTAACCGCCGGGCGAGTTTACCCCTCGCCCGGCCGTCCCGCCCCCAACTTTCCAGGGTCGATTCGCGTTTACGGGGAAGCACTCTTAAGTTGTTCGATAACTGTACCGAGCTACTTTGAAACTTACCGCCGCTGTAACTTCATTAACGACAGGTAAATGCTTCGCATTGCCCGGTTACATTTTCAAATATTAAAGAAAACCGAGTTAGAGGAGAAATGTGAAAAATTTTTGTCTCCCCGTGTATGTCTTGGACGAAAAATAACAAACGACATTGCAAATCTGCAATCGAAAGAAAAAGATCTTGCAAACAATTTACAGCGCTATGTAAATAAATGTAGATGAATAAATTATCGTATGTCGTATTTATGGTGTAATAGAGTAAATCAAAAAGAAATGTATAAGAGGAGGAAAGTGTAGTTTTGTTTGTAGGAAGAAAAAAATATATGGTATCGTATAAAAAAATGTACATGAATTAACACTGCGAGTCATAACGAGATTAAATTCGGATTCGTAGAACAGAACAGAATATTTAAAATTACGTGAAATATTTCAATCACTAATTTTAATTAAACACGTGTTTCATGTAACTCGCCTAATTTAAAGAATTAACCTCTTAATTCATCGAAATGCGAATTTCCCCAAGTATCCTCCTCTGTGTTGTACCATCGACAAATGTATTTGTCACATCGATAAATCTATCCATGATGTACAAATAGATCCAGCTGTGTAAAGTACTGGCAGAACGAATAAAAATTTCGAAAGCAGTGAAAGGACAGTGGCATTTGGATGAAGCTGCGTGTCGCATCTGTCATTTATAACTTTTCGTTCTTCAAATTACTTTCCGATTACAATCGGATATGTCGACAACACGGTGTAACATTAACGTGTCAACACACGGTGTGATATGATATAAATCCAATCATATCGCAAAGAGATATCGTCACTCCCTTGTAGTAATTGTGGCGGGCGAGTCAAAATTCGGCGAGAGAGAGAGAGAGAGAGAGAGAGAGCAGGCGAAAGAAGAGCGGCGCGGCTTTGCAAATATTTCTCATGCAATTAATCAGAGTGGGTAATACGCGGGATCCGCTGTAACTTGTCATAATGACGAGGATATTAAGTTAATTATGGTCTTCAAAGTAATCTACGGCTGGCAGAGCATTAGCCACGATCCCCGGGGAATCTCCCGAAATGTCAGTACGAAATGTCATACAAGTGTGGCGTTGGTAATCCTCTTCGCCACTCATCCTTCGCCTCTTCAACAAACCTTGAGTCAAAGGTTCCTTTGCGTCTTCCCCGTTCCAGTTATGCACAAAAGGACGAGGATCAAACAGAGCTGACGTACCGATCCGTGATCCAAATTGTACGACTGCGCTGCTGTACGTGCGAGTTGATGACGGAATTGCGAAAGAGTCAGGATAACGACATAATTAAACGTACGCCGTAACATTTGAATATTGCCTCTGGACAGATCGTTGGATAAAAGCAAGCATAATTGCGAATGTTTGTGCAAATTCAAATGCGCTCGTGAGCGTAATTGAAGACTGCGCCGACTGTGTTTGACGAGCCTACACTTTTCATTCATCGAAATGTGAATTAAAACGAAGGTATCATCTTTTGCTATTTCAAGTGGAATTTTAATAGAAACTAAAAACCAACATTTTTTTGTTTTCTATTTAGGACATTTTGAAATATTTTAGAATCATGATTATGGAATAGAGAGAAACAAATAAATAATTGAACTTGAAGAAAATCATTTAAGATAGTTGCTTAGTAATTACGATAATATCGATAATCCCATTTTACTTTAATAACTTCCCCAAATAAACGAGATTTTACTTCACTTGCAACTCGTTCCGAATTTCGTCTAAATTTTGCTCGACGAAAGAAACGAGGAGTTTACAAGTTTAGTATAATAACGAACGACTTTTGTAACGTATACGTATAATAAATAAATAAATAAAGTATAACAAGTATAATAAATAACGCTGCTGACAGCGTTATCGCGAGTTTCAACAGTTTACATTACAAGCACGCGCTAAGTCAATTGTGATAAACATAATGAACATGCTTGTCCGTGATCGATGACAGGTATTCTCGTCGATTATGTAGATTTCCATCAATTTCCTTCTATTAATTCTCGTACAAAGGCTATCTCGACGAAGCCACGTATTTTACAAGTAATTAAATATCCATTTCTAATTTTTGTAGACGATGAGAGAGAAACTGATTATTCAGCTAATAGACCACAATGTGAAAAGCTCGATGTAGACTGTAGATAATTTGAAAGGTTCTTTACGTAGAAGAATCTGCAAATTTTCGTTGAATTAGTTTAATTTAATTTGATACTTGGTTAAATTATCTGTTCTTAATTGTTACAATCGTGTTATTAATTTTACGATTATTGTTCACAAGTACTCAGATACATATTGTTTAATTTTTTGAATTTGGTTAATGAATCAATGAATGTTTGATATGATTTCTTATGAAATCGAACTGACTACAAAATTAAAGTTTAAAAAAAACCTTCTCAGCGTGATTTATAATTCAGTAATAAAAATATCTAAAGATACAGATGGTTTAATTTTCAATGTTACAGCACCGAGAAACGAATTTTTCCGTTTCGTTATATTTCATTATACATGGTTATGGTTCTGACAAATGAATCCATTATGCTTCCATTTGTCCGTGATTTTTTAATTGAAATACATCTTGTCAAAAATGAGCAAGTGTATAATTTATTTTCTTCTTTAAAAGTCGATCGTCATTAATTCAACTTCAATAAAAACGTACGCTGATAGAAATACGAGTTTGAAGAATCGATGCTTGACGTATTCGAAGAATTCGTGTGCTTTTTACGCGTTATTGCTCTTCGTATTCTCATCGCCGATCTTCACACGCCGTTCCGATTAAAATTTTAACGCCGTCGAGTTTAATAGACCCGAAAAACTATTCGGGAGTTTATCCGATAAAGTTCACAATTCCGCTAAAATCTTCATGTTCCTGGCAGATCCGGCGCGTCGAAGTTTCCCTCCATATTCTCCCTTCTCAATTGTACACAAAGGAATAGAGATCGAACTAAGTCCTCTATATAAATACTATCTCATATTGAAACGTGGGATCCCGTGGGATTACGTTTAAAACCAATTTATTATACGCGGGTGAAGATGTTCGTATCAAACGGCGGAGGTACGTTTGCTTTGAAATTCATTCCGCGGGACATGGCTCAAATCAAGTATATTTTATGCGTGCAGCACGCCCGGATATTCCGACGTACGTGGCGCGCAATGGATGAAGGTAATTCTTCTCCGAAAACTAAATAAAAGCGGCAAAGAGAGCAAAGCTCTTTTTTTCCTTGGCGGGACCATTATCTTCGAGAAAATCAATTTTTAAGATTTACGAGCGCACGCTATTTTTTTTTTTTTTTTTTTTTTTTTTTTTCTAAACTTTATCCACTTTCGTGCACCTATTCGCATCTTGGATCAACGCAACTGAATCCAGGCACTTGCAATCCGAATGCTTCCAAGTTGCTGAACAGTAAAATATTCAACGGAATATCGACATTACCGATTTGGAGATTTTCGTGTAGTAAAATTCCTGAAGATTAAATTTTTAGACTCGTTCACTATTTTATAAAAATGTAAATAACTAAACTCCTAGTGTGAATGAAGGTTTGCAGCCTGCTTGAAACAATATTTGCATACTTGTATTCGATACTGAAGTAAAAATGTTTAAATACATAATTATATTGAGATTATTAATATGACAGTTATTAACTCGAGTTAATTTAACAATGAAGAAAATTATTAAACAATATATTTTTAACGTCGATCCTCTGTATATATTTTCTGTATAGCTGTTGATATTTTGTCTCTCAAATTATTAAAAATCAAAATTTAAATATTTAATTTATTCTAAAATAAAAAAATAATAATTAATAATTCTTTAATTATATATATACATACGTACATACAAGTTATATAATTACATTATATTAATTTTTAATTTACAAAATTAATGTTTTTATTAAACTATACACAACTTCAAAATATCATTAATTTCAAAAATTATTATTTTTAAAACTACTTTTTAAAAAAATATTTCATAAAAATAACATAAATATTAATTACTCATAATATATATAAAAAAATTAATTTAAATTTTAAAATATTTTATATAAAAATAATAAAAATCAAATAGTATTCATCTATGAATACTATAAATTTCAAAAATATATAAATATTCATAATTTAACTTAATTCAATATATAAATAATAACAATAATAAAAATAAAAATTAATGTTATTATTATTATAAACTAAATAAATTAAGTGCGCTCGGCGCACTTTCTTGTCATTGCGATCGTTATTAATCGCATCTAGGATCGATGATAAGACTTTTCTAGGAACGATAAGACTTTTCACGGCAAAAATCCAAGTTAAGCAAGCAAGGAAGTGATTCAAGTACATCGTACCAGCCAATATTCTTCGCAGTTACGTGCACGTCTTGAATCCACGGCTTAACTAGTATACGTACACGGGAAGTCATAAAAAATGTTATTCCAGTAAACGAGATAGTAAAGCACCACCGTCATGTATTTAATGTTTCCCTTATTTTACATCATCTTTATATCCTTCTACCTGCAATTTTACGTTACATAATTTTCGAAATTGCTTCATTTCTCTGAACAGAAAGAATTGCTCGCGCGAGAGCGAACTGTGTTTGAAAAATTGTGTTTGACGAAATGGATTAAGGAAACAGGGGAGCTCTACGTTGCCTAAAAGGTGGCTAAAGTGTGCGAGTTTTTTTTTTTCTCTCTCTCTTTTATAAGTAATTACTAAATGGAAAATCTTGACTTTACCGTGACTTTCGTTTTATTCAAACGAACTTTGAATTTTATACTTCGATCATGTTTCAACTTGAAGTGTTACAAAATCGATTATTCTAGTTCTAGAAAAGAACTTGGAAGTTCAAAGTAGGGAAAATTCCTATTGAAAAATAGAAATTTATTATTTGACTGTTTAGAAATATTTATAACTTATTTCTCTTCCATTTCTGCTACTAGTTATACGATAATAATTCGAATTTTTGAAAACCTGCGCGAAATACATTTCTGTTTCTAAATTAATAGGAATTTTTTACTTCAAATTTTCCAGTCTTTTGCAGCGACAACGGCCAGTAATCGAAATGACATTTCAACGCTAGTGAATAACTGTGCAATTTTGGAATATTTTCATTTCAAAAAAAAGAAAAAAAAAAGAGAGAAAAGAAAAATGCTGCGTAAAGGTGAAAGTCACGCTTGTATTTTTCAAAAAATTGAAATTTTTCAATTAGTAAATAAACCTGTATGAAAAAAATATTCAAACTTTGTCTATTTTTAAATCGGTTTCAAGATCGATTCTGATAGAAGTTGATTCGCGAAGAATTAAATTAGGGATTAAAGTCAAGAGAGGAAACATTTATATTGTACTTTTGAGTTTAATTCAGAATCCGGTATTTTTCAATCTTTGTTATTTGTCTTATACGTGGTATTATTTTTTATTTTTCCTTTACTCATTGTCAGTATTATTAAACATCATCCTTGTTTAGAAGAAAAATTTGCGCCATTCCGGCGGGTTTTATTAGCTCACTTTTATTTCACATGATAAAATGGCGGACAATGTACACATACTTTCCTTGATGAAATTTTTACAGTGGTATTACTTTTTAGTCTCTCCTAGTGCAAAAATTTTATGTCACAAGTTCACTTATTTTGCACGTATTTGGTCTGTGCCGTTGAACACTTGACGTAATTAACTATTTAAGTACAAAGTTTATAACCACTGTACGTTCCTCAACCTTTTCTCAAAATTTAAATTTAACGTTCCACGTAACTGCTTAATTTTGTATTTTCATACACAGAGGTGAAATGAAACATTTTCTTTAGTCGTGAAACGATTATAAACGTAATCTCATTACGTTACGTTTGATTTTTTACTGTTAAAAGTGAATTTTTGTGAATCTTGAAATTTGGAGAAAATGCAAATTCCATTCTCTGTATTCATTTGACTAGAGAAATATTATTCATCTGATGCTAATCCTTCAGTTGTGGAAATATTTTCAGAAATTATAATGGCAAGTAGTATATTAAAATATAACAATAACAAATAGATACGTACAACTAATATCACATGGCGTCTTTCAACGCAGCCATAGAATGACTGTTACGGATTTAATCCTGTTATGGCTTTCTGTTTCAAAGGTAAAAATAACTTGTACGGTCTCGTATTTTATCCGCGATATGCATAGTTCTTTCATATTTAAATCAATGGAACATCTCTTAACATTTTTAAATATTCACCATGCATTAACCCAAAAAAAAAAACTCGAGACAAAAGAGGAAAACAAACAGAAAGAAATATAGATCAAAGTGGGAAATTTCAAAGTAGAAAAATGCATACAATGTGTAAAAATATATATTATAAAATATCGAAAACGGAATACTTGTTGTGAAATTTAATGGAAACGAACTACCAATATTTAGATTACACTGCGACGACTGTATTTATAAAAATTTGAAATTGCATTATTTGCGATAACACTGTTGTTATAGATGCTACGAAAACGAACTATATTGTCATTAACATAAAAAAAAAAGAAAGAAAAAGAGTGAAACAGTGGCTACTTCAATCTTCTGAGCTTACTTTATTTAGTATTTCTTCTATTCGCTTTATCTCAATGAACATTCGCGTCGTTCCTCGCTTGTACGCTATTCCAGAAAGGATAAAGATCAGCTAATTTCTCTGCTAATGTTCGATCTAAATGCATATTTGTCCCACGGGGCTCGGAACAAAATTCCATTGTGCTCGTAATTACCGCCACTGCGGAATTCATCCTTTTTCTGCAGTTCTACGATAATTACGATTTGGTTAACCATGCTGTATGACAACGAACGGACAAAACGATACAATCCTCCTCCTTCCTCTATAATTTTCCTTTTTCGTGAGATACGCTCCACGCGGAGAGGAGAAGGGCAGAGAAATTTAGCAGTGCAAAGAGAAGGTAAAATAATTATGGTAGCTTGAAACGAACAAAACTTTCAAGAAATAGAGAAATTTAAAATAAAAGGTATAAGAGGAAAGAAGAAATCTCTTTGTATCGTATGCAGAGGTTCTCATGCACAATGATGAATCAATGGAATTAATTAATAATATCAATGAATTATCATTAATGAATATTGTTGTAAATGATGAATTAACAAATTGCAAATAGCGGACTGTGGATTTCTTTTTCATAATTATAAAGTAATAATAACTTTAATTATTAAGTAAAATTTAATTTATCAAGCTCGTCACTGTGGAGGATATTTGTGCAAATTCATATTTTTAGAAATATAATTATTATTTTATTTACTAAATATTATAACAAGTAGGTTATGTATATACCATATACATTTTTACATAATAACTTTTAATAATAATCAGTTTACTAAAATTCTTGGTTCTTAACTCTACTTTATATTCTCCTTGAGAAAAAAATTAAATCAAATTAAGTAATAAGCAAGCTTAAATTATCAAGATTTCCAATGCTCAATAATATTACATTTTCAAATTTCCCATTACTGTTAAACAAAAGAATTTATTGACAAATTAAAACTCGTAATTTGTAATTTATAAAATTGTAAAATGTTTGATTAAATTTTTAACGTTTAATGCTGATTTCTTCGATTCCCCATTTAACGTTATATAATTACCACAATTTGTGTTTCTATATGTGATTCGATGTCATACATAATTCCCACGATTTTTCAGACTTTCGACTCGTCATGGTAGAAATAAATGCACTGGTACTTTACGGAGCAAAAAGTTTTCAAGCCGGATATTAAGGAAACCGTATGGGGTAATAAGGGAATACAATATGGACGCTGAAAGTGGTACGATTCGTTGGCGATACGAACATCAAACCTACAGAGATAGCATACGATATTGGAGAACACGTAGTTGCAGGTGGTTACCTTAAAAATTGGCGTATCATTGCCAGTTACGCGTTTCAATGTTTTCCATCCGTGTTGTCCGTTTCGAATGGTCGTTCCTTCTTTATTCACGAATCTCTTAACTGCCGAGGGAACACCTACAATATCCCAACGTCGAAACGACCGATCGCGCAAAATATTTGTGCTGGTATTGAAACCAGCTTGTAGAAGTGACGCGACTAACGAAATAACAAGTAAATTTTGTAGAAAATCATTTGTAGTAAATTTTGTGAAAAACTTGAGGTGTAGAACCATTCAATTATCGTTTCAACAATGGCTGGTGCTCTCCATTATAGTTTTTATAGTTGCTTATATGAAATGTCTGTTATTGCAGAAACAGTTGAACATTTCGAATTGATGTGAATTTCATTCGTATCAATATTTTTACTGACTAAAAGTAAATTCACATCAGTGAAATATTTTCATCGAATGAAAATTAAAAAAAAGAAAAATTTTCAATTTGAACGTTTCATTTTTATTTTTATTCAACACCGTACAGAGCAACTAAAGGATCATTTTTCGCAACAGTTTGATTTTCATGTCGTTTGTTTAATAATTCTTTCAAAATCGATTTCTATATTTTTTGCAATGCCGTGTGAATCCCATATATCCAAAGTAGGTAACGATCTTTCAACTGTTTCGATTTTATCGAAACGTATTTTATCGTCCCAAAAGGAAATTTTGCCCTCGTTCTCTTTCTTTCATTCTCGTTTAACTAAAGACGATATTATAAAACGACTTGGATCAATTGATTTAAGAAGGAAGGAAATAATTCGTACGGAAATCACTCTGAATTTGTCCCAATTCGCAGACTGCGCATGAATATTTCAAAAAATCCTTATTCCCATCGAGAGACGACGATCACTTCGTAAAAGTGCAGTGATGGGACCTCCTCTCGAGCTTCCATTGGTTATTACACGAGTTTTAATTACATCGACAGACTCGCGACACCGTGGCTCACTTTGATACCAGAAAGGAAAGGATCCAAAAGGATCCGAGATATTTTTCGCTTTGCTCAACGATGTGTTGAAAGATATTTCGCAAGTATCAGTATCGTTTCAAGTATTTACTTTCCCGGCTGCTCTGTGGTAGATCGTGTTGCCACGATCGCGGTATTAATCTTTCATTTATCGGGTGCCACGTCAAAGTGTTCGACGAATTCTCGGTAATTTTTTGTTTCGCCTGGCTGCGCCCCAATCGCTTGGAAATTAGCGAGCTGAATTACGCGCTCGTAAGCCGGGACCTTCTCGACGTTACGTAAAACTCGCGTTAGTTCTCCGATGGAGCTTGCTCATCCTAAGGAAACTCGTTGCGGAGAACTTTCGAGTTCGTTAGCAACCGGCTAGCTAGCCGACATCCCGACATTCTAAGAGTTCTCGTAGTTTGTGTCTTAACATCCCGTTAACGACCGTAATACTGGCCGATTTTTCCATGTTCCTCGGAGGAATATTTCAGAATTCCTCAAGCTTGCACAGCAAAACTCTGCTTCTATGAATTTACGATATTTACGTGACGTTCGTACAATGGGAGTCCACTTTCTCGTCTCTGTTGGTGATCTTTCGTTCATAGTCACTTTTCGTAGAGGTTTCGTACAGGTTCAGATAAATGCATTCAAAAGTTCGTTTAATCGGGTATGAAATTCTGATTAAAATTTGGTTCAACCAAGTGGGGTTTACGTAAAAGGAACTGTAGGAATTACGTTCTGCAGTGCCATCGAAATAAATGTTGAAAATTGTGTTAAGTTGTTTATTTATTTATTTAAATTTATTTATTTAAATAAATAAATAAATTTATTTATTTAAAAATCTACGAGCTTAGTATAATCTACTAATTTATACCTTTTTGCAATCTACCAATTGTACTTGAAATTACAATTTGTATTAATTTGACAATTGCTCGGTATTGAACTCGAGATAAAGAAAACGAATATAAGGACGAAAGTATTCTGACTTCTCGAATGAGACATCTAGGTCTAACATTCAATCTTGACGAAATGACGAAGAAAAATTCTATCAAGTTTTCAGAAGAGACTTTAATCTTCAAATTCACTGTAGTTACATTATCGTCAGATTGTGTCACAAAAGTTTCAATATTTAAATACCCGAATATTAATGAGAGTCACTATTAATTAAAGCAAATTCAGTTTGTTTATCGTTGGTGTATCGTGTCAGTCGAAAGCAGCAGTGCAAGTAAAAATTTTTATATATATATATATATATATACGATCCGAGTTAGCCGGAAACTATTTTAAACGATTGTTTGGTTTAACAGCTTGTGCGTTTAATCCAGTAGATACGGTTGTCATTGTATAACGACACGATAGATCGAGCTAGAGAAATGGTTGAATTGAGTGAGAGGGTCTGAGATTAACAGATGCATCGGTGCTTACAGAGAGCCATGATTAATCCGTGGCCCGAAAACCGATGAGTCGAATGGCCTTCGGGGTGAGCCAGAACGAAGACGATGTTTGCAAATAGGGATTGATTTGGGGCAATCTGATGCATCGTGAACTGACAATAGAATCAACGGCAGAAGTTTAATTTTGAATCGATTACGACCGACGATTACGATCGAACGTCGGAAAAAAATTTGTGCGCAGCGACTGTTGCGAAAATTGTTTTTTTCCCTCTTTCCTTCTCGTATTATTTTTTTCTTCTGAATAATAATACAATTATCCTCTATTATTAGGAATAGTAATGGAAGAAACATAGACTTCCACATGTACGCCGACATAGAGAAAGGAATAATTTTAAAAACTTGTATATCGTGCACTTGAATTAAAAATAACATCCTAAAGAATTAGGTAAGAGTCCATAAAACTGTGAGAAAACGTATTAATTTGTGTAACCAAGAGAAACATAAATAACAATAATTTAACAATTAATAATAACTGAAAATTTTCTGTCTTATTTTCGTATTCTTGTATATTTTTCTTTCTTTTTACTCTTATTGTTGCATTTTATTAATCTCATTCGTCCGATAATAATAATAACAATAATAATAAAACGTGACACTTTCTCGCAGTTGGACGCTTTGCAATGAAGATTAAATTAAACAGAAATGGAAAAGAATCGAACGAATTGGCAAATGGGAATTTCAATTGAAGATTTAATTTAGTGTTTGATGCTGAAACATGTGTGTTTCAAATTGTTGATAATCATTGAAATCGCTGCAAAGGGAAAGGATTTACCGAGCTGGTTTGAAAATTATTTAGTGAAAATATTACTGTCGCATATAATTGTTGCATGAGATTTCGGTGGAAAAAAGATGTTCATACGGTCTTTTTCAAATGTAAATACAGGATTTTTGACGTACGCACAGTTGTTTTTTCACTGAGATTATTTCATAGAATATATTTCCATTAACCACAAATGTAACGTTTTTAATTATGAAACTGAATTCAATTTATCGTAAATGTTTGCGTTATAGTAACGTTTGACTTTATTTATTTATAAGAATAAAAATGATGAGCGACTAGTAAGCAGTCAATCAACTTTAGTCTTATTCATTCCCTGAATTGTCCAATGTAATTAATAACAATCAAGTGTCATTTTAAAATTTGTAAATTACGTAAATACTGAATAACATTGAAGTTCTAAATATCAGTGTATTTAATATTCTTCAACAGCTTTCAAGTATGCACATACTGTATCAATTATTGTATAAATATTAAAAGAATAAATCATAAGAACGAATAACGTTACCAAAGAGCCAATAACAAAACAAAATTGCTTCCATCGACTCGACAATCATCATCAGAAGATCAGTCGAAATAACTTAAAACATCTGTTATAAACCGAATGTAAACAAATGTTCGAAGACAAATTCGAAATAACCTGGAAATAATAACAACTGAAAAATCGTGTTTGTTAATGCTACGTGGTTCTCGAATTTTTTACATTTGAGAAAAATATTACGTTTATGTTGGAAGAATACGCGAAGAATGCGTTTCTATTGCCATTATAGTTATAATCAGAACAGATTTCATTTAAAAAAGAAAAAAAAAATGATTTGTAAATAAAGAACGAGCAAATACTTAGGAAACGAGGAGCGCGCAGGAGCGAGCACTTAACATTTCCAAGAAGCCAATAACAAAAATTGCTTCGCGTCGCGTCGATGGTCGCGACCGTCAGAACGCTGCGACGTCAAAAGCGAGGGAAATCCATTGGAAAGTTTCCGGGGACGAAACACAACTTCGAACGGCGAACGATTAGCAAGCGATAAGCAAACGACAAGCAAGAAACCAACTTCCATCGGAATACTGGCTGCGCATTCCTGCATTGAGCAAGATCGCTGTTAACCCTCTCTATTCACTGAACGTTCAGACCCAAAGGCAGCCCCTAAACTTCGCAATTAAAATTCAAAGCACGATGATACCTCTCCGGCGGAAGCGTAAACCCTGGGAGAAGCTATGACCAGCCGGTTGCCCATTATACCTTGGAATAGTCTCCATGGTCGGCACTTATTCCACCGTGATGCATACATGAACTCGTTTGCATCGAAGGAAACAGTACTTGTTGTCCAACGAGTCGTCTCGACACTCTGAGACCACGGTTCCTGCTAAACGTGTTCCTGTTGAACGATCTACATTTTGAAACATGTCGATGAAAATCGGCCACGCCGCCAAGCGAGAAAGGCGCAGTCGAATTTTTCAGATCGTAGTTTGAAATTTGAAATTAAAAAAGCTGATCACTTGGAATGTTTTCTCTTTGACGTGTTTCTTTTCTTTCTTTTTTTTACTTGTGTACAATTAGCCACGAAAGTCTACGTACATCTGCGTTTTAATTTCAAATATTTATGTTTAAAATGTTTTACAGTTATTCGTGTTTGTTAATGCTACGTGGTTCTCGAATTTTTTACATTTGAGAAAAATATTACGTTTATGTTGGAAGAATAGGTGAAAATGCGTTTCTATTGCCATTGTAGTTATAATCTGAACAGATTTCACTTTAATTTCAATTCTATACAGACTTTCGTAACATCGTGTTTCCGATTTATTTATACAGTTTTATTTTATCACGTACCATCGAAGATATCAGTGTTAATTGATTTCGTTCGTGTTCGTTAGTGTATTAAAGTTTATCTGAACTGCTTCGTAGAGTGTATTTTAATCACTAACCGCAGGGAAATAAATGCACTTGGAATATTGCGCACGTACTGTTTACATTATTACGATGACAATGCTTGTTACTATTTGTAAGATATTAAACTCTTAACTCGTGATAAACTGAATAAAAGAGATATTTCTTATACACGTGTACTTGAAGCAATGTATATACAACATACTCTTATTTTTTACTTACATCAATCCAGTGATGTCGTTATCAACCGTGTCTATTTAAACAACGATAAGTATAGATTTGTAATTAAATTGAAATTAAATTGAAATTTAAATTAAGATTGAATTCAAATTAAAATTTTAAATTAAATTAAATTAAAAAAGTTCATGTTTCAATATATTTGAGCATGAGTCTGCAGTCAGAGTTGCTCGTTTAAAATATCCTTCGACATCATTTTCTTCCTCGTTGATGTTTGGAGCAGGATGTGACGACGTGTTCAATTAAATTTGTTGTGCTGGCTTTCCTTTTTCAGTAATACGGCAGATACACATAAAGTTTTTACGACCTTATTAATGATCTTATTCGTAAATATCGTTTCTAGTTGGGTGTGTAACTATTGTTCTTGCGATTCGATATCCTTTAAGGAGACTTCATCAGAAGAATCCCTTTACGGCAGACAGCAAGTCTACATTTACACAGGTTGCAACAAAATGAATTTGCAGCATCTCTTGCAACTTTGCTCCGCTTTTTCTTTCCCCCTTTGTAAGAGAATTTAATTTAATTTAATTTAAAGTTTCTTCCTTTAGTTCTGTTTATAAAATTGAGGTTCGTTAAAAATCCGATTTATATATAATGATTATTACCAGACTGCGAATTTTTACGCGTCCATAGAAAATTTAAGAATGTTGGTCAAGTTACGTGGGATTTTTCAAATTACATTTACAAAAAAAATGTAAGTTTCTATAAAAATCGACAATCTAATTATGACGACAGAATAATTTAAATTTAGTATCAATATATCAAATAACAGTTCAATATAATAATTTCAACCCGCGAACGAATAATACTGAAATCTATCTCCGCATCTTTCTCTTCGTATATTTCTGGAATAATTTTAGGATTTTTTAGTGAACGACGGTTGCACAGCCTGCCGTAAAGTTCGATCCTATATTCCGTATTCCGTCGATAAATGACTGCTTATGAGCGTACCATTCGGAGCAGTGTTAGAGAAAGAGTAGTTTGCCCCCCCCCTATGAATTGAAGCTCTTTCGTTAGATGAAATAAAAATTTTTTTTCCATTTCAAACGCATGAATTGCACTCAAACCACTGTGTGTGAATGCGTTTTCACGTGATTGGAGCGAAAAATGTAGGTAGAATCCAATCTGAAACGTATTCTGCTGCATTGAAGAGTGAAAAGTTCCAAAATCATACAGCATTGACATTGAAAACATTTAAAAGCAATTATTTCCCGAACGGAGGAATTACGAAATAAAATATTGTACGGACCTTTGTATAACAGGATTTTTATATTACTTATCTTTATATTACGTTTACGGAATAAAATACGATTGTAAAAATCCCTCGAGTTTACAGTGAAGCTGTAACAATTTTATTTTACCACGAATAATTTATAACCCAAGTATTAAATGATGATATAAAAATTGAGAAAGTTTAGAAAGTAGAACCGGAAAATTTTATTTGTTATTATTTCGAGTCTATTGCGAATTTATTCTGATGCTGATGCATCGCCATTGTTTATGAAAACTGCTTAGATAGCCAATATCAAAACTGATACTGCAGCTCGATAAATATTAATATCACAGAAATGGGAATAGAAAAGAGAATCCAGTAAAAGAGAGCAACTGCAACTGCAGGTGCTCTGTTTCAAAACTACCGATTTGCTGCGAATCTTAAATTCAGCGGTTAAACTCTGAGACTTTAGGCTACTATTAATAATAATAATAATAATAATAATAATATACATTCATCGATCGCAATTGAAGTAAAGAAGAAGATTCAATCGCACAAGGAAATATTAACGTAAACGTTCCACCGTTTTTTGGAATTTTCACGACTAAGAAATATTTCAAACGTATATTTCGTTTCACGCGTCATATCGTTGAAATTAAAATTTTCCCATCTATCGATTTAATACAATTTCGTTCAAATTTCACAGCACCTGGTACCTTGAATTTTTCTTCTCAAATATTGCCTGGCACCAAGCGAACGTGACAGTGGCTGTCGTCGATTGACGGCATTACGTGTCACATGTAAATCGACGAAACGATACTAGAGAGGCGTCGTTATCTCTAGATCGTCGTGATGCTGCCAGATTTCCGGCAACCGTTGCAACCGTTATCCGTCATCTTAATGCATAACCGGAAGACCGAGGGACGCACCGGTGGCTTATAAACGGCGCGATTATTCCGACCCAGGCCCATCCACCCCTTTCCAATGTCTCATCCCTCAGCCACGATAACCTATTCCCCATCGTCCAGAAGAATACCGGTTGCACGTTAGACTCCGCTGACCTTTGTAAATACACCCATTTGAATTTCATGCCACGCGACTCGGTCGGACGAATGCTTTTCAATAACACTGCCTCTTCCGACGATTTTCCGCCGTTATTGAACGCGTCCTCGCAATGATCTGCCAAATGAAATCGACGCGAGAATGTGAAGTACGCATACATATTTTCACGTTGGACTTTTCCTGCTCTTTCTTCGAGACACGGGGGGAATTTTGCCGGGGAAGAAGAAACGCGTTAATTGCTCTCATCGTTGACAAGAATCGACGATGCTGAGCAAAATAGTTATTACAGTCGTTTTGTTTGAAACGTTGATTACGCGCAGAGTTGAGTGAAACTGAACTCAAAGTGAAATTATGCAAGATCCACGAATTAATTTGTACATCTAACGTGTATACATGTACCTATATATTTTCTTGCTTGTACGTGTCAGATCAAAGAAACAAAATGTTCAAGACTATACAAGAAAGTACAAATGAAATCATACATATATATATATAATTTTTACAATTTATTTTAGAATTAAACATATAAGAATAAGTCGTTTGTTTCTTAAAAATTGAATATTAATTCTGTATTTATGTAATGAAATTAAGAAACTTGACCGATATTTTACATATAGAAACTGTATTTAATATCAACTTGCTACACAAAATAGTTTGTCACGAGTTTTTCAATCAACTATTAACTTCAATTCATATTGACAACGAAGCAAGAATCAATCATGCATCGAAAACAGTGATCTGAATATTCACGACAACGCAAGACCGTATCTAACGATAGAAATGCGAAAAACAAAGAAGAAGCAAAATAAACATCAGAATTGTAATGGAAACTTATTGCTTATTCACCGTGTTCTCCGCAGATTTGCACTTTTCCTCGAACGGTACGAAAATTTACATGGAAAAAATATAACTCGAACAACTTGAAAATCGTCAAAAGTGAAGTGAACCTCTTTCTTCGAACAAAATATTTTTCATACTGTTGTTGCAAACTGTTTCAAATAACGACTCAGGAGACTCATCGTTTGAAATGATCGTAACGTGTTTAAAAAGATCATTGCGTACCACGAACTTAAGGTGCCCATTTTAAACGTGAAAACGCGATGAGGAAGAAGCTTTCGTACAATACGCGAAACTAGTTGAAACAGCTGGAGATCGTATTAGTCAGCTTCAAAGCATCTGGTGTGAAAGGCAAGTCAGTTCCAACGAGGATCCAATTGCACAAAGAGATTCACGTGAGCAATTTTAAGCAATTTTCCTTTCGCACTGAAATTTTACACTTATCTCGTCGTGTCTATATTAATTAAAATGTAAAGTTATTTGGAAATAGGAAGGACGACGTTAGAAACATTTGAAACATGGTTTGACAGCATTCTGAGAGATACACATGTTTCCCTGGATACACATTTTACTTTAAGTTTTCACGTGTTACTTTTTGGTACACGTTTTGGTCAGAGTTCTGAAATTCTATTTCAATCTGAATTATACAAACTTTTCTAGCAAAACTTTTACTTTTAGAAACACTTTATTTCAATGATGCAACGAAATTATCTCTTAATCGAAAGCTTTTGACTTGAGATTAACTCCAAGTCCTCTCGTTGTTAGTTTCAAGTTTATTCGATTTATTCAAATTCTCAGATTTATTCAAGTTTTCGTCTTGTTAATAATGACGATGTTGGTTTATTTCAGTTCTGTTTTAACAATGAAAGAAACACGACTAGTGGGGTTAAATATTGTGCAATATTTTTCGTAATTGTACGTTTCAGTACACTCTAATAGGGATTAAAAATGAGCATTGACAAGCTGCGTGGCATCAGAGCATATTGTATTTTCAGCGAGAAGAAGTACTTTCCTGCCAAAGCACGCAGAATAATTCGTGAAACGTACAAACACGATATAGCATCGGAAAAACATGTCAAAAGAGCTTTAGGAGTTTAAAAATCAATTGCTTTGATAATTTAAAAGCTTGGGAGTTCAAGTCTGTGCTAATGACAGACTCTAGGCGGTTTTAATCTTGATTAAAGATATCGAATTACAGTTCTTTTGGACATGCGCAGGTTTGACAAAAGCTAGTTAAAGATTTCGTATTTTCGTCCTTTAACCTAACCTAACCTAAACCTAATCTAACAGTAGAAGTGTTTCACTCTAGAGTTTCAGCAAATATTTTCGAGGAAAGCCACGATTTATTGGTACATCCAATTTTCAGAAACATCGGAACAAATAGCTCCTCACTGGAACCAATATTTTTATAATACTAGAAAATATTTTTCCAATCCTTCGCGCGCAATTTTCGCGACGAATTTGAATCTCAAGCGCGCTGGGGTTTCCTGCTTTGCGCAACCAAAGAAAGGAAAGCACGATAAAGAAGAAGAAGCAGAAGAAGAGAAAGAGAAAAAAAAGACGATATTCAACGGGTCAAACGTTTCTCAGAACCGGAGTTTTTCTTAAATTAACCGAACCTCTTTTACAGCGTTGGCCGAGGCGCGTCTGACGCTTTACGGCGATACCTAAAGGAAGCCAAGCATTCGTAATTATCGCCGGAACGCGATTCATCGCCAGGAAACTTTTTCTTGTCCCCCCCTGCCCCCTCTCTTTTTTTCAAATAAAGGCAATTAACGTTTTACACTGTCATTTTTACGATGTCATTTTTAGACGAAAGTGTTCCGCCGCTCTTTGTGAAGCGTAATTGTGTCTAGAGCGTAATTGTGTCCGACCTCCGGCGTGTCCGTCCTTGGAAAGGAATCGGCCGAGAGACAGGGCAAGAAATCGAAAAGGCTTCGCCTTCTCTTGATCATTTCATCTCTCTCTCTTTCTCTCTCTCTCTTTAATTGAAGTCCATTACTTAAAACCGGCGCGCCACTGATATTTTCAAACGTGGCCGGGCGAGGATCTCCTCCGGCCCGCGAGGAACCGAGATAGGCATTACGAAAAGTACCTGGTCGCGAGCAAAAAGGAATCTAGAGCGTAGACATCCAGAAAGGTTGTTTAACCCGTTGACCTCGTTAAACGGCCACGAAAAAGTTAAGTGAATTTCTCTCTGTTTCTTCGTCCCCCTTTCCAACGTCTGCCCGCCTGTCTTTCTGTGCTTTCCCTCCTTGTCCCTTGTCCCTCTATCTCTAGCCATCTCTCGAGCTTCAAGGACCTCCCTCTTGTCCACCAGAGTGAAACAGTTAGTTAATTAATTAGCAAAATTACGCGGCCGACTGGGGAAGGAATAAATACTCGCGACTGTGTTGGAAATCACAAGCGGACGTCGATTTTATTTTAGTCCGTTGTCTGGCGATGGACCGAGGATTTTTCGTCATTTCACGTGTTAGTTTAAATACGGTGACATTTATTAATATTCAGGGTCATGAATATTTGAAGTGTAAAAGTAAATATTGGAACTGTGGGCTCGTTTTAAAGATTTAAATTTTTACTTTTAGAATATATTGTTTATTTTTATTTAATTTTATTTCGTTTTTGAACCATGTAGCAGATGGCAAAGTGAAGACACTTTCCCTCTTCAAAGTTCTATAAATCATCATGGTAAAAACGTTGAAAAATTTTTGTCGACTGAAACTATAATACGTTGAATTTGAAGATTGAAACGACTCCTGTAAAAACTTGCTCTACGATTTTTCATCGTCAATTTATTGAACATTTGAAGACGAATATAACGACGAAAATTTCTTGGATTGACCGAACGAAACGACTGAAAAGGAATCATACGTCAAGTTGTAAAGTTTGAGTCATCATAAATGAAAAAAAATGTTTCAACGCTTTTACGTACCATGACAATTTATAGCATTTTCGAGAAGAAAAGCATCTTTGCTTACCCGCTCGTAAAAACGTGAGTTTTAATCGTAATGATTGAATCGCAGCGGTTTAAATGTTTAATGAATACTAAAGAGAGTCACTGTATATATATATATATATAATAGTTCTGGGGTCTCCCTTTGCCCGTAATAAAATCACATCGAAGGCTTTCGAGACTTTCAGCGCTTCAACGTGATTTTCAACATTTTCAGCAGTGATCGGCCAATTCGGAGCGATTCGAATTTTGACAGAACGCAGTTTCATGTCGGCAATAATGGAAGCCGCTAATTGGAGAATGAGACGCGAAAGGGCAAGGATACCTGTCTCGAACGGAAGCCGACAAGATCCGAGTGTTTGCCGTTTCGATCTTGGCTAATTCGATCCCGTCTGAGGCTGCCAGTTCGGGATTAACAGCGATCTATAAATTACGGATCTTCGAATATCTTTGGTAATGATAGGTCGGGCAAGCGTCGCCATTAACGCGAACCGGGCCGGGGAGTTCGACTCGACGGAGTTGCGGTTCCCGCTTGATTTCCATAGGCGCTTGAAACTTGGATTGCTCTTTGCTAGATTACGGAAGTTTAGCTGTGCATTGTTGCACGGTTCCTTCTTATTTTACCTTGCGCTACAAGTTTTCCACGGAACAATTCCGAACGTATAAGTTAGACACCAGGCGGAAATCTCATTTTCCTAAGTACTCGATCGAAATTTGAAGGGGAACGGCTGTGAAGTTTCTTTTATTGCCGGAAAGAGTTCTTTTTCTACCTCTTTTCTCTCTCCTTCTTTTTTTTTTGTTTTTAATTGTTGAATTAGTATCTCCGCCGAGGTATTCACGTTTCGAGAAAGCAGTGACGACAGAATGTTCGACGGAGAGTCACCTGGACAGCGGATTTTTATGTACCTTTTAATTTTCACGGACGTAATCAATGAAACGAAACCTAGACAACAGTTCGTTTCTTCCAAATGCTGTTACAGTGAGTATTTTTTGTTTTTATTGCGCGCATTTCTACGTCTTCAAATTTTCCGTAAAAAGTCCAGGACTTTTGAGGAAATACCAGCAAAGAATTTGGAACTCCAACGAGTTTGCATTTTTACTGCACGTTTCTTGCTACATTCAATGTTATCATATTCCTCTGCATGTTTTAATATGGAATCGCGACAGATACTGAACGATTTAACTGTTCAATTCAATGTTTAATTCTTTTCACTATTGAAATTAATTTTGTTATTCGAATTAATATATATTTCAACGTTTTTATTTTTAAAGATGGATTTGCCCAGTAGATTGTTGAACAACATTTCAAATGCAATTTCTCTCCTTTCATAAACAGAATTAAACGAATCAACACGACGATACAATTATCCTGTCTGCACTTTTTCATCCTCAAGTTCGTTAAAAGTTCTTTGTCGACTCTTTCGCATTATCAACGCAGAAACTGTGTTGCCATTTAAGGTAACTTAAAGCAATTTAGATACCTGTTATCGTGAAGAACATACGCAGGGACGAAACGACCCCACTCAGAAATTTCGCGGCAATTTCTTCCCCGTTTATTCGTGAGTTATTCATCGAAGTTTAGTATAAAAATACGTCACGTGCAACGGATTTTGAACAAATTCTAATATGAACGTTATTTATTTCGAAAGAGAATAATGAAAAATCTGTTCAATATTTATTTGTAGATGAAAGTTTAAAATTTCATGTGTATTTTATAATAAAATCGCCAATAACCATAGTGATTATACTGACCTTAGCAGCTGTAAATAAGATAAATTAAGGAAAGACTGTTAACATTTTGCTGTACGGAATACTGTTTAATATTCCAACTGTAAAATATAGTATTTATTTTAAGTATTTATTTTGAGCAGTGATGTAAATTGATGTAATAAAATTATATTTTATAGTTAGACGTTAATATTCATAATAAATAATTGATTCGAAACTAATTTTAATTTAAATACGATAATACTTTTGTGGTACTGTGTGACACTGTCTAATACTGTATAATACAGTAATAAAAAGAATTGTCAATATTTATTTCGAATTCGAATTTTATGAAATAATTCTTCGAAAATTGATTCTATAACCAGTTACAAAGTAATCAAATTTTTAAAGAATTGAAATCATCTTAATTCAGTTGCACTGATAAAATTTAAATTCATCAAATTACATAACGTGTAAAATCAATTGTATTGAAAGACTCACTTTGTATTCTGCTAAATCTTGAACCACGCAAGATAAAATTGCTTCTCTTCCAACTGGTGCTGTTACATTGGCAATTGGTTCCTTGAAATTTGGATCTGAAAAATAGAGAAAGCTTTTTTGATAACGTTCTGAAAGTATTTTAACAATTACAAATTATTCCAGTTAAAATTAACGCTCGAAATTATTCGATTTTCATTCATTCCTCATGTTCCTCGATAAAATAATTACATCTTTGATAGAAGAATAAATTTCGTGCGTTGCACGAATTAGGTCATTTTAAAATTAAAATTTGATTAAATAGTCTAATGGTTATATCTCACGACGGTTTATTTCTGTATCGTGGTATCAATCTTATTTGCATCGATCGAACGTACTAAAATACATTCGTCTGGAAAATGAGGAACTAATATCATTTCAAAAGTATATTTTTAAAATGTAGTTGAAATTAATTCTGCATTCAGTCATGTATACATTTGTTGAAACTAACGTGTGTAGATTTTCTTTGATTCAAGAAAACGTATAAATATAAAGGAAATTGCGAGATTTAAAAATAATTAAATAAGCGTCTATTGCTTTCGTGACTTCTTGTGCCTATTCATGGAATTTTTTTTTAAAACGTCACGAACGAAAACGTAATTCGGAAGACGTACGGATCAGAAGCGATTCACTCCTAGTTATTCGCAGTTCGCCGTCCAGAGTGGACATTCGATTACTGTCAATCTAGATGACAGGTATGAAATAATACAATACAAAACTCTGTATAGCACTTTCGGTCAAAATAGAATGGCCAAAGACGCGAAAGATAATCCTTTTAACTGGTCGTTTCAAACTTACTGCTGGAGTGTTTCCAGAGAATATGAAATAGGACAGTCTGTCATGTTCTTCCATCAATTAATCTTAAAACCTTCATTAGAATTTCATGAAAACACAAATCAGGCCGTGCGTCTACAACCCAGTTACACAAACTGCAAATTACATTTCGTGGTACGATGTCAACGATTTTTACGGCATCAATCATATAACCGCTAGATTTCATTAGATAAATAATCGATTTTTCAGTTTGACTCTGTATGGCGTACTAGATTAAGAAAGTGTGCCACCCCTCTCTCGACCTACAAACTATCTCGAAGAATCAAAATTATTAAACAAATTGGAAATGCTGAGAAATCAAAATAATTAAAGATACAGAGGTTTAAATAAACTTGTGCCTCAAAGAATCGTAGTTGAAATATAATAAATATGTTCTAATCTAAGGATAAAGAAGAAATATTACTCGAATTTTAAATATTTACTAATATTCAGTTTTAAAATACAAATTATTCTACAGTGAAGTGTATTTACGCATTTGTGAGAGATTTAAATGTATAAAATGTAAAGAAGAAGCAAAACCAGATAAAGTAATTGTTATAAAATATTCAGACGACGAAATGCGTTTTTGGTCAAAGTTCGTATAATTGTGACGATATAAATTGGAGGAGACATTTAGAATTTATTTGTAAGCTTCCATTTGAAAATTCTTATTTGTAAGCTCTTTACGCAATATCCTCGTTAAGAAGTGTAGTAGACACTTGTTTTTATACTGTTCTATACATCTGTTACATATTTTCCGAAAACAATTAGTTATCTCCGATCAATATTCCTAATTATCCCCGAAGCAACTGAAATTGAATTAAAATATGAACCTTATAAATTCGAGATACGTATAAATTTTAAAATGATTTTATTTCGTTTCAGTTAACTTTATTTTCCATTCAATAGCTGCAGACTTTATCCTTTAGATAATTTAAAACACAATTTAATTACTTTCAGAATATTATTAAAAATCGTTTATATTTCACGTCCTTTCACGTTTCACATTAAACTGTCATGACTTTCTTCATTGTTATATCACGCTTCAAGTAAAAACAAATCAGTTATTTAAAATTTTGTCTCGAATGACGCTCATTCTATCCCAATCATTTGCGACAAGACCGATGACTACTCTACGAATTAATTAAGAAACAACCGAGTTATTCGAAAACCATCAACTCCATAAATTAATCTTAAACGTCGTTGCTTCAACTTTCGTATCTTTAGAACGAGCTCATTTGTTCTAAGAAGAAATAAAATCTTTCATAGTTATTGCGTATTATTAGTTACGTATCTAAACAAACGTGAAAGTTTGATAACTTCACGAAAGCTAAAGTTGATCAATTTGACTTCCGAGAGCTACCTCCATCAACAGATTGCAAAAAAGCAAGTCATTATCGCGCTAGTTGAATTAAAACGAAGTAACGCGCATTAGAATTCAACGGTATTAAATCAAACACGCTTTTACGATTGCACGGAGATAATAAGGCTTCAACGGTAATGGCAACAAAACGGGCCATAAACCCGAGCGCGCTCCACGCGATTCGTTCGTATCGGGCATTAGGTGGACGCGTCATCGATCATATGTAGGTCATTCACTCCCTAGACGAATACACGGCCAGTTACACGGAGATTATTCGCAGAAGGACATAAAACAGCGAAGGGCGTCGTTAAGGGCGCCGAACGAGGAGGAGAACGGCCACGGCACACAGAACGCATAACGTAGATGGCATAGTAATGGGAACATAGGGGAACCATAATTCCATTGTACGTGCCTATCCATCCAAGTTGCTCGCGGAGGGGGGTAACTCTCGCGGGAAATTCGAGCGTATTAAAAGTCTCGATCCAGGCCGGCTTTGATAGATCGGCTGTCTCGAAATGGTTACCGATGCCGGGCGCCACTTTATACCCCCCAAAGAATACATTGCACGTAGCCACTGCAAAATCGGCACCTCCTCCCGCCTTTTTTCACTTTTGGTTTTATATCAATCGGATATAACTGCGTCCCTCACAGAGAGAATTTCTCTCTTTTCCTTTCTTCGACGAAAAAAGTTGAAGTGGACGCGGAATTTGATAATAATAACAATGATATCGCGCATTTAATAATAGTAAGGTGGATTGATTTTTTGTTTGACAGCAGCAGCAGGAAATTATTGAAATACCACAGAAATATCACACGTTCTATTAATTTAATGGAATATAATTTAACATATTTGCATTAAAAATTAAAACATGAAATTTTCAGCTACACAGAACAAAGTCGTTTCTATCATTATTTTCGATGTTATACACGCTTTGCCGATTTTAAATCACGGAATGAATCGGCGTATTATATAACATAACATACGTCCGGTAATTTTTCCACGAAATCACGAAATCGCGTAACGGTAATGGAACAATTACGTTGGGGAACAAAGGCTATCCGATTTTCGATATTTCCTGTAGAAAATGCGATACAATTGGCAATATACTCTCTACGTCGTATTTCCCCGTTACGTATCTATAAATACAAAAATTGCTAATTAAATTTTGCTTTGTACAAAAAACTTTCCTTCCCGGTGGAAAAATTGAATAGCATCATTGTAGTAATAAATTCAACAAAAAAGGTCTCGGCAGTTCTCCATACGAAGTGAATATGGTCACGTCGATTCGAATGGGCCGCCCACTACACGTCACGTGTGTGAAGTAATTTAACATGTTTTCAGTAGCAGTGACGTAGCAGACTTTGTTAACTGACAAGTGAATAAGTGTTCTCGTTAGAGTGCAGAAAATGTAATAAACTAACATCATATATCTCGTGGGAAAAACGTTTTTGCCAATATCACTGTGAAACAATGAAAGACTTTAACCGGGCGAAATATGTAACGTTATTGTTAAAGATGCGATATCGCGCACGTAGCAGACAATATTTCACACAAAGAACTTCAATTTCACGCATCGCTGCACTTGAAACCGACGAATTTCTATTTCGAAAAATTAATTTCAAATAATAATATTTGGCCGTGCAACTCGTGACTGAAAGAAACGCGTCGTGAAAATGTTATTTAATTTTATTTTCGAATTTACTCGGCTTGCATGTTGAAAGAGTAGATTATGTAACACTGTGTAAAGAAAATGTTCAACTTAACGTAGAATGAAGCTGTTATGATGTCGTAACAATAATTCGAAAAATTAAAATATAAATTAAATACAAATATGGACGTAAATGAATTAAAATATAAATTCATAATGTTTGATACTTTGCAATTTACATTACAAAATATACATTAAACGTCACAGGTCAAATTTTCACGATCATAATGTTGCAAGGAGCGCTTGTAAATTTCTCCAGAGTTTTTTATTAACGAGATACAAGTCAGTCGCAGAAGTTTGTATACGTGTATCTGACAAATTTTAAATAGAAAACAAGCGTTTTTTGAACATTTTGTGTATCTTAATTAATTAACGTTGGACCATTTATAAAATATCGACAATGTTTTCTACATTCGTTTAACATATTAAAGCAGTTACAGCAAAGTAAATAAGATTTGTTCTAATTATAATAATAATAATAATTATATTTTTCACCAAAAAGAAATATCGAAGCCCTGCAAAACCCTTTAAAAAATAAATTAATGTTCAAACAATGTTCAAAATCTCGCTTTTCTTTCAGCTTTTGATGTATACGTAAACTTTCATCACTGACTATATACACGTTGCGAAACGCATACGTCGCGTTGTTCACTTAGCGCGTCAAAATATCGCGAAACGATGGCAATAAAACGACGCTATTGCTATTTGAATCTCTGTCAACCCCGTGAATCGTTCACATTACTTTCGTACCGTGAATTTCGCTTTCCAATTTGTATTATATTTAAAGCGTTAAGTAAATAAAAGTCGCGTACAGCGTGCTCGTTTCAAACGACGTTTCTTTCCCTTCGCGGTCCCCCTTTGCACAGTCATCAACGCTTGCTTGTTCGTATGAAAAGGTTTATGCAATTCGCACACACGCTGATGTGCCCTCTATAATTACGGGAAATGCCTTTTTTCCATCTCGTGTTTGTGCACCAACGTACACTCCCGTTCATAAATGTTGGGATATCTTCTGGTTTCGCGTGCACTGCGACAACTAACTCTTAACTGGTATTATTTAACTGGTATCGCAATAATTCGAAGACGAATTATTTAATTTTGTTCAATTTCATCTCTAATTTCCATCGCGGAGAATGTAAGAGAGAAAATGACGCAGTATTGTTACTGATAATGTAATAAAAAATACATTATTATTATTAATAACGTACAACTATTTGAGAATTAATCATTGAGAGTTTTATATTTATGGAGTGTCGATATTCAATGTAATGTAAAATAAATTGTATTGTAAAAAATTTAATTTAGTTGAATTTCTTAAATCAAGTAAATTTGAAGGTAAACAAGTCTACTCGATGTCTAAATTGTATTGTAAAGTCATGTATAACATATGAACAACAGGAAACGATTTTGATCATTTTCGATTTACTCGAGATCCAGACGAAAGTGTACACACATGTATACACACGAGTATATAAGTAGATAAAAGACGAAAGATCGATGAATTTTTCGAAATTCGCCAGATACACATTTACACGACAATTACATCTTCACCTTAGCAAGCTGAAACAGAGAGCATCGGATTTCACGTGGAACACGAAGTCGGTGTTATTAACCCCTTCTTTCGAAAGTTTCCGCAAACCGTTCACGTAACGTTAATTGCGTAAGAAACATTTCCATTCCCGGCCGTGTTTAGTCAATGGCTTTTTGCTTAATTGGAAAACGTACTTGCTAGTGAAGCAATTAATGCACGTAAATGGGAAAAGTAATCGACTGAGCGAAGGTCGACGTTAAATATTCGTCACTTATTCAATCCTATTGGTTTTCGCATTCTTGCTCGTTCTTGCTCGTTCTTGCGTTTTCCCACGGGTGCGATGAACTTTACCATGTAGATGGCGAAAGGAAGAAAGAAAGAAAGAACGAAAAAAAAAAAAAAAAAAACGGATATGAAATATTAATAAATTTCGCCAGGTGTATGGGGAGATTTATGGCTGAAAGAGATTTATCTGAAAACGTGAGCGATATTATCTCGTTAAGGTAATCAATTGTGGAGCTTTCTGGAAGATCTGCGAGTCTGTGGATTAATCTTTGATAAATTATTTATTTTTCACTGCACCGATCGGAAGTTACATTGTTGGTAATATTATTTAGAAGAAAAAATTAATATCTTTGTTTATTTATATGTGTAATTTTTCTGCAAGAAATATTAATTACTAGAGCGTCAAATACTATTACAATGACAAGATAATTCTGATTGGAAATGAACTGATTTCATGTAAAGTAATTTTAAATAAGGAAAGAGTTAAACTTCTTTTTGTCTTCACGACTTTATTGTACATTACTTTTATAAAATAAAACATTTTAATAGATAATTTTGTTTTTCTCAGTATTTTTCTCTACGTAAGAAAATATTAAAACAATATTGTTTTATATGGAAGAGAAAAATAATTGAATTAATAAAAGAAAATTATCAATTATCTAATTAATGAAAGAAACTAATCAACCGATTCCATTGATAAAATAAATTAATCAAATTGATCAGAATTATATATATATATGTAATAATTTTTAGTACAATTGTCGTCCAAGTATACTCCAAAATATTGTGTATTTGTAAAAAAAAGTTCTCTTACAAATTACACCAAAAATATACTCGACGGCAAAACATTAGTCTGAATTAAACGAGTGAATAACGAATAATTATTTCAAAAATTCAGAAACTGACTGAGACTAATGTCTCTTATAAAGCCTTGTCAAATATCAACTCACGGATTTGGCGCACGAAGCTACGTCGTATTTTTAAAAATTTTCACTCGTGACGTCTACAGGGTGAAATAAGCTTCCATTTACGTCCTCATTTGTGTGTACACCGTGGACCATGTTATTTCGTCTACTTCGCGTGAAATTTATAAAGTTTTTCACTAAAAAATGTACCTCCTAAGTGTTGTTCCGAAAGTTACCCAACATTTTATGGAAAATTTACGGTAACGCAAAAAACAAAAAAAACAAAAAAGCTTATTCGTTTTGTAGTAAAAATTATCTCACTGACAGATGGTATTTTCTTCTTCAAGCTGCAATCCCTTGCTAATTGGACAAGAATGATCGAACGTTTAAAATTGAAAGTAAATCTTCCTGAAGTTTTATGAAATATCCTGCTTCGGCAAATGGATTGCGTATAAAAGGTTTTAAAAGCTATTTCACGGCGAAGCGTTAAAAACAGAATAAAATTAGAGAGCATCTTTCAAATAGCGTGTTTAATTTTATGAACACATTCTAATTAAGCGAGCAGTTAACATATTCCGTTATATTATAATATTTATGTATTATTTTTATTATATTATATTACACAGTTAAAAAATAACGTTTCCACGCATAATATTTTATATATTCTACGTAAATTAATAGACTTATACGTCATATAACTGCTATGGGTATATTAAAACGTGTAAACGCATTTTTCTCATTATTATTAAAACGTGAATTTTATTCGCTCCGTAGATTCGTAGATAGATTTGTGTCTTCAATTTCTTTTAAATAAATCACAAAGAAACATTGCCAATATTTCACAAATTATAATTACGATAATATAATTGTAAACAGAAATATTACTTTACAAATTAATTAAAATCCGCACTCTAAACCGCTTCTAAATCTAACATCATTGCTCTTTCGTTTCAAGTTTGTCAGATGTAATGTACGTAAACTTCAATGATCAACTGTATATCGTGTAATTGTATGACGTGCGTTCGAATATTTTACGGGAGCTACCGTAAATTTGTTCACGCCGGATTCGTTCACTCCAAATATGTTGGAGCGAAATAAACCAAGACGGGCTAGACGAGGGGACTTGGAATTTTAGGGAAAGGTATGCAAAGGGAATCAGATTTGCGTGCTTCCGCGAGATTATTTTCGTGGGAATGGGTAGAAATCACCACTGTCGGCGTCGACATCGCGCTTGGTCCCTCCCTACCCCGGTTTATAATGCCACGAAATAATAAGAATTTCGTCTGCTTAGTCCCGCGGGTGCTTACATCCCTATTTATGGCGACAGTATCTCGGCCTCTTTATGCCAGCTGCTAGCAAATATGCACAGCTCGATCCCCGGAGCCGTCTAGTATCTTCTTCTTCGAGGCTTTCCTTGCCCAATCTTGCGGCAGCGGGACGATAATGGAGACAAAGTTACGCATTCTCCGCTCGGTCTCGCTCGTTCTCATCTTTCTCATTTTCCGCTTAGCGATGATAGAAGCGCAAACCGCGTAATCACTCGGACCGATTTCGCTGGCGAATTTCTTAAGTTTCAGCGGTTTTTAAAGTATCGTGAAAGATATTTACATATTTTCCCAACATATCACAGCGGTATCGCCACGATCTTTGATATAATTTCAAGAACTCGCAGAGTTAATATAATTTTCCAGAGAAGGTGGGTTATACAATTTTCGTAGGAAGAAAAGGAACCGTTGATCGGGAATGTGAAGATTGTTTTGTTAATGAGATTTGCAGGCCAAAGTGATCAACTCTAATTTTCGAGTTTGGTTATGGAATGATAATACTTTCTAAGTAGTCATTCTTTACGAAATATGTGATAATTCCAAGAATATGTTATTATCACTGAAAGTGATCGGGCCTTTTCAGGTGTAACTCTAATGCAACGAAAATTAGCGATTGGTTAATTTGGGTCACGTGATTCGTGAGGGGCGTGGGATAGACCTCGAGTAGGAGTGGCGTTGTCCTTTTACTGAGCGATCGCGCCTGTAATTTGTTTTCTATCGATTCAAATGTTTGTGTATCGATAAAATTTTATGGCAAAAAAAGTCGTCTTCATTTCCTGGTCAGAACAGTAGCTTCTGGACCTTTCAGTAAGACAAATGGTACTGATCGTGCAGTTCTTTGTATATATTTTGTATATTATTCTATAATAATAAAATATATACGCCTGTAACGATACGTAGATTTCAACATCTATCTGTTTGTTGTAAAAAGAATTTTAAAGAAGAACGTATGTTATTTACAATTTCTCAACCAGTTTCGTGGACAAAATAAGACAAATAAGAGACTCGGTTATTCATATAAAAAGTAATATTTATAAAAGAAATTCTGTTCTTGTTACATTGAATTACTAATCTCGAAGAATTGCCAAGAAGCTTTTTACAATACAGTCAAACCTCGATAAGTTGACTCTCGAAGGAATGGAAAAAAAATCTTCGTAATATGAAAGTTTCCTCTTACCAAGCCTTCGAGCAAGAAAGCTTTAACAAACGAAAATTTGACTTTTTACGATCGTTAATTTTTCGTTTTACCAAGGTATAAAGAAAGATTTTTCTTTAAGTTTTCTATTAAAGTTCACTTTGTTGAATAATTTTTGCGAAGAAGTTTATAAAGGATTATTAAAGTTTATATGTAGCCTTAAGAAGGGAATGAAAAATGGAAGAATCGTTCGATAAATTATGAAGATCGAAACATGTGTATTATTTATGTGGCTGAGTTTTATGCAGAAGTAAGTTTTCATTTGCAAAAGTTCGATTTTTGAATCTGAGTTGTAGATAAAATACATACTAAATACACGACAAATAATTCGAGTTAGCGAAAATAAAGATTTCCTATGTCAAACCATAAGAGATAAAGAAAATTTTCGTCTCAAGTTACAAAAACTCGAATTGTCAAAATTCGTAAACTGAAATAACTCTGAAAAAGCGTAGAACTTTCTTCGTAGAAAAAAATACGACGTGCAATGTATTAATGTAATTATACGTACACGCGTGTATTTAACACTCATTAAGATTGAAAATTAAATTAAAAGTGAAAAATAACGAAAACGTACAATGCGAGAGAACGCGGCGCAACATTTTTCAACCTCGTAAAGCTTGTAGGTTTTCCTTTTTACTTTCACGCTAATTATAACGTGCTGCTTTAAAAATCTACATTTATACATTACTTCGTATTATTCACACACCTGCAAGATTTCACTAAAAAAAAAAAAGAAAAAAAAAAGAAAAAAGTAGCACTGATGAAACATAAAATAAGAGATTATGGGTGATGAAGACATCCTAGACACATTCTTTGAAGACATTCTACATTGAAATGTGCTAAAAGAAAATTAAACAACTCAACTGGAAAAGATATTATTTTAACATGTCAAAATAAATTGAAAATTTTCCTAATCTCTATCTGGATAGTACTCGACACCAATTCATTAACCAACGGGACTTTTTGTCTAATTAAATCGAGTATAAGAGACTCTTCTGACACGCGTACCACACACGCCATTTGCCCCGTTTGATTTTATTCAATCCTCGTTCCTCCCTACTCACGTGGCTAGAACAGCGTTTAAAGCTTCGTTTGGTCCGCCGTATCGCAACAACAGCGTCCTTTTCATCCCCGCATTTATCTTCCTTGCCGGGTAAGTTGGCCGGCGAGGAGCTGCGCGCCGCGCCGCGCCGCGTCGTCCCTCTTCACATTTCCATTACGACAAGGACCTTAGTAGCTGCGAGGACATGGCATATAGCATAATAACGAGCCATGAACAGCACAACACGCGGCCGCTTTATTTCACCATTCCTGGAGCCTGAAATATCTCGACCCTCTGAAATCACTTCACGCTCGCTTCCAGTAACTCGGCGTCCCTCCTCTCACGACTCTCTCTCTCTCTCTCTCTCTCCTCTCCAGCCGCCTCTCCCGCATTCGCAGCCGACTTAATGCGCGCAACGGTAACTCATTCGAAACTCGTTCCATCCGGAGAATGGTTTGCCGGATCGTACAACCGGCAAACACGAAAATAGAATCTCTGCTCAATTTGTTGTCAACGCGATACCGGGGAACAACAACGCGGATGACGCCCGCGCACGGAGAGACAGCAATCGTCGCGAGTTACGCCACTCCAGGAAACCAGGAGGACTGGGAACAGGTGAGAGCGCGAGGCGGTGGTTTTCGAAATTTTCAGAACGAGCGTGTTTCGCTATTTTTACTATTAACAGCTACTTCACGGTAAGGAGATACTACGAGGGGCACCTACTTCAAATTTCATAGCACTCGGAATACGTGGTTGCTGCCGTGGAGCTGGCAATTGTCGTGAGTTACGCGACTTGCGAACTAGGAAACTAGGAACGGAGAGCGGCGGCGGCGGCGACGGCGGCGGCGCCTGCGAAATTTTTAAAACCGGGATCCTTTATACTCGAGGACCCTTCGCCCATTCTTATTATTAACAGCTATACTTTCGGTCTAGGTCCATCTGTTGTAAATAGATATCTACAAGAGGACGGACCGGTGGATATAACAATCGTTTCATATTCCAAGTTTCTTCGTCAGTTTTTATCAACAACAACTAGTTTACTAGGTTACTAGTTTACGAATGGTGTAAATAGGTATCCAGAACACGCAGACGTTGCTACGAGATAGCAATCGTCGTGGGGAAGTGGCAACGTGTGAGCACAGAGTGCTTTCGAAATTTTTGGATCCAGGATGTTCCGTACGTAAAATTTCTTTTGCCATTTTTACCATTTACGTCTACTTCAAGATTCTAGAATTTTTACTCCGGCGAAGTATTATAAATTTTTATTTTTACGCATACAATGAAAAATATGAATATGAATATTCTGCTTTGGATATTTTATACATTTTTCTGTATTGTGAAGGTGCATATTTGCATCTTCCAACTTTGTCTATAATAAAATCTAGTATATATAGTAACTAGTTACTATAATAAAAATATATAAAAGTAAGATATGTACAAATAAAGATGTATAAAAGATATGTAAGAATATCTAGTTGTAATATATAAAAATATATAAAAATCTAGTTTGTATGTAATACTGTACCTGAGGTAATCTATGATAATATAAAAATCTAGTTTATATATAATAATTATATCTGAAGGCTTGCTCTCTCGTGCTCTGTTGCGGAAGAGTTAATTGTTATTGAAGAGGGTTAAGTGAGTAAAGGTTAATGCCTTTACGGTCTGTAGGTTTCCTCTTGCTTTTAAAAGAGAGAAGAAACGAATATTGAGAAAGACTAACTGGTAACATGGAACGAGACAACGTGTGTATTAATAATTTCTTTTTGTTTTTGTTAAAATTGGGAAATATTTTAATGAAGCACGAACTGGCTCGAGAGGGACTCGAAAGTGGTAACTAGGTTAAGTGAAACACTTTGAAACCTTTACCGTAAACCAAACTTGGCCAAACTGTGGCCTGCGAAATGATTTTTAGAAACTAGTATGTGATTTTTATGCCGTTGTGGTACACAGGTGTTTAGGAAAATTTAGTATTCATTTGAAAATTGATATTTTATTGTAACATTATATCGTTTACGTTGCAATTACGACTGGAAATTAAACGAAATCTTTCTATTCGGGTCTATTATAATTGTTCGTGTATAATATTCAGTATAAAGTAAAAAAACTAGTTCTCGAAAATTTCGTTAAATTAATAAAATATGAATTACAAGCATCCACGTAAAACTATAGTACCTCTCCAAACACAATTTTCATTTTCAAACAACGTAAATTGTAATCACGAGTTATTTGTGTTTGAAAACAAAAAATCAAAATTAAAATAAAATTACATAGTAGGACAGGCATGTTGTATACGTACAAAACCACTTAGGTCACAAGCAACGGCAGGATTCTATTAATTTTAGGGAACGTTAAACTACGTTAAACAGGCCAAAATATATGTGTACATACATACATGTATACGTCGCCGCAAATATGAATTGCATAATTACCAAAGCAGGTTGAATACATTAGTAAAGATAAGGTAAAAATACATACCAGGCTAATAGGTGAATTACAAAAACCCGTTCCATAGCCCACAGAAAAAGAAACAGCCGACGATAAGCAAAAAATTAATTGCGCGAGTTTCGTGTGTTCAATTGTGACTCGTTGAAAACTCGTTGCAACGCAGAAGAGTTTTGTTTCTCGCTATAACGCGCGACAGAATTATTCCCCAACGCCGCTATCGAATACTTTGTAATTTCCTATATCGACAAACTAAATCCTTTGTCGATTGGTCGTTGGAATCCATCAACTTAGATGAAATTTTGTGCTCTTTGTTAAATTGAAAATTTTTTGCTACTTCGTTTAATTTAATTTCCTTGAGACGAATTTTATTCGTTGATAGTTTCCGTGTTCAAAGCAAGAAAGCAAGAAATTTCACGTAATTTTCAATTTTGTTAGATTTCCGTATATAATATTTCGGGATTTAATTAAATCTTTGGTTAATTGTTCATACTAGCGTAGGAGAAAAGTTTAATGCTTCAGGTCTTCAAATAAGTGAAAAAGAACCAGAATTTTTACGTATTTGAGAATCTCGTATCTTCTATTGAACGGAATAGAATTTATCTCCTTCGGAATAGAATGTAATCTTACTTCAGATTACATTCATAAAAATCCAAAATTCATAAATCTATAATTAAACTGTCGTAAGAAAATCATCATAAATTTGACGATAATGAATGGACAAATCATCAATATTGCAATTAAATTGCAGGCAACAAAAGACAGAAGTGTGTTACTTTACAATACTGAAAGTCCAATGCAAAATTCTCAAGTAAAAAGAATTCTACGCGGCGAATTTTATCTGCAAGTTTTCACCTGCTAACATAATGTTCAGCGATATCTTTGTAACAAAAATAAAATCTCAATTCAATTTGTTTTATTTGTCAAGTTTCAAAATATTCGGTTATCTACATACCTTGCGACAACTCTATTGATATTCTACCCAAATCCAGCGAACGCAAGGCTGAGAGAAAAAAAAGAAAAAAAAAGAAAAAATGTCTAACCTAACGGACGTTGGAAAAAAATATAAAGCTCTTTCTATTGAAAACAGAGACGCGAAATGTAATCGTAACACGTGTGTCGGGGAGCTTTAGAATAAGGGGTCCAAATTTCATCCCCATGCCTAATTTATCCCTCCGTCAATCACGTACTGTTGTTATTTGAAATCGTATCACAGCATCTAAAGCGCAATTGTACTGCTTGTTTTCGTTCATGCGCATAGTAACGCGATTATATTTTAAAAATGGTTTTTACACGACTATATTTGAACGATTGTTAAAAACAAAATCAACTTTTCAATCTGAAAGAATTAGTACAATTCGAACGCTCAGTAACAAACTTCTGCAATCAACGTTTTACTGGATACGAAAACACACGTGTATATAAAAGGTTGCATTTTTTAATTATTGAAAAAAGTAGAGAAACGAAATTGGCGTGCTTTTTACGTGCATTAAAAAAAAAAAAAAATTTGTTTTCTATTTGTAAAAAGTGTAAAAGCAATAATTTCGACGTAGAGAGCCAGCCTACTAACTCTGACTTCTCTACTAATTCTGAATGGAGGACGCGAAGAGTCACAAACGTACATATATATATATATACATATACACGTTTAGATGCTAAAGCCGAGAATCGATCAATTATCGCGCGGCATCGCGTCACATGCAGAAGAACACACGTATAAGCGATATCACTTGTCGCCACGTTTCTTGTTTATTGCTGGCAGGATGTGTTGGCAAAGAAACAGCATGTGATACTTGTAACAGATTGCATTTCGTGCCGAGACACACTTTGTTACCCGGGTTTACACTTTCATGCACCAGAAACGACCTCACGTTTCCCGGCCGGTGTCGGTCTATTTATTTTGGCCACTTGGGTTTTCAAGGCGCTGTCACCTGGTTCGTGACAGCGCGGGGCCCTTTTCAAGTTCAGCGATCCGACTTGAAAAAGCGTTAGAAAATAGGAATTTGGTGCATAATCCGCGGCCTCGATTCCTCATTTTCGCGTACTTTCTTTCTTTTTTTCTAAATTATTCACTGTGAGATACAGCATCATGTATGTACGTACAGTGCCACAAGATAAAACAAACATCCGTTTAGTTAAATTGTTGTTTATTATAAAACAAAAGTCAATAACACAAGAAAGATATATTTTTGTACATTTAATTTTGAAAATCTTACATTTCATGTAATTCCTGTTCAATTTTTAATAATTTTCAATTAAATTTCGAGTAGGACCCATCTGAAATTTTCTCTGATAATTGGTAACAAGTTTTATCTTCTTGCAATCAATAATTTCTGGAGTTGAGGAACATTCTGCGTTCTTGATCTTTATATATCATTCTTTGAATAAATCAGTACTACATCAACATATGTTTACTTTATTCTGTTATGACACCGTATGTACGTTAAATTTCATGTTCAAGAAATACATGGATAGGTTAATTTTATGTCATCATTTTGATCTCTTGGAAAATTCGAATTCCATAGGACTGTGTCTTTTTCCTTGAATGAAATCATAAATGTAACTCGATAAAACGTGATAAAACAAGGAGCTGATATGCTAAATATAATTTATAAATAAATTCGAGACTGGCAAATTTTGTAAAGACTGTCCTCGCATCAGTGATGAACATTAACACTTTCAGGATAGGCGTCGTGCACACGTGACTTTGGTTGCCCCAATATTGACACTGCTGTGTTGCAAACAGCAGTGTGTGTGTCACTGGCGAAATTTCATTTTATTAAAGAATATTAAATCTTAAACGTAATTTTACTCTGCATGCTGTGCAACAACGCCTACTCACTGCCAATGTTTTACTGTATAAATAAATGAAAATATTTGTTAATAATATTGTCTGTTAAAAATATCTATTAAAATCCTATTAAATATTGAGGCTTATTCAATGAATAATTGGTTTCAAATAGGTACTTTTATAATCTCTGCAAACATTAAATGTCTTGTAACTTTTACATACATTTTTAGACTTGTTTCAAATTCGATAAAGACGATGGTCGAGTACTACAAATATAATATATTCGTGGAGAGAAATCCTATAAATGTCCGAATATTTATGCAAATAAAAACAAAAAATTTTGACAGAAATTGAGTGGATTTGATTATTTGTATTAATGCATTAATGTGCGTATAAGTATAATTGGAAAAGAGAAAATTCTGATCGAAACGATAGAGTCGAATCGAATAAAATGTAGAAGCATTATTTCTCGTGTGGTTGCGTTCAGTAGTGACGGTCAATAATTATATCGTCATCCTTAAAATACCAATGGTACAATGCCACAAATATTTGCCATGTGAAAGCTCTGTGTACAATTTCCGTATCTCTTCGTTCTAAACTGACATTCTACACGTACCAAGCTACATCATCCATCACGTGCAATCGTCTTGAAGCCGACAAAGTGACCATTTCGATAGAACTGGAACGCTTTATATGGAAAGAAAATATACTCTTCGTGCATACGGTGTTCAAATAAATACATCGAATCAATCCATGACCACTGCAGTTTAATTATCTTCGTGGTTTGATTAATTACAACTTTATCACTTTCAAAATTAATTAACAATTTTTTATTTCCTTCAAACGATTTCCATTCTACGTTGATTATTATTACGATTGATTATTTTTATAGTTTTTACCGAATGGTGGATTTGAAACTTAGCACCTTTTCAGTTTCAAAATTAATTAAAATATATCTTTATCCTCTGCAGCGATACTTTCATGGTATAAGAAATGTAACAACAATGGTCATAAAATTTATTCGACTTGTGCCATTGGCTACAATCATCGTTCGTACTTAAACAAATTTCACACTTTGAACAATTTAAAACTTTCCTAATTTTTCACCCTCGCTCGTTTCTTCATCATTTCTTCGCACAATGCCACAATAAACAGATAGAATCATCAGTATAAAAGAATTCCTTCGAATTCGATTCGAATAACCAGCAAAATTCCAGTAAAATCTTGCGGAACGGAATTAAACGAATCCGAGCGCGTTTTGTCCCGATCCCTCTAGAATCGTCGGACATGAATCCACGATTTCTTTTTGTCGTTAAATGTACGCGCACACAAACACACACACACACACACACACACACACACACATACACATTGCAGAAGATTACACGTGACACGTTATATACGACCACGACTCTCACGTGTATGTTCGTACAATACGTTATATTTGCCTCGCTGGCAAGTCCTGCCTCGGTCGAACGATTTTCATATCGAGGGAAATCTCGATTCTTCCGTGAATTCCCTTCCGGTCGATGCGCCTTTTACAGCTTAAGGGACGACGCGACGCAGTTAAAGTTCACGAGTGAAGCACCTATTCGGGAGGGTGGCTTCTGCGTGAAACCGGGAATCATTAACGGTTAATCGAGCAATATTTCTCCGAACGGTGATTTTTCGGATCGATCGCATTCAATCTCGCCGGCGACGTACAACCAATGGGGTTCTTTTCTCTTTTACCGCTCTCCACCCTCTCTTCCCCTCGTTTGCGTCGCTATTTCTCGCTTTTAGAGTGATACATGAAGTGATTTTGGAGAGGGAGGACGTGACGAAAATTTTTAGCCCAAAAAAAAAAACGTGCGTGTGAAGTTAGATATCAGTACGGGTTTGAATTAGGTTCGTTGCGAATTGGCATATCTTTTTCACGTAGCGATTATATGCGTTGTTATATTTGTACAGAAACGTTTCGTACCTGTGATTTTGAAACCAGCTGTGTGTTTGGAAGAGATAGTTCACTTGTAAATTTCAAATATGTACGTACATGCAGGAAATACAAGTAGGACACTCTTTGCTAAATTGATCACGTTCGACGTTCAAGATATAATATGACGTGCATGAAATTGGAAAGATCACGTGTACATCAGCGTCTTTTATTTCGAAATTCTAAAACTGCGAAATTATAAAGTGTATTTATAAATACTCTCATATGAGTAAAAGTGGCAGTAATTTCAAATACTCAGACACTAAAAGTTAAAACGAGAATTTTGGATATTTTAGGTACGCGCAAGCAACGTACATGTACAAGTGAAAAAAATGCACTTGTGAAAAAATTTGAAGCGTAATAAAAATTCAATGTTTAGTCGTATACGTAATTTTGAACTTGAAAACCAGGCGAGATTACGCGGCGAAATTTTGGCCCTCGAGAAATGGGTAATGGAATAGAGATGTGCTACACCTAGGTAGATATTACATGATCAATACGGACGAGTGGGGGAATTGATAGTAAGAGGGAAATCTTGTAACACACAGCGAATTTCAGAAAAAGAAGATGGAAATGCCAGGGAATCTGAAACGTAAGAAACTAATAGTGCACAACTTGCTATAAAATACGGACAAAGGATGTATAATTCTTTGAACAGGAAGGTTTAGGTTCTCTTCGTAAATTACAATTACAATTCGTAAATTAGTATAATCGACATAATTATCAACAAAAATTGAACATTTGTTGAATATATATATATATATATATGAATATGATATATGATATATATCGAATTAATTTCTTTTTAATTTACTTTAAAAGTAGGATTGAACTTTATTGTTATTAGATGTCACACAGATCTTCAGATTTGTGCATACGTGAAACATCTGTATTCGAAGATACGATAGGTATAAGTAATATAGTGTAGTAAAATGTCCGAGATATAGTATATGCAGTTTACTTCAACGTTTAAAGATTCCAAATTCTTTGATACGTGGAGTATATCGTTTTTCGAATCATCGAGAATCGCAAAAGTTATTAGTGCCCGGTGACATTTAATAGGCGAAATAAATCTCCATTTAAATATCATTTTTCACCTGCGTCCAGAAAGCACGAATTTGCATAACGGTGCACGTAAGTGATGTAACACACTAATGGTAGATTCCGTGAGATAATCGACCACTCAAAAAGCTGATTTCAAAATATCCCCGTTTTTACCGCGAAAGTGGAAGACGACGAAGTTGGAAACGATCAAAATTTAATCAGTCACGCTCCAGTTTTACCTTTGAAATCCTATATTTTACTCACACCGTCATTTCTCTCCTCCCTCTTTCACTCTCTACCTACACCCGTCGTTTTTTCTCATCTAAAGTCATTAACATAGCATTAGTACGACCAAGTTTCTTACTTTCCACAGTCGAGGAAATGGTTGCCTCTCTAACGACTCAACTGTTAGTTGAACAACAAAAACAACCGGTTATCCTCTTTCCCGCGAAACTTATCCCAGTTCGACTGGTTAGACATACAGATGACGACATAGCGATCACTTTTTAATTAGTTCGAGGTGTGTGCTCGTAATCTGTCCTCGCAAAACATCGAGCAGTAGATTTGCAGAACGTTTGTAGAATCCTCATGGTCGTTACAGCGCACGTTTTGAAATTTCATTAGCTCTGTAATGAACCGCGACGATTCCGTTGTAAAATTGATCCAACCGTCGATGCAACGTGTCGTTTGCAGTTGTTTTCAATCAGTTTGTACTATCAAATTTTATTTTTTATAACATCGAGTCCGTGGAAGGAAATTTCACTGTATCTTTCTAGGTACAATTTTGCGAAATTCAGAGAAATCGAGGTAGTACTATTTCTAGTGCTGCGAGTTAAATGAATAATTTAAATTGCAGAAGAATCAAATGAAAAATCTAGAGATATGTACGGATATAGAAATTCCGAGTTCTTTGTTAAATATCGAAATATTTTGACAATCAAGAGAGAAAACTATTGAAAACCGTGATTTTCTAATTTAGAAACATCGAAATAAAAAAACAAATAAATAATAAAGACATACCTACGTCGATCACGATGTTGATGTTATGATACAGTACGTCGTGATATAATCACAATATTAATTAGTTAAATCACGACAGTTTAAATATTTAAATTTCGATCGATCATTTGCATATTTTACCACATTAATGATTTAATTGTGAATTGCTGCACGCGTTCATTTAATTTATTAGCGATAATTTACTACTGATCATTGATCTGGAAGTTAAACGTCTAGCCATTACCTCCCGTAAGGAAGGAACTAACTTCTATTGGAACATGTAGTTGCGAACTTTCTCGTAAGCTCTGGAGCTAAGAGCTCGTTCCTGCAGTACTATTTCAGTCGTGATTATCTGACGAATGTACTGTACACGATATGTTCACACGTTCGTTCATTCTCGCAGCAAAAACAAATTGCGTTACTTGCTAATTAAGTTGATCATTTGTTTTAAAAATGCTTAATCCAGCAAGTAACTGTTGGAAAAAAATTAATGGAAATTTTACAGCTACGCAATTGCGAAATATTAATTATCGACTGGTGTAATAATAATAAAATTAATAAAGTTGTAAAATTCCTCTGCGACATAATTGACGCTAAAAATCTTCTTCTTCTATATAGATAATTATTAATTGATAAATAGTTGCATAAATTAAAATGCACAAAGAAATGACAGTTACAAAAATTATTTTATAAGAATTTATAATTACTTGTGAAAGTCAGTGAATTATATCTAATTTTGAATGCTAATTATACTCTAATAACAGTAACGTTGAGTAGATACTTTTTACAAAAAGTGGGATTGATCGCTTTATCTTCAGACAGATTGAATTATCGAGTCGTATCACTTAGAAAACCAATCTATAATGTTACGAATCTATATTACTTTCCATTCTTCCCATTAATTTCCATATCTTCCATCGACGATAATAATCTAATTCCAGATAATACGAGAAATCATTCGACTTTCGTCTCAGACGTCAAATTCTGAGCGTCAAATTAGAGAAACACCTGGCACGATACTGTATGAAACTCTGACAGTATTCGTGCATAATTCAACCGGCACGTTGGTTAATTTTTCAATGACACGACCGTTGTACTCGTACGCTGATTACAGAGAAAACCCTCTGACAGACTTGAAATTCGTTCGCTGTGAGTAACGAGGCTAACTCAAATTTTACGGAAGGCTCGCAGCTCCTGGCACAGAGTAACAAGATCGAGTGTAACCAAGTCGAAATCTCTTCATCTGCCGTGTCGACACGCGTTGCCAGTCGTTCCGTTTCGATGCCTCGCCGCTATATATGGAAGGAGAAGTTGCCAGACTATCACCAACCCCATCGCCGACGTCCTCGTGCTCGTAAGGATCCTCTTAATTGCATGCGGTAATTATTGTTTACGTGGCAAATACATCAGTGAACACCTATATATAGCGAACGTTCCTCGCTGAATCTTAGTAACTAGTTTTGCCTTTTAATCTCGCAAGAGATGGTTGCCCTCCGAGTATTAACCAATTCGATCGTCACGCGAGTTGAAAGGGCAGGTACGAAGAAAGGATAGACGTACAATACTTAAATAGTTTTTAACGTTCGAAAAGTGGTACTGTTGGTTGATTTGAAGCATGTTTTCTGTATTCTGTATCTTTTGGCTGACATCTTCACGGCTGAAGACGTTAACTATTACAAACAAAAGTACTCGAGATAAATGAGAAAGTAATCAAATACGTGAATATAAATGTAAATGTAGAGCGTGCGTATCATGGAAAACAGCTGGCAGATACACGCGAAAGCGTAATTTATCCAACATCCGACTCGTCGAACGATACGTAAACTTTCTCAAACAGAAATCCTCTAAACTTTCAAACGTCAAAGTACAGAGAATCCCCGAGACAAACAATTGAAGAATTTTTCAAATGACCAAGCAACGGAACGCACAAACTCGTCATTCACATTAAGGAAAACACGAGGAGGAGAAGTAAAAACGTCCGAAGAAACCCTTCGAAATATCTAAATATTTGAAAGAAAAATCCCCGAGATGAAGATTTCACATCGACGAAGCTACGTGCGCGAAGGTATCATTTTTTTATTCTTTCCGAGAAGACACAAAGAACGAGGAGCGGGAAAGACGAAACAGAGAAATAGGACAATGGGTTAGGTAAGTAGCGATATGGGGATAGCCGCGTCAACGGGGAAGAAAGACACGGAGCCACGTAGTGTAATAAAACGCGAGCCGGAACGACCCCTGGGCTTTCAGCAACACATCTTCGTCGGCCTGGTCGGCCGTTCGTGTTCCTTATCCCATCGGTGTTGGCTCGGTTAGCATCATTAGCGACGTTAGTGTCTGTTTTGTTGACGCAGTCGGTGTTGGCATTGGCGTATATACCTGACGGTTGTGTTCCGACGGCTGGGCGACGAGTGACCTGTGCCGGTTTGCGGCTACGTAATGGAATAAAGGCGGACGATGAAACGGGAGAAGACGCGAGAGGACCAAGGAGGGAGGGAAATTGTAGGTGAAACGCCGGCAAAGTGACTGTCCTCCAACCACCGGCCGGACAATGTTAAAAGAGCGGCTGTTCTTGACTTATGAGAATCGCCATTTCCTCCGTGTTACAGGGTTATCGGAGAAATTGAAAGCGCCATATTTTTATCCGGTTACCCGTGGATCTTCGACAGAGAGCTTTGGGATCGGTGCAACGGAGAAATATGTTTAAAATATCGAACGATACTAGTTTCTCTAGTTTCGTACCGATCACACGTCGCTGGATAAGAGATAGTGTCACTGTCACGGTTTCACACAGTGGAATAGATTCCGATTTCCTTCAGAATATTTATGCAGTTGACATTTCGTCGTGTATTTTATTTCACAAACAGACGGGGTTGGAACAAGCGATGGAACGTATCGCTCACTTTCACAACTCTTAAATTATTGGCAAAAGCTTTAATACAATACAAATTGAGACAGACAAATTCTTGATGAGAGATTTCGTGTCTTTTGTCAGATAGATACAAAAGTATATGGATATGCATACGTTACGTATGGAGAATGCCAATTGGCGTTCCATGAAAAATAATTACACCGCGATGTATAAATATCGAACGCGCTTTCTCTGTCGCGAAACAATTTGAGGAAAACGATCAATCTTTCTTTCCATTTCCTAGAAATACTCCCGATAACAGATCCGGCCGATAAAGTACCGATACACCGACTTTCGCGAAAAACAAAAGCATATTTATCTCGACCGATATATTTCAATTTATTTCAAAAGAAGACGGGAAGAATTTCCTATGTTCGACAGCCTGTGTATATAATAACGCAGCGTTATTATACGTGCAGGTATACACGGTAAAGAGGAAAAATGTGAAACCACTTATTATACGAAACCATCATTTTTCGGTAACTCGAGATGCAACTGTTGATGCGAAATTTTCGCAATTTGCGGTTATTGATTCTGAAAGCGTTCGTGTTACGTGCACCTCCTTCCATTTTTCGCTTCCCTTTTATTATACTTCGAACAGCCACGAGAACTAAAAGTCTCTATAACAATTTTCCTTTTTCTAACTGAATTGTCACAGTTGAAGGTTTATCGTAAGTTTCCTTTGCAATGAGATGCGATTTCTAGCACTTTTGCTACATTTGTCATTGAATGTCAAGTCACAACAAAATGTAAGAATATTGTTTAAAGCTTAAACGATTTTTGATGATTGTTTCGTTTTTTAAGCTTGTTAATTCTACACTTTGAACAACTTTTCAACTCCACGGTTTTAATTTCATAACTTTTAGATATTCGTGTATTCGTATTTTAAAAATTTGACTTTATTTCATCTGCATATAAAGAATATTTCACTGTATACCGAATGAATTTTGCCACTGAGGCCTCCCTTGCATCCAACAGTATCTATAATTTTCAAAGATTTAGAAATAATTTCTTTACAGACTTTTTCCCTCTTCTTTTACGGACTTTCATTTCTCTGACACAAGCTTTATACTTTACTCGGTAGTTTTAGCGTTAACGTGCAATCGTCACGAGCAAAACAACTGCATTAAGATTACAAAACTGTTATTAGCTGTTTAGTACCGTTGTCACTGTGATGATAATGCGCTATAACGTTGAAGAGAGAAGTAAATGTGTATGACACTAAACAACAGTTTACTATATTTCATAGTTCGACACGGTACAGAGCAAACTACTGTTATCACGAGCTTATACGAGCTTATACGATGCTATGAAATCACAACGCGCTAGTTATCGCTTTATGCAAAAGGTTCCACAAAGATTCCCTTTTTTCCAGAAATTTGATTGCCTGCATTCGGGAATATTGTCCACGACAGTTGTATTAAATTTTTATCACGATACTGAATTCTTGGATATTCTGTACTCTTAGCTTTCATATCGTGTTTCAATTTTATTTCTGCCTGTAAATTAATTTTGTGCAACATTGACAATCCCTTTTTGTACTTACAGACGCGCTGTCTTGCGAATTCATTTTTATCCGAACGGTTGGACGAGCTATCACCAGATCTCTAATGGAAAGACGTGCGAGATATCTTTAAAGCCTCCAAGTCCAAAGCGTTACGCGAACGACGTTTGGTTGCTAGATATCTCGTCCAGAACGTATCATGAACGATATTGCACGGCGAGATATTTCGTTCGCAGATAGGACGGGGTTAACCACCAAGACAAAAGTTGAAAAATCGATAAATAAATCAGGTCGTATCTTTTTTCCACGTAATCTTCATATAAAGTCGAATTTATCACTCAATACATGTGTTGAATACATATACTTTAAATGGAGAAAAAAGAGCTTGAACGTTTTAATATATTTCTTAGTTAACTTGTTAGTTGATGTTAGTAGACTTACTTTTATAAATACTGGCAATGTCAACATCTATATATAAAAGTAAATCAATGAAACTTATTCTGATAATAATAATAATAATAATAAAAACACATTTTACATACTTTAAATTTCGTAATATCTTTTGACCATCTGATTTATTTATGTTTTCTTGTAAAAAAAACTCGAGTAACACTTTCCACAATGTTTCTTCTATGTAACTTTAACTAACAAATAAATCGACTAAAATCCTTTCTCTCTGAATATCTAAAATTTGCCGGTGACACGTAACTTCTACGTCTTGTATTTTACCTAGTACCGTAACAGAGAGTTCAAACACCATGACGAAACAGGTAAGGTTATGACTTTCTCTGTGCGAACACAGAGACGGGACAAAGTTGGTCTCTTGGTGGACAATCAGTGAAGTACACGCGGGAAAAAAAAACAAAGGTCGGTTGGGGGGGGGAAAGCACGCGGGAAAAAAATTTGAAACGCAAAGGCCATAAAGTTTCGAGACGTTATAACACGTGCGTTGGGCATTATTGTTAAACAGCTATAAGGCAGCTCGTCGTGCACCTGCTATGCTGAACGTTATACTTTGTACCATCCTCCGAGTAGTTGACAGGTTATTACACCTACGTTGTATACCAAGTATTATCTCGTATCGTACTTGTAAAATATGACCTTCCATTATATTAAGAATTTTCTAGGAAACACACTGCCATGTAGCATGCACTTGTTTTCCAGCTTGCTGGAAATAAAAGAATTTCAGTCAGCAAGGAAGATCAAGATATAATAGGCTCTCGCGAAATTTATTGCATTGCCATCGACAACAATTTCATCAAAAATTTTTTGGCCGTTGCCTTGTTGGAAAACCTGAGTAACAATACTGACGTTGATTTAATTGTACTGTCCTTTAAATATTTAAACATTTCATATATTGCGTGTTTTGAAATTTCCTATAAAATTCGCTGTTCAACGTCCAAGATTTAATAAATTAATAAATTATAACAAATTTGGTTGATAATAAATATCATTATAAATTTTATCTTCTTTTTTTTTTTTTGGAGTTCAAAATTAACGTAAGTTTTAATTGCTTGAAGATTTTTTTAAGGACGCGTTTAGTTTCGCGAACAGCCATATTGTTCTCAAATGGCGATACACGAACGAAAAAGAGGCAACTCTTTGTAAAATGTATGCCGTAGGAATTTATTATACTGCATGTTTTCGAGTCTTAATTTAAATTCAAATTAGCAGCGAAACTAAACGGCGCAAACATGCTCTCAGGTGTGAGAGAATGTAAGCTACGTGTAAATTTCATAGGTAATGCCCGTGGCAATTTTTGGACGGAGATTTGAACGCGTTCGTCACGATGCGTAACGATTCAATGAGAAAGCAGGACGTGCAATAAATTTTCACGTGCAATATTTCAAGATTTTTCGCAAAATTTGAGAAATTGTACCACCGTGAGAGTTTGCTGGAAGTATTTCAAGAGCAGAATAGACAGAGTTATTGGAAAACTTGTAATGTTCTTTGTTCTTAATAATTTATGTATGTAAGTGGTTCTTAAAATTCAATGAAAATGATGGTAGAAAATTATACTTTCTTGTAGACGATGAATAGATATCTCGTAAGAGTTGTGGTATTTATCTGTGTAACTGTCATTTATCTATATATAAGGATTGAATGCAGATAATCGCTTAACCACTCTGAAGGAAACTATTCATCTCGACAGGTCGATCGATAGGAAGATTGAAATGAAAAAATTCTGGAATCAATTCCACTTTATCAATATATTTTTCATCGTGCACTTTTTATTGAAACAACTGTTCTATTATATCAATTTTGAAACAAAAAATCCGTACGTACGTTCGTGAAACATGAGCTAAAACGTTTTTATTTCTAATCGTGAAAAAAAAAAAAAAAAAAAAGAAAAAATTGTGAAGCTCGAATGGAGGTATTACGGATAAAAATACGCAAGATAATGTGCAATATTTTATGTAAAAAATTGAAACGAGCATTACGCATTTGAACATGTATATTTCGTCCTTTTTTGAGGATTACAAACTGTACATTTTTGAGGATCGCAGCAGAACTTCTCGATTTGACCGGGACAATATCAGTTCTGGACAAGTATTCGTGCGGATATGCGACAACGTTTCGTTTCTCGTGCAATCCGTTGCAATTCCACAAACGTGCATGATGTTTCTTTTTCGATCTGCGGGAAGGAAAAACGACCGAACTAGTTTTATTTCCTCCTTTGTTTAATATGAAATGGGGAAAAGAAAAATGTATCGAATGCATTTTTACAGTGGGGAACGCTTCAATGATTATCGGCGAATGTTTGTTAAAAATTGTCTCGTGGACAATTTGGAATGACCAAAATTTCAAAATTAAAATTGCAATATGCATATAAATTGCAATGTCAATTTCATATTCAAACAAACAGTACGGTAGTAAATTTCTCAGTGGTAAATTAATTGATTAATTTTCAAGCTGAGACAATTCTGTTAACAGGAGAAATTGGAAAAGGCGGAAATACGAAGCAGTGTCACGACTGTCCACCGCTCGTCGAATAATGGTAAGCAAAAAGATAATAAACATGGACTGAGTACGAGATGGATCGGTTTACGGCTCTCAGTGATGCAATACACAACGCAAAAGTCATGCACACGAGATTGCTTGCGGGCTATTGTGTCATACAAGGTGACGTTAACCAGCTTCGTGATTTCCTTGAATATTCATTCGTCCCACGCCGAACTAAGCCAGGTACAATGCTTTGATGAATATTGTAAGTGTTTATGTTTCCACTTTAATATTTAAATGGCATTGTAACGCTTTAACACGAATATAGATTCCATCGGCGGTGACAAAAGTTGCCTTTCGTCGATGCGACGAAACACGTATGTACTAACTTACGAATGAATATTAAAAAGCGCGTGTACAAAGTTTGTTCATTTCCGTTAATAGATACTACTTTGTTCTTACTCGGCCGTTCAATTAGTTAAGTGCTGTGTGATCAATATTCTCCGAACGGCAACTGAAACAAAACTAAGACACTCAATTTCATTTGTATATTTTTTGCTTCGTACAAATATTTGTAAATTTGTAGATTTTTACATTCTGTATGTTGCGTACTAGTTTCAGAGTGAATATAAAAAGTTTGCACGATATACAACAGGAAAGTTAGACAAATATGAGTACGAGCAGATATTGGTTGGTCAAAATTATGACTCTTTGTCATTCTTATGATTTTTATTATACAAATTCAATATGTTCGTGTGTTCGTTTTGAAGATAATATGCAACATGTCGGATCTTTTTTTAACGTTCAAAATTTATCAGAATTATGTTACCTGAGTATTATATTTAAATTACCTGTAACAGTGTTACAAAAATATAATGAATTATAAATCATCATATGCGTATTTTGGCTTTTACTTAAACGTCACTGAGATATGTAGCACAATATTCCACGTGTAGATGCATAGCTCAGAAAAATTTATCTAAAAATAAACTAGGCATATTGTTCCAGTTACACGAATTACCTTGTATTTGTATTACATTATATTATATAAAGAGATTTAAAGCTAGAATAGAGCTTTTGAAAATCAAATTCAAATTCAGAAACAATCCGAAAGTGCAAAGAATGAATTTTACAAATTCTTGATTGTTTCATCGGTAGAAAAAATCGAAAATAGTATATATCTTTTTTAATTTATTTGAAACACGTGTATCGTCCGCGCACTTTTCAAATCTATCTGTTAAAATTGAAAGTGGCTTGTAGTCGTAAAATATTGCGAGATAAACTACTGTGTAACATATATATATATATATATAAACGTGTATTTCATCTATCATGAATTTCACATGATAAATTCTCAACAGTCGATAGCAAACGTTCAATGCTACGATTAACCACGAAGGAATTTACTTACTTCGTCATTTGAACGATATAGAGAGGATATTGGTAATGGATTATAACAATTGATAGCTTTGAAATCTCATTATCAACGTAATAGAATACCCTTTAAAGGGAAGGGTGGAGAATCGTAAACGTGAAAATGAGGGTGGAAAGAAACCGTGGGTAATATCGTACGAAAATGGTCGATTAATTATTAAAGATATTTTTCACGTGGTGATTTTTATCGCGAAATAAAAATGTTGCATCTTTCAGTATCTGTTATAATGATAATTGACAATAAATTCTGAAATTTATATTACGAATTGTTAGTTTCGGTAGCATTATTATTATGTTACAAGTGAGCATAATAAGAATATTATAAAATAATATATAATATCAAAAAAGAAAGAAATAAAGTAATTAATAATATTAAAATATTAAAACGATTGCAACATATATTTTTCTAAAAATATTCAAATTCCATAATGTACGTTGTTACACATGAGCAACAACTTCTTAACAAACAATATGACTTGCCTTTGCATACGTAGATTTGAAAATGAACAGCTAACAAGAATACAAAATAAAAACAACGCACATAAAATAATTTGTTAATAACAAAAAGACATTGTATTAAGTTTAATACGACAAATTTTTATTTGCACCGGATGTCAATAAAGAAATAACCATATGTTGAATTACACGAAATGGAAAGTAAAAAGTGTTTGGAAAGAAAAATCCAGAGAAGGAAAGTGAGAGCATGTCGAAGCATTTGCACGAAACGAACGAGAGGTTGTCGCGAGCGTGCGAAATAGTCACGAAATACAATATGCACGCACAAACGCAGTGTAACGCAGTTTTCTGCCGCGGTGCTCGAAGGGAAGAAACAGCGAAGGTACGAAATGGAGAAGATTATCTTGCGGTTGCGATTACTTTGGCTTCCTTCCGACGTATCGTGTTGTACGTAGGCGAGACGAGGCGAAGGAAATGCGATTTGTTTATCGATCAATGCGAAAACGGCACTGCGGAAACGGTCGTTTCGAATATTATTGCCGGCCCTTCAAAAATTAACGCCACCCGAGGGAGAACGCGAAGCTAAAAGATGCAACCGTGGCCGTCGTCCCTCTCAAATTATCGATCTGTCCCGTCCCTTTACATCGCCGTTTATTTCGCCGGCTGTAATAGATTTAAGGGGAGACTCAAAAGAAAATACGACGCTTCAACGTGATATATTAGCGGGAATTTTTTACTTGCAAAAAGAAACGTTATGTAATAAATATGATTCATTTGTTATTCTGAAGCACGTTTTCTTATTAAGTCCTTCCCCAGAGATTTAGATTCCTATATTTTTCTTGCCACTTCAGCTGTCACGGAACAGAGAAGAATGCGCCTGTTGTCCACTTCCGAGTGAAATAGGTTTTTCGTTTGTCGTTCAGCGACACATTTCCTGATTAAACACAAAGTAATTGACAATTGATGCAAAGTAATTGCAACAACAATATAGTTGTAATTCCGAATGTACAGCATAATTGAAATTGTAATTATAATTGTATTGCATCGATTACTTTAAATTTTAGTTTAATAAGTGGAAATGTTTAACTTATACCGAATTGGTGTAAATAGAAATGTAATGAGATGATGGAAGTTTAAGGTATAAAGAGATGATGTAAGAACCTAATTATTTAAATATAAGAATAATAATAATAATATAAGAATTAATAAATATAAGAATCTAACCTAAACCTAACCCAAACCTTGCCGACACATAATACGATTATTAATTTGAGATTAGACGAGCCTGTAATCCCAATGATCTACTTAAGAGTTGATGTAATTTATTATTGACTTAATAATTTAAATTTTTATTCAATGATAATAATCTGAAGTTTATTAATCTGGTTCAATAGAATTATGAACTTGTTAGATTTTCAAGTAAAACGATTAATTAAAAGAATTTGATGACAATTATTGTTAAAAATTGAAAAAAAAGGATCGAGATGTTCTTTCAGCATGTGATTTCAACATATGGAAAAGAAAGGAACTTGAAAACGTGGCTCGGTGGTATTTTACGGATTTTCTAGAATTTTATTTTGACGTCTTTTCCAAGTTTTTCAGATATATATTTGAACTGAGGTAGTTTGAGTTCCAAACTAATTTTTGCCAGACTTTTTAAGTTTCCTGTTTGTCTCAAATTGCTTATCATGTGGAAACAGCTTTAGATGTTCAAATAGGAAATACGAATGCAATAGCTTTCTCTCTAATTTCGAATGTCCCGTTTCTACTTATTATTCATAGCGAAATAGGTAGATACGTTTCTCTGATGAAGAATATTCCACTGAAGAAATATTATCCTTTAATAGTATAACATTACATTATTCTTTGCTTATTAAAATTTCTCCTTATTACATTATTATAATATTTAATAAATATTATATATTCTTTTATATATTTTCATATTTTGAGAAAAATAACTAAACAAATGAGGCTTGAATAGAAATTTGTTTCATCCACTAAATTTTATAAGTTTGTCAAAAATAAGAATTCGTCTAATTATAGATTTTAGGAATTAAATTATAGAATATATTATGCATAAAAATTTCAGGTTAAATAACTATTCTCTTGTAAACTTACAACTAGTTTATAATTTAATTATAATCTTTAAACTATCAACATTTTCTGAAATTCTATTTGCATAATACATAATATATGATTTATTTTTACATACACTTTGTCTTCTTCCATATTTATACCTAATTGATCGAACCACTATTATTATTATGTTTTCCTATACTCAATAATTAAAAGCTTTTTATTGAAACTATATTCTATTACTTCCTTTATTTATTTCCTGCGCATATAACAGATAAAAAATAATACACGCTTAATAAGTTTTTGCTATAAAATTTTATTGATATGCAAACATTTGAATCGATAGAAAAATTACAGGCGCGATCGCTGAGCATCAGACAACGCCACTCCTACTCACGAGGTCTATCTCACGAATCACGTGACCCAAATCAACCAGTCGCTAATTTTCGTTGCATCAACGTTGCACCTAAAGAGGCCCGATTTTCTGGGTTACCCCCGCTAAAATTATTTTCAGTGATAAAAATAAGTATGGTATTTTTCCCTCAAAATTATGAAAATTCTGTATTAAACATCTCTCTCAGACAAGCATTATTTTCGACACATTTGGATTTGAAATTTTCAAATTATATCATAAATTCCATTAAAATAATAAATGTTCAGTGTCCACATACTTTCGATATATGTATATTAATCGCGAAAGTCTACGTATATCTGCCAATTTCAAATATTGTTTAGTTGAAACACTGACTCATTTTGAAGACACTGATTAATGATTCTGACAATGTTTCTTATAACTCACTGGAAAGCACAGATAAATCGGAGTAAAGAGTTGCAAAATTTACCATGCAGTTGTAGACATTCCTACGATACCGCATTCATCGCGAAGACATTGTCGATATTTCAAGAAAAAGGGTGGCCAAATTTCAACAAAATTTCAAAAATTAACTTCTTTTCTGTCTGAGATAGATTCGAAAATTGACAGGTGTACGTAGATTTTCACTTTGGTATCAACTCCCTCGAGTACTTTCTCCGGCTGGTACATCCGTTTCCTCGTCTCCGAATTCCCCACGCATGTTTGCCGCTATCCTCGATACGAACGCGGCGGATAACTACGACGCTACGTTGCAACCGCACGATTAGTTGAAAATTTAATTAGCTGGAGCGGCGATCGGCGAAGAGGTATGGGAGGAGGGATGGAAGAAGAAGGAGGAGGAGGAGGCAGAGAGGTAGATACCCCGCGTGGCCGAGTATTCGAATTGAAGCGTAGGCTGAAGTGTGCCATCGAACTTATTTCGACGTTCGCCTCTTGCCGACAGCGCGCGAGGGATCGGCAAACACAAAGCAGCCGCGGCTGCAGAAAATGTGGAAGCGACGGCCGGTAATGCCAGAGCCGCACTTATTTGCCGGTTTAATTAAACGCACTTCTTTCTTCACGTTCGACGAGTATTTTCGTTTTCGTTCGACGTTCGTTCCTTTCTCTCTCTCTCTCTCTCTCTCTCTCTCTCTCTCTTTCTTGGCTTTCGCTGCCTCGTTATCCTTCCTACCCTATTTCATTTCTTCGCCTTCTTACCTTCGGTTCGACCCTCTCAAATTCCCCGCCCCGTGCTGGATTTATATCCGTTCCCCCTCCCTCCCATCGCCCGTCAGTCGCGGTATTCGTTAGAAGCATTAAGCTTTAATTTCGCTGAGAACTCGTGCTTTCTTTGCTCCTTCCGTCTCCTTCCTTTCGTTCGCCCAACCCGCGCTTTTTCCTCCTCGTCGTTTTCTCACAGCAGTCGTTACTACTCACGGAATCAACTCGCGCCGCGCTTTCTTTCGGGCCGTGGAGGAACATAATCATCTCAAGCGACCATTCTCGGTCGCTTCGTGCGATCTGCAACGCGTTTAAACAGAGGAGGGACGGTCGGTCACTACGCGAGGTTCGAGGTTGCCCTTGAAAAAAGGGAACTGCGGGGAAGATTGGATGAAGAAGATAGAAATGAATCGCGATTGATCTGTGTGTGGGATTATTGATGTTATTCGAGAATTTTAAAATTTGATGTGTCATTGTACATTACATGTTGCAACGTATAGAACTATTGGTCTGAAGAATGGATTTCATTATTGAATACATGAATTATCTCTTAATTTCTTCTCAGATCAATATTTCTATATCGTCTGAAATAAAATATATAAAACTATTAATCCAGAGAATTGATTTAATCATCAAATTTATAAATTACTCTTTAATTCGTTCTTAGGACTTATGTGTGAAACAACCATAATTTAATTATTGCATTCACGAATCATCCTTTATTCAATTCTAATCAAACATCAGAGTTGTGTGAATATCAGTAAGTAAGAAGCACAAATAAAAATTCTTGCAATCGAAAAGTGAGTTTATTCATTCTCAATTCCCAATACAAATCATTGGACGTAGGAAAATATCAGTGAAGAGAAATTTATAGAATTAATATGAACGCGTATAAAAAAATATGAGATCCAGCTTTGCGTGGATGACTTGTAAAACTGGAAAAGTATTATCTCAAAAAAGAGGATTTATGGATTGTGATATTTCCCCGTCTGGTTTAAACAAATTTCTCCACGGTTGTGTTACTGTGGCATTGAAATCAAGAGCGAAGCTTTTTTTTTAGCTCGTAATCGCGTATAATCCCTTTTGTAATATCATAGTTTCCTTTGGCTTTTCTTCGATGTTATCAAAGGAAAAAGATAAACGATTCTACGTGAAATGCTTTATGAGAAAGCGTGTCGAAAATTTCCATAATAAAACACGAATGTAAATATGTTTTGATCTGCATCGATGATGATTTCAATCTGCACTTGAAAATAAGAAGCATCGCTTCAATTTTTTACAATTTCACAAAATTTTAGGAAAAATATTAAACGAATATTTAGTCCTAATATTGAAAAAAGTAGAATTCGATACTATAAATTGACTGAAAAGCAAAGGAATGTAAATTGATTGATAGTTGCTTCAATATAATGTTAATCGATACAACATTGTATCAATATTATAGAAATTTTCTGTCATCTAACATAAATCACATTGATAAACTTCACGATACTGTTTGGTGATTAATGATTTTATGACGTACAGCGTATTTTATTGCTACCAAATGAGAGACAAAAAGATAATATAAATTTTAAATTATTGGGCAATATAATTCAATCATTTTTATTGATGAATTAAATCAGTCCAACAACTTAATATTTTCTGTTATTTCGTGTATAACGTCATCTGTATAACTTTTTATTAAAAATTTCACTCATTGGTTCTAATTTTGTGGCCTGCACGGATAAAAGAGAGAACAGGAAAGGAAAGAACAGGATTTTGTTTCGCGAAAAGGGTGAAGATTTCACGAATGTCGAAAAGAGTGAACGGGCAAATTAAGTAACTGGGTCAAACCCGATAGCGAATGCGTCGTTAACGAGCAGCCAATCGATAACAAGGAAATGTCAAAAAGGTGAAAATGTCTGTCACTTAGTTCTGCACAGACTGTCATTACTTTTCAATCGGATAATCCTACGCAATTACTAGTACACTGTGGTTGTTCTTCAAAAATACTCGACTGCGAGCATATCGCTGACTAATTGTATCGAACGATACACTTGATAAAAACTAAAAAAAAAAAAAAAAAAAAAAAAAGAAAGAAAGAAGAAAAAGAACTGACAATCTCAGAATCGATGCAAAATTAATTTAGAACTTTAATTTAGAGGTTGAATTTATATACATATTGTGGTATGAAATGAAGAAGATAAATTATTTATAACAACTCTACGTAGATAATTAAATGAAACAAAATGGCAAAGTAGTTTAAATCATCAAAGTGCACTTGACTTTTTAATTAAAAATTGCCAACGTTGATATTATTATTGGATTACTATCAACAAAATTGATTCGTTTTTGATTTGATTGGACAAAAATAAATTAACGATATATGTATATGATACTTACGATTAGGAAACTAACAAATACAATCATTAATCATGTTATAGAAAAAAGCAAATTATGCTGTATCTTTTATGTCATGTTCCAACTTTGTTGTAGGCTTAGAATTTTCCAATTAAATATTACCGAACTGTTTTTCAAAAATTAACCTTCAGTTATTTTGTCAAAATTTACTGAAAATTCTGAATTTTATCGCATTTCAAATTAATACTTAAAAATTCACCAAAATTTCCTAATTTTATTTCGTTAAAAATTCTCTCGATTTCTTCTCAAATTCGCTTTTAATTATCCCAATCGAGACTCTCAACTTTTCAATAAATACTCGACACACATACTGTCTCCTTATCCGGGGATCTTCATTTAAATCAGAATCCCTCGAGAGACCGGCGAGGCATTAAATTCCACACAGACGACATAACACGAGTAACTTTGCCCCATATATTTGTTAATCTAACGATCGGGTATTCCGAGGATCGAATAGAAAAACATTGGCGCGTTTGTAACACCGTGATCACGATGATAAAGACGGAATACGAGATGAGGGAGAAGAGAGAAAGGCAGAGAAGGAAGACGAAGAAGAGGAGGCAGGTAGGTAGTCGTTATCACGGTTCCGTGATAAGTGAGAGTCCTCAGACTGCACGGTGCTCGCGTACCGTTGCGGTGCTCTTTCATAATAATCAAGGCTCTAGAAACTACCCCGCGTCTTCCCAGTGCGTCGCACATTTTTGTCACTTTCTCGTAAAGTCTTTGAGAGACTTACAAACAGTCGTGTACACTAATTCTTCTTTTCACGCTAATTCCTGGTGAATCATCGTTGACTGCTATCTACGTACATTTTAAGTAGGTGATTTAATATCGAGAAAGATGTAGTAATAAGTAATTTAGTCTTTTCATGTAGGTTACCATTCTCTATCAAAAAAAAAAAGAAAAGCCACCGTCAAAAGTTATTAGAGTTTTACGCATTTATAGAAAATTTTACAGCGTACGATTGTACACATGTGCGAGAAATGATATAACGCTCGACTTGCAAAACGATTTTCTCCCAAAATAATATTTTTAAAAGTATCAGTTTGCGTAAAGATTAGCAAGACACTTCACGAAGTCTTCGAGGAATAATTGCACGACTTGCTTCCGTCTTCGTTAATCTGCTTGATAAATTAATATCTCATTCGGTATATCAAGAAAGATCTATTCTCTTTCTGAGAATATTGTTATCTGATTCGGCGCTACTTTTGAATTGGAACGATTTTATGCTACGAACTATCAACCGTTATATAATCGCACACTTTTCTTCTTCTTGTATCAATTTCTAATTGATCGATAACATTACCATAAATATCTTCGGTATTTCAGTTGTAATAATAACAGTACTTTACTAGCAGTAGTAAAAATTGCTTTATAATTTTTAGTTATGCCGGGTTAAAGAGAGGATAAAAGACGTCCTTACCGTCTAATGTATAATTATAGATGATTAACTGTAACGGTTGCATTTTTGTTCGATTTATAAGCTCACAAAGTATGCACGAAATAATATCGTTTCCATTGAACGAAGGGAAGGAAGATCGGATCTGTCTACACACGACAGAACACGATGAGAACTTTTCGAAAAGTATAAAAATATATCTGCAAATCGAAAGCTTTTACGTTTACGCGATAAAATTGAATTGATCCTCGATAAACATTCAATTATTCCGGCGCGTATCGTTCTTCGATAATTGCTTTATTAGTTTCCACATACTTGGCCGTTTTCGAAATTGGAACGTAACAGGTGCCCATAATTCTACCAGGGAACGTCACTCGAGCACTCGGTGCTTGTCGAGTTGTTAATTAAACGTAACAACAGAAATAGAGTACGAGGAGGCATTAAGCAGTTTGTCTTGCTCGTCCGAACGAGCGAACGTTAAATTTCGTTAAAAACAGTTTAACGAAATAAACAGCGTTTCACCTTACCTCGCGTTAGCGTACGTATTCTTATTTGTCCAATCGTTCCCGGCCGTGATGCCAAAAAAAAAAAAAAAAAAAAAAAAACTTAATATTCGCATCGACGCGAATGTTCGCGACGCGATATCGGATATAAGTTGATTTTACAATAATCCTATTTATCGGTAGTCTACTGTGTAATGTAATTACAGGCTCGCGGGGTGCTCGACGTATTATATAATCGTATCGATTACTGATTCTTACACAGGCTGACCGCAATTTGTAACTATCGAGCAATGAAATCGATAAAGCGTGAAATTGAAATTTCAATTCGGCCCGATGTTTGAATCCCTCGCAGTGCTGATCAAATTCACCGAGGAACTGCTGGAAATCGTACACACGGGGGTTTTTTTTTTTTACGACTGGACATCAGCGTGATCGCCAAAAAAAAAAAAAAAAAAAAAAGGAGAAAAGATAAATTAATTTTTCGGCCTGAAAAGTAATAGCTCGCCGATCGGCCGGTAATTAATTTGAAAATGTCACCGGTGTGTCACAGGTATTTCACGGTCGTATCGTAAGATAATTGGACCTGCACTTTGGCAAATGAAAATTTCATTTCCGTTCGGCCGCGGAGAACAGATAAGGGATAACTTTAATTCCCGTGGAAGTGTGTGCAGACTTCTTCTAATTATAGCGTGGTTAACGTAATTGAGGTTGTCGAAGGAAATTCGAACGTCGCCTATTCAAATTCCGGATAGATTGAAATGAATTTGAGAATTGGATCAGCGAGGATCAGCCTTCTGTCTCATTTGAATTTCGGGATAAATTCCGCGGAATTAACTTTTCCGCAAATAATGTTTTCGTACGCGCGCGTTTTCGTACGTGTGTACTTGTAAATTACGTTGCTCGTTAAAAATGAAAACTTTTAGAGCATGTAACTTTTAGCTAGAATAATTTTTTAATTTCTGCGATGGTCTGAAATGGAAATTATTATACGGTTGGTTTGTTCGACCAACCGCGGTATCAACTTCATCATGGTACAACTTCGTTATCGTACTTCTTACATGTATTTCACTGTCAGAGCGTCTGCCTTATTTTAAAATAAGAAATAAATAAAGATTTTATTTTAAAAATAACTGGTACGAATTGATGCGATATAATAAGTATTTAAATTGGATTCTGTACAAAGTACCTCCATGTACAATTATTATACGTTTTATACGTAGCATTCAAATTAATTTTAATTGCGGTTATTTGTAATAATAACGAAAATCTTTGAACCAGCAATCAGGTCGGTTAAAACAGAAGTTTAAATATTGTGTGATGGGAGACAAAGGAAAATATTCAATACAAAATAAAACGAATCAAAATGTTTTCCAGATGCTTGTAGAAATTGATTCGAAGAATTAATTTTTGAAACTTTTGAAAGAAGGTCGGCAAACGTCGGCAAACGTCGGCAAACGTCGAAGAGAAAAGAAAAATTTGAGAGATTTTCAAACGAAAGACAATGACTCTTACATTTGTTTGTTGAAAAATAAGTAAATCGAAAGTAAACGTCCACTGTACAAACTATTGTATAGGTACATTAAATAAATATAATTTGTCGTAATTATCATAGTTATAATTCAGAATAAGTTTTATCTCGTACCCACGGCAATTATACACAAACACATATCGACGTCCCATCCGATCGATATCAACAAATTAAAGAAAAATGTCCAAGACCGTTCTTTCTCCTTTTTAAAACTGTCTGGCAAAAATTCTAAAATCTAGAGGGGAAACTGTAGCTGTCACGCGTGTGTCGCAGTACACGCACGCGACAGATACACCGTGTTCTCCGTAACGAGGACAATTGACGATAATTTAAAACTTGCATGCACGCCGATTACAGTTCGTACGTCAGCGTACAATTACGCTGAACTTCTCCAAGAGAGTTTAAAGATACAGTTCAATTAATTAAACCAAGTGTAATTTAGCTTGATTAAGCTAACGATGTCTACTGTAGTTTAATGTAATTGCTCCGGCGAAGGAGAGGCTTCGGTGTCTTTTATTCTATTGATCTTTCATCTCACACCTCGACCTCGTTCATCCCTTCATCCCTTCAGCCTGCAGGTTCTCCAGCAAAATGCGAATGCCTTATTTGAATATGTATTATCACATTACCGACGTAAGTCTTCGAAACTCGACTGTAATATGTTAATTGACGTTCAAGTGGTCCCCGGAATATTACTACTCTGTTCCACCACCCTCGAATGCTACCAGACTTCTTTCCTTCCCTTCGGATGCCGCGCCTCTTGATTACAAATTACAACGTTACCCTAATTATCTGCTCTTTCGTTGTTTGAACTGTGTTTCCACTTTTAATCGCGTTCAGTTCTCCTCTCGAGTTTTCCCTTCGTCACATTCGCACAGCGAAACGGGATCTTTGATGATTCTTTCACTATCGAGCATGCAGCGAGCGTTGAAAGCGTTTGTACGAACTCTTGGTGAACTATTGTTATTTCGTGAAAGAAAGAGCAAAGATTATGTATGGACTTAGTTAGGAAAAGAATTTGCTTAGACACCAACTTCAAAGTTAAAGGAACGAATTTAGAAAATAGTGAAACTCTTTCTCACGAAGTTACAGAAGTTTTCAGTGTTTCATGACGATTTTTCATTTATCACTGTTTCGACAACTGTGTTTCCTCGAATGAGGAAATACTATCGAACGGGTTTCAATTAACCACTTTTAGTAAAAAGAAAAAGAGGCCAGAAATTTTCATTCTTAACAGAGCAATGAATCCAACAAAGAAAGGATCCAGAGGATATTCGTGCTAGCGAAAGCTTCGACGTTTTTCCACCTTTTTAAAGGATAACATTTTTAGCTCGTGTATTTAAAATTTTATAAATTAGTCGAAGTGATAAAGTTACAGTGGGATTAAAAGCGCGATGTTTCTTTAGTATTCAATTGTTTGATCGATCAGCTTGTTTTCATAAAATTTTCAAGCCTTGAATTTTTTATGAGAAAGAAGACATCTTTTATTCAGCAAGAATAATAGGTTGAATATCTACATAGATATAACGTTGCAAATACACTTTAAGTGCAGTTTTTTCTCAAAACTGCGTTTGCAAGCAAGTGAAAAATTATGCTACATTAAGAATAAGAATATTACAATCATATTTCATTGTCGATATGTTGATTATTCTGAAAAATATAACTGATTGCAATCTCTGAATTCGTTATAATTACTATAATTGCCATCCGCAATACGATATCAATTCTTCTTCAAATTAAACGATTATATTCTAATTGAATAACCTTCTTCAATTTTCTCTACTTGGAGATAGATTGATTACGTTTCGATGTAAATTTTTTCCAGAATAACAATTATTTACCGAATATATGCAAAGAATAGCGCAATGTTTTATTTCCTTTGGTATTATCACCTCATCGATAGCCAGTGAAATCACGAGCAAACGCAATTAAACAACGCAGTTAACGTGCAATTTATAATAATTCAATGATACACGATTATTTCGTGAATCGAGGAAAGTGTCTTCCCGAATGCGAGAGTGAGATACGAGATATTGAAGAAATTTGTTCGCACTCGTGCAAACCTCCTCGTGTTTTCCACCGCGAGTGCAATTTGTAGATGGGAGAATGAAAATGAAATGAACGGAACTTATAATTTATCTTATCTATCGCAAATGGAAAGCTACGTATCTACAAATGTAAAATGAAAGCACCTTTTGATAGCACGTGCAAAAGCGATATTAATGAGCTTCACTGAATGCAGGTCAACCTATCGCGCACCTATATATATATATATATATATATATATATATATGTATATGTATATACGTGTGTTAAAGTGCATACTTCTTCCGTGCACTACACAGTACGCAAACACAACTAGCGCGTGTCACGAACTCACGGTAATTTTCTGCCGCATTCTTCGTTTTTGATATTTCTTTTTTTCATTCAGATTAACTTGGGCATTTGTAGTACCTACACGCTGTGACGAAACTCATTTTTTTCTTTTTCTATTCTGAAATTTGATCACGCGCGAGTTTCAGCGATACGTCAAGAAAAATGTTTCGCTCAATTTATGGAAACATGTTGTAACGTTAGATGAATAATAATAATCAGGTAGAACAATCTTTCAATTAATTTTTTTTTTAACAACAGAAAAATACTATTTTCAATACTATTTTCTTGACTACATGATCTACACGAAATATATATCTATCTTTCTTCGTCCGTCTCTTTCTATTTGTACAAAACGACGATTTTCCTTAATTCCAATTATGTTGGCAAAAAGTGAAATGTGTGCGTGTGTTGTGCGTGAGTGCAATGAAAATTGGATGAAAGGACGGAGAATGAGATGACTGCTGCCATCAATGGGCCACATCGAATGTACGATTCCAAGCTGCAGAAAATGAACGGCGAAACGCGAATACAAGATGAATCTCGAAAGATTCAGTCTTAAAAATTGATAGGTTTCAATCACGTGCTCTATTTCACAGCGAGCTTTGCCGCTATTGGAGGTTGCTTCGGTCGGATACACAGTAACAAAAGATATACAGTTATAAAATTTTGTTCCTGGATATCCGAAAATGAAACTATTCAGTTGCAAAAACACCGATGAAAATATTCGACATCCAGAGTCTGATTGGTCGACAATTAATTTGATTAACCGTGTAATGTAATGTTATTAGATACTTGTATTTCAGGTAATTACAGCAATAAATATTAACAGCGAGTACAGTTTTATAATTTAATACTTTTCTATTCTTGGGTATACATTTTCTCATTTAAAACGTTTTTGACAAATTTTTGACAAATTCTTTGAAAATGATAGAGTAATTATTACTAAGTAATATATTTTTACGAAATTAAAGTGTAAAACTTTCTCATATTCGTTTGTTACTTTTCATATGCAATTTCATATGCAATATTGCAATAATCATATAATTTTTCGAAATTTTTTAATAGGATTATCCATATTAATAAACGATGCAAATTCCTCTTACGCGTAATTTGTATATTAAATCTCACAGTTTTTAATGTTCCAGATTTAAATATACCGCGCGAATTAATTGCCAATAATCATATTTCGCATATTCCATTTTAATTCAGTCAGCTATTATTCACTGTAATTTACATACAAATGATCGAACAACACGATGACATGCAAATGATCAAGATGACAACTTTGAACGATGTAATAATGCGATATTAATTATACATAATCATCTTACGACCATTTTTTGACCATTTTAAACACATAAAACAACAGTATACAATATTAGAAATGTTAAATTGGGAAAAAAATAGAAACGTTCAATTCTCATAATCCCCTTATACGAAACACAGTTCGAATCATCTTCAAACCAATTCCTATTAACGCTTGTTTCTGAATATACGACAAAAAGATCTCTACTCCTGTCTCCGACGAATTCAAGTCGAACAGAAACATCATACATGTGAAATCACGATATCGCGGAATATTACGCAGATATAAAATGTAAAATTAAAACGTACAATCTTCATAATCCCCTTATACGAAACACAATTCGTATCATCTGCAAGTAATTCCCAATAACGATTTCAACGATTTTAACGATTTTAACGTTTTCAACGCGTGAAAAGAGAAATTCCAATGTTTATTTCCGACGAACCTAAGTTGCAAAAACATTTCACACATGGAATTACGACATCGTGCAATATTTCAGGAATATGAAACATTAAAATTAGAACGTTCAATCTCGGTAATCGTCTTGCACGAGATACAATTCGAATCGTCCGCGAATAATTCCCATTAACGTTTTTAACGTTCGCAAAAGTAAAAACTGTTCCTGCGTTTATTTCCTAAATTCTGGGAACATTCTACACAGAAAATTACAATCTCGCGCGTTGTTACGCACGCGCGGAATAAAATAAAATCCAATCTTCACGAGACAATCGAAATCGTTCGCGAATAACTCCCATTAACCTTCTTCAGTATACGATAAAAAGGCTGCCTTTACGTTCAGCTCGGTTCGAAACTTTTCCAACGAGAGAACCGCTCAACGAGACCTCCTCTAATTAGCTTAAATTGCACGTTTCTTTCAACGAGAGACTAAAAGAAAACCGTAATCGTTTTCCTTCCTTGCTAATCAGGATAATATACTTGACACGCTCTCTCTCTCTCTCTCTCTCTCTCTCTCTCTCTTTCTCCTTCTCTCGTCAGCCGATCGCGAGTAATTATTTTCGTTTCGCAATTAAAATCGCCTGCTTCGTTGAGATTCGACGTGACTGGCTCTGACAACAACTATTTCGACAGAACAATATCGATAACTCACTTAGATCGGCAGAGCGCGAAAGGGAAACGTATTGTTGAAATTTAATTAAAACCAATTTCGAGCACCACTCCGGCGAGACGAGTGGTCTTACGTCGGCTCTAACCATCTTTGACCGACAGTTCTCTCTTGCGGGCTAACGACGGCAAAGAAAACCAGATCCAGTGGCTAATTAGCCAGGCCTCCGATCGTTTGGAGAAAAAAACGCCCACGTATATCGGCCGGGATTTCTCGTATAAACTTTAATATTTCGCCTCCCCCCACCCGACTCGAGGAAGAGCAAAACCGACATTTTCGATAGAAAATCGTAGAGCGCATCAGGGATATCTTTTTTTTTTTTATCACTGAAAGTGATTTTAGCGCGGGTAACCCTGGCCTCTTCGAGTGTAACGCTAATGCAACGAAAATTAGCGACTGGTTGATTTGGGTCACGTGATTCGTGAGGGGTAGACCTCAGAGGAGTAAGAGTGGCGTTGTCTGGTACTGAGCGATCGCGCCTGTAATTTGTTTTCTATCGATTCAAATGTTTGCACGTCAATAAAATTTTATGAAACAAAAAAGTCGTCTTCATTTTCTAGTCAGAACAGTTGCTTCTGAGTTTCAGTGAGACGAATCATACCGGGGTACGAGTCGTGCAGTTTTTTCGCGCTCGAACGTGAACGTTTAAAATATTGTCAGCCGCGTGAGGCTAATTAACGACTAATCGAACCAATGGAAATCATTTAGGCGCAGTCGAAGTCACAGTTGGCAAATGTGATTCGAATCGGGAGAAGAGGTATCGCGATAATCATCCTCAGAAAATGTCTCATCTATTGTGCGTCGAGTAGTTTATTTTCTTTACGAAGTTTGTAGCTTCGTTCGCGCGAGGATAATGGAACTCGTCACAGGGGAAATTTTCTAATTAGTTTGAATGATACGCGTAGTCTGAAATTGGTAGTTCGATTTATTCAATGTGATGTATCTTTCAAAGAAGCGTCGATATCGAGCAAATTGCGAAACTATTGTTTTCGGTTATCACTCATTGTTCTAGTGTGTATCTAAACCATTTCCTGGGATCGATGTACCTTATGTACGGACTATACACCGTGTAATGTTTGGCTGTGTACGTAAAAGTGATAAAACGAAAAAAAAAGAACCGCTCGATTGTGTAGCATGCATCAAAAGTGACAAAAGATATAGCCATCAATATGATAAATACGATGTGGTATTTTGTGTCCGTTCTTGCTTCAAAAATGTGTCATGTATTTAAATGAATAACTACAAACATGAAAGTTTAATATATGTATAGCAACGTTGTTACCATAATTATTAAATTACTAAAATCTAATTTAAAAATTTTAATAACATGAATTATATTATGAATTTACATGCAAACTAACTTTTTTATTTATTTTCATGTGTATAGTTTTACGATTTCGAGATGTTATTTGTGAAAGAACATTTTACGAAACGTTAATATTAAAATTTGAAACAGTTATATTTATCATTTTGGAATTATTTTATTTTTTATTCCATCTGTTTGTAGATGTTTTAATACTTGGCAATAGCATTGCTAAATATCAAGATATTTTACCTTCTGTTGTATTCTTTACTTTTGGAATTTTACTTTGGACATGAAATTTACACAACATTCGATACTACGAAGACAGGTGACGGTCTTATTGCAAAATCAATAAAGTGGATATTTGCAATTATACGAGTTCTTGAATGGAGGAAACTGGTGGATCATCCTCCAGTAAGAGAATTAGTTCAACATGTTTGCAACTAGTTATTTCATTATATACGAAATTGCAGGCGTTGTCAACGTGATAGATCGGCCACTTATTTTCGATCGATAGACCAACTATACTCTCGTGCATTTCTATCTATGATGTGGCGAGTTGATACTTAAAATATCTAGTCGATATGACAATATTATGTATATATAAATTTCACGTGTGTCAATTTATGTATATATATATATAAATTTTACGTATTAATTATATTTGCAATGATCATTTGAGTTTGTGTGAATCGTAACATAAATAATAGCAAATCGTACACGTGGATATCTCTGGAACACTTAAATATTACAAACCTAAAATAACAACCCTATTAAATTACTTAAATTACTTGAATATATAAAAGCGTCGATAACTTTGCTTTCAACTTTCAACATTTCTACACATTTACGTTCCCGTACGACACATAATCAAAAAAAGAAAAATATGTATCCAGTGTCACAAAAGAAATTAACCTATACAAATTCCGTGCGATATTCACGAAGCCAACAAACGACAAAGTTACAACGTACCGAAAAAAAAAAAGAATGCCACGAAACAAATCATTCTCCAATTTGTATCGACGCCCGACCATAAAACGCCAATTTTCCTAACTACTTGCGCGCTCTTTCAGATCTAAGCTACGTGTACGAACGCGTGTCACGCACCTCTACAAGCGAATTTCGGTGAACAGCAGTTTTTTTTCTTCTCCCGTTTCCTTTTTTTTTTTTTTTTTTTGGCAAGTATTAGCAATGTCCTGTTTTTCGAACAGCCATCGATCCGACGGGGGAGGGGAGGGCGTCGAAGCTGCGTCGAGCAGAATGAGGCAGGCACAGTCTTGCGTAACGAACTGAGCCACGCCGGCACAAATAATGGAGGTTTTGTTTGGCGAACGGGGTAATTCGTTTATCTCCTTTTTCCAGCAATCCAGCGGCCGGACAACGCTGGACTCCGGCCACGGAAAGAGAGCAGAGAGAGAGAGAGAGAGAGAGAGAGAGAGAGAGGGGGGCAGATTGTCCGGCCTCTCGAATCAACCGGAATTACGTGCATTCGTTTCATCTGATCGTAAACAGTTACGTGTTAACAACGCGTGTTTGCCGGAAGGAGCGAAGGAGAAACAAGTAAAGATGAAAGGAAGTTGGAAGAGCCGACAGATAATCAAATCAGGGCAAGAGGGCCGACATTGTCATATTTTATCATTGAAAGTGATTTTAGCGAGGGTAACCCAGAAAATCGTTGGGCCTCTTCAGGTGCAACGCTGATGCAACGAAAATTAGCGATTGGTTGATTTGGGTCACGTGACTCGCGAGGGGGCGTGGGGTAGACCTCGAGTAGGAGTGGCGTTGCACTGAGCGATCGCGCCTGTAATTTGTTTTCTATCGATTCAAATGTTTGCACGTCAATAAAATTTTATGGCAAAATAGTCGTCTTCATTTTCTAGTCGGAACAGTTGCTTCTGGGCCTTTCAACGAGACGAATCGTACTGGAGTACAAGTCGTGCAGTTTTTTTTGGTGAATACGAGTCGGCAATATTTATATATTTTTTTAGCACGATAAAGCAGATGAAGGATAATGAAATAGAAAGTTGTAACAAAGTCACGATTTGGCGCGTAATTTTAACTTATAGCGAGTCAGTAGTATACTATACATAGTTTAGCACGATAAAATAGACAAACAACAATGCAGGAGAAAATTTCAATGAAATCACGTAATTTGTGTAACTTGGAGGAATTTGACGTTCCATCATAAATTGAATGAAATTGGTTTTCGATTTTTTGAACCAAAGATAACGGTGAAATTATTTTCACGCTCGTACTTTTGTTGCTAAACCGTGTAAGACTGTTTCGTTAAACTGCTGCTCCTTTTATACAAGAAATACGAAAAAGTTACGTTTACTTTCGCATAGCACGACCATTTTACCCCGATCTCTCCTAGATGGTTCGAGCAATCGAACAAAGAAATGAACAATTCTACGGGTAGAATAGCTGGCGAAAAGAGGAGACGTAATGGGTCGATGAAGTCAGGATAGGAATATTGGATGGAAAATGAGGTAGAAACATTTAAATTGCTGCGAGAAAAGAAACTCTGTAACAGTCTTTTATACCGCGTGACGATTCGATCGAGATGCAGTTTATTTTTCATAAATTCTTAGTCAAACGATCATTTCAACCGGAAATTACAAGTACAGTCGGCCATTAAAGCCTTGGCGCAGATTACACAAAGAGGGTCATTTTTTATTTAAATGAAGTATACGGAACATTATATCGAGTCAGAATAATAAAACGATTCCAGTCGTTTCTAAAGAAGGTACTTACTAAATTTGACGTGAAATTTCTTAGCATTTTATTTCGATAGCGCTTCGATTTTGTTTTTCATAGCATTTCAATTTCATCGGGGTTCAATTTTCTCTCGCTCTGTGTTTGCAAAATACAAAGATATATTAGAATTTAATTTCGGTAATGTTATATTTGTAATTAATTTCCAATATATATAACGATTACAATATTTGTTTCAAATATTGTATTGAATTTTACTGTTTAATTGTGTTAAATACAGTATATTTTTCTAAATATTTGAAATGAGATTTACTTAATGTCGCGAAACAGAAATGTTATTTTCGATACACTGTAAATTACACTTTTCTTTGAAATGTGTATATTAACGAGTTTCCATCTTGGACCGGTAAGCGAACCTTTAGAGCATGCTACATATTAACGTATCCGAGATTATACGTAAGTGCCTCCAACTATTCGCAACCATCAAAGATGCTATCAAAGTTATTGGTATTCTATTATGGCCATGACAGCAGTTTCGTCACGAAGCTAAGCAAACTCGTTTATTTCGAGCAATATTGGTCATTTTTACATAAATCCACCACAAAATCATACAATATAAATTAATTTAACTGCAACGTTAAAACGTTAAAAAAATATTTAAGAAACAAAGAACGAACGTGTAGATAAAAAAAAAGAACAACAATTAAATAAAATATTTGCTTTAATTTTAATATTTAATAATTATCATGGAACATATCATTTTTCATTCTCTCATTGTTCATCGTAACGCTGCATTTGTATAATACGTATTCTTCCATTACGTTCATTCAAATCAAATGCAACTACGTTTGGCAATCAATAATCAAACGTGCTAATAAGTCAATCAACGATCAATTAAATTGTTCAAACATTTTTACGATGCAATTCTACTCGTAAAACAACAGGTAATTTTGTCCCAAGTTACAAAAGAATGAAAAATAATTCCGTGAAAATTGTATTCATTTGTTAGTAAATCTTACTGGCAACAAGATTACTCTGACCTATTCTAAAGAACAGTCGCACAACCTCTGCGAGACATTCGCAATCACGTTGTCACGTTCCATCAACCGTCGCGTACGTCATAATTCGATAAGAACAAAGTCTCGAACGATGACAATCGCGAAACGGTAGGGCTACGCAAGTCTTTTTACCACGCGGAAGACCCTTCGCCATTATAATCTATACTCGTTTGTCCGTATGTAGTTGGACGGGTGTTCCACAAAATGTCACTCCGGAGCTGTGATTAATACGCGGCTTATTGGTGAATCGCAGTCATGTGTGCATCGTTGGTAGCATATTCATGTACCCGTGACTGTGAGAGGTGGTTGCAAAGCGCTTCGAATTTCTCTCTCTCTCTCTCTCTCTCTCGCTTTCAGTTTTGTCCCCGGTTCTGTCCTCTTTCATCCCTCCGCAGTTGTCCGGCTGTCTCTCTTTCGGTTTTCTACATACACGCGAGAGAGAGAGAGAGAGAGAGAGCTGGTATGTGTGCACGCATACGTCGCGTATCGTTTTGGACGTAGCACGGACATTTGCTGACTGGCGTTTGGTCGAGATTACCCGGTCTCCAAACCCTCGGTTTTCCTCCCTCCCTCCCTCTCTCTCTCTCTCTCTCTCTCTCTCTCTCTCTCTCTCTGAATTACAGCAAGTCCAATTTACAAGCATCGGTACGAAACGAATGCAAAAATGAATTGGACGTCATGAGCGACTGACCAGCCGGCAACCGACTCGGAAAAAGGACACAATGCCGCGCGCAACCGGACCAAGGCAGATTTCTGGCCACGTACTACCATCGAGTAGTTTCTAGATGGACATATACGCGACGTACGTACGTATATCGTCAACGTCTTCCTCGTTTCAGTGCTAGTCGAGAGTGTAATACGTTGGTCACGTGTTTTTGTCGAAGAATGGTGGAAATAATTGGTATTGAAGTAATTACAACATTTATAGTGCGTGCGATGTAATGGCCAAAATTTCGATACACGATAAAAATTCTGTGAAATATGTAGATCTTCTGATATCGGTACATTTCCAATATTAATAGTGATTTCTTCGTTTAGAGTATTTAAGTAGGTACATTATTTTGTAGAGAATGAACATGCCCCGTATAAGTATAATACAACAGTGCTTTTCGTTTCAATTTCTGTCAATTATTGGGGAAAGACTGAAGATTCAACAGTAGAGGAATATTTTAAAAGAAAATGTAAGAAAAATAATTGTCCAAATACAAACAACACATCTTCCTTAATTTTTTGAACATGTTAGGGAATTGTGTTAAGATTGCATTGAAATCGGATAATTGTTAATTTTAGTGTTTCATTAATTATGAGTCACTTTAAGGGAATTTTTTGGGGGAAAGTTGATAAGATTTAGCAGGGAAGAGTTCATTGAATTAAGAATTCTTGCTTTCCGTACATGTAAACAGCAATTTGGAAGAATTAGTAAAGAACGGAGGTAAATGTAAATTAAATATCGCGAGAGACCGATCAATTCGATATAAATTATGAAAAAAAGTTAAAAATGAAACTATAGAGAGACGAATAAATCGCGAGCAAGAGAAATCCATTTAGATTTTCATCGCGGTTTCACTTATCGAAATATCGATCGTTTCAAATAACAACTGGAAATCCAAAAATATAATTACATCAATTGAAAATAACAAGGGGAATAATTCACAGTTTTCATTTTTTTATTATTACATTTATTATTGCATTATACTATAAAATATCGTTTCCTAAAAATTTACTGAAATTTACTTTGACGTACAACTGACGTTTGGTTTTGTAAAATGATATTTAATATGCATCGACCTAACAGAGCCAAATTTATGTTTCTTCCTAGAAAAATATTTGTATATTTTGTATATTTGTATATTGTAAATTGTTCAAATATTTCTCACGATGATATTTTAAAATCAAACACCTCACATCAAAATATTAAACATTAATCAAAGTATTTCTCTTCTTAATAATTACACCTCTGGTTTCCACGAAACTACGCCAGTTGGTCGGCTATTTTCAGTTGATTTCAATTCTCCGCTTCGATCGTGGATTCGAAAACAAATACCTCGAGTCCGTACGGAATCAGATTAACCGATAGAAATATATTTATACTCGTCACACATATATTGTTCTCCAAATGATCAACATACATAATTAAAAGTGATTTAAGCGGAGAGTTTTCGGATGAATTTTGAAACACGCCCGCCGAAACATTCAAATTCAAAGATAACCATAGTAATTATCAAGCTCATAAACGCGAAACGCCCTGTAACATCGTCTCTCCTTTGCTGGTTCTATTCGTTCCGTTGAACGAATTAATCTTCCAATGTAACACGAGTTTGTTGAAAATTTAAACGGGGCAATGATACCCGTCGGTAGAAACTGCGCCGCGTAAAACGACACACACACACCGGAGGAAATTGCATACGTTCAATATTCTAAATGTTCCACTGTGTTGGCGACGACGACGACGACGACGACGACGACGACGACGAGGAAAATGGTTCGAGCTCTGGTATATATTTTTCGCCGGGTGCACTTTTATATTTTACGAAACTGGAACGGCTCACTGGCTCAGCAAGAATCGACACGGAACGAGCGTGAAAGTAAGTATGTAAGTTCGTGGCGGAAGTGGATTTAGAACGAATCGCAATGGAAATGATCGTAATAACAGCCATCGTTTGATCGCGATGAAGAACGATAAGGGAAGAAGGAAAGAAGGGAGGAGGAAAAGAAAAAAAAAACAGAAAAAGCGAAGTTGGAGCGCGAGGGATAAACAAAAAGTTTGCTGCACTTGTGACTCGAAAATGCAAAATAATTTGATACTTCGTACAAATGTTTGCTAATGACGGAGCAATTTTCCTTCGGTGTTGAAAAATGGTCCTGAGAAGTCTTGACATTTTGCATTGTCGCGAGTATTTGTGAAATTACACGAGAATGAGATTTCTACTTTCTACGTCATCACACTTACCACGTACCATTTAGAAAATTTAAATTTGTCTATCTGGTGAAATTGTACACTACTGAATTATAATAATTAAATAAATAAATAAATAAATTAATATAATTAAATATTAATTAAATTGAAAAAAATCTCAACATTTTGCCATTCAGTCCTAATGATTCAATAAAATATTAGAATCGCACAGCAGGATTTAAGAAGAAGTCGTTGGAAAGAGAAAACTTTCAATCCTCAAGATCGTGGAAAAAATTTCTACAGTTTTCGACAAAAAAGTATGTCTGCATGATGTAAAAATACCTTCGGAAAGAAAGAACTCAGGTGTGGGAAAATAAACTTCGGTTTAAAATGAGGCCAACTGAATTGCTGTACGATTCTGCTTGGTAAAGTTGCAAGCGTAAGTAGAAATATCGATAATTTTTCGACCTCCGCATGTCGATGGTAGCATATTACTCGCGGAATGAATCTCAAAAGCTTTGAGAGCCAAGTCTTTAAAGTTTCGAAAGCTTAAGCTTCGCGTGATATTAGCCTTAAAAACTCACTCGAAAGTGAGCCTTGAAAAAGGTTGAGTCGTGAAGCTTGCACGACACGAGTTTTATACATTATTGGAGTTAAAGTGAAGCGTACTGCAAGTACTTTTTCGACTCACTCTCGTGGATTCCTCTCGTGATCGAGGTGTTTTTGTGGACGAAGAGAATCGGCACAATTTGCATATTCACGCATATCGTACGCAGGTGATTACAAGGATAAATCAAATTACATGGCGTTGCACTTGAAATAACGATAATCGCATTAAATAATTTCGCAGCGTCAAATTAAACCGGAGGAATTCAAATTAATTACGCGGGGATGATTGCCGCGAGTTGGGTACCACATGATGAATATAATAAATAAAACGCACGCCGGTGAAATTTATAGATGGTATTAAGGCATATTTAGACGGTATTAAGTGGTATGAAATACGATTACCGCGAGGAATACGATTGGAACTGTGAATTTAGATTTGAATATCGTCTTTCGTTATTGATCAATCGTGTCAGGTTATCGTGTAACAGCAAGATGAAATGAAAAATTTGCATGAAATTGCAAATTATTGAAATTAACAAAAATTTGAATCATTTGATAATTTTTCTATTGACTTATCTCTTTTCTTTTTAAATCATTCTTTACAGTGGGTTTCTAATTGTGGTGTCGCCTGGTGACATTAAAGAAAGGATTTTAACGTCAAATATTCGACAAGAATAACTTATTAGGTTCAAAAGTCTTGTAAAAATAGATTACACATTTACCAAATTTTGTGAGAAGTCGACAGCATATCAATGAGAAAGAAAGTGAGAGAAATATATTATTTATTATAACATATTATTAACGTTATTAATTAACTATAATACGATAAATGTATTAATTTTTGGTAAAACTAATTTTCTTAAATTTTAGCACATTATATTTTCCTTCACAAAATATAAATATTGTCCAAAGAAATATTTCTACTATCAATTCAATCAACAAAGAATCTTTCTCGCAGATGATTAAATGAAGAAACAATGGTCAGATTTACAAGAAAAACGTACCTTTTTCATTTAACAATCGATAGATTCATTAAATTTCATGTTGTAACAGGCGCGATTAATTTATAAAACAATATATGCTTATACATATGAAACGAGTGAGGCGTGCAAAAGACACGAAACACGTGTATCTTAAGTAATTACATTTCAATTTGATTTTGCTGCAATTATGCTCAAAATTGCAACGAATTAAAGTGTTCGTGTTATTTCGCAGAAGCAAGTGAGAGAAAGTGAACGGAATTTGTGCAGATAAGACCTGCATTGAATCATCAGATTATATTGTACGCTATTGTTTTGTCGATTATATTATTATCGTTTCATGTAGAAAACATGTTGCAATTATGTACAAAAGTAGCGAGTAATTCTGATATCTGCAGAATTCAATGATCGTAAAATCATGAACAGATTTTCAGATGAATTCGAAGGCAATACGTCCAATGGAATGATATTATAGAACGATAATACCGAATTCCGATGAAACAATGCTGAAAATTTGCCCACTGTTTCTACCCTGTATTTGTAGCATGTGTGGTTTATGCTTTCGTATATACGTATACATACGTGCACGCGTATTACCTATTCGTTTGCAATCCAACAATAATTATTAGTATACAAAATGGGAACGTGCATTTACACGTATATATACTTCAACTCGGATGTTATATTATAAAATTACAAGAACAAAGAGAGCGCGACGATGATTAATAATGTTTCAAAATGGACCTTTGAGTGAAATTGCAAAAGTCAGTAATAAACTACATGCATTATTGAAAAGTAACTTTGTTATCTGAACGTCAACGAGAGGATAATGAAGTTTTTAATTTTGTGGTAAGTACATCTATAGGTTTCATCAGAAAGTTCATAACAGACGTTATTATTGGTTTTTCGTTTGCTTGCTTTACTTTCATTCGTCCATTAAACATTGAATTGTTCGACGTACAATATGTTACAGCAGTCGAAAAATTATCTCAGCTGTGTTTTAAATTTTTCGAAGGCAAGTAACATTTTCATTTATAATTAGTCCTTTGAGAAACAATTATTATTATAGTTGAACAACATACTTAGTCTTCCAGATTGAGGATTGATGAAATTTGACACGATTTGTGTTTGTAAATCAGTAAAAATCTTTCGAACATTTCAATTTTTAACCATGAATAACTTAGTCGTTTTGTAAGATTTGGACTTTAAAAAAATAGAAATCTAAAGCTGAAAATTACATTTATATGTCTCAAAAAGATTGAAACTTTTGAACTATTCAAACATTTTGCGACAAATAATTTGTAACTGTTGCCTTCTTAAATACATTTAAGATTTTTATGCATCCTGATGGCAACAGATAAAATATTTTCTACAAAACGTATTTATAAGAAGTTTCTACGATTGTTCAAATACTCGTAAGTATATCCCGGCACGCGTACTTTTTTTTTTTTAAACAACTCAACATAATTTAAAAACTATTTCACGAGAACTGTGACAAGTCTGTGTTTTTACGCGAATATTTCATATGCCTAAGTCACGCATAGCTAGAATCCGAAACGTGAGAAGCGTACAAAAGCGAGTTTCTCCAACTGAAGTTATGGTACTTCTACAACTGCTGAACTTGACAGATTGTACGATAACTACATGATCACTATTACATAGATTATTACACAATTCCTTTGCCTCAAGCAGCCAAATTCTCCTGGCATAATTAATTTTAGCAAAAAAATAATTATCGAAGAAGTAAAAATAACCATCGAACTTTATTTATTTATCGTTTATCTTAACGTACCAATGAAGTACAAAATGATTGAAAAAAATTGCGAGTAAAGTGTTACATAAACGGAATAATCCAATTGTAATTTTTTTCTCTGCCTCGATAAAATATATTTCGCGACTCGAGAAAATATAATAAATTATGATACTTTATGATAATAAACAGAAACTATTATATAAAAAGTACTATACTCTTAACCTTCCAATTATCTATCGAGAGTCGATTCAATCTGTTAAAAAGAGACGAGAACAGTTATATCAAGAACTATATTTCCTTCCTTCTACTTTCGTTTTTAAAATTCCCTTTCTTAACCACTTGCGCTGGCAACTGATTGCGGACCATAACGAGTGACTGTATACAATAATTCGTCGTTTTCTTTTTGAACTCGTCGGTACATCACTAGATAGAAATTATTGAGAAGTAATAAATCTATTATTTGTGATTCCTGGGTTATACTTAAGTATATTTAAAACTGAGGAAATATTGCAATTTTGGGACAAAAAATTCTCGACGTACGTGGCACGTCATTCCAGCGCAAGAGGTTAAAGCACCTAAATAGCTTTATGTGACTCTATGTCAAAAAACTATTTTTATTATAAAAAAAAATATATATATATATAAGAGCGATCAAGTTAAGATAGATATTTTTAGCTAATCCCAAGTGAAACGTGCCCAAGATCTGCGCAACATGCTTCGAATTCGTCGAAATTTACTTCTGAAACTCATCCTAAATCCAAAAAGAATTTTTGATCCCAACCTAACCCGACACATCCCTGGTTAACGAAAATTACCGTCACGCACATTAAAATCTAATTAACGAAGCGTGACGAATTTATTTGTCGACGTTTAGCTGAAGAGATGCAGAAAGAGCTGTTGAGGGGAAATTTGGCACGAAGGGAGGAGCAGAGGGCGAGTGTCAATAGAGCAGAGTTCCCGCAACGCACAACTCTCATTTGGCTTCTATTGTCCGAGTATTGCTGAGCCCGGATATCGGCTACAACACACATACCAGTCGATCGCAACATGAAAATCTACATTTTTCTTCATTGCGACGATATTGTGTCCACTCGGGAAGTATGTGCAATCGCAGTGTCTTTTCATCTACGTAAGCTTATTCGAGTCATTGCATACCACAGTTGGACGAAATGTTACCCTACCGACATTTTTCATCAACAAATCACGATTCATCGGCTTACAATTAGTCTTATTTAACACAGTTGTAAGTTCAGTTATCTCCTCATTTGATACTTGGAGTCTCTGTATCAGGTTAATATATGTATAATCAGTCATGGAAGTTGAATATTTAAAGGAAATGAAGGTTTTAAACATTTTGTAGGCATTGATTTATTTACTCGTTAATGTCACATAAATGAGGACGTTTCTTAAATTTGTTTACTGGGAAAGACTAGTAAAATAGAAAAAAAATCATGAGAGTTGTTGTATAATTATTGAAATTGTACTATTGAAGTGTATTCTTGTTATTATTATAATTATAACTAGCAGTTATATAAAAAAAAAATATATCCATAATGTGTAAAATTTTGTAAGATCCACGTTTTTGATTTATTTCAATGCGGTAGGAAATATAACAAGTATTAACGTTGTCAATATTAGTTTTAATATTGACAACGTTCAATTGATGAAAATATTAATGTCTGACAAATTAATGAAGATGTACACTGTTTCAAATATTTGTCAAAATATTTGACATTATTTGTTAATACGTAACATCAGAAAACAAAATTTCGTTTAAGAATTACCGTGTTAAAATAAGAGAACAATGTGCGCGTGTGTGTGGTTAATTATAAAATATTTTTCTCTCGTGATAAAATGAAAATCTGGTTAGATAAAGCTGAATGAACTTTATATTATATTATATCATATGCTGTACTGAGATTTGTAACTCATTAGATTCAGGGGGTAAATTATTTTATGCAATTCAAATCGATCTTTCTACAAAGAGAAAAACAATGTAAATAGAAGAACGATAGAAAGAAATGTTTCTTTCGTCTCAGCTACTTTTATAACTACACATTTTCCGAAATGAAATTCGATCAAATGATGGAATAATTTTATCCAGTTCAGTTTTCAAATTTTCGAGTCTCCATCGTGACAACATTCACGTTTCAAAAATCACTTCAAAATTTACACTGTAAGATAGAATTCAGATTCAACGACGTCAGAATCATTTGTCTTCAAAATACGATAACATTCGTATATCTCTATTTCGTTTCATACGAAAAGAGAGAGGAAAAGAAACGAGACGAAAGAATATTTCACATAAATCAAACAACACTACTACCGTTGTATCAAACACCACGTGTCATTTAATCACACTTTGCCCGCCTAATCTTAAACACCGTCTGCGATTCTTTCTAAAAATTCCATCTTTTCAATTTAACACCGTTGCTAACGATATACGCGGTTAAAACGGAACTCCTCCACTACGTGCATTCTATGAGATCATGCATGTTTATATAGCAAGACTAATATACAATGAAGCGCATCTCGTGGCTCGTAAATCAATTAATCACTGTTGCCGTGAACTATTTTTCTTTCCAGTGAAATTTCCTTACGAGATTTATGAGCACTGCCACCCGTACCCGGTATTATCTACATATAAGGTCAGCCAGAGCTAGCGGGGGTTAGTTGATTTAAATCACTCTATTCGAACGTCCACTCTGCTTCATCTGCATTTAAACAGTTATGCAGAAGTTTGCATGCGTGTATTCACGTACGCTGCAATTTTCATCCCATTTTACAATATGCATGGCGTTTCATATATTCGGTCGGGCCCGTTTATAAAAATACTCGCCAGCTAATTTCCAGCCACGGAACTAGAATAACGTCGAATTGAAATTCAAAGGCCGATTTTAATATTTCGTTGTACGTTGTTCAAAAGAGTTGATAAGCTGACGAAATACGGCGGAAAATTTTGTTCAATGTGCCTTCGCTCAGGCTATTGCATTTCGTTTCGTTTTTCGTAGAAACGAAAAAGGAATTAACAGTGGATTATATTTTCCTGAAAATTTGATTTCCACTTCTTGTTTCTTTTTCTTTTTTCGATCAAAGTTTACACTAAAGTGAATACTCCAAGTATATTTTTGAAGTAAAATATAGATATCCTTTAGCCTTTTATAAATTGTCATTGAAAGGGATTGGAGTTATGTCTTTACGAAAACTTTATTTCTGCATCCTTATTTTTTATCAAAGTTAATTGAAAATAAAGCAATGTGCATTACAGCTGTACTTTTAAAGTAAAAGTCAGCAAAATGTAAATGTTAGACTGAAAGGGATTATAGTTAAGTTATTATTCGGCATTTTTTCGCAGTTTGAGTAATAGAAAAATACCGTTTAAAGATTTGATTGCTTTCACATTTATTGCGAATATTGAACAAACTCACAATCGGCTAATACAGCGATATATTTCTCCATTAAATCTATTATATATTTCTTTCTTCTTTCAGTTTTCGCGTTATTTTTACAATTACACTTTATTAGTTGCGCTTTATTTTCAATTTTGTCAATTTGTGTATTTACGAATTTTTAGGATAGATTGAGAAATATAGCTAACCGAGTGCTTTCATAGAAGATACGTATAATTATTCAAGGATATTCTAATGGTCGATCGATCGTAAATAAACAATTTTAGTAGATAAACCAATCCGTTTGTTTCGTCCCCGATGGTACACCAATTCCCCAGATATCAGAATACAGTTCTCTTGAAGCAGAAAGAATCGAGTCAGTGTCCATCGACCAATCAACCGTAAACAATTGGATTAAATGCTCAGATTTCGAGAACGTAACTAACCATAAAAAAGGGAGGAAACCATACCAACCTTACTCTCAATTAGCTCGAACTTTCCGTCACATCGCCTTTAAAGGAATAAAATACAAAAATATCCGACTAAATAATGCGTGTTTTTGTGTGTTCGTGCAAAACATTAAAAAGGTACAAAAATACACAGAATCCACGTAACGGGTAAAAATATATAAAATAGCGAAAATAAAGTATTCGTTGCTATATTCAGTAGGTATACACAAATAGAAATCGACGTCGATTCTGTCGAGAAGAATTTGTAGATTGCAGATATTTATGCAAATTGTAAATTTTTTTAAAAATAATTAAAATACAGGAATTTAAATAGATAGGAAATTCTAGATCGAAAATCTATTCTTACGAGTACTATATTTTTGGTACTTTATACATGAACGTGAAAGAGGAAATGTATTTTTGTTAACTTTTTTCTTTTGTAACGTTCATAATTAATTTATATATACGAGTATATATTTATAATTATACAATATATTTATACAATTATATATATATATATATAAGTAATAATTATATTATATATATTATATAATTATTATAATATAATAATAATTATATAATTAATATATAAGTATATACATTTGTATATATATATATATATATATATATATATATATACTAAATACAAATATACACTGAATAACATAGTTTTTCACATCTTCAGAAACCACAGTTGGACAAAGCTACTCTCTATATATATATACTACCTAATTAGGTTTCTCTAATTTTAATAATTTAAAACTGAAAGTCAACAAATTTAACAATAAATAAACTCTGAACTTGTAATTTGAATCTTCATACTAAATTGATAATTATATATAAATAAAATAAACTTTATAACAATTATAGAACATAATTTAAAAAAAGAAACAGTTAATCAACAATCATGAACATTGTAATTTATCTAACTAAGATTACTGTCATTTCATTTACCAGTATTGTCATGGGAAACTCTATGCGTTTTATATTATGAAACACAATACGTAAAAAATACAATTTACGTATTATGATGCAAACAATATTAGCGTTCATAACATTTCGTCGTCAACTAATAACAAAGCTAATCCGCTGTATACATAAGTGACCATCTTTATCCCAGTTCAGTCGCTCAGTTTTACGTGATAAATTTATTACTTGTCCGTCAACGTTGACTTAGAAAGTCTCCCCTCAGTCAAATGAGTTTTTAATTCAGACATTCTATTCTCATTAATGTGGGTAAAATGTCCTGCATATAATACATTGACGTTGCACCGAGAGCACAGTTCGTTCGCATGGAAACGAATTTATTAAGAAACCAAGACGGACAGAGTTTCAAACCATTTTCACGGCTTTGTTTCTCAAAAAATTAATTGCGGCCGTAATCGAATTATATTATTGTCAGATATATTAACCCATAACTTTTCACCTTGTGTAGCGCAAAATAGAATATCTATTCAAATTATTTATCCATTCGTTCACTGGAAACATCCTTCGTTGGAAAGTCAGGAAATTGCACTGAGACGTGCAATGAGAAAATTAAATAAATAACGATACAAAACTGTTTTAATCGGTTATTAAGAGAAATAATTATTAGATAAATTCTATAGTCTGTCGATGGGAATAGAAGAACACAATCTATACAGCTCAGATCCTACTAAATTCACGTCACTAGATCATTTCTTTTACAATTTAAAAAGAAAAGCAATTCTGTTGCATCAACTGTAAATTATACTACGCGCAAATTACTCACGAAACAATATTTGTAGGAAAATTTTACGAGTCTTTTAAAGTCTATAAAATTGTAACGTCAACATTTCATTAAAACTGTAATGAAACCTGGCCACTATGGTTATATTACCAAGTTAAAAACAATTCCAGAAATATATTTAGAAGTTACATCGATTGGATATGAATGATTAAATGTAAATCGCGTAACGAGAAATCGATACTTTTTAGCATTTTTTTCTCTCTCGACACCTTGTATTGGTTGAACATGCCCGAGTTGTTGCGATGCGATGAAACAATGCACGATGTGCTCAGAGATAAAATGGACGAAGCGATGCCAGTTAATGGCTCCCAGTCACCTTAGGATTGATTCACAGTCACTGACCCGGCAGCCTACTGAGCACCAAGGATATACACGCGCAAACTATAGCACGGGCAAAATGCGAGTGAGAATTAGTCACGATGGGATGTTTGAAAAATAGCACGTGTAATATTTAGTGAATATTAATACGTCTGTCCATCGGAAGCAGGCTATGAATATTTATGCACTTTTCGGAAATTTATAATAACGAAAAAATGCGTACAAGGTGGCAAATAAAATATTCTGATATCATGATATTTACTACGGTATCACGATTTAGTTATGTTCGTAAAATATTGTCTCGATCAACGTGTGTTCGTTATTAGTCAACTGCGCAAGATTTATGCACTTTTGGGAAATTTAAACTTCTATCGACACAGCGCGCGTATAACGAGTAAAAATATTATAAAACATGCAAAACGGATACTTTGATGAAACAAATTTCTATTTAAGTTTCTTTAATTTGATGGATTAAATAAATTAATTAAGTATAAAAATATGTATGATAACATAATTTTTAATAACATAATATAATCTTTTACGATAGACTGATATCAAAAATAAAATTTCGTGAATTCGTAGTTATTTTTTAGGAATTATTAATATCTCATGATGCAAAAAGGTATTTCTACAGACAAAAGTACTTGTTGTATTTAAAACAGAAATGATCAAGAGTGCGAAAAAGACAGAAAAAAGAGGAGGTACGTCTTACACTATTAAAAGTCTAATAAAAATATTATCTCGATGATTGGCACATATTTTTTTAACGCGATTACTCATTTTCATGTTTATCGTCGTAAGACCAAGATTAACGATTCTTATTTAATTTCTTTCTTTATTTATAAATTTATTCGAAAATAAACTTCATTTATATTTTCGCGTGAATTTGTACAATTGAAGTCATGAAATAAATATGCCATTGAAATAAATTTAACAAGGACAATAGATCATATTTTTATCAACAGGCGGAAAATAATCTTTTGGAGATCAACTTAATAAAAACCCAAGCGAATGTTATTACAGAGAGGAAAGAAAATGGAGACGGTTAATTAATCAATTTTATCGCTCTTTTGCAATCGCTGCTTGGTTCTTCCCTTATCCAGTCCTTATTCAATACTTTATCTATCCAATTTCCATAAATAGATCCTCCTCTCCAGAGGAAAAATGGGATCCGTATAAATTATAGAGTAAAAGTGAAAGAAAACGAAGATCCCACGTCGGCAGATTAATTCAGACCCGATCGCATTAAATGGCCCTTTTGCACAATAAAACTTCTATCACCGATTCAACCTCTGAACCTAATTAAATCCCTCTGTTTCGTTTCAGAATTTCAGAAACGTCTACTCGTATTCTATTCGAACATATCGTAACAAAAACTGTTCTACGCGATGAGAAGAGAATGAGATCGATAAGTGCGACCGCGTGTGCGACGATCTACAGAGAAATATACCCGCATTCGGCGTTCAATAAATCGCTAATTGGCAATTAATTAGTAATCTATTATCCGTACACTTGCACGATTGATTCCGTTCGACGATCCGTGCCAGTCGTATTCTCTTTTTTTTTCTACGAGCCAAAGATTAATTAACCTTTATCGTTGACAATGCCACTGCTAATTCCACTCTTTGATTTCATATTGTGCCCGATATCGTCTAACGGGCATTGTTCTTTAATACGGTATCAAGCGCGGAAAGGCGTGACGGTGAATTCGATCGAGCTTTCAGCCGTAAATTGTTAAATTTTCACTCAATCATCGAGCCTATTGTCAAACATCAGCAAGCAAACGTAAGCAAATAAACCTGGCCTGGATCAGACGTCATTGCTTAGGCACTGACGAAAAATACGGAAATTGAACATCGGAGGACGTGAGTTTGAACGATAACGAACAATTTCCGACTTTTTTATTTTTTACACTTGATGCCCCGTCAATTCGATAAATTATTAGTGACGGCTTGATAGAAATAGAGTAGATTGTGAATTAAATTTTTAAGAAACGATCTTTCTATTCTACTAACTTCATTCGTTGATAACAGTGATTGGAAAGATTAATTAAGTTTTAAGAAGGTAAGGTATTTAAAAAGACAAGTTAAGTTTTAACAAAATACAAAGTTATTTCTTAAAATTTGAACTACTAATTAATCTGATCTTAACCTTACTGATCTTAATGACAACAGTAATCACCGTGTGTTCTTTATCTATATCCAATTTGGTACGACCGGTATAAATATGGATATAACTATTCTTTTTTGCTTCGCTATTCTTTTTTTTTTTTTTTTTTAATTTGCAAGCGATTTGCATCGCTGGTGAAACAGACTTTCGAAAGCGCATCCATTATATTTTGTTCCGCGCGGTTTTTTTTTTGCGATTTTGCTCGCCACGAGCGAAGCGAAACAATCGTTTTAGATGATCACGGGATGTTTCTGCTTGTTCGATCGTACGGCATGCGTGTTATCTTTAATTAACTGCGAATAACGGTGACATTACTAATAGCTTTGCTCTCTGATTTCACTTGTATTGCGTGCAATGTTATATCGTGTAATGCGTTTTGCGAAATTGACATTTGAAGCGGCAATTAAAACCGTTATGTGTACATATTGTTATGTAACGGCAAGTCGCAAAATGAGTATTGATTGATGCGCCTGTAAGAGTGGTAAGGGAATTGCGGTGGTATTCAATCGGGGGATGTAATTGGAATTCTGTAATACGCGTTGCAATAAAAAGTAATGAAATAAAAGTAATGATGATAAAAGGCAATCGTGATCGTGATGCGTGTTGTAATAAAAGGTAATGAAAGTAACATTACGATCAAATTTAGAGATCGGTCAGATGGTGGATGTCGAAACTGAGAGAAAAAAAGAGAAGAAACTTTGGACTTTCTTCAAAATTCTTAAAAACAGGAAAAATTGTATGTATGGAATGACATAAAACGGTTAACTAGCAATTTAGTATTAGAAGAAAATTATCCAGAAATATATTCGTGAAATAGAGTATCATGAGTAAACAGTAATATCAAAAAATAATGGCTATAAAGTAAAATCCTTTTAAGAACGCTAAAATATTAACATTGCATTAATATTTTGTTGGAAACCTAATTAAAACGAAACTATGAAATCATTTCCAATTTTGATACATAATAGGGCGTTTTCTCCGAATAATAATATAAATAATCTAAATATAGAACACAAATGAATTTTAACATATATAGAAAATAATATATGAACAGAAAAAGATAGCTTTAAAACGTCGTAACGACGTGAAATCAAGGAGATCGAGAAGAATCATTTAAATTGATACTTGGCCTTTCTTTCGCTTCCTTTTCGAGATAGAAAGATTGATTAGGTCCATTCGAGTGGATATCCGAAACATTTAGGACATGTTTGAACGCAGTAGGTATCGCGCAAAGTTTCCTTTTTCGCTGGGACATAATCTCGGAAGCCCAGGGGAACTTCATGGAGAAAACGCCCTAAGTGATGGAGTGGCGCAACAGACCGGGGTCAGTAAATACTCCTATACAGATAACCCAATTGCGGCTGCTTGCCTCGAGAAAATCTATCATTATCCTTCAATAATCCTTCCTGCCGTCCAGGACTCAATTAAATTAGATAAATGATGATGAACTTGCAAGTGTCATACTTGTTTGGCGTGTTGTCAGGTGTGACACACGACACGAAGCACGTTTACTTTAGTTGCATTTCACGAATCACATGTTCTTAATATAAAATTGGATATTGTGCTCGATAATTGAACGTTAGTGCTCGAATTAGACGTTATAATGTACACTATAGAGGACGAAATATAGCACACTCTAAAAATTATTAAATTTCTTTGTATTAAAGAATGGTACGAAGAAATCTTTCTTACAGTTCCTCCGTGGTGCCTTTATCAACATGTACATGTAACATAAATTAAACTTCATACAATACATTTTATGTTATTATAAAAGGAAAATAGGAGTGTTAAAGAAAAATGATAGCACATTTCATGAAAAGCAATGAATAGAAGCAAAAGAGTTTGATAATTGTTTAATACTTAGTATGATCTACTTTGCATTTAACAACGGCAGCCATTCTTTGAGACAAAGATTTATATAGCAAAATATTGTTTTACCGCGTTATCACTTATTCGCGGCAATTCATTTCGCGGTACATCAATAATTTTAATATATTTTTTACCATTTAATTTTCTCGTAATAAATGTTTGTTTCTATCTTACCTTAGTAACCAATGTCTCCTCGAATCGTTATATTACACCAAAGACTTCCATGATTCGACGACTCACAAGTTGTAAATCACGACAGTAATGGTGAAGTCAAAGTCTGTCCATCAAATCCGTCTAAGTCGAAGCTCTTTTCATCGGCAAATGCGATTCCTCGCCATTTCTTATTTATATAAACTTGTTTGTTTCTTCGCAAATTGCAAACGGCACTGCTTACGCTCTTGCTTCGACCAAGAGTTTGTTGCAATCTTCGTCGTTTCACATGTTCACGATTCTTTGGAAAGATGTCAAACATTTGTCGTAACTCCAGCTTTCTGTGCAATTTGTCTGGCAATCGAGCTGGAATTTACTGTATACGTGTTACAGACACGTAGCACGACTTTTTCTCTTTCCACAATTATCGGAATCTTTTGGTAAATTCATTGTCACTTTACGACTTGTCTTAACTGTTTTGGCTATTTCTGTCACTTTGTTTAATTTCGATTCGATTCTGTAATTTTCTCCCGCGATCCATTTTTACAAATGTTAATACGCACTTATTTCTGACCGTACTTCATACGAATGTTATACTTTCGATAGCTCTCGCTTAACGACTGAGGAGCGTAAATATTCGGACCTGTTCAAACTTGTCTGCCTCGAGGCTACGCCGACCATACATTTTTGTTTTTGCGTCTCTTGGGGAAATTGCTGACATTGAACGTACTGCACATCCACGCCCATGAATTCCAAGAATTCTAATGTAGTTGGAATAAACAAAATATTACCTTGCTGTATTAGGACACTGAAATCCCTTGGACAATAATTTACAAACGAATAATATTACCGAATAGATAAGTTACAATTTTACAATATTTCATCGAACAAAATGACCACGTAATTTACAAAATGTAAAATTTACTTTTGGAATTGTTAATTGTAGATTCTGAAATTTTTTCGTTTGTCTTATTACCAAGTTTCTAAGCACATCTAATATTATTTACTCGTAATTTACTATTTGTAAAATTGTTCTAATAATATTAATAATATTAACCCAATTGATTTCCCAATTATCCGACAGTAAATCCATTATTTCATTCGCTTTAAAGTATAGAATATTGAACAAAGTAAAATTGATTAGAATACAGTAGAAGATTCTTAATGTCGCTTACGCTTACGAGCCACAGTATATTAATACAAAAATCAAGTCTGCACACTTTGAAACGAACACAAAAGTCGATCGCGAACGAAATTATTCCGAATGAACACTTGTAAAAACCTTCGTCAGAGTTTCAATTATTTGCATTATTTTTGCATCGTAACTTTTTCGATTTGTCTGCTGTGTTACAATGACGTTCTGTTGTCGCCGAGTTTTCCGCGGTCCACTGCCATATAATTATCGTTTATTAATTCCGCAAACAAAGCATCAAGAGTAGTTAAAGCGTGAAAAAGAAGTTAAGTTTGCGAGGAGCATTAGCGCTAGAAAATAATTACTAGCCTTCGTTTATATTTTATACAAAGTGTCTCAAAGTTTCACGCAGCACTATGGTATCGTGTTACCAATTATACTGTGCCATCATAGTTACTAATGATATCATTACCTTCAACGCAGAAAAAACGCAAGGAAATGTTCTTTATGGCGCTAGAACACCCTTTACGCTGCATCTCAATCTACAACTTTCTTCTGAACTGCAAATTTATGTACTTCCTCCTCTTTAAGAGGTTGGAATTTTATAACTTCCGTACAGCGTGCATTCCCCCCTCCGCAACCTTACACCAGTTGATATAAATAATTTGATAAAAACCGGCAAACTGCCGCAACTAGTCGTAAACTTTCGGCTGAAAATAATTAATAATTACTTGCTTGTTTTGCGTTGGGTGGGAAATCAGCAAATCAGCAAATAGCAATTAATACTTCTTGATCACACAGTGTACTTGCGCAGAATGAGCTGCTTAAAATCGCGGGAACACTTTGTTAGAGAAATAAATTGATTTTCGAAACTAAAAGTGGCTCGAGCTAATTCGATTAAACAAATTGGTTAATGATGAGAAGAGGAAGTGGATATAAAACCAATAATACGGAGTATTACAAAAGGATTACCGTTATACACGTATCAATTTGGACAAAATTTGGGCACTTTGGTTTAGATTTGGAAATATTTTATCATTTCCAGTTCTAATTGACAGCGAAATTCATTATTGATAGTAATATTATTGTACATTTTCTCCTATAAATTACATTATGCAGTTTTATTTTTTCATTACGATACGATTCAATTTTTTTTATCGTCAATTTTACTTCTTTATTTAATTTGATACTAATTTAACTTTTACTATCAATTGTATTATACAGAATTATATTCTTTGTATAATCTAATGTTATTTCCAACATCTAATATTCTGTTTCTTTGTTAAAATAGAATTTATTAATATTAATATTTAACATTTAATATCAATTACGCAGGTTTAATTTCAAAAGTACTCTGAACTCTTAAAAATATTCTATTTAGTATTTAATAGCAAAATCTAATTTGAAAACAAATTAATATTTCTTTACTGTTAATTGTATTATATTACATATTACAAATTATCAAATTTACTCTGCACTAGAATACTATACGATCTAATATTCTCTCTGACATCTAATACTACATTTCACCAAAATAGAATTTATCAGTATTAATGTTTATTGGTATAACATTAACAACTGCATTACGCACAACGTTCAGTTCCAAAAGTGCATCATTGCAAACTCTTTTAAATATTCTGTCTAATATTATTCGATGTATCAGAGAACGAGAAATGGTGAAATCTAATTGGAAAATTAAAGAAAGGAATTTTAATTAAAGCAAACGAAAACATCGTTTGCGATAGAAGCTGAATGTGATAGGAAAACTGTACAACAGACACAGCACGATCTCTGATTAATTATACGGACTACTGAGTACAGATATTTCGGATAACTTCGTCGTTAACTATTGCAACAGGCAGACAAGACATCTTAGTCATCTGAAAATTAATCTGGGAACCAAGATCCTTCTCAAAGGATTTAATTACAGGTATAACACCTAAGGGTAATCGATTATCACACAGTTAGTACAATTGCACTCCTCCTTATTGCACTGAAGACGAGACGACTCTTTACGGAACTTTCACGAGATTTCATCAGCAGATGCAAAAGATAGACTGTTGATGCACATTGGACGTTTTGTTACTTTTATATGAAATATGATTACTAGACGGCTGCATTCATGAATATTTACGAATATTTTGAACGTGCATATCACAAAGAAATATGTAAAATATCCAAACCGGAATATATTTATTCGGTAGATGAAAGAAATTTCGTTAATTACGTTCATAAAAATCTAAAATTGGATAAAAACCGGCGGTCTGTAATCGTGCGAATCGAAAATCTGATTGATACAATTCCGTTGATTAGCCAAAAATCGAGTAATTCGATACCTTACTTCATATCTCACAGAATAAAACGCAAGCTCGACGTACTTGTTAACGTTACAACAAACTACGAGCGTCAGATCGAATCTTGAAAGGCAGAGGAATGTTCGAGAAGCACTCGTAATTCCCTGCTTGCGTGGAAAATGTAATTCTGTTTCGTTTCCTTCTTCATCTCTCGAGCATAAGTTAATCCAAGCGGATCGGTCTCGTCAGGAAGCATTACAAATACAAATTTCGTGACTACTGCCAGACAGAGATACGGCACTGCGAACGCATCGGCCTCTCGCACGTCTCCTTTAACTCTGGATAACTATACCTACGTAAGTATCATCACCAGGCACTCGTGAAAATAGCGACGCCGATTAAAAATGCGAATATAAGTTTCTTTTTTTGTTTGAAGGTAGGACAAAAATATCGCTTCGAATGAAATTCGGTACCTTAATGCTCTTGAAGGTCTCGGTTAGTCGAGTTAGCGATCTTGATCTTGAATATTGAAAGCCTCGAAAGTTTCGAGAGGTTTCTCTTTCACTTTTCAAATACGTAACATGCATAAAAATGAATACTTTGAACTTTCCAGATTTACATCGACACACGCTCCGGCTGAAACGTTTAAAACGCTTGCAAGATACTTCAAAAACTTTTAGAATTTAAGCCCAACTTCCAAGAGATTCGCGTTATCGAATTACGTCGAATCAAAAACTGAAATTCGAATATCTATCGCCAATCAAATATCATCTCAATTCTAACGACCGTTTCGTTAGGAGAGGCTAGCCATGTTTCTCTCTCCTTCTTCTTTCTCTCTCATCTTTTATTACGACACTCGCGAGACAGAATTAAAAGGAATTAATGACCCCGGCGCGGGGCTTTGAAAATTTTACAAGCCACGAGAGCGAAAATGAATGTGAGCGTATGCGAAGAGATGTAAGTAGCACGAACAATTCGAATGGCGCGCCATTCATTCGCCAACACGCGCGCAACTACGTTAAACTTTAACAGATGAAGTGCCCCGGTTGATAGAACAGAGAAGAGAGAAACGTTCGCGACGTTCGCTGCCCGATCGAGGCTAATGAAATCGAAATGTCGCCGATCAAGATTGCCAATTAAGTAACGAGCACCGTGTCATCGACAGCAGGGAGAGACGTTGGCGTCGATGTTCCGCTGAATGGTATTAATTATTTTTATGCCGGAACAGTGGAATTAAGAGCTCGCGAGGCGCGACGTGATACCATTATTCTTCCGACGCTGTCTGCCGGTGGAATTAAAAAAAATGGAAGGACAGTTTCCTCTTGAACAATTGGACCGGCATTATTGGTGGGATTTTACGTGTCGCGAATTGCGAATTACGAGTTAACAGCGTTGAGAAAATGAATTTCCCCGCTGGATACGGCAACGATTTCAACGAAACGAAGGAAAGGCAGGAAATTTTGCACGTAAGTTTCACTGACACAGAGAACTGTAGAATTTAGTGCGATAATCTTGTAATTTGTCAGCTATCGGGATTTATGCTTTTCGAGATTTACGAGAGACGTAAGAGACAATGTCACAAGTATAAAATCACTAAAAAGTTTTCGATTCTGTTTAAATGTTTCGCTGGTACATTTCTTAACGTATTAACGTAGGAAAGGAGAACGTACGTTTTCGTGCAATTAATTTTTCGTTCATTTGCAAATTATCGTGTCGCACAGTATTTAACATCGCGGTGTACATCTTTATGCAGAGTGATGATTATGAAGCGCGGTTGGAAGATTAATGGATCCATCGACGGAAAGATTCGATAAATCACTAAACGGCATTGTCATCGTTCGTACTTTGGCCTCACTGTTAATCACAAGTTTTTGATTTCACTCTATTCACGACCGCAAAATTGCAATTCGGCTTAGGAAACAAATTTCGTCTATCGAATCCGCTGAATTCTACTCGTAGAATTGTCGAACCTCGAATTTTGAGAATTTTGGAAAAATATTAAGAATTTTGCACGATTTTTGTCTTCCACTGTTGATTTATTTGCCAAAAACAAATTAATAATAAATTAAAATTAAATTGAAAATAGTCCTTACGAAGTATAAACAAGCACTTTAACATCCAGGCGATAAATTGTCGTTGTTATTTAAATAAATTCTGTTAAATAAATTTAGTATTGGCAAATACTATGTTTAATTTACACGCCAAGTAACTGAAAAGTGAAAAAGTGAAAGGTCAGTGAACTGCGCGAGAATATCTCAATATCTGCCAAAAACGGTTTCACGAGCATGCACTTTGGGTAATAGTGTGTCACTCAGAAATAGCGAGATCACTGCGAAATCTATCAGTCGATGGCGAGACTTTTTATTTTTATGGTGCAGTGTTCTTTTGATGCCGACAAGGGCGTACCTTCTTCAAAGGACGAACAAAGGAATTCGTAATTCACGTTGGCTGACTATGTGCTATGCTACCGACTTCCGGACACTCCCACCTATCATTCAACCAGAACTTTTACACGGGGTCCGGGTATCCGTTTTAAAAGCAACTATACTTCCGAGTTTCGATACAACGGATACGAGGGATATATTAAAACAACGTTCCACGGAATAATTGACACGAGACCTTTCGCGAGGATATTCCGTTGAGCATCGACATTTTTGACCAACTTATTTTATATTATTGCCTCTTATGCTTTCTAACACTTTCAAAATTAGTTTCTATCTCTCGTTACTCGTGAATATTCATAGCCTTCTTTAGTATAAAATACGTTTACTTATATTATTCGTTTTGGTAGCTTGCGATATAAATTACGAATAAAACTATTTATCATGAATAAAACTAATTAGGTACTTTATTTTACAGCCAAATAATGACGCAATTTAATTTTTATTTCAATAATCATTTTTTCAAGGATTCATATAATATTCATATAATGTCCAAACACGGTGAACTTGGAGAGAACGTGGGAATTTTCAAAATACCCATGTTTTCTAGAAAAGACTGAATCGACTAAATTATAAATTATTAAATTAAATCAGTTGGGTTATTTTTGAAAACTAAAACAATCATGATCTTATTATTGTAATGTAATAATTTTCATTGATTAAATAATAGTGGTCAAAAGGAAATGAATTATTTTGATCATTTTGATAATACAGTCGCTGAAATTTGTAGTCCATCATATTTGTGAATGTAGCTTAATTTTTTATCTAGTACTGTCTCACAACAGCTCGACTGTGACCTTTGAGAAATGCTGCCCCGTCGCTTCGCTGAGGTTTTTCTCTATTTGGTCTTTTACAGTCATCGGAGAGATATTATAAGAATGCAGGATTCTAGGTTTTTAAGACGTATATTTTACTAGATGTGTTTAGGGGGAACTGTAGAGAATAATTTAAAGACCCAGGATGCTGCTGGAAGGAGAGAAGGTGTGTGTGTGAAAGGAAGTGAGAAGAAAGGTGATGCGTTTCGTCTCGGAATCACTCTGCCTCCTAGATTCATCATCCAGTGGGGGGGGCTGATGGCAGCAACGACTTTCCTTACCCCAGACGCTTGTTGTTATAACTCTACCTCCCCGCTAGGCTGGGCCCGGCCACCCACCCACCCCCTTCCCTAGCGGGTTCCGCATGCTGCTTGCTTAACATCGGAGATCGGTAGGACTTCGACGCTAGGCGCGCAGCCACTTGCGGCTTGTGCTAGTCGAGTGTTCGAAACTCGTAGTCGAAGAATCGTAGGGCCGCTACAATGTGTATACAATTGTTACGTGAGTCTGGGAGAGGTGTCTCCGCGTCTAGACCCGAACTGACTGACTGAGTGGTTATGGCATGTCTCGTGCTAGGAGACTGACCTTTTATATGGAGCGAATGTGTCTACGTGACTTCTTGGCGCCAGCGAAGAAGCCCTTTGTTTATCAATTTTTCCCTTAAAGAAACGTCCCAGATGCGGACTCTGCCTCTCAAGGTAGGACAGAGGCTCCTTAGAATGTCATGGCATCTGGAACTTCTCGGCAGGGTAGCGTATTCTAGAAACCTAGCCCGAGTGTCCGTCTCGACGTGGGTTATTCCGCTCCAGAACAAGTACAGAAACTAATAATACGTTTTTATCGTAATGGCATTACGCCAATGAATCATGTTCTGATATATAATTTTTAATTATACGCAAAGTATTTAAGAAGACACGGTAGTGTACATATTTATTAGAGAAAGGATAATAAAATAAATTGCACGTTAGTTAGTCTGCGCGGAAGCAGGTATAATTATAAAGCCGGTATAATGAGCTTAAAGAGTGAAATACTTCCCTTACTTTTTTTTTTTTTTTTTTTTTCGCTAACTAACTGAAACCAATTATAACTGTACTATATTTATCTAGAACGAAGCTTGAACGAAACGAATTTTATCATTTTTTATGGAGAAAATAATCAAACACGATCTTTGAACTTTGAAATAATTTCACGAAAGATGTCGTGCAATGTTGGGCGTCACAGTTCGAGTATTGAATACTGAATTATTATACAGTAACAACAATATTGAACACTGAATTATATAAATAGTGCATATAATATATGAGTTTAAAGATCTTACATTTCTAAAAATTTTGCATCGAGATGGAATAACTGTTCACATTAATGCACCTGTCTTTAATAAATTAGACAGAAGAAGTATAATAATAAGAAAAAGTTAGAAAAGATATTTCTTTCTTTTACTCTTTTGTACAATTGTATTTCAATGATGAAGCAGTTACCTCGTTTCTTAAAACTTGCAAAGTCAAATGTAACATGTTACATTTGGAAAAACTCAAAGCGACACCTTAAGAAAAATTAATTATTACACTTTAAGACCTTCGTAAAATTTTCTTATTGGCATCACATTTGCTCGAAACATTGTTTCATGTAGCATATATATGAATTTCTACGAATAATTTAAAGTGATCATCTCCTGTATAAAACTCGGTTCACACAGACGTTTCGCATAAATTAACAATCCGGAAAGAACAATATTCCACTTTCGTCCTGCATATTACCACGCGCCGACTCCCAAATTCCCACCCCGATTCGCGGGAAAAATGAAACAGCAATTCCTCGAAAGAGAAAGAACGTAAGGTATAAATATTTCGAACGCGTGCGGTTGTGGATTAACAGATCGGTAATCGAGAAAAGTCCTCTTGATATTGAGACACAACGTGCATTTAGACTCACGCCGCGGTAGCTAACGATGTTTAATGGTAAACTCGTAGTTATGCAGTTGATTTCACGTAATGCCACGTTAGCCGCAATATGGAAATCCGTGCTGCGTGAGGATAATACCCTGTCATATTGTGAGTGCCGCATAATATCATATTGCAATAGATTATAACGCAGGTGTGTCTATGTGTGCTTGTACGTGTGTACGAGCGAGAAAGGGTGGAACACACGTTGTCAGGCTATTCAACCAATCTCTCCTTTCCCCTCTGTCTCTCCTTCTTTTACCCTTATTTCTCTCCTTCTCTTTTATTTTCCCTACCCCTCCCCCCCCCTCCGTCAGAACTTTTGCTTTTGCCACATTAACCTCTTAATCGGGAAATGATGCGTAACAGATTTGCAATTTGTACGCACCAAAACTGTTTTATATTAAAACTGTAAAATCAGGATACATCGTATCAAGTCAGTGTTGATCGAAATGTGACACAGATTCTTCGACTGAAATTTAAAATTCAAATTCAAATTTCACAGGGTTGATTGCGATTTGTCTTTTTGTTTTTCCTTTTTCTTCAGATCCAAACTGTTATATAATTCGTCATGAGACAAAGTGTCAAGTAAGCTACGCTATTATGCATCTTTATATTGTATCATTGCAACGTACAGACGGTGAGCTGCAGTTGTTTTCTTTAACCCGGTTAAGCGGTTAATCGTGACAAGCTTTTTGTCGTCGCGTTAATAATTAATTGCCAACACCGGCTGACCGTGTGACTTTGTTCCGGATTCCGGCTAGAGCTAACAAAGTTTCTTTGAAACACGAATTACGATTCGAAAAGGGAAAAAGCAGAGAGAGAGGGTAAAACACCGATGCCGAGGACGGTGAAATAAAAGGATCTCTTTTGAACAATTAGCTTTCAGGAGATATAAATATTGAGACAGCATTAACCGGAGAACTTTCTTTAGCATCACGCGAAATATAATCAAAGGGAATGAAATTGAAGGAGACTACGGGCGCCAGGTACTGCTTTTTGTCGTTTTCGTGTAAATAAAAGAGAAATTAGTTCTCAATTAAAGAACTTGAATAAACAACGTTTTCTCTCGTTCTTTTTTTCCCCTCTCCGTCTTATTACAGACGGACACATTTCTCCGATATTTTACGTTCGTCTTATTACACAGATTGAGTAAATAATTAAAGAAAAGGAAAAAAAAAGAAAAAAGAAAAAAATGTTTCGTCGTGGATGTAGAATTAACGTAACGGAGAAACTTTAAACTCTTTCTGACGTTGTAAGGACGTGTAATTTGTAAGAGAGAAATTACTGTTTTATTAAGAACTTTGAAATTGAAAAATTCGAGGAAGACGCGGTGAGAAAGAGTGTTGCAGCCAAAGTGCAGGTAACATGAAAACGAAACTTCAATTTCTTGAACGATGAAACGTAGAATTCGTTGGAGGAAAATTGTTACCTTACGGAAATTTGTTTCGAAATCGAAAAATTATTTATTCATTCGTTTAATTCAGAGAAACGCGGTTTTTCGTGTGTTTACGAAAAGATTGGAGATCGCTAAAGTACAACGCGAATAATATGGAAAAACATATAAAACACTCAAAATGTAATACTTTTACTAACGTTTAATTTTCAAATTTAAAGTCAATTAATAAACCATCTAATGGATGGTTATATGAATTAATTGTTAATTTGGCAATTAATTCATATACCTAGATATTAAATTAAACTAAATTTTTCCGACAATTACTTCTTTAATTTCGTGAATAATTAATTTCTCAATTTAGATACTATTGATCAGCACTTTTCTCATCACACGCATCTTTCATTGCTGTTTATTCAATTTATATCGTTATTACATTATTTCTCTCTGTCGCAGCTGGTCCGCGATCGAAATTTCTAGCGTTCTAATCGATACGAACGTATTTAATTGATTTGGTGCGGTAGATACAAAAGGCACCAGAACCAGTTACAGTCCGGTTAGATTAATTCTGATAATTCTACACGCGTGTAGCATGCTCTAATTACTACAAATAATATTATTAGAACAGATTATTAAATCGTCCGGATTAATTAACTTATTGACAGGTTAAACAATTTCATTGAAACACTGCCGGCGCGATTGAACGATGCAATATCGAATTAATGGAGCGACTCGAATAATGAAAATTCATGGAATCGTCGAATCATTACGTGTTGCGCGTTTTAATAAAAATTTTAATCTAGTACACATATTCACATCATGCTGGGGAAATTCAATATCACCAGTCCGATTCCAATACCTCTAACGTGAGTGAATATCAGAGCTTCATGTTACGCGAAAAATATTTTCGATGAACGAGCCGAAATGTCTCGTTAGCTATTGAATTTATTATCGACAAATTTTAATACGTTTCTAGCAAGGATTTTACGTTCTGTCGAAATTCATCGTCGACGGTACGAAATGTTTTATTTAGAAATCACGATTTCATTCTATTTTATTTTATTTTATTTAAAAGAATAAAATTGATCTTCAAAATTCTAAAGTGTGCAAAAAAAAAAAAAATGAATTATTTCAACACTGTGCAATAAATAAAACAATTAAATTATTTTATTAGACAATTTTTGATTTAAGATTATATCTACATCTATTGAACATTCTTTTGTCCGAAACTGTAACAACTATTTTTCTATAAAAACTTTGCAATTTAAATTCATTTAGTTTTATAATGTAAAATTTATTATTTTCTTCTATTTCATCAGTGAATATTTATTTATTTATTTATCCTTTCAAGCGGTATTAGTGGTCTATCTAAAAACTGAAATGTACACTTTGTATTTTCAATTTATCGAGAGAAGAATTTATTTAAAATTGAAGTCAATTTACTTGAACGCAGTTCACTTTGTTTTCTAATTTACAAAAAATTTCCTTGAATTTGTATAATTGAGAAAAAATCGAATTGGTCGATAACGTTCTTCAAAATGTAGAAACGGAAATCACGAAGGCAGTAACAAAAATGTGTCTGTCTGTCACTTAGCAAAGATTGGAAAAATATCGATACCTGGAAAATGAATTCTGTATGATCTGTCGATAAAAAGTTGCATTTCGTCCATGGACATTTATGTTTCATCGTGAAAATTGATAGAATGGTCACTCTTCGCTCGTATTGTAACGCTAGTTCGAAGATGAATTCTCTGTAACTAAAGGAATGCATTAAAAAATGCCTTTGGTTTCTAAAAATCTAGCTCCAGTTTAATTATTAATCGATCTTTTTTCAATTTTCAAGAGATTTGAAAATAATGTAAAGAGAAATTTTAGAGAAATTCTAGAGCAATCTCGGAAATCAACATTACAAGAATCAACGTTACTTTAGTGTAGAATTATTTATGAGGAACTTGTAAATCCTAAAAACGTTAAAACTTCATTTTCTCGACATTATAACATTTTTCTCATATCTTTCTCTTCAAAATTACAACTTTGATCTCTGAGCACAATTAATGAAAATTTCACTACTATAAAACGACAGTATTTAGAATAGATGGAAGAAAATATTTATTCACTAGAAGAATTTGTTACTCATTCTGAAATCTTTTCCAAATTTTTCTTGGCAAGAGTGTAAATTTAACTAAACGCATTTATTACTTTCCGAGACTATCGAGCAATATCGTGCAAAGAAAAATGAAATATGTGTCTCACGTGTAATACACGAGTGTTCGAAATAACCAGAAGTAATAATCTCTTTATACCGAGAACTAACTTGAAACACGTTACATTACTTATGAAATGATGTGATACTATATTAAGTGCGAGCTAACGAGTTTTAACAGGTGGTTTTCTCCCTTGGAAACGTAGTATCCTGTATCCTGAGTAACCTGTATCTAGAACTATGTATACATATCCATACACGTTACCGAAACTCGTCAAACTTTAGATCTAGTAAGACAAGACCCCGAAGAGAGGGAAAAACGGTACCTACGAACTTGCGCTTATTATCTTCAAATAGCACTTGGCGTGAAAATCCCAAATTACAACGGAGTTTTAATTAAACTGAACAAATGTAACTCTTTTTACGTTATTTAGACGTTTTATTACGTAATACAAAAAAATACGTACATGTGTGTCCTGTTTAGTTTATTGTTGAGAAATTCATTTTAATAAACATTTTATTTATTTTAGTAGGTATTTATTTTTCTTTAACAACATACGTACACATTTATTTAGAGAATTTGTTATGAATTTATGCTTGAATTTTTATGGATATGTATATTTAATTCATTACCCTCAGTGTAATTAATGATAATTCGATAGTTCACGTATCATTTCATCAATATACAAAATTTAACCAAGATTTGCACACACAACCGTTTGCATTGGGGTTGAACTAGTTCATCCAATTTCAAGGTTCTCAATCCTAATTTGTATTCCACATGTTATAACATAAATATAATTGGAAAGCTTCATTTACCAAAAAGAATCTTTACGTGTAATATTTCAATCTGAGCGTGCTGAAACACATAATTTCTGACACAGTAAATTTTAAACACGTACATACTGAGAATATTAATGAATAGTCACTTCAATGAAAGTAAAAATCTAAAGTGAACATTAATTTGATAAATAGCACGATATTAATATTTTGAATGTCAAAAATATTAAGTATATAGCAGTGTTTAGTTGTTATATCATAACTGCTAACAACTACCGATTTTTATTCATTTATATCAATTCATTTTAATGTATTACAAATTGAATTGATTTAGTTTAAATTATTCAATCTAAAAATTATGAATTTTAGAGTATATAATTGCGCGGAATACGCGTAATCATCACTGATAGACAAGTCGGAGAAAGTTCACTCTTGACATTGTAATTCATTAAAAAGCCACCGAAGGAAATTGCATGTGTACTTGCACGTGTACGCGTGGAATAAAAAAGGAAAAGAAGAAGAAGTAGAGAAAGAGAGAAGGGGGGAAAATGTACAATGCCGTGATAACGCATTTTGTCCTTTTTTTTTTCCCGAAAATGATCGGAAACTCGAAATTACGGTTCGTGAGTGGAAACAAGGGGACTGCGCTTAAGCGTTTCTTCGAAGCGAGCCACGACTTTATGAGACTTAATATCGGTGTTCCGACGATAATTCCACTCCAGCCAGCATTCGTTCCCCTTCCCCTCCGCCCTTTCAAAGCGTTTCCACGTATACCTAAAAATTCGAGGTCTCGATAAGGGCAATTCCATGCGCGAGCATGTAGACGTGTCGTGACAAATCGTGATCCCCGCCGCGAAACGTGTACGAGATCAGAGAGAGATCGCCACCGGCCAGAGCTCTGTACGAATGAAGTGTTAATCTTCCGCAAAGGGTTCCGAGACACGAAGCGACACGTTTTATTTTGATCGGCGATTGTCGTGCCGACGTGCCGCAGAGATATACACGCGGCGAGCAGCGATCCTGACAGATACGCTAATATTTATTTAATCAACTAAACCAATATTTGCCCGATGCTTTTCCAGCATATTTGTACTATTTCGGTTCCGCGCGATTTATGGAGATTTTCATGGAACGTCATCGACGCTTTACAAACTGCGTTTCAGATCCTGGTTAAATTTGTACGATTTGTACGATTCCTTTCAGAGTCTTTTCTTGTTGAAACAAGCTGATGTTTTTGTTTTCTCTTTAGCTTATGATTTAATACATTATTTTGTTATACTCAAACGTAGAAGAGGAAAAATGTAACGAATTGTAAGCGCAACTATTAGCGATTGTTATAAGTAAATAAATCATATTTTTTTCAAAGAATAATGCTTCGTGCTTCTATAACGTGCGTCATAATAATAAGTAATAATCAAAACAGTTTCATCCATAATTTAAACTCTTCTTCTAGCATATTTATTTAATCGTCCCATCCTCGAGTGTTACACATTTGGAATACACTGTCACAAATATAAAAATAATAGAGAAATATAAAAATAATGTTCAAAGTTGCCAGATGTAATAATCAAACTATGTTTATGCAAATTCTTACTCTTACAAACAGAATTAAAGAACTGAACTTTGAATAAATATACACGCTGTATGATAATTTCTATATTTTTGCATCTTATACAAAAAGAGCAAAGATAGAAAATAGAATAGAAATGAACGAGATAAAACTGAGAACAGAGAGTAGAGTATTAAAAAAAAAAAAAAAAAAAAAAAGGGTGAATTGAAGGAAATTTCGAAACGCATTCGTGCCATCAGCGCGAATAACAATCCCGTCACACTAATTGTAAGAATTTAGCCTCACGCAGCCGACGATAATACCAAGAAAAATACCGTGCACGAGCCAGCGAAAACCAGGAGAAGGAGAGAAACAAGCCGCACCCCTCCGCGAGCGGCAGTAAAAACCACCCCAGCATAAGCTGAACACACACTCCCGAGGGTGCGATATTCATATGAATGACCGGCCAGTCAAAGTGATAAGATATAAGTCGACGGCTGGTGGCCATCCACGGCTATTTGCATAATGTAGGCCCTCGTTATGTACGCCCATTAACCTCTGCGCCCCTTATGTCCCGTCGTCTTCCACGGCATCCACTCTGCTGATCATTTTCCACGCGCGGGCCACTCGAACAAGGAATTTACACCTACCACCCCTGGATCACCCTTGAGCATTATAATGTTTTATATAGTCTGTTAAGAACACTGATGCGAACGGTGCTTTATGACTTGGTTAAACTGTTCGGATCATCGAGGTGTCACGGGGAGTGAAGTGTCCATCCTGCACCGGAGGGTACAGTAAAATTGATCCAATTCGAAAAATAGTTGCATTTAAGAGAAAAATACTGAACCAAGTTGATGCAGTTTGGTATATAGTTACTCGTGAAAATGTGTTACAGAAATCTTTTATAAGTGTATTATCTGTGTTGCGCGAAACATATTGAACTTTCTTTGAACATCTCGTAGTCAGCAACATATATTTTATATTGCTTGAAATTAGAAATTGTTTCTAAACTTTGAAATATTTTATTAAAATGTTTTAAAATTCGTCGGAGAGGATATTTATTCATAATTAGACATTGTTCCGCGTTTAGAAAATTCTAAATCGTACACTAATTGTAAGTTCTTTTTCTTCTCAATTACTTTGCACGGACGAAATTACACAAATTAATCCGCAAAAACTAAAATAATAATTCCCTAAGAATGTTGCAACGTTTTACATCGTTCTCGTATATCTCTGTTTTAAACTGAATTGTTGTACTCGTATTTATTTAATACTTCAAAAGCTCTCAACGTTGTCGCGTCTTCTCAAATATTTGTTTCCATTCCAATTTCATTTTCCACCGTTCATTCGTATTTGACAAATGATTGTAACATTTACCATCATCTTATCGAAAATATCGATTTCATCTTGCCATCTTGACCTAGTTCACATTCCTCTGCACCGCCTCTTTGTTTCAAAATTCCGACAGATTTATTCAAATTTTCGCTCAATTCGCGCGTGAATTTTAACGAACCTAACTTTAAATCAGTGATGAATTAGTAATTATTATTATCTTCGCGTAGAATATAACTATACATAACAGAATATAAATTTAAAGTATCAACATATTAAATTACATTACACTACTACATATATTTACTATCTAAATGTCAATGTCGGAATTCTTTAAAGAGCCTTCAGAATAGTTTTTAGAAGAGAGTTTAAACATTTTTTTTAACAGTAACACAGCTTTCAGAGACGTGATTTTAATTGAACAAGTAATATAATATTAATGCAATGGTAATATAATATTATAATTTGTAATATTACAAATACAATAAAATTTAAATTACGAGAGTTCTATAAACGTTTTTTTCACTAAAAGCTGCCATTTTTAAATTCCTACCTGAAACATTTTAACAAGAAATGTTAATCTCTGTTACAATAGAGTTTGCGCTCGTGATTTTACATTTTTAGATTCCAATATGTAGATAAATTATACCAAGAAACAAAAATATTACACTTCGCGTATATTATTTAAATATTAAAAAATCTCGATAATTCTGCATCAACGTACTCGTAATTTAATCAGTTTGAAATAAACTTTGACGTTTCATCATGCTTCAATCAATAAGGTTACCAACATTGTTTTCGTCAGTTTATTCAGAGCGTGTAACTAAAATTCGGAACAATGCCGTTTAGAAGCCAGTAAAAATGAATGGAGCCCAAGCATATTCATATGTATAACGCAAGAAATATTTAGTATAACGCCCTGAGAGTTGCCGTATGAATGCATAGTTTAGAGGCAGAGATAATGTCCGAGTTGTGCGCAAACATCCTGCGGGAAACAATCGCCGCGATACAATCTAATTTCTGAACGTAGAACTTTGCTTTAATCTCAAAATTTCTACCACGGAGAAACAATATTTTCCACGTGGCACCATCTAATAGACGCTTTTATCTGTCCCTCGAACGAACGCGACAGTCGTTCGCATCTAGATGCATCGCATCGACCCTGCACATTTTCTATGAAGTTGCGCGCTTTTGTTCCTTTTTTTCCCTAATAAATCAACATCGCGAAACGTAGCGTTTATTTCAAAATGAAAGCTCGCTAATGAGACCTGGAAATGTGCTTTCTGCTTTTTAAACCGTCAATTAACCCTTTCGTTATTCGTCGGTGACTACAATTACCTAATCGTGTCTTTGTAATTTTTTAATTTCTGATTTTTTTAAATTTTGATTTCGATTCTTCAATTTTCTTGTACTTTTGTGTTTTTTATATTCTTCTTTATTTTTGCACTACACTTTAGCGTTTCTTATGCTTTGTCTATTCTTTGCGTTGTGCTGCAATCGTTTTGCAAGAGTTGCAATCTCCAACATTTGTTTCAATTTTGTTGCCGCGTTATTTATAGCTTAAGTGATTGTTAATTTGTACGTTTACTCGAAGCTTTAGAAATAGCTTTCTCTAAAAATTAAAGACATTGAGGAAACTCAAAGTGTAACTCAAAGTGTATCTATAATAAAACTCAGTTTACATGTATGCATGTATGAAGATTCGTTAGGTTCACGAAAGCGTACTAACGGAGATCTGAATTATCAACGATTTTAAAGCAACCAGTTATTCCCAGAGGAAAATAATACGATCATTTTATCACACTTCCATTCTTCGCATAATATTTATAGAATAAAAATTATCAGAAATCATTGTATAAAATCACTGAAGAATAATTCCTCAATATCGAATAATCAGAGACAGATTTTTCTATGAAATTGAATGTTTAAAAAATTGAACGTCTGAAATACGGAATTTTTAATTAACAAATACATCATACGCTATATATCTTTAATTAACAAACACTTTCATTTTTCGAACTATCTCTCGTGATGCGGGATTATGAACATTGATTATTAATACATCGTAAAAATGAACGAACTCGATGTAATGGAAGAAGTCGGACTAATGAGTTGACGTAACGGGAACAAATAAAAAAATTGGAAATATAAAATACGAAATGCATCATCGCCACGCAATATTGTACATTTCAAAGGGAACGGAAATACTGTGTTCCTCAGCTGTGTGCCATATACTTACGATTCAAATTTTGCATGCAATGCTCTTTGATATTCCCTCAGAACGGAGCATCAGCGGCAAATATCGTAAACCGATTTTCTCGATGTTTGTACATTCCAATTTTGACGTGAAATTATGTCAGACTAGTGTGTTTTAATACTCGTGTCTGGTTAAAAGCAAATCTAGCAAAAGTTTAATTTCAATATTCATTTTTAGATATTACTTTCTCGTATATATTATTATCGCAGACAAAATGATTCGATAGACTTCATCTGCTCTACGTACAACAGTTGCACAACATCATTATCATATTACCATAATTATTATAAGTATCACATATTATCATATATTATAATATAGTACAAGTAGTATCATTGCAAATTGGTATCAGCAGCTGATTATTGTCGACATCTGTGCGATCCATTGCTTGCGTATAATATTCCTCAATTTAAATTTCTTATATAAATGCAGCTTGCGAAGGAAATGTTTGGAATTTTTGGACTTTTCGTCGTTAACTTCGACGTTCAATGGAAGTTCAATAAAAAAAACGACGAGAAAAAATTGCGCAGCAAGTTTTAACAACTTGTTGTAATGAAGAGACGTCGTACGTCAAAACCGTGGTAAATCTAGTCGTGAGAAAACCTTTCCAATACTTTTAGAGACGTTTGAAGTTTTGCAATTTTCGAGAATAAAGGTATCTTTGTTCCAAAGGACTTAGAATTGTCAAAGGAAAGGTTCTGCTCTTTAAAACGAGACTAAGTTGATTGCCGCACGACGTTTCTTCTACAATCAGTCATGACAGTTTGAAGTTCAGTTGCGTTCCAAGTAACGTTTCAATATTACAATACGATATTTGTGAAACGAAAATCCAAAAGGGACTCCAATTCCGTAATGATTTCATCCTCGGTTGTTATAAAAGAAGCTCGAGAATCTTTTTTTTTAATTATGCGAGACGCAGTTTGCGCGTTTGGAACAAACAGAGTACAAAGCGGAGGTGATTTCGCCGGTCTTTGACGCATCATCTACACTCGTAGTCAAAGTGTTAGCAAATGCAATGAAAAATACGAAATATTCCGGCGGTGTGTTCGCAACATTGACGTCATAACGAATCAACGCATGTGCTTTACACATGTCTGCTTTCATTTCGTGCAAACGCGCAAGTGAAACATTAATTTTTTTACCGGGGCAGAGAGAAGGATCAAACGATTTGGACGGTTATAGAGATTATACGGAACGGTTGCATCAGTGTACGAAACATTTGGACAAAATTTGGATGAAACAACAGTGCAGTGATCCTTCCTCTCGTAGTTTCAGAAACGATCAAATCAGATGAAAAATGCAGCTCTTCTGCGAAGAGCAACTAGCCGTTACTTTGATACTAACGGTATTGATTCTGTGTGAATCTCACTGTGGTCGAATGTTAGAGAGCTAAGCTAAGCTTTATCAGCTCTCTGCTTAAATCACGAAAGAAGTTGTGCAATTGTAAAATGCAGATGTATCGTTGCACGTACGTAGAAACCGTGTGGTGGTGAAAAATGTCTACTCCACTTTCATTCATTTCCTTTTTATCACTAAAAGTGATTTTAGCGGGGGTAACCCAGAAAATCGGGCCCCTTCAGGTGCAACGCTAATGCAACGAAAATTAGCGATTGGGTCACGTGATTCGTGAGGGGGCGTGGAGTACCTCGAGTAGGAGTGGCGTTGTCCGATATTGAGCGATCGCGCCTGTAATTTGTTTTATACCGATTCAAATGTTTGCACATCAATAAAATTTTATGGCAAAAAAGTGGGCTTCATTTCCTAGTCGGAACAGTTGCTTCTGGGCCTTTCAGCGAGACGAATCGTACTGGGGTATGTACATGTCGTGCAGGTTTTTCTTTTATCACGTGAATCATTCGTTCGATAGGTTTCGAAGAATGAAAAAAATAGATTCGAAAATTCTTTCTTTCCAAAATGATTATTTTAACTTCAATTACTAAACATTTCATCTTTAAAGCTACACTGAAGCTATCTCGAACATTTATTTTATTTATGTTGCTTTGCGGGAATATTTAATTTTTACAAGATATTATACCACAATCGTTTCCCGTTTTATAATATTATTTAATTATTTGTATTCAAATTCATTTTTTGTCGATTTCCGTGTCTACCGTGACAGTCGACGTGTTCAAAAGAGCTGCTAAAAAATTACTTTATCCGTTTACCTCGACACGCGTCAAAAAAAATTGCGCGTTACAAAATATTCTTTCACCGCGCCGATAAAAATTTCAAAGACTGTCGAGAAGTTTAAAAATTTCTTGCGGATTTCAAATTTTCTCACGGGAAGGCGATAATTCGGTTCTCCAGCGACGTTGCCATGAAATGTAACTTGCGAAATGTCAAGACAGTTTTCTAAACTGCGTGTGCTTCCGCGTAATTCCGCACGCTCTAAACCGTAGGTGTTTCCGCCGAGGAAACCCGCGCGCGACGAAATTCTTCTCGCCCGTGCGATCGCCCCCTTTGAGAATTAAACGCGATCGTTCTAAATTGCACCTTTGCTATTTCCCTCGCGGCGCGGCACCTTAACGAGCATCGGGTAAAATCGAGAGGATGCTCGCAGAACGGACTGCAGCGATGCGCGTTTAACGCGCCGAGTCGCGACGTTCGCGGATGTATCCTCATCTCGGGCGTCGTTCTGTTTAATTAGTAGGCTCGCTCTCGTCGCGAGCATTGTTTCTCGTAACTGGTTTCTCTCAGACCAGGGGAGGGCAGGCAAAGTGGCGGCAGATAAAGACGAAGAGAGAGAGAGAGAAAAGAAGAAAAAAGAGTTGGGGGGGAGGGGGGAATGGCAGCCGGAAAGGAGGATACAGAGGAGCGAGGGAAATTCAAAGAGAGACGCGAGAAAGAGAGCTCGGAAAGCAGATAAATAATAAAGCCGTTGACTTCATAACTCTACTCATTTTTGCGGGCTTCGACCCTCGTGTTCCCTCCTCGCCATTCCTCCGGCCGCAGGTTTCTCCTGTTATGTTGAACAATACTTGAAAAGAAGTCCGAGGAAGGTTGTGGGAAAGGGGTTGGAACGGCTGAAGGCCGGGGGTTTAAGCGGCGGGACAACCATGTCCGATTAATTGTGCCCGGAGGACTTGCACACTCAAAGAGGATAATTCACCCATGCTATTTTATTCCCATTAACGCAAGCTTTTGCGGTCACGTCCGGCTACCGGATTTTTTTTCACCCGATTGCATCGGTCTATGGTACAATGCATCGCGATCCAAGTGGACAAGAATCACTTTATTGCGGCTGTCGTGAAATTTTAATCTTCACCGCGAATCATTGAAACGATCGAAAATACGGGGACGATTCGATAATTATCGGTGATGATAGTTTTCATTATATATTTATGAAAATTTTCAAAGATTTTTCTTTGGTTTGACAGTAACAATTGCCGGGTCATTTTATATTTATACTAAGAAGAAAAAAAAAACAGCAAATTGTCATTCATGGTCTGAAGAGATACAAGAGGCTGAAATCTACAGGGAACTTTCAGCATAGTATAAATACAATGTTTTTTCCTCGATCTGGTGCACATGAGTAGATTGATAAATTTAAAACTGATCGCCAAGAATTAAAAAAAAATTTCTTTTAATAAAGAAATGTATTTTTTTCAGAGTATAAAGAAGCTTGTACGGAAATGGATAAATTTGAATAAATTTTCTAATTACAATCACATAATTATCGAATCACATTCTATATAAATTAATTTTATAAAATCAAATAATCTTGATACTTCTTCAAAGTTGCTCGTTTCGAAGATTTATTTTACGAAGTACATGCTCCAAATTCATGAACCACAGAGAATTTTGTTTAAACATATTAGCAATGCATTTTTGTGATTTATTATATTAAATATGCTTTTCAATTCCTTAATTTTATTTAAAAGATTTACGAATCGCGGGCGTTGATAATCTTTTTTATTACATTTTGCGCCAGATTTTAAAAATGTCAAAATATTTCACTCAAGTATCTTGGTGATACCTTCACTACGTTGCAGCGTTTATTTCCGTTGAAGTTTCCCAACTAATATTCTCTTGCAGAATATTCGCATTTAGACACTCTCTTTTGCACAAATAACCATAAATAACGACGGTGACGAGAAATAATGTCAACGAACGGTAATATCAATAGTGGCAGATGGTGAAACGAATTAATCTCTCTGACAAATAGATCTGCAGATGGATTTAACTTTACCGAGTGGTTAAAGAGCGAATTTGTGTTAGGATAACGTTGAAAAATGTCGCGTGATTTTATTATAATTTTTATATAGAACGTTGTACGTTATTCTACAAACATTAAAAAATCAAGTTACAGAATGGAAGATTTGTATAGTGTTCGTTATATTTGGGCAAAGTTTTTCTTCTTCATTTCAAATATTGCGTTAGAAATTTGTTAGCGTGTAAAATATCTCGCTAACGATATCTAAGTATCTAGTATACTTTATTAAAAATTTTTTAGTACAATATTTTAATTTTTTTTACAACACACACTCTTTCCATCATACACCAAGATGTAAATTCTACCTTTAAATCCTGTTACTGAAGGAGAACGAGAAAATAATTCAACGATTCATTAAACAACGCGAAACATGATAGGTTAAACCTTGATATTCGATTTGACAACTTCAGTACAATTTTCCAGAGAAATATCAAACAGCAAAAGTTCGATTTTTAATGAAAAGATGTTACAAATCTCTCTATATTTCCACAGTTTTCCTGCTTCCTTCTGCCACTTTAAAAAGAGCAGATAAAATATTTTACGCTATGAACGTCACTGTAGCTACCTCAATGGATATTAATAAGATAAAACAGAGTACTAGTAAGAAAGAGAATCTCACGATAAATCCGGCTGTTTGAAAAAGTTCTGTTTGAGGTTCCCGCAGCACGGGCTAACGGGCGTTAAATGCGAATGTGCGATTGACATTGATTTACATTCGTTTCGTATTGCTATCCGGGAAGTTCCCACGATATCGGGCGGAACTGCTAACTGCTTGTCTGTCAGGGACAAAGAATAGAACCGGAAGACGTGAGATCAGCACTTTTTTGCAAACTCTCGAGCACCGTACCTATTTCTCAAGAATTTATGTTGGTCAGAGTTAATTCGTTTCCGACGTGTCCTCCCGGATTTTTCGAACGATCGACAGTTGAACTTTCGACTTGGCAAATGTCGGAACAAACACCGGCGATAAAAATACCGCGGAGATTGAAAATTCTTTCGACAATTCTTAAATATATATGCTATCGATGCTCTTTTCTTGTTGAAATATTTACTTGTATCTTTCGCCTCTCGCTTTCTCGCGTACTAAAATGCTTAAATTCTTGCGTTAGATCCCCGCGTTGTATTTAATTTTTCACGGATTTTAGAAATACTGATTTCCCTGCAACATATCGGTCTGGTGAACTGCTTTTATCTTACACGCGACGTGTGAAAAATAAAAGTACTTTCAGCGGGGAAAATAGAGACAATTGTTTTTAGCAATAAAAGCGAGTATGACTATGAGGATACGATGATTTATTCGGCAGCAGAATTTTATTATTCTTTCACCGCAGGAGAGCTACTTTGATTCGCTACTTTAATTTAAATTAATTCACTTTATCGTCGATGAATTAATTGAAAGTTAATCCTCCCTTTCACAAAGACGAGTTAAATTATCATTCATTTCCGCGGAAATGAAGTCGATGATAACGTATTGGCAGAGCAATTTCCTCGAATTCATCACCCCTCGTGTGTAGCGTGGGATAAGTAACAACAGTGGCGATAGACGAAACTGAATTATTTAAAAAATAATAGTTCGAGGGAAACATTGACCACTAACACGCGTGTTGAGTCATCGAATGCTGCAACATGGAATTATCTCAACCCCCAGCGGTTCTTTCTCTTTCGACCTGACTCTCCGCGAATCACGGCCGTATCGATACTTTACCTGAAGAATACTTACGAATTACATTCTGCTAACATCGGTCTCGCACTTGAAATTAATTGGTACACTCACCTGAAACAGAGAGAAATCAATATTAGCTTAACTTCCCGAAGGAAAGAAAGAAAGAAAGAAAGAACGACGAAGAAAAATATTGCAATGATTAAAAATTGTCCCGCGACACGAGAAGAAAATTTCAATTCTCGCGATGTTTCATCGAGCAACTTCGAAGTCAGCGCCGATTAACGAAACTTTAATGTCTGAAACATTAATTAATATCCATCTATCAGCGGATGCTTGTTAATTGCTTGTTCCGAGTAGACTGCGACTGATCGATTCGCATTATAATCGCGAACGTCCAAGTTGTGTGTATAAAGTTCGATGCAATTTATTTTGCAAAAGCAAGTCTGTCGAAAGTATCGATGCGAAAGGTTCGTTCATTGTCACTGAACGTATTGGAAACGGTTTGGTATTGATTGTACAAGTATACACTGTATCATAAAATTTTTTAGTTTCAATTTTTGTCTCTGACAAAATTCTTCTCTTCGCTACTTTACGTTCTAATTGTATTTTTACACTATATCGAAAATATATTTCACGACTAACCAACAATAATAATGTGAATCCAGTATTAAAATACAAATGGATCTGAGAAAGGGAAGATATTCTTGAAGGGAACCAAAATTGGAACAATTTAAAATCGAACATCTTTCTAGGTTAATGTTTAATTGAAAATCGATGGACAACTTGCAGGAACAACGGCGGGACAGTCAGAAGCCAGGTAAAGGCAAGGAAAAACGACGGTAAACGAGCAGACGGACAATCAGGAGGTGGAACGATACGCAATTCGAGATTTCGTCGATAAGAACGCAAACCCGACACTCGATAATGATGCCCATGAGAATGAGTCAACCGTTAAGGGGTAGACATCGGCGTAAAGGGTTAAAGAGGAACCGTCCAAGTTCAACGTGGCCATCAATATTTAAGCGACGGAATCACTGATTCAGAGTGTGTCAACGCGTATCAAACGTATCGTCAATTAAGTTGATACGGCGGAAAACACAAATGTGAGAATTAATAACACAGCTGCAATCAACGTTTTATTACCTGTGTTTCTCCGTGCAAATTGTTGCACGTGATTAAAAGTTGAAACTTGAGATTGTATCGATTTTAACACAGATGAATAAATTGCACTGAATATCGGAGAATACGGAGAAATGTCGGTTGAGAAAGAGGCTTGAGAAATTTGACGCGAAGGGAATTTCTTTCAATTTCCTTCTTTTTTAGGTATAATGTGATAAAAGATATATAAAAATAGGAAAATTTTGTTGAAAAAATTTCATTAAAGTTAATTATTAGAATATATATTTCGATATTTCGATCACTTTTCTGAGAATACATATATATATATATCGTACGTGCGAGAAGCAAATCTATTTCTGTAGAATCAATTTTACAAATTTATAGTATTACGTACTGTGTCAAATTACAATTTCATCAGACAGATTCTATTATGAGACAGCACCGTCTCATAATGTTTTTTTAATCCGTTTTATTATTATGATGTAAAAAGTTCATGCGAGTTAATGATCATGTAGAAATTATTGACCCTCTTGCCATGTGTGACTTTCGAGACATAAAGCGTCGAAAACATCCCACGTGATTTGTATATTTATTTATTAAGTTTGTATTTTTAAAGTTTGGAGAATTAAAATTAAACATTCAGCACTAGGACTAGAATTCGTTTCATAATTTCCAACTTTTGCGTTACACTCGACGTAATTTGTAACTCGGTAATTATGTTTCAAAGTCAACGAAAGCCGACGCTGACTTTGCAGAGAAACAATCACGAGCATAACGAGCATAAAGAGAGCCAAGGCTAAGCTCTGATATTAAAGAAAACTGAGAAAGAGAAAACAGAGTTTTATTATTCAGAAGCAACTTCTCCCCCCGATCGAGAGAGCGATTCCCATCTTTTCATCGGTAGTGCACCCTGTCCCAATTGTGCGCTGCCCTCCTATCCCTTGTAACGCAATATAAAAGATTTCTTACTGGAGAAAATTTCTATTCCGTGCGCCGTCCGGAATGTTCCCCGTGCGGCGGGGCGGAAACAGGCAACGGTACACAACTATAGACATGCAACACGTGTCGGTAAGTATCCAGCGTACAGATAGACTAGGCAGTAAATAATTTAGCATCCCTTGCCGCCCGGCAGTCTGCCGCCCTGTCTGTAAATCCGCAATAGTGCTCCTCTTTCACTCGCCGCTGCCCCTTTTACCCTTTCTCGTTACAGAACGTGAATCAATTACGGCTGCCGGCATACTTGCACACACGCGGCCATAAACGAGCCGGCCGATTGACATCTGCCCGCATACTGTCGCGGAACCGACAGCTGAAGTTTGTTGTTTGTCAGCGAACGAGAAAAATGAGCGACTTTCCACTTTCTTTCCACTAACTTCTCTTTCTTCTTCTTCTTCTTTTTTTTTTCTTTTTTTTTTTGAAATTGAACTAGGACTTAGAGAGAAGTTAGAGTCCTTTTCAATTCGCAGTAGGAGATCTGGGTCGCAAAGATTCTTGCGAGAGTAGTGGCGCATCCACGCTGCGAAAGTTACGCGTTGTCGTATTTTAACTTGTTAACGATTCAGTAGTGAAACAACGCGAGGATCGCGGGTGAAAAATACGAGATGTTTTTATGCATGTTTCTTGTTTGGATTGGTGCATTAATGCAAGTTCGTTTTTATATTGATTTTTCTGATTTCTGTGACATTTAACGAGGCTTTGTTTTAAATTCTTTTTCATTAAATTGTATTATTATCAAGTGATATTTTTTAATATTTATTGAATTTTTTCATCATTATTATATTAATAAAAATATAAAGTATTTGGTACATGATCTCCCAATAGTGTTTCTTAATTTGGTATCCAATATTTTGAAACAAATGTCTATTATACATGTACTATTCTTAATCGTAATAATACAACTCATCAAACTTTGTAGTAATATAAAAATATAAAACGATAATAAATCAGTAAAATCATTAATTATGATCAATTTAAATTATTCAACAATCAACTATGTCTACAAAAAGAGAAAAAAATGAAATAAATTCTCCCACTAAATCCTCTATTCTAAAATTCTAAAATTCTAAAATTCTAAAAGCTATGCAATATGAGTGCAATCAATTTCTAAGTACCATGTTAATCAGCAATTGTGAAAAATAATAAATTACAGGCGAACAAATAGCGTCGTACTTGTAAAAATCAATAATTGCATCTCTTATGCTTACGTTTACCTTGCATCGACACTTCCGTGTATGAGTAATCATTACAACTGTGAATTCTTGAAATACACGACAAAAATTGAAAAAATCCCAAACTAAATCTCGTTTAACGCGTCCGGCGAAAATAAAACGAAATATATTTAATACTAAAATACCTTCGCTATTTATATTTCAAGCTTCATTTTATTAAATTTCACTTGAATGACAATCCAATTAACCGTCATCCAACGTATCATTTTTCACCGTACATCGTTAAAATCTTTCGTAACAAGAATTCTTTACAAACGAGGACGGAGGAAACGAGAAAAATAACTCGAAAGCAGTATCGATCAGAATTGTTCTTTCGACGGTACAAAGAGCAAGGATAGTGTTATGAATCTATCTACAGCAAGAACCACGAGATTTCTGTAACAATTTAATGCAACGACACGAGGATTTGATTTTTTTACAGTAGAATTCTACATTCCGAAACGAGAAATATATCACTATCATACATAATAACTAAGAGTCAACCAAATAGTAAATAGAAAAAACTGCACGACTTGTATCCCAGTACGATTCGTCTGAAAGGCCCAGGAGTAACTGTTTCCGAAATTTTATTGATGTGCAAACATTTGAATCCATAGAGAACAATTACTCGAGCTCTACCCCACGTCCCCTCACGAATCACGTGACCCAATCAACCAATCGCTAATTTTCGTTGCATTAGCGTTGCACCTGAAGAAGTTCGATTTTCTGGGTTACTTCCGCTAAAATCACTCTCAGTGATAATATATTTCGGCAGAGAAATCGCTACAAAGAGAATCGTAGAGTAAATATCATATTTCGACTAATTAATTTTTTTGGTGTAAGTTTTCGTTAAAATAATATATTACTGAGGCGTCAATTCTTTCACGATAATTTAGAGTAATTTACAATTGTTATTGCGAAATTTTCATATCATCAAGAGAGGAGAAATTATTACAAAACAAAAGGACGATTTCTGTAAATTTCTTCAGATCTTAAACCACGAATCTAGATCTTAATCGGTGTAATTTTTAACAGATTTGTTTCAGGATATCCATGTATTTCTATTACAAGTGTTCATGTGTATTTAAATGTACGTATGTACCTTCAGACTTTCATTTGGCAGAAACAAAGATATCTCGATCTTGATTAGAGTCGCGACACGATATAACCAAGCAAATGAATGTTTAATTTTCAAATACACGCGTACGTGTTATATAATACTGTAAGAAAAAAAAAAACATCTAATCTGCGCATGTATGTACGTACAAATGGTTTTGAAAAAAGCAAGACGTGCGCGCAGACAGTCACGTCAGACGCTGATCGGAAATCTCGCGGTCAAAGCATCTGCCCCTACCGATCGTTCACGAGTTCCCTGAACGCAGTTTAACAACTAATCTAATTCAACTTGATTCCCGATAAACCAGAATAAAGTACTCGGCGGGGCATCGGGCATGAACGCACGACGTGTGAACAACGCAGATGCATTAGCAGGAGTTCTCGTTGAAAAGTTCACGGCGAGATCAAGAAGTTTCTCGCATTTGGATACAACTTTCGGAGAAGCTTAATCTATTCCCGTCCGAAAACCGCGCCCGCGAAACCGCTTCGGATTTACACGCCCGTAATTTATGGCACGTTCTTTTCCCTCGCGTGAACGCCTCGCGCTTCTCCGCGCCGCGCTTCTTTTCCGCTTCTTCTATCGTGCCCATACGCCGGCCAATATACTCCGGCCGTTGTTCCGTTCCTCTTCGATGCTCCCTCGGATCTCTCACTCGGCCGCTACCACCACCACCACCACCGAGTAAGATGTAATTTACAAGTTTCAGAACCCGAGGACCGATAAATTTCGTGGACGTTCGTTGAGATACTCGAGGAATCGAGGAGAACCATTTCTCCTGGAGGGCCTCCTGACGTTCTACGAATTCTGTTTAGTCGTTTTGGGAAAATTCACCCATTTTCTGTTGGACAGATACTGTTCGAACGACGTTTCGTTCCTTCTTTGATTTCTTCCATATTTAACATACACTTAAGCGGTAAAGAGACATCTTTCTGTTACGGTTTGAATGCCAGAACGAGAAAGAAATTTAGTATCAATTGCGCGTAGGAAAGTGTCAGCTGGCGTACGCGATTTCTGAATTTGCAATGGATGCAGTTCTGTAAAATGTAATTAAATATAATTGCAGATGATATGAATTAAACTGTAGGGCCAAGCATCCAAGAATCTTTTACGTAAGTATTTCTGAAGAAATCTAACAGTCTTATTATTAGGTTACTGGGTTTCTATAAGCGTAAAGAAAGAAGTAGAAAATTAAAAATTAATACTTTCACACTTTACGTGCACTTTCGAGATTCTTAGAATTGTACGGACACCCGCAGTCCAAAAAGTTTACAACAAGCAATAGCGCCGACAAATTTGCCCTTAATGATAAAATGGGAGCAAAAATGTAATACCGGATTGCACTGAAATCGAAAGTAGATGGTACTTGCGAACGTGACTCTAATCTTAGTAAGTGTTGGATGAATCTAGTTAGATCTGGGTTAGATTCGAATTTATCTTCGCTGTTCGCAATAACCACAGTTTCTCGTACCAGTAATCTGATGTCAAACGTGAAATCCCGCAACGTGCCGAACGTGTGATTTCTTCTCCAAGATGGCGTATCTATTCTTACTCGTGGAAATTTCAAACGTACGATCGTCTAGTGATCACTGTAGTCACGATAATTATGAAATTTGAAAATTTTTACAAGCAAACCACAGTATGCTGCTGTGTATTACATTAAACATCATGAAATTTTATTGGCCAAATTACTAATGCCAAATTTAATTTTACCAAAAAAAAAAAAAAAAAAAAAAAAAAAATAGTACTCGACATCGTTACTTCTCTATATTTTCCAATCTACAACACTGATCAACTCTCAAACAACAAACACGCTGAAGCTACCGTACAAGTTTTATTCCATCGTTCGCACGTACGAAATCTACGAACCTCCCTAACACCATCCTAATCCCTTCCTTTATTACGTTAATCACGTTCCCGTCGCAAACACAGAGTTTCCCCTCTCAGCGATCGCTTTATCATCTCATTTCGAAGCGTCGTTGAAATTTACAGTCGCGCAATTCGCAAAGACGACAATGCCGTTGACACGTGTGCACCCCTGGTATTAATCTGATTACCAGAGCATATACGACAGACGATCGAACGATTGAAAGCAAATGCTGTCCCCGTACTATCGTTTCGTAGATCTGACGCTGCTAGAACAGAGGAGTAACAGAACTGACGATGGAAGATGGTCCTTGCGAAAATAACAACTAGAAATGGGATCGGACACCTGCTAGTTAGATTCGTATCTTTGGTCGTTCGATATCTTGACGAGCATCTGTAATACACGTTTGACAAAACTTTTTCTTTGCATTTGATCGCATAAAGTATATACTCGTACAATGAACAAGGAAGAAAATCTTTCAATCCAGAAAATCCCATTACAGATGTCGATTTCTACTTGTTTCTGAAATCTGGGTATCCATACCAGGGTTCGAAACTAAGCTTTTATAAAATGAATACATTGCAAGCATAGTTTGGAGTAGCATTCGAAAGTACTTAAGAAACGATACTTAAAGCATTCGTCTTGTGTAAAATGCATACAATGTTAAACTTGATGGGAATATTCGTACTATAAACTTGTAGATTGAACTATATATAGTGTAGTGGAACTCCAATGGAATATATAGATTGAACTTGTACGTACATTGACCTCGATGACTACGATAGAACGCAGATATTATACATTGTAGTCTTAATCCAAACATTTAACGTACAAACAACGTGTTCATTTTACACAAGATATCTTTCGTCGAAACATTTCTACTTTCGAATACCCATGTGCGAACGAAACTTGGATATCCTACTCGACTTGTATAAACTTGATGGAAGTACTCGTATTCTAGACTGGAACTACAATGGAGTATATAGATTGAACTTGGCTTGTGCACACGTTGAACTCGACGAACTTATACGTGTGCGAACTTATACGATAAAATGTAGTTTTAATCATTTAACGTGCAAACAGAAACAATATTCATTTTATACAGGATGATCGTCGAAACATTTCTGGCTTCGAGTACCGTTCGATACTTTCGATGGATATTAAACTTAACTCGGTTTCGTAGGTACACGTTGAACTCCAGTTGAATTCCATCCCTAGCAACAACGTGGCACCGTCATCCTTGGTATCACGACAAAGCGACGCGCGCGGGAAAGAGGGTCGGCGTTAAAAAGAATTCTGGGAAACGATTCAGGGGATTTCGTTCTAATCTGTTCGACGGATAACGATCGGTCTGCCACCGGTTGGATATGGCAAAAGGGGGTAAAAGCGCGCGGCGCGAGAGGTGGTTACATCGGTCTGGCCCCCAACACGAGACGATGAGGAAAGGGGCGGAGGGGGGGGGAGGGGAGGGTGGATTTCAAACAGATTGGCTTGCATGGCAGAAACTCCCGAAGTCGGAAGCTCGTTATGTGCAGCACGCAAACACACGACTCGAAATTATCTTCGTAATTAACTGCACTTCTTAACATAACGCATGGCGTGCCAACCGGGCCAGACGGCGGGAATACGTATTTGGCGGAATCTACCAAGACGATATGTAACCCGAAACTGGCACCAGCTGCTAGCCGCCTTTCTGGACGCTGGTGTGTACATATTACACGTGCTTATGTATCCGACCTGCACCACGGCCGTGCACCCAGGATGTCCCATAACTCGCGATACCGCACGTCCTCCTATCGGGAAAAAGTATTTCCCGCGTTTGTGTGTGAGGCACGGTTGCGCGGGCTGGAGCGCAGCCGGCCGGATGGCATAAAATTTCGAGCGCGCCTCCGAGACTGGCCTTTGGTCCCGCTCTGGCTTTTGACTTCGGCACTTTGACCGATGGCCAATCGTCGAAAGTGAGGAGCAGGCCCGGGCGAAATCGTACGATCGTCGGCGTTTTTTCCGTGCCGGATCTTTCCATTTTCTGCACCTGTTCCAATTGTTCGACGCGCGTCGAGTGCTTTAATGCAGAAACTTACTGTTTCATGGAAATGATGTCGGGGAACATTTTTTCTGTTTAATTTATACCATCGAACGGTGAATGGGGAGCGGACTTTTATACATAATTGATGTTTTTCTTTTTCTGGGAGGGAGGGATTCGTTATTTTATCGTTAATCTGTTAATGGGACATCAATCTTTTAACTACGGTAATTTCTTTGTTTATATTGTTATTTTATTTGTTCATCTTATTTATATTATATTTTTTATTCCATTATTTATTTATATTTTATTTACAATCAAACCGACTGTATTAATTGTTAATTTCACAATCATGGAAGTCTTTAATAACTCAGATAACAAATTAGAAACGAAGACGTGTGTGCTCTACTTTGAGTATTTTATATTTCTTTGTACATCGCGTTATACACATTCTACGCCTGTTTTGCACAAGAAATCATCTTGACCTACATTGATAATCATTTATTTCAATTGATTTAAAGAGACAAATTGAACAAAAAGTTTCGGTCTTACATTTGCCAGCTGCCCACTTTCCCTTTCAAACGACGTCAAGCCGACGTACAACTTCTCTGCAATTCTATGCAATTGAGCGTTATTAAATTCATTATTAAATTCATTGAAAAGGTGATAACAATTTTAACTCGTCGACACGCACATTTCCGTCCGTTACACGCACCAAGGGATGATTCCGGCGAAAAAATACGTTCCGAATTGGCGCAATGGTTGTTTATCAGAGTTGCAAATTGTTTGCCAAAAGCCGATATTCATTTCGACTATTGTTTTTCCCGCCTATCGTCAGGCACGTCCCGTTACAACGACGTCCATTGATTTTCGTTGCTGTGTGTTGCATCAAAATTTCACGCGCACATACGTGTACTACACCACGATATCGCTGCACGTTGTTAATTGACGGCTTAAACGAGTCGCTTCGTTTCGTTGCGTGATACCAAAATGCCTTTGTAATTAGAATAATTGGTGTGCACTTTCGTAAGGATTATTCGTTTCACATCGCGCGAGTGATTAAAGCACCTACGTGTGTATTTGTACGCAAATTTTCTGACGATCTTTGCTACAATAATGGCCCTTGTTATTAGGCGGAGGACTTTCGTGGAAATACGATTTGAAAAATAGACTGCCCATAAAAGATTATTTTGGATATATTACGTGCATTCTGTGTTGCACGCTCAATTTCGCACTTCTCGCACGAGTATGATGTTAAATGTTTAAAAATTTAATGTAATTTGAATCCGATTAATTAGTATGCAAATGGTAATTTTTATTAATTTTATTAATATGTAAATATTATTATTATACTGTAAACTGAAATGAATATTATGAAAAGCATGTTATACTTTTTGGATATTTTATATATTACCAAAAAAATATTATCTTAATTGAAACTTAATTAAATCGCACGAGAACCCCTTCAAGATTAATTAACAAGGTTTGTCATACAATTACGCTAAATTTCAACATGATTAACAAACGTTCTAAAATTATATAAAATCATAAAACTTCAAAACAGTCATCTAAATCTCAAGGAGATACTAATTAATTATTCATTTATTCACTTTGATTCTACTTCGTTGAACTATTTTTGTAGTCACTCGGTGATTTCCGGGAAACACGGCAAAATCGAAAGAAACACTACGTAGAGAAGTAGCTTCTGTAACCCACATTAAAGTTTGCTAACACAATTCTTGAAAGTGTTGCCACGAAACACAGTTACTTCGCAGACGTTTCATAAATTGTTCAGAAAACACTATTATAACTGTCGATAAGACACATCGATACACGTTGCATTATTTCCCTGGAGATTATCGTTCGTATTAGGAATTCTTAAAAATATCCGAGATTTCGAAATTTTTAAAATTAAACGTTTGTAATAATTTGTAACGTTGCAATTCTTCTCTTGCAAATTCTTCTCAAATGTATGTCAACATGAAATCGATATCGTATTTTTGATTGTTTGCAATTATACGATGTTTACGAATGATACAGGTAGCTGTTACGTAGTATCATTCGCGTTTTGAAATATCATGGCCGTAAAAAATGTGCATATTTGAAATCTGAAGGATTAATTTTGTCAGGGAAAATATCATAATGTTTATTCTAAAGTATCCCAAAAATAACACTACATTTTCAATATTCATTCATTACTTGTATTTATGTATTTGTAAAATATTCAACACATTTTTTGACAGAAGAGAGAAGAAATATAATGGACACGTTAAAAATATATCAGTCTTAATTACGCCAAAATATAGAACTAAATTAGATTAGAATCTTTTATTTTATTTAATTTTGTTACTAATTACGGAGACTGTGTTCTTTGGAGAAATACAAAATAAAATCAAATATTCTGAATTTTAGTAATTGATAGTGAATTTTAGATACAGAATATTTTTAGACATAGTTGCAAAATTATCTACTTTCTTATTCCATTAATTGATTCATTAATTAATTACTTCTAACTTGTTTTTACATATTAACATTATTTCCACTGGATTACAAATTATCGACTCTTTAGAGTATTTTCACCCCAAAAAATTACTACTATCGTCTTTAAATTAAAATTTTAATTTTGTACTTTTTATTCCCCTTTTGAATAATTATTTGGCGTAATTACTAACTCCACTGGCTCCTCGATTTTCCAACATTCTTGCAACTGATCGATATAGAAAGGATTCTTTGACGGGACCCGGTTGCAAAACGGAACTCTATCTCTGGCCGAGATACAGCCAGTAAGTTATAATAGTTCAGTTTTCTCTTCATAAGCCAAACTGACGTGACACTGGGAACAACCAAACAACTGCCGAGCAGGTTAGTCGAAGGCACGAAAGTTCCGTCTGTTGCTTATTGTGTTCCGCGCGTTGTTTGTTTTTGTTTGTTTCGCTGCAACGCCGCACGACAGAGTTTCCGTGGAATGTTACGTTTATTTAATACGCAGTTCCGTCTTTTGACGGAACAACTGCAGTTTTATAACCGATGGATTACGATACCGCGTACGCGGTGTTTCAAGTCGTCGAAGAAGGGAAACGCAATTTGCCAGATAGCGGCGGACGTGTAAGAATGATGTTCGAAGGAGGGAACGTGGCGGAATGTCTTGCGGAAACCGAGATCCAGCGAGAAAGAAGCGAAAGGCTGCAGGCAAAACGGAAACGAAAAAGTCAACTTGGTATAAAATGCGACTGTAGTTGTGCGATGTAATTTTTTTTCTTGCTCCCCTTTTCTTTTTTAGAGGATAGAGTATAAAACACGTATTACTTTGAAGAGGCTCACAAGAAAGTAGACAAATGTAGCGCGTGTGTAACGCTGTTACGCTACTTGCACGTATAATTAACATACGTATTCCACTTAGCTGCGAAAATGTGAATAATACGTTTAACTTTTATTGAATGAATTACTGATGGGAATGTTAAATTATGTTCTATTATGGTCTCAAATATTTGTTTTGCTCAAGTTTGTAATTATTGAAAAAGTATAATACGTATTAAAATATATATTTATAATGAATATATAGCGTATTATAAATATATATAACAAAACAAACTTGCCCGTGTCCTTGTGTTTCGGATGAAATGAACGATTGTTTGCAAGTTATTTGAAAAAATATCGGGAAAGTATAAATAAACATAACAGATATAATAATGCACATATGTATCTATCGTTTAATAACATTTTTTATAAATGACACTTTTTAAAAAAACAATAAACGTTTGAATTAAAATTATCGAAAAAATCAAGCAAAGTCAATCTTGAAACGATTACAGTCACACCCTGAAACGACTTTCTATACAAATCCCTCTGCAGCAAAATTACACGACAATGAAACAGAGAGAAAAAGAAAGCAGACATAAAGCAATTAAAAAAATACGCTTTTCCGTTCTTCCGTTCGCGGAACTTCCCCCGTCCGCCTTTCCAAATATCGCTTTTTAAGCATCAATGTGCTTTGCCGGTACGCCAGAAGCCAGCGTAATACGTCAAAGGCAATCGACTCGCGCGTGAATATATTTTTCAACTTGTCTAATTATCCGACTCTTGAAAACTCCGATGGCGTTCAATTTAATTGAAATTTATTCGATAGACAGTATGCTCTGGTAATTTTTAATAATGAAAGCGAGACTCCCCCGAGAATCATTCCGCCACATATGCGATTTGAAAGCAAGCTACGAACAGCCGGAAGAGTGAGTAGCAATTTAATAAATGAGTATTGTTAAAACGAAGGGGATGAACAAATCTCGCATACTGCATTTTTGAATTTTTAATTAAAAGATTCTACCTGGGGCTCGAATTTGATATTGGAATATCAATAAAAATATTCATTGCACATATGTTTAATAAGTCAAATAATAATAATAGTGATGTTAAAATTAATATAATAATTAAAATAAATGTTATTCTCTGATTTAATCGAATGCACGTAGATATGGTATATGTGATCTGTAATAATACTAGAGATATAATTTTAATTTTCTAATCTCATTCAGTTTCTAATTGTATAAAAATATTTGATTCATAGATACGTGTATGTAACGATAACAATTTGGTCGTATCAAATATCTTGGAAGCTCTATTATTTAAGTATTATTATTATTACCATGTAACAATATTACATAACAATAATTTTTATATTTTACTTCCTTTCGTTTGTTTTATTTCCTTTTTTTCAACTGTTACTTTGTTTTATAATAAAGTTCTATCATGACAGATATTTCTTCATTATTCATAAATACTTTTTAAAGCAAAGAATTTATTGTATGTATACACTTGTGCCATGGGAAATCAAGTTTCAGCTATGGATACTTTTGTAGATTTTGACACGGAAGATTAAGCAATTTTACTTTATCGAATAGAATTTCCGAGTATGTTTTCTAGTTTTCCTCCTCTATTTGCGTGGTTGTGTGAAACTCGACCGGTTTAAAGATCCCCAAAGAAATCTTCGGAAACGACGGTATTGAATATAAACTACCCTGACACGTGAACTTTCTCGATTTACGTTTGAATTTGAACACCTTCAATTCAATTTACATAAATTATTATTGACATGGAAAGGCACTCGATGTAACCCAGTTGCATCTGCATTAATGTACAATATCGTTAGAATGCACTATCTATGGATAAAATAAAACCAAAAATACTCGATATAGTGAAGTTTTATTTTTATATTTGCTCCCTGTTAAAATACCTTTATCAATCTTTCAAGGAATACATATACATATAATTCGAACATGATTTCAAAATATACAAAAGTTGCTATTAATATTTTGACGTGTCAAAATATATTAATAAACTGTCCAATATTGTTTTTCTCTTTCAATATGAGCATAAATGAATTTTAAATAAATACAAATCCTTGATATCCATTTTAAAGAGTTTTAGTGGTCAATTTGAAAGAAATATTCGTTTTTGGTTTCAAATTGAAATAAATAAAGGAAATTAAATAAAAGCATTTCACAGAAATATTTTGTATAGAGATTCTGATGTTTTCAAAATATGTGATATCAATATGTGAATTTACAAACAGAAATGTACACGTATGTATAAAAAGGTTTTATCAATCAATATATTACTAAAAATAAAATGTTATATTGATAATTACATAAGATATTTCCTGCAAAATGTTTCATTGCACTGACATCTCTGTAGTAAAAAATAAAAATAATTAATTGATTGATTCATATGACAATTTAGAATATTAATTACAAATATTTTTTTATCACCTTCACGAAAAGACTTTCAGATGTTTGACAATTTTAATTTTCAAAAATAATTTTCTACCACTGCTACCACAGTATGACGGAATGAATATTAAAAGGCCTCCAAGAAAAATTACATCTCTCTAACCTGACATCATAATATTTAAGAAATAAGTTTCAGGCAATAATTTAAGAAGTATGCAACTAGAATTTGGTAGAATAACGAGGTATAAATGAACTGCGAAATTTTTGGACGAAAAACATGTGGTAACAGAGTCGTGCAAGGAGAATCTTGCAAAAGATTTAAAACATTACAGTTTGTGCACAACGACTCGCAAATTTGTCATTTACTCGACCGTCTAGAAACTTTTGCCAAGTTTTCATACAGAGTGTAACTTCTTTCTTGCAGCTGCGGCACATTCCGTGCTTTTCGCGCTTCATCCATTGTTCATCGCTGCAGACTCGCCGAGTCGGATGGATAAATTGGCCGTTTAATTAAAGTATTACCCTATTATTCTCTAATAACTGTCGTAACTAATTCTACGGTGTCTTATTAATTTTTTATTTCACGAATGAATATACGACCGATTATGTTTCCAAGCATTTCATTTTTTCTCAATTTTATTTCTTACATTACAATTGTTTTTCATATATATATATATATAGTTCCTCGAAATAAATTAATATTCTTGGAGACTAAAAAAAACGTAGCTAATAAAAAAGGTAATGAATATATAGGTAATAAAATAGTTTTAAGTTTTGCTATTTCATGCTGCGGTAATACAAAGATGGAATCTACACTTCAATTAAAGGACCTAATAGCTAAATTTATTCAAATTTCCCATTTCATAAATTATAAAATCACGAATGCATTAAACAAAGCATCATTAGCGAATCAAATTCAAATAGGGCATTTAAATTTTACATGGACGCTCCGTTAAAACTAAAATAATGAAATTCGCATGTAGAATGACGTTTGGTTGAAAATAAATCGAATCATCTTTCCAAGCAAAATTTGCTCTCCTCATTTCACATACTACGAATAAAGTGCAAAGAATGTTTCGTTAAATTCCATGTAAAAGTTAATTCAAGAGCAATCGTAAATTCCTATTTCTCTTCGTTACGAATAGTAAAATTAAAACATATAGTTCGTATTTAAAATAGACAATATCGTATGGTTTGAAACAAATGATGGATATTCTTAATTATAGTAATAAAAATGAATCTCTGTAAAAAATAATTATGTGTGTGTTGTGTTCTTATTCGAGTTGACATCAAATAACAATTAAATTAAAGTACAGCATCTTTTAGATAATTTCGTTTAATATTTTCAAATATTATAATAAAAATTAACTTCTATAAATTGTTACAGCGTACTTCTTGTATTTCTGAATTAATTTTAAAACAATAAAGTATTTTAGTAACAACTGTCTGCAAAAAAGAATTTATAACTATTTCTAGATGTTATGACAAAAATTATCACGCAATAAATCGTTTCAATAAATAATAAAACAGAAGCAGAAAATATGTTCAAGATTCTATAACCATCGTTGCAGACTATCCACATTTCTGAATATTGAAAGAAAAGAATAAAAAAACGAACATCTATAGGTGGCAACGTAGTCCCGATATTCGAATTAATATATCATAGCTGAACATTTCGAACGTAATCGAAAATTAATTTAACTGGCCACAACGGTCAATATCAATCCTTAGCAATTCAAACGTAAACACACAACCGTTCCGCACGATTCAGTTACGTTACCGACATTACCATCGAATAATATTTCACGAGCGCGATTTAACGGAATAACGCGAACGATCGCGAATTAAATGGCTAAATTCGCGACTATTTCAATTAAAACACGCCTAGTCGTCGCGGAGGAGATTTGATGGGACACACACAGAGGGACCCCGGTGGATCCCGTGTCCACCGCTTTGGACTTCCGCCGCGGTATTGATTACAAATTCAGATAACATAACGAGCTAACGAGCGATAATTATCGCGCTCTCTCCCGGCCGAATCTCGCCAAGTGATTTAATCAACTTCGTACACCTATGTAACACGTGTGTACAAAGGCTAAGCGAGCGGACACATATTAAACGGCGGTGGCCCTTGACTGGTGTTAAGCCGGTTGAAGGGTGATTATGGGACTCGTCATTTGCCAATTATATTCCGTAAATTATATTCCGGGAAAGAAGAACTTTGTCTCGCGGCGTGTGGGTACGGATCGTGCAAAGTTATATAATTGTTCGCGAAGGTATTAGATTACTCGTAAAGATGTATCACGATTATTGTATCGTGTGCGCATCTATGTACGGTTTACAGACAGTCAATCTATATCCAGTCAGTCACGGATAAGTTTATAAATATATTTTGTATTACATATCAATATATTTATAATTTTATAATATAATTATAAAAATATTTCCATGCCATATAGAAAATAATCTTCGCGCGTGTACAATGAATTAATTATTCGTGCATCTTTATACTTTGAGCATATCTAATGATGCACGTATAATTTTGTATGTTATATAAATTTTTATTTTAATATCTTGCAGAGAACACACACGTCTATTATTTCAATTTCGAGCAATTTAAAACACAGTAGTTTTGTTATTTTTATCATTAGTCTTATCATTTATTTCCTAATATAATATAAAACAACATGACTTACTTGTTTAGATATTAATTCCGACATTAAAACGTTTCTTAACGAAAAAGTTTAGGTATCTGCAATAATTTTCGCAGATTTAAAAATTTTATCTTTTCCTGGAACTTTTGAACGTGTAAAATTGTTTGCAGCAGAGAGAACGCGGCTAAACAATATTCCAGTTTGAAATTTTAGCGGCCGATCCCTAGGGAATGCAGGATGCGAAGAGAGCGCGATTCTATTCTAACGATAAACGCGCAGCTGCGTCCTACTTGAAAGTTATACAAACGTTTTTTATTGTGTATAGCGAAGAGAATACGGTCTCCAGTTTCTCTGAATTCGTTCTATTGGTAAACATATTTATAAATTCACATTTGCAGTTGTTGAATGAAGAATTTCTAAAAAAAGTGACAAATGCAATCAAAACATGAGTTTCATTATTTTTAAATTTGCCACATCATTTCTAGGAAGTTTTGACTTTGAACAAAACGAACGAAAAGGAATATTTCAAATGTATTTGTTTCACATCTAAGATAATTATGCAGAAAAATTAAATTAGAATAAGTCTAAAGTAATAGAATTCAGATATCTACAAGAAATTAAAATTAATCAATTCAGTCTCTAGTAACAGTCTCGCATATTATTTAATCCGTGAAAATTGGAAATCTCAAATTCGACAACCACTAATTGATTTGTTAATTATCAAACGTTAGAAAGCAGTATTACGAGCTATGACGTAGCGAAGTACTGAACACATGTCAGTAGTATAATCCTATTTCAAGTGTCAGGATACAGCAAATTGACAGGAACCGTGCAAAACAAATTCTAAATTCAATCTATTATTTCACACAATTATAGTTTCTCTCTTTTAAATTTTTTAAAGTGTAATTAATGTGCAAAATCCTTTCTTCTCTTCCAACAAAACATCATTTAATTAAAAGATTATCTTAAATTCTTATCGTTGGTTGTTCAAAATATCAATTCAGTATTACGAAAATGTATGTTCTGTCCTGGGCTTTTACTTTTACAATATAGGGAACCACTTGAGAGAAAATATCTCCATGAATTTCAAAGAAAACATTTCAAAAGAATTTCAACATTATCAGATGAACCACAGGTGGTTCAGTTTAAGAAATTCATTCAATTTTAGGTTTAACATATAATTCAAAGACTACTAGAAATATCAGATTATATGTGAAAACATTTTAAAAACATTTTGTAAAAATTACACAAAATGCGAAATTTACCTATTAGTTAAAAATGATACTTACTTACAGCTATGTAAGTTGAAGGCATAATTAGTTACCTATTTTCTTTACAACCTCATATTGAACTGTAATCTCGCCACATATTGAGAAATACACAAGTTAATTTATGTCCAAAATAAATCAGTCCAAATTAAAAAGAAATGATGATTACAAAAAGAATGATCTCGTTACTGTAATCTATTTGTAACATCAGACATCACTACTACGAGCAATTAACAGAAAAGTTAACCTGGACGAAAGTTTATTTTTTATGACATTTAATGACACACCAATCGACTTTTCTCGTGAAGCTTACAAATACCAGGAAATTACATCAACTTTTTCAAATGAGATTTCACAGTAAAATTAATATGCAGGAAGTATTCATACGTAACAGGTTGGTTTCAAAATTTACATAAACATTCGCCAATTTCCCAGCATTATACTTGTTAGAGCGATACTACGCCGAGAAAGAAACGTCATGAAATTTTAATTTTACGGTGTCGGTGTACCTAAGCAAGTGAATTTCATACGAGTGGATTTCAGGCGATGCCAGATAAGCAAGCAGCGTTACAACAAAATAACGTTGCAGTCGCATGCATTCGCGGACGTGGGATTACTCTTTCATACCATGCATATTGTTTTAGACAGAACACATCGGAATGATCGAAATTAACGTCATGAATGCACCGTGGCGCATTGGCTTTGAATAATTGAAACTGCACCGCTAGCCACATCATGAATTGTAAATATTGTTCCATGACCCTTCAAGGCATCTTACGCTCTATTAAGAACGGTTAACTAGTGTTTCAAGTAGAAGCATGCTATTAACTGCAACTTAGTTCGAAATGGTACTTAAGTGAACTAGAGACGGAGAAACGACGACGTTGCTGCTGCTGCGCAAAAATTTGAGGATATCTCGTAGTTTGAATGAAACTTTTGATGTAGGTTATGGATTTTCTATTAGTATCGTTTATTTTCGTAAAATTATCAATGTTATACGTGTTTTTTATTGTGCAGATGCTCACGAAAGTATCCGAACGTCTATGGAAAATTTTTATGAATATATTACACGCGTTGTGTAAAGCATTTCCAAATTTTATCGAGACTCGACTATTGCGATTGGTTAACTTTGAAAACAACTGAAAACTCATGTAGAAAATACGAAGACGTATTTAATTAATTTAAAAAAATTATTGCTATTATAATAGCATGAACAGCCATTGTGAAAAATGTTCTCCTTAAAGTTTATCAATATAGTATTATTAATATATTAATTAAATATATTATAATTATATCGTGCGTTACAATTTCTGTAAATATTCTTACTATTTAAAAGAAAGAGCATTAATATAATTAGTATAATCACAGTGCTGATGCAAGTTATATTTATAATATATTTATAAAATATTCGTAAAAATATAATTTCTCTCAACTAATATAATAACTGTCTTGCAATTACTAGCGAGTATAATAACTGTTCTGAACGAGTGATACATTTTAAAGATACTCATCGCATTTCATTTAAAAGATAAGCATCTGTTCACCTGGCGTTTATCTTACATCTGTTGATGTAACGAGTAATTATACAGATATGATTTTAAATTACTCGTGCAATTTTGTCAGATATCAATCTTCTTTAATCTTTCTTGCTAAACGCGCATAACGTTGCATTAATACTAATGATGCGTAAGTATAGCACGTGACGCAATGGTCGGGGAAATCTGTAGAACCATACATCACACGAGATGTATGTACGGCGGTATATGGGGTAAAACTGACAACTAACTATACAATTGCACCCTGAATGATTGTTCATAAATTATTACTCGCCTTGCAATAACGATTGACAAACAAATTTGACAAAAGAATGGTACTTATGTTCACCTCTCTGCAACTCTTATCGATTAAGAAACAAATTTGAAGATGACATAATTTAGAAGATGACATTTAAGTAATTAATATTAAATATATAATATTTAGATAATATATTATTAATCCGTAGATAATATTAGACAATATATATTATTATTCACGTAGAAATAGATATACATACTTTATCGTAATACGACGATACTTACATAATCTTATGAATTTATCTGAACGTTTAATTATCCATTTGCGTATTTAATTATTAGTTACAAAGCTAACTGTGTCCGATAATAATCAGGCGAACGTAAATTTTGTCTGTTGACATAAAACGACGTAATACGAAATACCACATTTTATTACTCGAAAGTTTATTGAACATTAAAATTCAATAAACTTTCTAAAGTTATGCAACTGATATTCAAAAAATAGCACTTCGATCTACGTCAAAATTAAATCAATAACGTCTTGATTCTACTCATTGCGAAAATACTTGTTTTCACAAATATCGAAATATCGAATAAATCGTTTTATTAATTATTATACGCGAGAAGAATTCGACAATTTCCTCTCAACGTCGTATCAACGAGATTTCCAATAACAAAATCCACGAAGCATCGTGCAATTGAAAACCGTCGAGTATACCTGCAATTCGTGAAATATAGCACACATACGCTTACACGTACTACACGCACATATTGCATTCTCCGGAAAACAGTCGTAAGTTGCAGTTTTCTGTTGCTTGCGATCACTGGTGGTCTGGAACGTATAAAGAAGTAGAGAGAGGGGAAGAAAGAGAGAAACAGAGCGAGCGAAACACCGGCGACACGAACGAGATGGAAAATAATAATAAACAGGGTAACGGGCCGATGAGGGAGGAGAAGATGAAAGAACGAGAGGACATAATGTGTAATAAAGGAAGTGGCCACGAAATAAGGGAAAATTGTCTATAAGTTACATCCTTCCGGGACACGCTGTTACTCGTATGTTTGTTCTGCTGATATCTTCTACGAAACAACAACAACAACAACAACAACAACAACGAAATGAATGGTGCAATAATTTCAATGAAAGTATCAGGACAGCGACGATTAATAATAAATCTGAGAAATGATGGTCGACTCGATTTTAAATTTAATACTTTACGTTGCCTTATACTATATTATGTATTATATTGTGGAAGTGGGCTTTTTTTTATTAAATAAAAGTTGTAACAAATAGAATATTACAGTTGAAAGAGAATGCAAATCACATCGATAAAGTTCGATGAAAAATTTACTTTGCGCGTGATATCACTTGGTGCGAGTTATTGCCCGAGTTTACTTATTTTTCATGCAGTGACTTGTACAACGCTCGACGTATATACGATTATTATTATTTTGGAGTGTTACGATCTTCTTCGTTTTATTTTGAGGGTGAAAAAGTTTCGTTTAAGTTTGAAAATTAATTCTGTGTCTTTTTTCAAGATAAACCTGCCACTTATTTATTGGTTTTGCTCTTGGATCGTTCCGATAGGAAACTGTTTTTTGGACCACAAGTTCTTGCATTTGAGAAGAGTTTTCCGTTTAACAATTGTTTTAATTCTTCGAATGTTCAGTTTTTACATTTTTATGTTGGAACATTTAATTTAATTGATTTAAACATCAGATAAATTACTGTTGAGAAATCATAAAGAATTGCATATTGCTTCTTTTACAAACGATTCTTACTCGGTAATTAAACGCAAAGGCACAGACTTAGTGTTTATGTTTACAAAAGTCGTTCGTTTCTCTGATTGCGGTAAAATACACTTTTCGCGTTCGGGTCATTTCTTTTCATTTGATGAAACAAGCAACTTTAATATTCGAAAAATGAAACCCGCTTTTTTTACTATGTGGAAGTATTTTTCCTTTTCATATGAATTATACTTTTTGGTGTTACTCTCGAATCGTTAAAAATTTCATGTTTTTTTAAACAATGTATCTGTTGAAAGCGGTATATATTTGATGTAAATGGAATTTAAAATTCTAACTGGCTAATAGCCTATACAGTAGTTCTTCTTTAAATTTCAAAATCTGTTTTTTTACTGTGACAGATGAATTATTAATAATTCTCTTTGTAGTAACATTGCACTCGTTAACTAAAATATATTCGTATCTTTGTGAAGAAAATTGATCAAATAGAACTTAATTAAGAAATTGTGTTTTATCCATTAAATACTGTATGCTATTATATTATGCATTATAATTATTGTGGAAGTTATTTGTTAAACGTAATAAATATTAGAAGGTAATGTAATTAATATTATTAGTATAATTTACTGTAACAAATATTAGTATATAATAATTAGTATAATAATAATACTAATATTTATTATTGTTTGTTGCTTGTTATTGTACGTATTGTTGAAACAGCACATTTACTAACAGATATATAGAAATTGTTATTGTGATACGTAATTGTGCTGTTATAATTGCATGAAATTCGAATTATTTTCGACACAAATTCGTTACAATTTAAATTACATCTCGTTTCCACTTTTGCAGAATTTATAAGTTCCTATCGTTCGCAGTTTTCATCGTGTAAAATACAGAGTGCGAATTAAAATGAAGTACTCTAAAATTAAACTTTCTCATGATCCAAACTTTTATGGGTCATTGACAGCTTAACGATAGTTGAGAGTTTTACACGTAGCCAAAGCACAGTGCATAAAATTGATATCATTTCTGAAAATGATACTGCCATTAACTGGCATTTTTTCTTGGAAGTAAAGTACAGAACAGGGCAGAGAAAGCCATTATTTGTATTGTGTTCTCATGGAAAAATAATACTTGGATTAATAAATACGTGTCTGAATAGAAATAAATGAGATAAACACATAGAACGAGAATGACTCATGTGAATTATAATTAATTATCAGATTAGCAAAGCATGATTATTGTATAATAAACAACCTGTCAACTGAAACCTCCATTTAAATGTGATTTTCATCCACTATTATGAATAAATAATTTTGCAAATTATAGATACGCGTGTACGTGGTTTAATATTTTTTAGATATTTTTCACATTTCCAGTATGGGATAACATTATTTATTTAAATAATTATATACCCTTTAATCGATGATAGAAATTTTTAATTAGTAATAATTTTCATTTTCTCTATGCGTGCTAAAATTCGGATTTCATTTTCCCTACATTTGTTATAAATCAGATTTTCCTAATGTTGCTTGAGCTATTTATGCTTACATGCAGACGGACGCTTCGTTATTATTAAATTATACATATTTAAAAGTTAATACAAGTTGTACGCGTACTTTATTCATAAGTACGAATATTGATACAAGTTGTTGAAATAAATGATAATGTTAATTGATTAATTCACAGACAAAGTATTATCTACTTTCAGTCACGAAAATTTTTAATATATTAACGCTAGAATTACCAAAATGTCAAAATAAACAATTCTTAATTTTTGTCAGAAACATTATAGACGTAGAACAATGTTTTCTTTTAGAGATTTAAATGACTTTTCGCAAAATGTATAAATAAAAGTGTACTCCGTTATAATGTTTCATTATTTTTCTGCTTCAATGTCTCTGATGAAAATTTCAAGCTTTAATTATCGCTAATTTCCAAAAAAAGAAACAAAAATAAATGACTCTTTTCCTAATTTCATTAAAAAAAGAAGATATCGTTTGTTAAAGTATGAATCACTCTGTACTCACTTTTGACTTTATTGCAATTTATTACAAAAAGTACTGCTTAAGTTAATGACCCTGTTTTCATACATGTGGAACAGTGCCATAAATTAAATAAATATTTTCATTTAGTTTCTTTATAATGAATACTCCTAGCCGCTATGTATTTTTATTCATTCACGAAATTACACTAATTAACGCTTATTTTGCTCCGCGTGTAAAAAAAGTCAAACACAATATTTCACGAACTTTCCTCCAAATAGGAATATTCATTATAAAATACGTACCTTGCACATATAATGATTGTACGATAAGTCTAGTTCTTGCCAAGCTCTAAATTTTTTATAAAAATTTGCCAATCGCGAAGTTTAAAAATTCATTTAAAACTTGTTAACGCGTATTTTTACATACAGCGAGTAATTGCAAAATTGCAAGTTTCCAGAAATAGAGACAAAATCAAACTGAATATAACCAACGAATTAACGAACAAGCAATTATTAGATTAGAAATATTTGCACAATTTCAGATTTTTATGAACATGGTTAAAGAGACAGACTCTAAATAAATTGCATAGACTCGACATCTACGATTTTATACATTCTTTTTGTATCCCGCGGTTGTTATTTTAGTTGTTATTTTACATTCCTCGAAAATGCATAAATATCCGCAAATGTCTATTAACTGCGTACGATACTTTATCGAAAATGAAATAAATGAAACATTAGGTATGAAATAATTAATAATCGAATATAATCGCGCGATATTTCTTACAAGAAATGTCTCAGTTCGCATGAGAGATGTTAATCATCAATTAATTAAAAAAAAAAGGAGAAGAATTAAAGGGAAATGGAAAAGTTTAAACTGAAACCGGTTACGTCAACGTCATTAACCAGTCTTCCAATGCGAACTGTCGAGGGTTCTTCAGACGGCGAAGGGGTTCCGCAGAGAATTCAGAATTCTAAATATACCGTTCATATTGTATTCCCGTGTGGTCGAACATAATGAGTCTTCGTGGCGACAATGGTGGTTTACAAAGAAATCGTCGACCAGATCGTGCGCCCGTTCGTCGCAACACCTATGATTTGCGACGAAACAACCTCCTGCTAGCGCGCCCTCTTCGTACAACGTTGGAGGTTCGCGTTGGAGTGTGCGTTAAGTACACGTTCATGTAACACGTGCCAAGCCATGCAGACTCCGATACAGGGTGGATCAGAATTAAAATCGTATTTTCAGGGAAAAACTCTGTCGAAGCTATCTCTCGCGTTCATAGAAAACTTTAACGAACGATATCTTCTTTCTCGTCTTGAAACTTTCAGAACTTTCATTTGCGTATTTTCACTCATACGGTTTTTCTTTGTATATTTAATTTATAAATTTATCTACTTTGATATTAATTCAATATCTAAATATATATCAACGATGAGAATTAGACGATTAATTAGACGATTCTTAGAATCTTCAAACTCTCTTTAAAACTTCATTTGTGGAAAATTAGTATCATTAAATTATGTATATAATAGAACAGAATGATGAGCACAAAATCAAATGTAAAATCTTCGATATCTAACACACGATTGCAATAACGTAACATTACTCTTACATTAGAATTTTCCTTCCTCTACGATTAATATTAATTCATTCGATTCGTATGCGCATATTTCACATCCACTTTATAATTCTAACAGAAATTCGAAATATTCTTTCAGAATAAACAATGAACGCGCGATTTTACCGTTTGTATTTCAGAAATTAGTAAACCAAATTGCGCGTCCATGTGTTGGCGTTCCATCAAACAAAACATACATATATTTGTACAACAGCGATTGCATAATGCTGCAGAATCAGGGCTTCAAAACAGTTATATCGATATCGGTCCCTTGAAACCTCTATGAAGAACCGATGTTCTTAATAAGATGTTACGAAGGACCGAAATTCTATTAACATCGATATCGATCCACATCGGTCCTAGAATCGTTGGTTTTCCGGTCCTAACTCCATTTTAACTTTTAATTCTTTTACAATTAACAATTTTTACTTTCATTTTCTAACTTTGTCGTGTTTAAACGGATTAATAATGTATCATCTTGCAAGTAGAACGAGTCCGTATGTGGTCAGATATCTGCAAATAGTACGAGCCAACGTTTGTTGAGACGTAACAAATTAAATTAAAATACCAAGCATCTTGGTATCTTCAAGCCTTGATCCATAGAGATTATTATATTTTTAAATAATTGTAAAATTTCTCAAGAAAATGATTAGCTCTGCAAATTTGTGTTAATTTTAAGAATGAAAAATGTGTTACTCTAACTTTATTGATAAGCTTACTTAATTGAAGGATTTCGATGAACGAAAGATGGAATACATTTGTATTATAATGATTGAAATATTTATGTTTCGATAGATTAATTATTTGCAATCGATCTAATATCATAGTCTAATATCCATGTATAATACACTACGTGACACTAATTATCGAACGTTTCATTAATTAATTAACATTAATTTGAAATATTAATTTCACATACATTAACAACTTAACTCTGACATTATTTGATCGTGATTGACACAGTTTGAATTAGATTTAATTCAGATTACTTTATTTAAAGAAGAATAAAGTTTACTACGTAGTTGTTTCAGACTGCTATTTTTCACACCACAAATTAAGTCACACAGACATTTTGTGACATATGAAACACGATTCGTAGATTAAAATGAAATGTTTCAAGATAAATTTGTAATTCTTGCAACTCGTTCGCGACTAATAATATAAATTGAGGGTTAATATCTAAATCTGGTCGAGAATTTGTCGAGACTTTAATTAAAAGAATTTTCATAAGAGTATTTCAAAAGAATATAAATTTAAGTATCATCAAATTACAAGTTTCAAGAAATTTCTACCACGCTGGAAGAAACCATGATTCCAAAAATTTCTCTTCCTCTCTCACCAATTCTCTCAATCCCCGAAATCGCATCAGGGGATTCCTAGCCACCCTGTATAAAGTGAGGGATCTCCTTAAGTGCACTTCGACAACCGAACCTAGAGAGACGTGTAGACGTGCAGACGTGTAGACGTGGAGGCGCGTAGAAAGGCGTAAAGTGGCGGTGTTGTTGCACGAGATTTTTGTGGTCGCGTGAGCCGTTGCATGACGTCCGTATTGCACACGGCATGTCATCGTCCTTCTCTCACCAACTACGACCTTCTCTCTCTCTCTCTCTCTCTCCCTCCTATCGTAGGACCGACATTAACTCGACGATTTCTGACCGCTTCTTGGAATTATGCCGTTTTTCGGGCTAACGACGCCAACCCCTTTGGATGAATTTAATAACGCACGCGTCACGCGCTCGATAGCATCTCGATCGATCCCTCGCCGTGGCCTGTCGTTTTTATTTCAGAATTTCGCGAGTTGCCAAAACAAACACGACGACGTTTTCACGTGATTCGTGAAGAGAAACACGTGACATTATAAGCGATTGAGATTAAGCAAGAAGATAGATGTATGTACGCGATGTGCTACACTTGTGCTGGGGTACCAACAGTTGACCAGGTTATGAGAAATCTCTTTTTCTGCTTGTCACTCGGGTTTTTCTGAACATACATGTGTGAATTATCGATGAACACTTGGCAAGAAACATTAAATGTTATGAATTAGTGAAAATTGCGGCAGAAAAAGTGGAACACGCTACGAGAATACGTAAATATCTCTTTACTTTTAATAGAATGTAATTTAGTTGGAAAATCGTAAGTAAAAATATCCGGAATAATTTTTTATTCTCCGTTCTAGCTATCATGGAATATTACGATCAAATAAAATACTAAAAATTAACATGTTATAAGATGATTTTATGCAGTTACGATCGAAATTTTCGCTGACAGTAAAATTACGGATTACACTTGCAAATCACCGAGTGAAATTTGATTTTATAATGAAGAAATTGATTAATTAAGAAGAATCGGTAAGTTTTCCACCCATCGACGTGGAATTATAATATTCTGCATTATTTATGGAATTTATGGGAAATCGGAGAAATTAATATTAAATCGTCATCGCTTAGAAATTAATTACAATGCAATACAAAAATAAAACGCCACGTATAAATTAAACGTATCAATTCAATTCGTTATTATCACTTTACTATTTCAAAAATTTCTAGTTTTAGACATTTCTACTTTTAGAAACATATTACTTTAAATATTACTTTAAATCGAAATCGTCTATTTACTTTGCAATTATGTATTATCATAATGAATTAAATGGACACAAGTGTTTTCTCTCGTAATAAACGAAACGATTTCATATTTTTAATACTCCAGAGCACAGTAACAGAGGTAAAACTACTCACTGAATGAATTTCCCCGTTACATGTCCTGGAAAGGCGATCATTCGTGAACCGTTTGGGAATTAATGCGGGCAATTCCGCTGAAACTTATTTTTATCGAACGTTCCAGGCGCAAAGATTCCGCGTGAAAGTGCTGAAATTTCTGCAATTGAGGCTCTCGCAAATCGAATCAATCAACTCTTTTCTTTTTTGCAAATTTTTCAATTTCAATATCCAGATGTGAATCCGAATTCGAAAGAATAAGGACTTGTAAAACCGTCGTTTCTTCTACATTTTAACTCATAAATCATCACTATCTCAGAAAAATTGTGTTACAAAACATATCTGCTAATAATGAAATAAACATCCTTCCAAAAAATGTTATACACGAATTTTCACTAAGAAACTCGAATGATTCTGAATGTTTCTGAATGCTCGACCATTTCACATGGTACAACTTAATGATATGATCCATTATCACATTCTACAATGTTTGGTTTAAAATCCAATATTGCTACAAAAAAAAAAAAAAAAGAAAAGAAAAGAAAAGAAAAGAAAAGAAAACACATCTCGAGCCCGTCGATATCGATATCGTTATCGCTGATTACGCGAAACATTCAAACGGACGATCCGCCCGCGGATTAAGGGTTGCCGGTACATGTACGTGTATGTATGTACCTCGTAAAACTTTCGAACATATTACGTGCGACTACGTAACATCGAACACGATCCTCCAGGTGGAGTACATGGAATTAAAGTAATCCAGGATGATTCGACGAGAGAGTCGGCGCTATCATATGTCAGGTGTACGTGTACACCTGGCCTTCTGCGAAGGACTGGCTGCGAACTAGCCTAGTTTACAGACACTTGTGCGCGCGGGCATGCGTCGAACGCGGCTGCATGACTAATGGAAGTATGTGATTAAAACTTTCGTCGCAATTTCTAGCACGTAAAACTTCCGCCAGCCAAAGCAGTAGGAAAATTTAAACACGTATATGTACACGCCAGAGTGGTATTCGGTACCTCGCGGTATTAAGTATTTTGAATTGTACTTAACAATTGTACATTTCTTTGTTCCAACGTGCTTCCAATATTCACTTGACAACTGACGAAAGAGAGCGTTACGGAAAAATTATCTACAATGCGTTTGCTTTGATTTAGATAATTTTAGAATTTGAAGGAATATTTGGTGTGACAAAGTTTGGATCTAAAATGTGCACGCTGTGTATATCGAATGAAATATATATATGTTGTACACTGTGTGTGCATTTAATTAAAATGAAATGCGTAGGTTAAACGTGTACAATGAATTACAATGAGATGTATACGTTGTAATTGTATATTTAACTATAATGAAACGTACGTACATGTTGTGTAGAACTTGAGCACAATGAGCTATAACGAAATGTATACATTGAACTTGTACGTTGAACTACGACGAAATACGCTGTATATATTGAATCTGTACATTGCGCTATGTACTATAGTGACCTGTAAGTACTGTAAGTAAGTTGTACTGTGTATAAGTACTTACAAGTTATACGGTACCTTACAGAGTACTTTATAGGTTATACACATTGATTTACAGTGTACATACTGTGTACAGTGTATATCAAGTACACGTACATAGAATATATACATAGTATACATTGAACTTGCACGTTGTACTTTATTTTGCATAAAATGAGCAGAGAAGTAATTCAGAAGTAATTCATTGCAATATTTCTTTTTATATCTGAAAATAATGAAACGAAATGTTAGATATTAAATTTGTAAATACACGTTGGACTTGATTCAATCCATGGTATGTATATGTGTGTGTGTGTGTGTGTGTGCACATGTGTGCTCTTCTATTCGTGGGAAATTGTATAATAGTTTGATGGTAAGTCGAGCGACGAAACACGTTCACGAGGATTGCTCCAATTGCCCTTTTCGCTCCGCTGGTTTTAAATTCAGCCCCGTAAAAATGCTACGGGATAATTAGAAGCGTTTTTTTCGCTTCTTCTTCAGCTTTTGCGCGACACGGGCATTCGGTGTTCCTCGCCGGAAATATTTCACGCATCGTATTTCCTCACGAAATATTTCGAGACATCGCTGCGCCGTGTTCAATTAGTTATTATTATATATCTGGACTGGACTGTTTCTGACGCTGACTAAATCGGATGGGATGCTTTTAGAGGAATAATTTCGATTGATCGACTATGTAACTAATTTGCTGTTGATCCAATTTTTATTATCCATTGTCTCATTTTATTACGCGTTAAATAGATTTACTCTGTTAGAAAGTAATTTAACAATTCAATAAATGGTGAGAAATACCATCCAAATTAGAGTGTAAATTCTTTAAACATTGTGAAATCTTGGAACCTGAATAGAAGAAATAGTAATAACAAAGGTGATTAGCAAATTGTTGGAATTCCTTTTTGTGATCATATTGTTAAACAGTCAAAATTTAGTAACGTTGATTGAAAATTACCTACACAAAACGGGATGCATCGATTTGCATCGTGAGAATTCATTCAACGTTACAAATGTAATACTTGATAATTGTGTTACGGCTGGAATAATTTTTAATTTTTCCATTTTCATCGAAAACGGGAGAACTTCGCCGAGACGAGAACCGCCTTGAACGTTATCGTAAATAAAAGTTCACCGCAGCGCGTCTCTTTTGAATGAAACTCGCAACTAAGTTAAACAAGTGCGTAGAATTAAACGTTCCGTTATTACTTGGGTAGCGGGCGAGGAGCAGGAAAATTACATTGTTTATAATAAGGTTGCGACGCAACGTTGCTGTTACAGAAAATTCATACGTGGTGAAATTTCAGCCAGGATAACCATTAAAGGTTCAACTGTTCGAAAAAGCTAGATCCACGATACCGGAGCCCTTAGACGCCGAGATATCTCGAATATTCCTAAAACGAGAGATTTTATCTTTCAGTGGAGTGAACGCTACAGGTAACAATGCGCCCGTTCTCCGCTTATAATTAATCTCGGCTACAGGAAATTAATGTTTTATACAGCGTGACAACGGTTCAAAATGCTTCGGTCAATTTTCGAACGCGCGGCGGTCGTGCAACGCGTCGGCTCCGACGACGGAGGAAACCGGTGAATTGCTCTCGCAATTTTTCCTCGATACCGCGCGGCACTTAACGGTGACAGAAGTCGAAATTGTCGGGAAACACGAACAGCAATTAATTTGCTACAGAGGGGGCCCAGGCGTGTACGTACGTGTCGCGTACGCGCGTTTAATTGCTTTGAAATACAAATTCCGCGCCTCGAGCCGGGCGCGGCGCGCGCTTACAAAAATGAAACGGGATGGCGCGAGGTATTTCGCGCGGTGTCATTGCAATTACTGCTTTTCGGCCGGTACTTTTTCTCCGTTCTACACGTTCCGTTCTCGTCTAATTTTCTCAAGCTTTTTCCCCAGGCCGTTCGAGAAAATAATGAACCGCTTCCCACCTCCGGCTCTCTCGTTTTTTTTTTTTTCCTAGCGTGTCACCTCAACCGGAAATAATAGTCCTCAAGGATGCGACACGATCCTCAAAGCTACGTTAAAGAGTCTACGCGACGTAGCGCGATACCCTTTACCGTGACAACGAAAACTCGTCGAATTTTCAGTGCGGATTCATGAATTTACAGAGACAGAGTTTGAGAGAGAGAGAGAGAGAGAGAGAGAGAGAGAGAGAGAGAAAGATAATACATATTGTTGCTGTTTGAAATTCGCGAAAAGGTATTGTACTGTATTCTTGTTGTCATTCATCCACAATTAAATTATATTATTCTCGTTGTCGTTATTATTATCGTTAATCCGCAATTAAATCATTCTGCCCTTGTTACAATTTGTTATTGTTATCGTTCATCCGCGATCGAAGACAAGATTTTGTTTGTATTATAATTTGTTCTTATTATTATTATTATTATTATTATTTGTCCGCGATTAAATCATTCTGTTCTTCTATGCAATCCAATTGGCGCGAAGATAAAAGAAACAAAACGAATCGTCGACGTGGGAGTCGGTGCACACGAATTACGAGAAAAAACGAAACACGAAAGAAGATAGAGCATAAAGGAAGGAAATGTTTTGTGTGTTTGATTTCCTTGATGTACGACATAAATTTTTCTCTCTATGTTTCTATATACGTTTAGATAGTCATTGTATCATAAAATAAAATAAAAGATAAGTCATTGTCGTTTAAAATATTTGGAGCAAAGCATATGACGAAGAATATTTAGTAAAAGAAACAGGATTTAGTTTCTATTTTTTTCTTTTTTTTTTTAATCATATCGATAAAAATATGAATTTGCATCAACATTCGCAGTTAATGACAATAATAATAAATAACGGTTCTGTAAAAATTTCGCTGCAAGTAGAATGAAATGACAAAAGTCTTTACATCCTACTGCAAGATTCTACCATGTACGAAATTTCATCAAACGAAACGCAAACTTCCAATCAAGGAATACATCCCGCCAACTAAATTCTCGTCTGAGTGTCAATCAATTTTCATGTAACCGCAGACCAAACTGGAACGATATTCCTTCGGTTGTCCAATAATGTTCAGTCAAGGTAATATTTATTCAAACCTCGAACGAGTTTCATATTTTAAACAAACAACGTTCCAAATATCTTATGCAACGTACAGAATAATTATATCGTGATTTATTAGTAAAATAAATCGGATGGTTTTATTTAATTGAAATATAAAATGAGGAGAAATTTGTTGTTTGCATATTTATTACTTCTTCTCTAACGATTTCAAGCAAGACTTTTATTTTTTATAATCAAAGAAATGTCATTAAATGAAAATGTCGGAAAATTTGCATCGAGCGAAAATAAAATTGTATTGATGCTTCGTCAAATTAACAGGCCATGCTCTATTAACATTATGATCTTTCGAATAAAAGAAGAATAAAAGGAATATTTTTCGAATTATCGTATATAGTTTGTCAATTAAAAAATTATATTTATCAGTAAGAAACATACTTTCGCTGAGTCACCGTTAAGACAGTTCGATAAGAAAGCAAGTTGTGAATATTAATCCTCAAATAATATAGTTGTATATGATAATAATTCGATAATAATTCAATACTTATTTTTAAATTTCGCAAAAATAATTTTCCTCCTTTTAACGAAATTTCATTATAAATACGTTTTTCAAGTTGTGATTTTAATGGATTCTAGGTTGAAATAGAATAAAAATATTCTCTCAGAGTATTGCACAATTCTTTCTTACCCCTCGCGTAAATGGAAACAGTATTTTAATAGAAAGTTATTCATAAAATCTTATTTTCTAAGAAACATGACTGCTATATACGAGTAAAAGAAACGTCTTTTAACATAAAGTACACTTGCCAACGTGAGCTGGAAAATTAAAACGTTTTCCTTTCTGTTATTTCGTCACATAATTTTCGCACTGCTCAAAGAAGCGAAACTCTACGTTTGATGTCTTTAAAAAACGACGTGTGAAATGAAATCTCCGAGTATAATAATTTCTGTACATTTCTGCTGTTTTTTACTTACTGTTACTTACGGAGGAACAAAAAAGTAAATAATTGTAAAAGAAGAACGAGCAAAAACATGAGTGAAAGACTCGAGATATTTGTTATCTCAATAGCTATGTATATATTATTTAATAGTGTCCAATAGTATTTAATAATTTCTAATCTACTATATGTGTATTTATAACGTGTAACTCCTTATTAATTGATAACAACTTTCAATAAAAGGGGATTGCATTTTATACACCACGAATGAAGATCTCTATGGCGACCTTCATCAGTCATTATAACCGTTTGAAGCTGCGATAGATCGCAAAAGCTTCAGACGATTCTAGTTAGCAAACACAAAGCAGACGTCGAACTGTGAGCAATCAAACGGGGAATACGAGAGACGCTTCGTTAAACACACTTTCTGGTTCGGATGAAATTAATGAACCTTAAAAATAATCTTCCTGCCGATGCGAATTGATCTTGGGTGAGTTAATAAGCGTTCGATAATTTTTGTACGTAACCAAACGTCCTCCTCCTGACACTTTCAACATTCTATTCAATTTTAGACATTAGACTAACGTGTCAAACTTTTGCTTCGGTATTACATTTGTGGTACACACAAACTATGACTTCAACGCGAAAGAAAATTTGTAGTTCTATTTCGAATACGAGTTTGCAAACCAATCGTAATTTGTCAAGGAATTTATCTACACTTTGGGAAATTCTTTTACATTTCATAAAAATCCACACAATGTGTATAATACATATATACAGAGTACTTGTTACAATGTTTAATAAAAGTGAATATTTAGATTCCATTTCTTCAGTTGTGTTCATAAGAATGTAAAATTATACAAACATCCGCAATTTGTCAATTATTTTAATTATTAATTTCACCAACTGTAAAAGTCTTCTCTTTTACAGTTTCAACGAATACTAAAATTATTTAACAACAGATCCTATTGAAATACTTGTGGGAAGGCTTGAAACCTATTGCACGATGCTACATCGATTAAATAATAGTCGATCGATAGCACCATGATTATGCGGCTACGTTATAGCCACTGTTTACGAATGTATACCTACTCAGACATCGATCGTTAATTCACCGAGAAATAATTTGACAAGGTATTCGACGTATTCAAGTTTCTGCATTGCAAACAGCTACTCTGTAATGAACATTTTTGCACGTAGATGATGTTGTTTCGTTCGAAAATTTACTGATAAATGACCTACGATAATATTTCTGCGAACAGCTGAATTTATTTCAGCGTTAAGCTTAGCAACTAACGCGTCAATATATCAACACCAATTTATACGAATTTTTAGCTGAGAAATAAAAAGGAATACTTTCTTAAATTCTCTTTATTGCGCAATTTTTTAAATTTGTTCTTTTGTTATCGAAGCAACTACCATTGCTCAAAGTAATTGTGCCAATTCTAATTACGTCCGTTGCATTTTTTTGCCTTCAATCATTTTTACTATTGGAATCGTTTAGGATGAGATGACGTTCCAACTAGTTGACAACAATGAATTACATTGTTTCGCCAATTAGGTAAATAATTGTGCAAATAGAACGTGTAACTGTGAATCGCTCGAAAGAGAATATCGTTCGAAAAGAGATCCGGTAACACCGTGAAACTTGTATTACGACTTTTGAGCGGTGATGTATGACGAGCGGAACGATGTATGCATGTGCGCGTGAGATTGCTTCGTTAGGCGCTTCCCGGTCCGAATCGAAATACATAATTACCTTTTTGCCCAGACAAATAGAGTATAAGCGAATTAACAATGCCGGTTACAGACGGCCATCTGCATCGATGCGCGCACGGGACAGAGAAATGAAAAAGGAAAGAGGAAAAAAAAGTTTCGAAGCGCGTGATCGAACAAAACGACTCGCAATTTTCTCTGTGCCCCTCCCGGAAACTCAAATCGCAAGGGAGGAAAGGAAGCGTTTGAGTTTCGACGGTATAATTGCTAAATTGATCGCGTGTAGAAAGCGTGAAACGAAACCTTTGGTCGCGACGCGAAACGCGATAGATCCGTTAAGAATTCTTTGAGCCGAGTTAATTAAGTTCGAAACAGAGGCTGCTTTGTGTATGTATCGACCAAGAATTTCGCCAAACGTTAGAAAAATTTCTAATTAATAGAAGACTCTTTGAGATATTGGCGATTGTGCGACTGAACGGAGTTACTTGTAAAAATATATAGCTTGTTGCACGTTGCTGTAATTGCCATTCTTTCCTCCATTAAAAAAAAAAAAAAAGAGAGAGAGAGAGAGAGAGATAATTACTTTTTTATTATTAAAATCTTATAAACAAATATTGGAGAATAATAAATGACAATATGCAATCGAAATATTTAATACGTTCTCAGAATTTAAAAGTATCTTGCGAGAAATTCTGATTGGGAAATCATTTTACAAAATTGGGAATATGCTGGAATGTAAACTGGTTTTTGATATATCTTTCGAGGTGGTAATAACAGAATTTTAGCAATTTTATAGAATGACTTTGAATGATTTTCTATTCTTCCTACTCCAATCTCTTAATTTTTTCCTATTCCTTGTATTTGTATTTCTTCGACATAAATTTTCATAAAATTGTACGTTTATCAAATACGAGGATATTTCGTGCATAATTTGGCTGCTCCTTTCATATAACGATAATACACAATTACATGTAACGATAATAAAAATTACATATTTCGTGCCAGTGCATTAACAACAGCAGAATTAACAACGTGAAATATTTGCTTAAATATATCTCATATATGCATAAATGACTACAATTAAAATGAACGATGGAGATAAATAATCGATAATAGCCAATATTAATTTCGACACAGACATTTGCATATTCCCAATAATTTTGCCAAAACGTCTAACGATTCGAAACAAAATTCCAAAATAGTTTCAAAATCCAAAGTTCCAAATTAAGCGATATATGTATTACGAATGTCGGGCATTCTAACAACGTAAAATTATTTTTACACGTCCACGTACCACTTTCGTGTCAAGCGTATTCGTAACGGAAGATTAAGAGGACGCAGAGGATTAATAAATAATCAAATCGAGAGCACTTGAACAATTCTCGCCTGATCGAATCTACGTGAAAATCTTCAGGTTGTTAACGGCTGGAATTAATAAACAAGATTAGGTAGATGGAAACGCAACTGTAGCCCGTGGCCAGGCGCACTTCCTCACGATTATTACCGAGATTAATTTCCCAGGACTTATCTAGTTTAACTTCAAGCGCTTCTTACTTTCGCCGGTGACTCGCAGCAATCGCTAAATACCGAAAGTGAGTAGTATCAGTTAATCAGCGTGATAAAATGGCGCTAGCTATTAAACACGGCGCGGGAAGATGAACTCCACGAAATTTGAATAACCTCGTCAACCTTCTTATGAAACTTGAAATTTTGCTACCAAATTACACGATATAAATATTTGACGAAACGACGTTTCGATTCTGTTTCGATTGTTTTCGAAAATTCTGAAACATTCGGAAATTATTATTATTATCGTGCGTTTGGAAGCAGAATTTATTACGTGGTACAATGATTAGATTTCGTAATATAGATTTAACTAACATCGATGATATTCTTTCGTGTGTGTTATTTTATTTAGATAAAGCCCCAAACTATTTTTGTAATTATTATTTATCGTTATTTCTTCCAAAATTCATCGTGCAACAACTTAATCGTAACAAAGCCAAATTTTATTTTTAAATTTCAATTTTTCAATTTTACGTGTTTTAAGCGTAAAATTGAACAGAATACACATATTTAGTACGTATTTATGCATCTGCATCATCATATGTATTTATTTGCACGTGTTATACGCATAATACGTACATACGTATTGATAATATAAGTAAATAATATATTGTATTATTTATGAGATTCGTCCCGGCGAATTAAGCAATTGCGCAGTGGCGCTGCAACCTCGATAAACTTGCCAAGTTGAAATGTTGTCGAGGAAACACAATGTTCCTTGTTCGGCATAGGTATTCCCCCTGATTTTCCTTTTCTCGATTTCGATTCGTAAGTTTCGCTTTTAGTTCGTTCGCCGGCAACTTCTGGCATCACCAGATTCCCGTGCAACTATTTTCCAATTTCAAGTGTCCTTCGCGAAATTTCAATTAGATTTTCCGATTTTATTCGGAATTCCTGCTAAACAATTCCTCTCGACCGTGATACTGTCACAGCTCTACTACCGATTCTAATACATGTATAGCCGCCGGTATCGAACTGTCGTAATACGAAACTGAATAGGAATATTATGATTTCTCGGTAAGAAGTATGGAAGCCAGTTAATTATAGTCGGGACGACCTAGATCATCTTCTTGGAATGTAACCTACTGGATTCCCACGTAAACGTAACAGTTGACAGTTCTCGACCCAGCTTCGTAAATGTAGGATACATGCATGACAATCAAATTCACAACGTGTCGCATCTGTTTTTCACCATCAGTCAGCAAATGAGTATACGCTTTTGGTTCTCGTAACTGAACGTCATCGAACGTTGGTGATGGAGTCGCCGAAGTGAATTGAATGTAAATTAGTCCCCGATGTAATATTAATTGAATTAATTTGTAAAACGTAACATAAATTATTACAGTCATCTGTAACCCCAGGATACCACTTGAGGATACCACTCGATCTCTACAGCATCTTTTTAGTTATTTCTGAGTTTGTCTATTTAAAGTTTAATTACTTTTTTTTAAATCGTAATTTCATGTTTTTTTATACGAAAGAAGGTTTTTTTTAAAAGACTTTGCAAATACTAACGTCGAAAAAATTGAAAAATTAGTTAAAATTTAAAATCATAGATTAAAACAGGAACTCATAGAATGGAGTATCAAAAAATTTCGTTTCACAGAGCTATCGATGTTTCAACAAGGATGGATGAATAAGAGTATTCGTAAAATTCTACTTGTAAAGCGTTTTCCGATTTATTTCTAATGATAATTAGTTCCTGTATAACATCTTTGCTTCAATAGGCAAATATATTTCTTTACTTTCTAATTTTCTAAAATTCTTTCTAATTTATCTCAAATACGTTTCTAGTATCTTCATCTCAAATCGATTCGTCGTCCGCTACAATTCGATCAACGAGCAATTTCTACTATTGTACGATTTCTGATATTGTACGATTATTAATGAATCAGCTTTGTACGCGGATTTCATAATTTTGAACGCTTGAATCGTAATATAAACGTTCGTGTGAGTAGAAATTTCAATCCCTTACTTCGCACGACGAACAAATGGTAATGACTGAGTACACTTGCGTCAAATCTCACATTGCTAAATCGCAGACAGTCTGCGAATAGATGGTAGAATATTTAGTAGAGCTCATTATCGCCTCGGCCAAACAGAAAAATCGTCGAGATTATGGGAGAGTGAAATTGATCAGCCGGAAAATGCTCCGTGAATATCAGGGGTGAATTAGAGGATCATGCTGGATAATAAATTTAGTAAATTTAATAAATTTAACTCGAGTTTAAAATAAATAAATGACCGCACTCTGCTCGATTTCATGCATGTAAGTAACAATTTACTTAATTAAATTTATCTGAGAATTCACTTAGAAATTTTGGACACGAGAAGAATTAAAATGCAAGGCTCACGTCGGAGTTAAGAATTGGAATAAAATTTCAGTCGACCTTTCATTTTCTCTCCAATTAATTTATTTTATAATCGAACGAGATCGAACGATTGTTTCTAATTAAACAAACAATTCTTCTATCTTCGAACCCTTCTTAACAGAAGAGAATTTTACACAGCGTGAAACGACGATATAATTTATCTTTATAGCGATAATTTGTCCCGCACCTGCATTTTCGATTAATCGGTAATTTGAGGAGAAAGCAATGTCTGCTCATTTCTTAAGCGATTTCCAATGAACGAATCGATTACCTTAATCTCGGCTAGAATTCAATCGTAGAGCTTGTACAAACTGTACGATTGGTGCCGTAACTTTAGAAAGACCGCAAATGAAGTAGAAACTTCTTAACAAAATACGATCGCAATCAAGACGATAAACCGCGTCGTGTTTCTAACTTGGAAAGTGTAACACTTTTCTGGTGCAAATCCATACTTGTTCATTGTTATCGCGTTCTTGATTCTTGTGTCTTGTACCCTTTTTCACAGGATAATTTTTGAAATAACGAATCGAGATGTACGCGTATCTTTACAGTATATCGAAAAGTTAAATTTAATACGTTACATTGATTGTAACGAAACGTACCACGAAACGATATAAATTTTCAATTTTTCTGATCGTAATTTAACCTTATCGTGCGAAAAAAGATACACGTAAACTATACGAAAATCGTTATTCTGTTATAGATTTATTATATTTGTTCGAGAGTGTTCCTTTAGAAATATATTTATATCTTTTTGAAACATTTGTATCGCCAGCTATGAGAAGTTATCTTACAATTAAATAAAAGTTGCTTGAAAGTACAAATTGTTTTGTCACATTTGTACAAAATACCCGTTTAATGTTTATAAAATATAAACTATAAAAGTGCAATGAAAGTATATATCTTATTTGAATCGTTCCAAGATATTTCTAGGAATTAAAACCAGTGGTCATTGTGACAGCAATTAACCGCGTTTCTCACGCGTAGTTCTCGTCCCCTCTCGACGTCCAGCACTCCTATTTCAAATCCAAAAATCCTTCGCCCTTGGACTACTGAACCTACCAGAGAACTCGGTCGTGCGATCACGGTAACCAGAGAAATCCGTCCTTAACGGAACGCGATGATAATCAGGGCGAGCGCGTCGATGAGCGACGCGGCGCGCTAGCACGTGCTAGCCGATAAAAATCCAGTGACTCGGTCGTCGCGGTGGTCGCCGTCGTTGGAGGGTTAAAATCAAAAGGCATGCGCTGGCAATCGGAGCACAAAGTGTGCCATTGAGATTTGTAACGCCTGACGGCGCAGCCAGACACGTCGAGGGCGCTGCCGCGGTAGCCTCTTTCCCACTTGCTCACTCACCCCCTTCGCCCCTTCCAGTTTTTCCACCCACTCTCGCGCTCTTTCTCTCCTCTTGCATCTCTAATACCTCGAATCCAGCAACGTGTACACCACGGCAACCACCAAACCCGAGCCGAGCCAAGCCGAGCCGAGCCGAGCCAAGCCAGTGACTCCATAAATATGCATTCCATTTAATGAGACCAGGCACCACAGCACGTGGAAGCACAGTTTCGTAGGCGGATGCAGTTACGTTCCGCGGATACGCGGGCGTGCACACGGGGACGCGGCATAAAGCCATTGAATTCGCGCATCGTGGCATGCGCGCATTGTTGCGCCACTGCGCGAGCGTAACGCTCGAGTGTCTTGAGTGTCATCGAGATCTTTCTGTCTGGCGAGCGGGGGGCGGCGGCGGAGGCGGCCACGTGCGAGAGGCGACTCGCGCGACCGCCAACGATCATCATTCAGCTCTAGTGCTCTATTACAAGGAAAAGACCCATTGTGACGTTTTCCCTGTTACAATTCCGAACTTCCGTCGCGTTCGCGCGAGTCTCGTACTCGCCGCCTGCTGCGCCAGTCTCATTCCCTAAATTTCCGCGCGCGCGGTGCAGCTTGGCGGCGAGGGTGAGCCAAGAGGGAAGTTATCACGCGTGCACGCCGCGGATCCCTTTGTACGGGGACAGCGAGTTTTTAAACTCGCTGCCTGGAAATGCTCCTTTCGAGGGAAAGCCAGGACGAGAATTCAAAGACGAACGGAATTCTTTTGGTTTTCCCTGCGTCACTCAGCTTTCGAAGTATGCCGTCGTGATTTTTTTATTTTTCGGGAATGAAAATCACTTCTTCTTTCTTCTTCGCTTTCTTTCAATTTCTTTTGTAAGCAATTTCGAAAGTTCAATATGCTGTTAATCGATCTTGAATCGTTGTCGAATTTTTTTCAGTGATGACGAAAGTTTGTGTAACACGACCAAGTGTATAATAGTTTTTCAAATTATTCGTGACTTATTCCGATTTCAATGTTTATCCTAATTATATTCCCTATTAATATCGATTGATTACAATTAATTGAATATATCAAACATTAGTAAACATAAAATTTTTTTTAGACGTTACTCGCGAAATATTCCTTTGATACAAATGAGTTGAGGAGTTAAATATAACAGGTAAAAAAACTTGTACGATTCGTCTCACTGAAAGGCCCAGAAGCAACCGTTCTGACAAATTACAGGCGCGATCGCTCAGTACACGCCACTCCTACTCGAGGTCTACCCTACGCCCCCTCACGAGTCACGTGACCTAAATCAACCAATCGCTAATTTTCGTTGCATTAGCGTTGCTGACCCTGAAGTGGGAAGAAATCTGTTTTAAATTGTGTTTCATTTAGTTACTAAAATAGAAATATAGAAGTCATTTTATACACATGGTGGTTAAATACAGGTGGTTAGATATAGGTAAACTGGTTCAATGTCTGTCTGCAAATGACCGCGATTCATTAATTTATTTATTTGTACTACTAATTGTAAAATTGAAAAAAAGGAATATTTTTTATCAATTCACAGAATGATGATAAGTACAATTTTTTGCGATTGATCTAGATTGATCTATTATAATGAGAATTTTAGTCACATTTGTGCAATAATAATTTCTTTGGTTAGTGATGTCCCTGTGTCTATAATAAACGAGGAAAATTATATTATATAGTGAGAAAAATATATTTAAAATGTATCTAATAGATTTATTTTGACATGGCTGTTATTCTCGGACACGGGGATTTTAATGGATTCAGGTATTTAAATATTTTATCATATTAGAATTTACGAGTAAACATTTCTCTATTTATATACGCTCGTTACTATGCATATTTTATTAGATCCTTGAATAGTGGTATTAAATACGTCTCTTGTCATTTTTGTAAAATTCCACGAGTTTGTCAGCTATTTTTAAAGGAGTTTGTATCGTTAAATCTAGCAGCTCAGCTTCCTTTTCACGAAGGTGTGTTATTTTAGAATACTTTGTCTCAGCCACCAAATCGTATAAGAAGCTAACAAAAATTGCGTTTACATTTAAAAATGAAATATTTCTCACACGTAGTAAAGTTATTACAAGATTAAAATATTTCATATATCTTCTCAAATGAATTTATTAACACATTCTGTATCGCGTATTAATATGTTAGTATAAAGTACTAATATGCACTCGAAAATGGTCTGAGCGTACTGAGACGTTGCACCCGGTGCAATTCAAATTTAACTTCCATAACAGAGGTATTCTTCGATCGATCTTCAAAAAACATTCGTTGAAACCCGATAAATGTACAGTAATCAGGCCGAACGATGAATTTCAGTTTAAATTTCAACAATCAAAGGAAATTTTGATGCAAAGTGTAAGTGTTGCAGTAATCCCGATAGAGCCGCAAGCGGCTAATAAAATAACAAAGTAGGGTGAAAACGTAGGGTGAAAACGTAGGGTGAAAACGTAGGGTGAAAACGTAGTTCTGCGGGTTCGATTTGTTTGTTTTTTTGGCACGTACGTACACGTTTATTTGGACAAGAATCGTATATCCGGCGCGTAAAACTAACGATAAAATAACAAACTTCGTAACGCGGCGTAACGTTTGATTACAATTCTGTTGACTCGCATTTTCCTACAGGCATGCGAGCGTTTCGCATTGGCACCGGGTATAATAGGAACCAATAATCTGACATAATTAACGCGTGAAGAATACAAAGACTCGGCCCCAGCTATGTCCAATTAAAATGATTCCACACTCGATATAATTAGTATACCGTTCAATGGGAACGCCACTTAATATTCTGTGTGCCTTTACGCGATACTGGAATGATGTGAAAAGTGGCATTCCACCATTCCGTCAAGCTGAAATCCCTTCGAGTGCCATTCACGAGTGCCTCCGATTGTCGAAAGAACGCGCAGAATAACAAGGATTGATTTTAATTATGAGTTTCTACTTTAACCTGCTATCGATGCGTTCGAAAGAAACGTTCCGTTAAATTTGCATTCCACAAATTTTTGTATTCCTAAAGTTCCTATGAATGCATAAACGTTTATACTCTACTCATAACTGAACAATGTCAATTGAAGATTGACAAAATTTTATCAAGAACCCGATTCGGAAAACATTTTAAATATAAATGTTATGTTTTCACTGAAAAGTTCAAGAGATTTCTTTCGAATTCGAAAATGTGAGGTTTCATGAAGTTTCGAGTTATTGTTGCTATACTGTGACGGACGGTTTCATTAATTACTTGGTAATGAAGTTTCTTTAAAACAACAGAAGACAATCGTCCGATGATAATGGCTAACTTAACTGTTTCTAGCTCGTTATAATCTTACGCTGTCTTCGTTTTTGTTAGAGCTTATATATATCGTTTATAAAGTAAAATAAGACAGCAGGAGTACAGCACGTCAACTTTAAGAATTTTAATAAAACTTAAGGAGGTTCTATAAGTTTTCCATAAAGAATCCTCACGAGAAATCTATATTTTCTTCTTGGAAGAATGTATTTTGTTCTTTTCTGACTGGCCTCGGTCAACTGGCAACAGCCAAAGAACGTTAAAAGATTGATATTTTAATGGAATATGTAAATAAAATGCCACGAATAAAAACGTCTATATCGTGTATCGTACCTAGTGGAATTTATAGAGTGTTTAAAAGTTATACCAAAACCGTAAACTAGAATAGTCATCTAAATCTGACTTTCGTTAATTCATTTTATCATTTTGTAATATATATATATATATATCTTGTTTAAACATTTCATGTTTATGTTTAAATATGACAAATAACATCACAATTATCATGCAACCTTGCAATATTAATACTAGAACTACCAAAGCGGTCAAAATGATCAATTTATAATTTTGTTAGAAATTTTTTCACTTTAACTGATAGAAATTTTAAATTTTAGTCGTCTAGTGTCAAAATTTAATTCTCTCTAACATTGCACATTCACACGCGTACAATTTGAATATATTTATTGCTTCGTAAAGGAATGAACTGAATAACAAAATAGAATTTAGTCCAGGACTCGTAAAATATTGAAAAACATAATCAAGATAGTAAACTGGAAGTAGAATTCAATTTTAACTCCTTGTTTTATTATTTCGTAATAAGAATATATAATTATAAACGTACATATTCGATATTTAAACAGTGACATCAGATGTATCTTGCCCAATCTCAAAATAGTAATTTAATTTTCTATAATGTGGTTTAACCTGAAAGTTACATGTTTATACATTTATTATAAATTTATTTTAGTTTCATTATTGCATTTCGTCAATAATGCCGAAACCGTTACAAAAATATCAAATGATTCAGTCAGAATTATTATTTCCCAAATTTTTCGATTGTAGTGAATAATTACAATTAATTAATTAATTGTTTACTTTTTTATCCGTAGATAAACGAAATTTTCGTTAACGGAGAATTAATATACGAGCATCAAAGTTACAATTAATTGAACTTAATTTCTGCAAAATGAAAAAGTCGATAGTCCGTTTTTATCGTCACAGGTGTTCATTCATTTATGAACACACACATACAACGCGTTAATTATCTGATGGAGACTGGTCAGCATTTAAGTTATTTCAATATTTAGCTATTCATTAAAGAATCACGTCGAAAAGAAGTCGGCTCGAGAATTACGTGACTGCAGTTTTTAACACGGTACGACGTTTTTAGGATCATTTGTCACTTGAATATCTATATAAAAATAACCAGACGGAGTAGTCGTTGCGATCTATAAATCAACCGATTCAGCTACATCTTTGAGAAGCAGTTTCAGAGTCTCGTGACTCGCGTTTTTTACTGTACACCGCATTAAATCTTCTTGCAATCAAGCGCATGCATTGCCGCTCTACAAAAATATGTTTTATCAAGCTTCGTGTGTCTTTAGATTACTGTGCAGTATTGACGACTGAGAGTAGATAATGCAGATAATAATTAACAATAATCGACTGAGATTTTTACACTGACACCTTGACTATCAAATTTTTATAATTATTATACAATTAATATCAATTATAATAATAACTTTATTGAACGATCAATCATATTTATAAAGCTACTTGTTGTTTCTTTGTTGAAAGTAAAAGTACAAAAGTCAAATGTTACGAGAGTTAGACTTAACGTCTTATTACAATGTGTTAATTGTTACATTTATTTTATTATTTCTCATTCTTTATGATTTTATTTATCATTCGTAATTTAAATTGTATCATGTTTATATAAATGAGATTACAAATTACTGGATACTGGAAAATTGGAATTTCTCTTATAAAAATCTTATTAATCCTTCTGTGTTTAATTGTTGCCAATCACATTACAGATTGAATGATTTCATTTTCATAATAGTGTCACGTTAAAGTTAGATAAGAATTCGACAAAATTTTAGAAACGTTGGTGAAATTTAAATCTGATAGTTTCTCATTAGGAAATGAATCAAAAAAGGAAAGCTGGAAGATGTCATCGACGATAATGTTTGAAGAGATATTAATGAGAATAATCTATTATCATTATTCATTATTTGACTAGGAAAGCAAAGAAAATGGGCAAATGGGTTCTTCGTGGATTAATCGATTAAAGATTATATACAGAATTAGATGAATGGAGATAATCACCTCGTTAAAGAAAATAACGTGACCTTTGAATAATTTGTCTTATATATCAAATAAGCGTGTAACGAAACGTATAATCATTATTTTATTTAAAAATAAATGTATAGAATGCAAATGTGATTAGTAAGGAATCAATCTTATTAAAAATTAACACACGACATAACTTTATAACATACTTTTTATTTCCAACGTCTTCCCTCCGCGAATTTTTATTTCTTCAATTATCCAAATAACTGCGCAATAAAATAAATAAAATAAATTGATGTTTGAAGAAACTGTACACGCAGCTAACTCAAAATATTCATCAACCTGGCGCATTTCATTAGTCCTCTAGATCTTTGTCGTAATTCGACCCATTCAAAACGACATAAAAATCCTTCGCCCGTCACATATATTTCGCCACACAGTGCGAAATCCAAGGTTAAAAGATCGCATTATGCAAAACCGGGCTGGATGAGCCGCGATTATAGGGGATAGCAAAGTTTGCCTCGTTGATAGAGATCGAAACGAAGTTACCTGACGCGCACCTTGGAGCCCGATAAAACGCATAATCAGTTTCCCCTCATGTAGGTACACGTCGCCACGTTAAAGGACGTCCTCGTATCGGGCTAACTTTCTTCGCAAACTTCCGCCATTTTTCCACCGCGTCCACCTACCCATAACACCTCCTCTCTCTCTCTCTCTCTCTCACTCTCTCTTCCTTCCTCTCTTTCTCTCGCTCGATCCAACGTTCCTCAGAGCGTCCCACAGCGGTGTGTCGATATTATTGGCATCGTGCACAATAATTACAGGATGAGTTGTGGGTTTAGTTGGTCTTGCGGGGTGATCGATCGATCCGCGGCCACGACTCGCGCGGCGCAGGAATTATTTCGAAGGAAAATCGAGCCTCGGCCAATTTCAACTTTTAACAAACTACCACGCCGGTCACGTCTCTTAGAGCAACTCGACGAACGAAACTTCCTCGCCGCGAATTACCGCGCGAAAACCTCGGCGCGAACAACGTCCGAGAAGCCTGGCTCGCGATTAAATGAAATTTTAAATCTACAATCTTCTTCCCCGTGTTTGTTTGGCAAACGCGTTCTGATACGACGCTGGATGTTTACGACGAAACTCGACGATACGGTCTGCTTTGACGAAGGCGTTTTGGAAATTTATAATTCTGCGAGTATGGTGTCGGTTTTGAAAACGGAGTTTGAAACACGAGCACGAGTGTGAGAAATTTTTGGGAAAGATTAACGAAAGCATTAACGTGAGTTCTGTTGAATTCTCTGAGTAATTTGGCACTATATACTACGTTATTTCTTGTTTCGCTGACACGTCCACCTTGTATTTGTGAAAGTGAAAATGAATAGAATTTTTATATCATTTAACGCTAGAGCCACCAGAAGAGTGCTAAAAATGACCAATTTACAATTTTCCATAGAAATTTTATATATTTATAATACTATATTTTTAAAGACTCGGATAATTTTTAGCGAAATATATACAAGTAGAACTTTTATTACGCTATAAAAATTTTCCCATTTCATGCACTTTAACTTCTGTGTTACAAATTTTATACTTTTGTTGTAGTTCTAGTGTTAAACAAAATTCTGTCTCTTTTCTGTCAGTTTTTATTTAATTTTTAAGGTTCTGTTAACCTCTTGTGGATCATTAGCTACCACACTTGAAATCTTCATTGAAAGCCAAATCAGCTTAAATTAGCAAAATATATAACAGAAATTGTGTTTTTATTTTCGTTCAAATTTGATCAAAAATGTGAAATCACCTTTGTAGGTTGTAACAGTTAGATAATTCAGAAAGAGAAAGCTTTATAATTAGGCTTTATTTTCAAATGACTACATTTCACTGGTATTTTATCGAAGTTTATCATCAAATATACCGAAAATATACCGAATCACGTGCATTCATCAACTGACAAATCCCACGCCAATTTATACGTCTCTCATTGCTATTTTTGAAATACCACATTTCACTTTATTAATTTAGTTACACTCTCGTCGGTTTTTAGTTGCCTAATTACATTACGTTCAATTTTTTTTTCTTCCTTTTTTTAATTAGCGCTGTACATGTCCGTTATATACGAAGTCGCGACGTGAAAGCGTGCGTCATTGCATTTATTACATATACAACAAGCGTTATAAATAGAGGCTGTGCTGAATATCTATTTCAATACAAAATGCAGCACAATGAGGCGAAACCTCTAACGAACAGAAGATAAAATAAAATATTCGATCATCGAATGCCTAAATTATCTAACGATAACTGCGCGAGCACTCTGTGAACGACGATTACTTGTGAAAACGACAATTACTTATAATCTTGCGAGAATATTATTTTTATATTTTCTGCGAAATAAAATAAACAATATTCGGTCGTCGAACGTCCGAATCGCGTAACGTTGGAACGCTTTGTTCCAATTATACGGAATTGTATCTTATTGAAACAATAATTTTATCCACGGCTTTACCAGAAGCAGTTACAATTAAAGAATTAAATCTCTCGCTACGGTTCACACACGCATACACACACGTGTTTTAGTTATTCCACACGTATATTCCGTTGCCATTATTTAAAGCATAATTCAGGAAATGCTCGCCGGCGCGAGCAGAGGGAATTTCGTCGTTTAAGAGGCGCTTTATTTTATATTTAGCTTTAGTCACATTGAACAATGAGCTCTTTATAATCTCGAACGGATTATTCGCGAACGGGATCTTTATTAAAATTTACATAATGAACGTAACAATGGTCATAATGCGTTGAAAAATTTTCTCAACGCGTCCCGATACCGCGTAAAACACGTGTAATCAGCAACGTAACCGCGTATCAGCGTACGTATTTAAAGAGGATTTAATTACGTCTGTTAGTTCGTTGATTACTCTTGATCCTTTGTTTCCGTTAAAACTCCGGCTGACGTTTCACGGTTGAACAATACGATTCTCACTTTCGAAGTTTTTAATTAAAACACCCGCGCCAACCTCTTGCCAGACATTAATTAATACGCTTTCTCTATTTTTTTCAATTATTCCTCGAGGACACGACGGATCTTTTGTCACCTGTAGAGCAACCTACCCGCTGCCCCTCCGCCCGCTCCCTGTGCGCCGCTACTACGAAATTTATAACGAAGCCGACCGTTGATGGAAATTAGCGACTCGAAATCAGAACCATGATAATCATCCCTCTAGACTCTAGACAGCTGCTACAGATATACGAGCTTGCTCAGAAATTTAGAGTATCGTTTTCCGTTTAGACGAAGTCGATATTTTTCACGTGATTTCGCAAGAAACATCGAATATCTTTTGCGATAATTACGAGCATTATTTATTATTTATGTTTTAATACTTTAAAAAAAGGAAATCATTATTTCGTTTGGAATCTTAACATGTTTTAAACTTTTGAATGGGAGTATCTAACAATGGTAACGTACGTGGCTGAAATGTGGCTGTCTGCAACTCGTATTTTCTTCTTAATTAAAAAGATCTTTGTTTTAATCTACATTTCGAGAACTCGGATCTTTCACATTCGAGTATTTTAGCACATTTGAAATATGCGTGTTTCCCCTAATAAAAAATTCGTACATTACGTGCCGTTTCTAATATTATTATTTGCAATATAATATCTCTTTAAAGAAGCCTTCTTTTAAATTTAAATCATTGCAGTTTCAACTCAGAAGGTACAAAAATGAATGCTGTATGAATTTTTTTTAGACTTCTTCAAAGACTTTTACTCACTGAAAGATGTTCAGAGATGAGATTAGTTGGAGCAACAAATGGCTAAAAAAATTTTCCGACTGTTGCCACTTAACTGAACTATAATTTTCTTTGATTGATAATATAAAATGCGAAATATCTCGCTAACGATGTCTAATGATAGAACACGAAAGGCAGCATATGCGTCTCGTTATCCATCTACAGCGCAGTAACTCTCCCGTGTTGGATTGCAGGCAATTATCAGCGAGTTATTTCTGATGTTTATGCTTCCTAGATTGCAATAGTGTTTGCACTGTACAACTGTCGTAAACTTTAAAATCAACTTTAAAAGTATATTTGAAGGTTCACACATGAAACTTTAAAATATACATAAAAGACGTTTATTGCAAAAATTAATATACATATATTATGATATAATTAGTTTAATTTTAACCCTTTTGCTGGACGTGGACGAGATATCTCGCCGCAACTACAATACCACGACGAGATATCTCGTTTCATAACACCGTTTCTAGAATTCCAGTTTGTTAGTGGTACTGCAACTGAGATAATTTTGGCGATAGCGAACGGGTTAATGCCAAAGTCGGCCTCGATAAATATTAAAGTTTCATTTGACTTTGTCAATAATCGATTGTTGTACAAACAATCTTTATGAAACGTGTGTTTGCAATAAATATCTTGTGTCTTTTAGATATGTATTCTTAAACTTCAGCAATATGATACATCATAATAGTCGTATCGTATGTCGTGCAAAATTTCTCACACGATACGTGCATACATTAAGATAGCTTTTCTAAAATATCCATTATACGTTAAATGTCAAATATTAAATTGTAGTAAAATATAAATATTAAATGTAAATATTAAAATAACAAAATCTGATCATATTGTTAACACGCATATTCTTTACGAACAGATTCTTGTCTCACTGTACGTTCTAAAATGAGCTGATAACAGCCAGACAAAAGTTAACGACTCTCAATCGAGAATTACAGGGACGAATCGCGCATAACGAACCAGTGAAACAATACTGGTGCGAAAGTAACACAAAGAATGTAATACGAAGTAATAAGAGGAGGCGAGAAGTCTTCGAGAAGTGTTGGAACTTTTAATTGAACGAAAACTTTGTTAAGCTAGGCGTGATTAAATAAGCCAACGAATGATTTAATTAAACACGATGCGACGATTATTCCGGATGCAACGGGATTTCGGTATCGTTTACTACCGTATCCACTAATAATAATTAATCGACAGTGATCTAAGTTTTATATAAAATTCGATAATGAATTGCAGTAATCTTCGCACATCGTCATATATCCTAGATATTGACAAGTTAATGAATTTAAATTGTAATTAAGAAGTTGCAATAAGGTGCTGATATACAAAATAATTCTAAAAGTAATATGAATGCACGCTTTTAGAATTATAAAATAATCGTGGGTTACGGCATAAAAATAATTTAAAAAATGGCAAAGTAGAAACTTGAGAACCGTAATGAGAAAAATATTACAATGACTGGAAAAACTACTAACTACTAAAGAAGATACATGATCGAACGATGTGAAAAATTATCATTCGTCGCGCTAAGACTTGAAAGGATCTGGATTCTTTTTATATTCATCGTAAAATGTAATTAATTAATATAAATTAATTATATGCTAATTAATTTAAATTGATATCATTTAAAATCAAATGTATCAATAAAATCATCATAACGTTATCTCCGTGACGTTATTTGAAGGTAATTAATACATCGTCAATTCTCTGCGCCGTGAACTTTGTCACAAATCAAAGATCAATTTTCAATTATTCTGTCCGCCAGTTACAACGATATAAAATATCCTGCGAGTCGCGAGCCCCTCCTGCCAAAACAATAAATTATCCTCGCAGCATTAGCTGAAAGAAAGAAAAAGAAAAAAACTGCACGACTTATACCCCCGTTCGATTCGTCTCACTGAAAGGCCCAGAAGCAACTGTTCTGGCTAGGAAATGAAGACGACTTTTTTTGCCATAAAACTTTATTGACATGCAAAAATTTGAATCGATAGAAAACAAATTACAGGCGCGATCGCTCAGTACCAAACAACGTCACTCCTACTCTAGGTCTACCCCACGCCCCCTCACGAACCACGTGACCCAAATCAACCAATCGCTAATTTTCGTTGCATGAGCGTTTCGTTTGCACCTGAAGAGACCCTATTTTCTGGATTATCTCCGTTAAAATCACTTTCAGTAATAAAAAGAATAACGCGTAATAGTCGTCGTTTCGTGCCGCTTTTTTCGCGCCGCGTTATTGCTTCATTCCATAAACATCATCCGTATGCGTTAATTGCCTCTCGCCTAAGAAAATACCGAAGCAGGCAAGCATTAAACATTTCAGATTAACATCATCGTTGCAATTTAAACCGCGCTATAGCAAACGCAACGGTTTTAATACGAAGGGCCTGCTTACACGGTTTACTGCGGGACGAATAACGCGAAACGATTACCCCGATGATGGTTATAAAAGCGAGTTTTTCGCGAATTTAATATAATTTTTAATTAACAGATATCGTTATGAAGGTAAGTTGTGCCGGAGTACCAGCAAAGTATAATAATAAGACTGGAAATATTACAGAGCGAAGAGAGTAACGATCGATATGAAATGAAATTTCTTAGAATTTTCTGATCTGTCTAATTTCAGCTTTCCAACAGAGAGAGAGAGAGAGAGGGAGAAGATAATAAGTTGAAAATTAATGATGAATCATTCAGTGTCGATCGTTATTTGATAAATAATATTTATCCTGAGATTATGATTAACGATTATTCGCGTTCGTGAATTAAATTTCTTAGAATTTTCAGTTTCTAAATAACAAGAGTCGCTGAATAATATTAAGATTAATTTGAATTTGAAGAATATCGAGGAACGTTCCGGTAATTCAATTTTAATCATTATTTGATTAAGAAGATTTGAGATTGACATAGTTTGATAAATAATTTTAGTGGTGATAGTACCAATTCTCAGGTACATAATAATAAAGATGTATTAAAATTTTGATAAGCAAAAGTTTAACAATTGTATCTCGAAGTAAACACTTCACAATATTAATTAATTTCAGGTATAATAAAGGAAACGTTCACCGTTTCAAATTTTAACGAACAGAGCCCGAGATTACTTTCAGCAAATGCGTGAAAAATCGTGAATGGCAACTTTCTAACAAAATTCGCTTTAAAACCTGCAAACCTTTCAATTGATTTTCTCTTTCGATTTTTAAAACGAATCCTTACTCCCTGAATTCTATATCAGATTTAACCAGCACTCTATAACTTTTCCATCGATTCATCGTTGAAAGCTGAGGAAATCGATTCTTTCAGTACTATCGTGGGTCTGTCTTGTAATTCATCACATTCCAATACGTGGCTCAATGGGTTCAAATTTTACTTCGCGTCGCGTTGGTTCCCTGCTGGTCGATAATAAAATGAACTTTCAGTATTGTTTTCACCGTTTTTATAGCGCTCGATTCAATTGTACGTGCGAATTTTCATTTTAGCGCGGTTCTTCGTTCTCGTTAAGAAAACAGGGCTGATCGTTCGGTCTCGGAAATGGAAAGATCTAATTTTGAAATGTTAAATTTGTTCGCATTGTTATAACCGCATTTGATCAGACGATCGCACTTTTAAAAAAATGTCAGAGCTTAACACCAGAACCATCAAAATTATCGAAATGACGAATTTGTAATTCTTGTTAAACATTTCACAAATACAAAACAGTGTATTTTTAGAGATTTAGACTTTTCATAAAATGTATTGATAAAAGCTTCTGTATTTCGTTGTATTGCAAAGTATTTCCATTTTCTTTTTCTACTGTAACTCTCACGGAAATTTTGTGCTTTAATCGTCGCTATATACTATATTCTCTTTTTCGTCTTCCGAGGTATCGTAATTTTTTTTCAACGAATAATACATACATTCTGCGCAACTTTTGACTCTTCAAACATCTCACAAATACTAAAAAAAAAAAAAAAAAAAAAAAAAAAAAAAAAAAGAAAAAAAAGAAAAGAAAGAAAAAAACAAACTCCATTAATGACACAGTAGACGAAAATTTCGACGTTGCGATGTATCGTTGTAATATAAACGATTAAACAGAGGGACATTGTCGTACGTATATCTTTGTAACGAGTAACCTTTGCTAGCAAATCCGCCATGATTCACGAGATTGACCGACGGTCGAGAAGATCCGACAGGAGCTCTGACTACTAACGCTTCGCGGGCCCATAAATCTCAATGCATTATCGATCGATCTCCGGCAATGTGGTTCGTGTGTACGTGTAACAAAGAGACAGAGAGATAGAGAGACAGAGGGGGGAGGGGAGAGAGGGAAAACGCACGTATCACCCCTATGGCGTTGATTTAGGTAGGATAATATCAAATTACGATTGCAGCCAGTTGTCGGAAGGTCCGCACGCTTGTCGCTGTTTGCCGAGCAAGAATCACCCTCACAGAATGGGTTAAAGGCGACCACGTTCCATTAAATGTTTAATGTTTCGTTATTAATTCGTCGTGAAGAGCGTTCTTTCAGCGATTGTGATTTGCCGGATTTATCGTTGTTTATTGTTCGTCGTTTAAACGTCCTGTGGAGGACTATGGATGTGAAACATATCGTGTTATCTTCTATACGTGTGCACAACATCTAGAACTGTACGCACAACTCGTGTTTGACGTGTTTAGACCATAATCTGCCATCAGCAACGGTGCGACTGGATAGAGTGTGAGTAGGGCACACAAAGGTTTACAATTGACCTCTTTGTTGCCCGTGAACCGAGTTTCGCTGTTTAGTTCGTGAACTCTCGACAAGCTCGAACTTTGTTGGTCAAGAGGCGAAATAAAAATTGGGCACTCGGAGAAGTTGGACGATTGTTTTCCAACCTATGTCGCCGTCTGATCGATCACTTTCTTTTCATCGCAAACGTGATATTTTGAGGTAGAGAGAGGTTAGATTATATGGTTAGATTCCCGTCACTTGAACACAATGTGACGAAACAATAGGAAAACTAATTGAAATAATTGATTTGATCAACGATGTGTGAATGTTCACGATGTTGCAGAAATGTGTGAATTGTTGGAAAACTACGAAACAAAGACGATAGCTACTATTGTTTCTGTGCAGTAATATATCATATAAAATTTAAATTGTTCGTTACAATTCTTGCTAATGGTACATTGAAATTAAATTAAATATTAACCGTTGAAATATTAACTGATTCCTGATCAATTTTCCGTCATAAATAAATCTTTCATGTTGCAAGAATACTTTCTAGTTTAATCCTCCAAAATTCTACTAATTAAAATTAATCATTTATAATACTGTTTATGATACTATCTAAAACCTTTATAAAGGATAATGCGTAGAATCTACCTTTCTCTATCGATCTTCCATTACAAATAAATAAATTAATAAACGTCCTCTTAAATTTCTCAAGAATACTTCAACACACTTTAAGCTAACTTTACGTTACGAGCTTCTTTACGTTCAAACATATCTAACGTTCAAACAAATCCGTCAGAATTTTTCGCTGTTGAAAACAGGCGTCTGTCGAAACAACGTGTCTCGTGCTGGCGCACGATAATTTTCAACTCCATTGGTTCGTCATCGGCGATCTATAACCGCGCGATGCACGCTAGTGTTTTGCACCTAAACCACCCTGCGAACAACCAATATAAAAACTGTTCTCCGCACACGCGCTGCCGGGCGTCCGCAAGATATCATCCGACCGCCGCGTTAACAATCTGGCCAATTGTATCCCGGGCACAATACAAAACACAGCAAGCTAAATTGCAGCCGGGGAACAAACCGCTGCCAGGGATTACAAAAGCCACGAGTCTCGCGGGAATCTATCATCGTCCAGTCAGCCCCCGTAATTGTGAAAATTATCGTGACTGGTCGCCGGGCCGGGCGTTCGCCAGATAGAAAGATGAATGGACGAGTCGAAGAGCCGGAAAGTGGAGAAGAAAGAAGAAGAGAGAGCAGAGAAGAAATATCGAGAAGAGGGTCGAGAGAGGAAGAATTGATACGGGAAAGGTGGTTCGCTCGGTCGGTACGTTCGCTCTCACGGCGTTGATTTACGTCGGATAATATCAAATTACGATCGTGGAAGATTGTCGGCGGTTCCACGTGGTTCGACCACGGTCTTCTATCCCCGTTGGGACCACCACGGGAGGATACGTCGACCTTTCGCTTGGGGTTGGCGAGTTAAGGAGCCGGCAGCAGGGCGAAGGGGTGGCGCAGCATGCGAGTAGGAACAGTCATTTGTACCATGAAGCGCGAAGTCGCCGCATGACGATTGCGTGCGCCACCAGTTTCGAGCTTGTCGGTCACACGCTCAGCCCACATCACCCTTTTCCCTGCGCGTCTCTCTTTCCCCCGTGTTTCTTTCCAAAGTCTCTCTTCGTTCTTGGATCTTCCTTCTGTGCCATTTTCTCACTATTTCTCGCTGTCTTTATCAGCACTGGACATTGTTTGATTAAAATGTTCGAATAACAACGCGCCATATTACCTTCAAATGACAAGTGATTTCCTTCGAATGAAATTACACTTCCTGTCCATTGAACTACGACTTGGAATTTCAATATTTTACATGTTCTTGGTTTCAAGAGGCAATGATTTTTAAATCATTAACAAACAATATATTATTGCGCGTAATGTTTCATTATTTATCACTGTTGAGTATATGAAGAGCAGAAAGTAAGTGTAAACCCTGTTTGTAAGTACTTCACTGGTAAGCGCTCTCAAATTGCTATTTTCTAGTCTTTTCTTTTTTTCTTTTTTTTCTTCTTCAAATAAAACTTGTCCAATCCTATTCTCTATTTCTGTCTCTCTTTCTACATCCCTCTCACTTTATGTTATTCTTCTTTTATCACTGAAAGTGATTTTAGCGGGGGTAAGCCAGAAAATCGGGCCTCTTCAGGTGCAACGCTAATGCAACGAAAATTAGCGATTGGTTGATTTGGGTCACGTGATTCGTAAGGAGGCGTGGGGTAGATCTCGAGGAATAGGAGTGGCGTTGTCTGGTACTGAGCGATCGCGCTTGTAATTTGTTTTCTATCGATTCAAATGTTTGCATATCAATAAAATTTTATGGTAAAAAAAGTCGTCTTCATTTCCTAGAATGTCAGAACAGTTGTTTTTTTTCTGGGCCTTTCAGTGAGACGAATCGTAGTGGGGTACAAGTCGTGCAGTTTTTTCCATCTCTTTTTCTTTTCCTCTCTCGATCTCTACTTGCATAAATAACTTTTATCCCCCATAGATTGTCAATCTCTGATTGAATCCTCGTTGTTAGGGAAGACTGATTGTTTGACTTCTCATTCAAGTCTACGATCTCGCCTTATTTACGAGAGGACTAACGCGAACGAATCGTCAATTCGTTCCGAAACGTTTCCTTTCATTCGTCCTATTATTGTAGACCGTTCGCCGTGAGTTCGTGCCGTTTCCACGGTGGCAAGCATAAACGTTTTTACATCGCTATGGATTTTCCTCCGACATTTCGGTCGGAAACACGCAATTGCCCTACAAGGCACTGCTTCTTTTTTTTTTTTTTTTTTTTCTAAAGAAAGTAATTGGAAAGTACTTTAGCTTGAATGGAACTTGATAACGGTGGATTTTGCGAGACATGGTTTTGGAAATTGTTCTCGCGATGATGTACAAGATGCTTTGTACAAGTGGGCCGAGTTACGAGTTTCAGAGATGACGGAAAATAAGGTGAAGTTTATTAGGCAAAATGGTAGTATCTGCGTTTAAGCTTTCCCAAGCGGGAAAATTTTGTATCACTCTTCTCATCGTGTCATCATTTTTCAGCTATAGTTTTTCTTGTAAATGTTCAATAAGAATCAATGTTTGATTTAAAAAGATAACACGGATTTGTATTTATAACAAACGATATATAGTCACACCATGTATATTTTTGCAAAAGTACACACGAAAGATATTTAAAATAATACAGTAATCTTTATAATATTTATGTCACATAAACATTTCTATGATTCAAACATACACGGTTTTCTGAAACTAAAAGTTAACCATGGCGGTAATGGTCGCAAAGTAGGATCCAACTCCTCGTTCAGTTTGAGAACTTTGAGAACTCTCGGGCAGCTAGCATTTATTCTGTCCCCCAATTTGTTCCCGGAGATCTCGATAAAACGGTAATCGATCGAATAAAAGCAAATCTATGAGCAACTCCCTCGTCCAGGGGATTTGCCAATTTAATATCTTATATCCTTTCAACTTCCTGGGATAGATGCCTTTTATACTCAGTTACCAACCCTTCATTAAATCTTCGTTTTCCAAACCCTCGTTACTCCGCCCGATGAACCGTTTAGGGTTCTCCTCGTTCACCTTCGCCGCCCTTCCTTCGCGTTTCGTGTGCACAGTTTCGTGGTTTCCCAGTGTCCTCGTAAATTAGTAACCATACATCTAACGAATTCGAAAGCGAACGAAAAACGCGCGGACGTTTGACTGTCTGCTTTAACGATTTTAATATAATCGCTTGGTATTGTCTTTTTACATGTAATAGACGTGGATATATTTTTTATGAGAGAAAAGAGTTGTCGCGATAGATGCTAGATTATTAATGTTTGAAATTGGAAAAACTGGGTTTTAGGAAACTGTATCAGAAAGCAACGTTGCTCTTTTCATTTTATTTTTTTATAGTAATTTTAATACCACTTTTCGAAAAAGAAATTCTATTCTCTATGCAAATGAAAAGCAAATTTTTAGAGATAAAATTTTTATTAGACTTTATTAGACTTTATTATATTTTTTATTTTGATTTTTTCGATTGTCTTTTGCCATCTTTCAGGCAACTTTACTTCTTGACAAACAACAGTTTCAAGAAAGATTTTTACGACCTCTTTACCATACGCATCAGATAATTTTTTATAAGCTTTTTCAACAATGTTTTTTTTCTTTTCAATATGGCAAAATCTGACGAAAATGTTCCTTTCTGATTTTTGCATTTTGAAATGAACGCCAAACAAACGATTGTTAACGAGATCGTGCATTTTCTCTTTTCAAAACAAGTTTAAATTATCAGATATCTGATTATATGAATTTGCAGTTAAAAATGAAGTTGGTTACATTTTGAGATAGAGAAATATGCCCATCCATTAGAAAAAAAAGCAATTACTTTTTGGCCAATCCAATATAACGAAGCAGAGTGCTCTTAGAGCACACGTGCATGTTTACCTTCGCTTAAGAAACGATACAGTCGAAAAATGCGAAACAATTGGTAAATGGCGATCCTTTGTATTACAGAAACGTGTCATTAATATTGCCCTCGAGAAAATACACGAGGGAACAACTTATACGGGGGCGTAATTCAAATAATGCTCTATCATTGTTTCAGAAATTGGTTTCGCAGCAAACGCGCAATTATTTTGCCCGGCGAACGGAGATGCTGTTAAAAGTTTCATTAATAAAAATTTTCAGGAACAACGGCCCGCTCTCGCTCCGGCCGCTTTTGTCTATCTGCGCGGTGCTTTCTTCGCGGCCCGCGCACGCGCGCGCACGCCAAGTATAATAACACGTCTCCCCTATCCTGCGAACAGTCACTTAAAGGATTTACATTCGAAAGCAGGTAACGCTTTTTCACAGCCGCGAGAGAACTTTTCTTATAATATTTATGATTTATGAAACAACGCCCTCACCTTCGCGCGACTTTCATAGAATTAGTTGGCCAACGCTAGGCAATCTTTCTTCCATTTACGCGAGGATCCCGAGTGAATGGAACTCACGTGCAATGAAAACCGCTAACTTACTTAAACTGGCGTTATTTCGATGTTGATTCTTCAGACATCATCTTTGTTATAACGTTATAGGGTTTGAAGCATCGCTAAATTGCCTCGTGAAACGATCTTTGAAAGCGAATCTTTTCTACGTTCTTCTGTCTCGTTTCGCCAGTTCTCCTATAAATTGCATAGTTTGTGCTTGCTTCGTCATATCGCGGTGGAGAAACCAAGAGGGATATAAGATTTCGAAGCTTTATGTTGACGAGTTATTATTTCGAAACGACCGTTTCATTCGAGAAACGTAATTACGCGGTGCTAGGAAATTATTACTTTGCTATACCTAGAAAAAGAGGAATGTTGTTTTGTAATTACTGGTTGATGGAGGAGGAAAGTCAGAGGAAAGATGTTAGGACGCTTTTGAGTAACGCGGTCATTGATTTTTATATACTAAATAAAAATCTTCGAACTTTTCTTAAAAAATTTTTAACCCCGTTAAAATTTAAGTTAAAAGTAGGTATAATTTTCGTCGAACATCGAAGTGAGGTTGATGTGAAAGAGACAACGCATCTATCGCTTAATGGAATTTTAATTTCTCCGATCCTTTTTTTCCAAATCTCATAAATTTCTTCTTCAAATTCCCTCCGAGTTCCGCTTAACTCCCCAAACGGTCGAATAGATTTAAAAGTAGATTTAACATATTCCAATTCCATGGCAACTAAAATAACTTTTGCCAGACTAATAACGGAGTAGCCTGCATAATAAATTCACTAGCTGCGGCGCAAATTTCGACTTTCGGCCAGAACGAAGTGAAGCACATTTTCATGCTGCCATGATCGTTTCAGTGGGTAACGAAACTTGCCAGGGTTGTTCCGTTCGTTGAAACAATCATGAGGGAGCAATTCCGCTGTTCCTTTGCTAAATCGTCGTTCGGTGTTACACGTTTCTGGAAGTCTTAGTTTTAGTATCCGTTCGCGAGAACACTTTGACTCGTTTCTTACTACGTGCTATGAAAGGGGAGAACGCAGCGCGCCAAGCTTTAAAAAAAACTTTTATTCTTAACTCGTTGAAGTCGATACTCTCGAGTCGACTTTCGGGACTTTTATAAAGAAGCTTTGAAAATGGCGTTACCTGCCTGTAATCGACGAAGAAAACGTTTTTCAACGTTTCCTCGTGAGAATTGCTTCGTTCACTGTGGAACTCAATTCAAATTTTAAAAATGTACAATGTTGTATTCATTGTTCTTTGTGTTGAGACTTTCAATCTTTTTTTTTTTCCTTTTTGTTTGCGTAGAACGAGTAAAATTTTAAATTAGAATTGCTTTGCACTATTTAATATTTGCACTATTTCACTGTACACCGTTCATATTGAGATTTCAGAAATTGAATAATATTATTTTTATTTTTCTTCGTTCACATAGAATTTTGATTTAACTTACAATAATTCTAGTGATTGATTCATACTTTTAAAATACACAGGTACGTTATAAGCATAGTCATTGGAAACATTTTTATTTTCAAGTATAGAAAACGAAACTCAACTATCGAGATATATACATTGTACACATTGAATTACAACGAAATCCATACACTGAACCTGACTTGCATAAAATAAATACACTGCAGATGTACTCACTGTGACAATTCTACTTTCGAGTAACACTCGAAACTTATGAAACGAGACTTGAATATCGATTGACGCTGAATTCATAGCGGCCCTTAGCTGTGCGATCATTTTCGCGCGCCATCTTTTTATTTATACCAAAATACGTATGCACAAACGGAAATGGAAATTGTCAAAGAAAATGATTGTTTCAGCCGGTAAATTTTTAAATCGACAGTACGTACGAACGCGCGAATGATACTCGACGAACTGCGAGAACAGGTATTAAGTTGGTTCACGTTGGTTGCACTTTCCGCACTCCCAGCAAGCGAGGAGAGAAAAAAAAAGAAGAAGAAGAAGAAGAAGAAGAAGAAGAGGAGGAGGAGGAGCGAACAAAAACGGACAAATATCCAACGAACGGCGGCGAGGCCGCGCGCGCCAAAATGTAGTCAACAAGGTAAAATTTATTGTTTGGACGGCTGCTTGTTTTAAACTGTTTCTCCTCCGTCAACGAGGAGAAATAAAATTTGAATATTCAACTGATGGACGGTAACGATTAAAGATTCATCATCACGCGGATATATTTTTATCGATGCGCTCGCGTGCCCTGGGTGAAGGGGATTAAAGGGAATTTCGGGGCAAATTGTTTGACGGAGGCTGTCTCGAAGTTGGGAATAATTTATACGTCGTATTAGAGCGACGCTCTGGACGAAAGTGAAACGCCAGAGGAATACAAAGAGGAATGAAATAGAAAAATTGGGGGACGTGTTTGAAGCGAGCGATTTTAATTAATTTTAAGTTGTAAAGGACAAATCATTAATTGAAACGGCAAACAAATTAAACAGACGCAAAGGATTTTGAGAATGGTAATTGGAGTTGATGTTTTATTTATTTGATTACTTTTATTCTTTTGCAAGTAATTTCAGAATTTTACGAACAGGATAATTAACTGGCATTTAATTTAACACGCAGATAATTTAACTTCATTTGCTTCATCGTTAAAGTTAAATAATAGATCAATTATAATCAATTGCTATTTTTCTGATTATCAGAAATATTAATCAATCTTCAAGTCTACAAAGTTTTCAGTTTCAGATAAGCAACTTATCGAATAATATATTGCCCGTTTATTGTCAAACTTTCACACGTATCAATTTGAATATGAGCTGTAAATATCTCCCTCCCTTCTATCGCAACTTCTATTTATCGTAATTTAAATGGGAATTCGATAATTCTTTGCACGTCGCGCTTGACAAATTTATGATTAAATGACTACTTTACGTGCGTTTGTAACGTCTTTGATACTAGAGTTATTGCAGCTGAGCGTTAAATGTAAAAGCCAAGTGTAGATGACATTTATGGTTCGCAATTTATACCCTAAATCGTAAACTTGCGAATATATTTCGATTGCAGATTGCTTGCAGAATGTTACAAATGCAAGAATCCATCACAATCGATGTGACACAATCGACTCACTGATTTCGTACGATCAACGACTACAAAAGTTATTTATTTTTATCAAATCTTTATTCCGAGAAGAGGTAATCTTTGAGAATGCAGGTTTTCCAACAATGTTGAAAGAACGAAACATTTCAAACTTGTCGCTTTGTCGCGTTCGATAGTTCCATTATTAAGGATGAGAAGTTTGCATAATTAACATCGTTATCTCGCGATACTACCATCCTCCGTTATAATTATTAGAGAAGACACGCTCTAGGCCATGAAGATCAACTACGGTAATCGAGCCAGAGTCGACGAAAATTTATAACGAATACGGAGGCCGATAATTGAGCTGATCCGAATGTTCCCAACCTATTTCGACTCTTTTTCCTTGCAGTTGGTTGGCAATCGACTGGAGACGTTTATAAGTTAAACTATTTAAAGCGTCTTGTGGCAGTTATCTGCCGGATAATTACGGCACGTGGTTTGAAACGCTTTGTTGGTAATTAAATTTGCGGTTGATGGAGCAGAATTCGTCGAGCACTGAGGAAATATCGTGGGCAAAATGAGGATAGATTTAATGAGGAAGCGTGGTTTTCGCGAATGTCGCGAATGGCAATGTCACGAAATGACACATTTGACGCCATTGCTCTATACATACTTACGAGTCGTCCTCGAACACGAGAAATATCATTTTAACCGAATAATATCTATTAATAGCGTTATTCAAGTAAAATTTCCAGATAAAACCAATAAACCGATAAATTTCAGTAGTAATAAATCAATCACTAAGACCACATCGCGTAGTATTTTATTATTGTACGAACAAAGAAAATTATTGAAAATATCGGTGTGAAATATAACACTCTACATCTTCAAAAAATTCAAATGAATGTAAACTGTATGCAACAATCTAATAGTTGATGATTGTTTTATAATCATTAAATTAATAAATTGATAAAGTGAAAGAATAGTAATTACGATAACGTAATTTAAAAGGAAAAGAATACGTTCTTTTCGATGATAAACTACTGGTAAAATGACGAATAATCAAGTATCATTATCTACTCACGATTTAAAAATTGACTCTTACTCTTTATCAACATGACGCAAAATGGACGCAAGTTAAATTGGTTGTTCAATGGCAGTAGCTCAACGTATACATTTTATACAAGCTAGTTTCGAATCCTTGAAAGAGCAGCCACAAGTTTCGAAAACGTACTGATAGGTAATCCGACTTTTGTAAGATTTGAAACTTTCCCGAAATAGGACTCGAATCTTGGAAATCGGAATAACTTCCTCTTGCTAGTGGATCCAAGGAAGAAGTCTAAAGATTAAACGACATGAAAGTGATGCATGTGATTCGTTTTAACAGAGATTTCTTTTTTTTTTTTAATGCTTTTTAACGCATATAGTGACGATAGTTTTTACTATGGAGTCTCAAACTTCGACAAGTTAGGGAATTCCTTACACTGCAATTCCATACATTGTGATACAAGCATCAAATCAATAAAATCTTTATCACACTAAAAATCGTACCTTTATAACATTCGAAGCTTCTCTGAAAGATATATTGTCAATTGTTTACCCAGTGTTGTCTTCTCCGTTAACAGCCAGTTTATATCGCAATGAACAATTCGTAAAATGGAGGATAGAAGAAAAACTGCACGACTTTTTTGCCATAAAATTTTATTGATGTGCAAACATTTGAATCGATAGAAAACAAATTATAGGCGCGATCGCTCAGTACCAGACAACGCCACTCCTGCTCGAGGTACAGCCCACGCCCCTTCGCGAATCACGTGACCCAAATCAACCAATCGCTAATTTTCGTTGCATTAGCGTTGCACCTGAAGAGGCCTGATTTTCTGTTACCTCCCCTAAAATCACTTTCAGTGATCAAAAGCAAACAACGAATGAAAGAATGAAAACTTGTAACGAGAATCAGAGGAAATTCTAAAGGGAAATTCGACTATGCTTGAAAGTATCATTGGAAACTCTTCTCGATGAATAAAAATCCAACGATTAAAGAATCGAACCGATTCTAACGATAAAGGAATCGATTTTGCCTCGAGTCACAAGCTCAGACATACGCGAGGCAACAGCAGCGTCTCGTCAACCGATTCGATAACAATACCACGAGGATAACAATGGCGGCAAGATGAAAACCGCTCGCGTTCTGCGCGAGGAACATTGCATACCGGGTTGACATAATAACGCTCTATGGCCCGCATTCAGCCGTTAGCGAACGTGCACACACGCGCACCACGTGGTTTTACATTTTGATTTATTATGATTAAAGTTCTGGGAATAAATTTACTTTCACTTGCGCCGGCCGGCTAATGTTACGTTACGGCCGTTCCGCGGATTTGTCCGGCTGAAATATTCTCTTTACGCTGTTTCTCGATGATGCATAGCAACGTTCCGTTCGGAACGGAACGTTGCCTCTGTGCAAGAATCCGCGATATTTTCACGGGCGAGCCGTGAATCGACGTTTGTCCGTTTAGAGTGGATTACGCGCCTTCGTTATTCGAGTTTCTGTGCAGGTGAGGCAATAAAGCGGGAGTTTCGAACTCGAGGCAACCTCGTACCTCTAATTATACTCGCGCTCGCGTATCTTTTGTGTCAAGTACGGTTTCATTAAGAAGAGCGTGCGTCGCGAGACTTACGAATGAAAATACATCGCGAGAAAGAAGCTCAATGCACGTCTCCTTTTCGAACTCCTGAAATCTCCGTGTGATATACAATACAGCGAACTGTCTTGCCAGGAAAAATAGCTCGTTACATTGTTTTTAATATATTTCGAACGATCATAATTATTCAAAGTACATTAATCTTGGAAGTCGTACAGGTGCGAGTTGAACGTTCATTTGCTTGGAACTGTTGCTTAATTTCTTCATTTAATATATATTTTTCATGTGCATTTTATGTACTTTCGTATCCCCAAATTTTCCATAAATACATAAAAATCCGCAGCCTGTTTGTTCTGACAGTTTGCAAATTCTTCTTAACGAATCAAACTTACCCAGAGATTTACCTTTATCAAACAAAACTCCATTTACATTTTACAAAATTAACTGTAAAATGATTTATAATATCTTCTTTGCGCGTTTGTAATTGTATCTTTTGCCTTGTCGAGTCTCCTCCCACCGATTTTAGGCGATTTTAGGCGATTCAAACGAACGAGTCAGACTTTCCATAGAGAGACGCAATTATTTGCATTTATATTCCCTGCTGCACGAAGTATTCGAGTTTGACCGGAGTTTACGCGCAGGTTAATACACCGTCACGTAGGCGTACGATGGTTTAAAAAAAAAGAGGGAAAAAGAGGTAGAGAGAGAGAGAGGAGAAAACGAAAAAATTCATACGAAAAAGTGACCCAAATTGCTCTGACTGGGGAGCAAACAACGTTTACACTCGTGTCGCATTCGGTTTTTCAGTAGACATAAGAAAGAAACACGAGCTAGTACATATATAATGGATAACGCGCTTTCCCTCTCTTTCTCTCTTTCTAAACACGCTCGCTTTTAACTAGATTCGGTATGATACACCGTTTTAATTTTCATACGGTGACAGTGCCGCGAACAAACATTTACCATAGCCCGTTTGATTTATATCGGCGAGCAGAGAACCGGCAGACCAGTTCAGTTCGTCATACCTACGGAAACGGTTGTGCTTTACCAGCCGATGAATCAAGATCTCCCCAATCGACGAGTTTTATGACTTTTTTCAATCCCCGATCACGTTCACATCGCAACGTATTCTCAATTGATCACAAACGTTTACATTTTCGAGAAGAGGGAAATTTTCGTATTCGAAGTTACGAATGAATCGAGTCAGTCGTGGTTTGAATAAAATAATTATTTGCGTAATATTAGACTGGTGCGTACGAAACTTAATTACTTCACAACCTCGTGTGGTTAATCAAAGCAATTTTCACATGATGTTTAATCAATTCTTTCTACAATCAGTCTCGTTGTTCTAGACTTTGAAATGAAATTTCAATTTCTTAAAATGAAATCGTTATAGGTTCTTTCATTTATTTATTACAACTTTGGAATTTTGGAATGTGAAAAATTTGCATATTAACACATACGTTAATATCTAAGATTCGAAAGAATATGACAATATTCAAAATTATATATAAAATATTCAAAAAAATCGCTAATTGGTTGCCCTTCTTTTCTAAATTACATCAAACAAATTGTAAATTTGCATGGACATTCGCAGTCTGGTCAACCATTGCTTTATTCCTCGTTTCTGTCTCTTATACAGCGTAAACATACGCTACAAAAATATTCTTCGTAGAGCCGCAGAAATTAAAAAATCAAAGTCGCAAGTTCCGGGATAGTACGTGGAATGTATATCTACGAGTCATTTATGAAAACCGTGTATGATCGCTGCAGTCTGATCGCATTAGGCACGAGTTTTCGACAGTTTATTTTCAGTCGATTCCCCGGGAGCTTTCGATTTCCGTAGTACGATTGAAAGCTCGTTTATCTTGCCTGGGAAAAGTGTCGTATTTATCTTCGCGACTGCTTTTTGAATTACGTTTGATACCATATCGTACCTGCGTCGCTTATTGAAAGCCATGGTAAACGATAACATTAGGCAGTTCCGCAAACGGTGCACTTTTTGTACACATAACTTTTAAACGTTAAAAATCTTCAAAACGTAAAACATTTGTCGACGTGTTCTTCTTTTTTCAAAACTGTGTTTGAATTTTTCGGCAATTTTTAAAATAAATTTTTTGAAAAATTGTACGTACACATATGTATGTGGCGTACGTTCAAAAAATAAAATTGAAATTTTTATATAAAAGCTTTGTTATTCATTTTGGAAAGCTATTTGGAAAGTTTGGACATTTTTTAAATATACTTTATATATATATATATAGTTTTCCTCATTATTTTGGCAAGTTAAAAATATCTTTCATTCCAGAAAAATTTCTCGATACACGTTGATATATAAACATTCGATTAATTTATATTTTAAAATTCTAATTTTTGACATCAGATCTATGGAAAGAAGTTTCAAAGAAGTTTCGCCTAATGTTTTTTCATCATTATTTCTTCTACTTAGATTCTACAATTTTGAAGAAACTCAAAGTACTTGGAATATTATAATAAATTGTTGCTTGATCCTTAACAATTTATAATAATTCAGACAATCTACTCATTGATAAGAAAAGAATCCGACTGTTATTAATTTTTACTATTAACTAAGTAAGTAAATAATGTTTAAACGAATAAACCTATTTATATGCAATGTGAACGGAACGTATGCGTTCGTTCATATGAAACATTTAAAAAAGTAGAGGACCATTTCCCGAATAAACATTCGTCTATTTGCGCATACTTCTTGACATTCGGAATTGAGGGGCTGAAGTGGTAAACGATGTAAGTGCCAGAAATAAAGATTTCCAATAGAAACAGGAAACGCATTTCTCTGCTGATTTTGGCACTTGCGTCATTTATCATAAACGCGAATGTCCAACGTTTATCACGTTTATAGTTTCAATCCGAGAAAGATTAAATGATAAAAATATATCACGGGCTTAAGTTTATTCATTTACTACTTTCAGTTCTGTATTTTTTCTTTTTCTTTTCTTTTCTTTTTTTTTTATTCGTGGTATAATCGGAACTTGTCATAGTTCTATTCTATGACAACCTTGAAAGCTGAAATAAATTATTCCAGCGCTTGTAACTTTTTCACTATATTCCATAAATCCCCTCTGAATTTTTAAAATTTATGTCTCTACCGAAAAAAATTCCTCTTTACATTTTTGCCACTTACGTCGTTTACAATTTTAATTCCTCAATTAAGTATGCACTTGATAAATTTCGTAGATATTAATTTTGTCTTTCGAGCGTATCAAAATTGACGTTGAACCGTTGCACATGAAATGGCTAAATTTTTAATAAATCTCCCACCGTTAATCAATTTTCCTTTTTAAATAATATTAATGAAACTTTCACTCGATGCAATCGTAATATTTGGGAAGCGACGTTATATTTATTAGAATTACAATTTTTAACTCTCAAATGTTATCGTGGGTCACAAATATTGTAAGATAAGATGGACTACGATAATTCACGTTGGACTGTTATAATTTTAGATATTCAATGAAGATCAAGTAATGTAAAACGAAAAATGTTACGGATCACGCCGTCCCGTGACATAATTTCTATCGGATATTTGACAAAAACGTTTTTCTCTTTGGATAGTCGAGAGGTGGTATGACGCAAACAGCCACGTATTGAAATTTAGGATAAAATAAAAGCGAAAATTCGATTTGAGATTTATACGTATATAAATAAAATTGTTTAACCAGATGAAGTATATAGAGCTTATGGTCACGAATTGGATACAGAGATAGATATCTCAATTTATATCAACAGTTAGTCGATCAATTATTTCATCGGGTGATTCCATTCAAACTGTTTCATTAAATATCAACGATGTTTCATATTTGAATTTATAGTAGTCAGTCTATGCGATGGTCCGTTCAGCTGGATTGTATCACATTTTTAAAGTAGTTGGAAACAAAAAAGAAATTACATAGCAGGCAGAGCAAATGCATTTTCAAGACACAAATTCACCTACGTTTTTATATTACTTTCACGTATTTGTTGGTCAAATTTTTCAATGCTATCTAAATATCTCACGCATTATCTTTTGTTCATTATTGCAGATACTGATATTCATTCACAAACTTGCAATTTGAGTTATATTTATGGTTGAAACATAGAGCTCGCGTATCTATTTATTTTTTGAATATATAATAAAATTAACGAATGACCCAAATTTTTAGACAACAGTGTATATTTTCAGGTTTATTTTAAACTTTAATAAAACAACCATGAATCTCATAGTAATATTAATGAAATAGAGAAACGTTTCGTATAATACAGATAATATATTCATGAGTGTACAAGGTTTCTGCAAGTGTTGAAATATTTTCACAAGCCGGTAGATATATATATATATATATTTTTTTTTCCAACGAATATTACGTATATATATATCTTGTAATTTCTACATACGTTCAAATTTACTTTAAAATCTCATAATAATATTGATGAAATTTTGAAAAGGCACAATATACTCGCAAAATGTTTCTGCACGTATTCGAATACTTTCGTATATCTATACATGCTTCTATCTGTATCTTGTAAATATCATCTTGCAATTTCCGCATATATCCAAATTTACTTTAATTTTATCAATAAAATCGTGACAGTCAAACCTCACAACGCAACTTCACCGATGAAATTTCGAAATGTTTCCTATAACGCGGACAGTGCGTTGGTAAAAAGTTTCTGCAAATATTCGAGTATTTCTGTCACCCGCGTGTATATATATCGCATCCGTCGACGAATGTCATTCCCGAAGGATTTTCCCCGTAGAATCATAATGTAGAAAAATAGAGTCCACGAAATCCTGTTGATCCTTCATGCACGCGCGATTTTTCCATTGATTCTGACGCCTGTTCGCGAAGTCAGGCCAGAAACACGGTCGTACAGATTTCTATCAGCCAGAACTCGTGCGTAAACACCGGTTTACGTGTGTGTGTGTGTGTGTGTGTGTATGTGTATAGAGCATTGTACCGGCCATAAATAAGTGCGCGCGCGCGCGCAGGGATGAATTTAAATCTGGCAAATTGAAATTCGCGGAGACGGCGTGGCAATCGTCTGCAAGAGGGAAGATCAAAGTGTTGTTGCTGTTGAAGGATCGTTTTCAATTACTCTAGGCTATAATTACAAAAGGAAGTGTGTAATTACAGACACAGCTCGGCGGTAGGGGGAGGAGAGGAGGAATTTTGCTCGCGGCGAAAATCGCGATACATTGCTGCGACAGGAGGACAGCCACTTCCACGTGAAATATATCGCCGTGAAAAATCGATCCTTAAACTGCGAACGCTCACGGTCGAGGGCCGTGTCTATGGTTACGTCGTCGATGACCGACCGGATCTTCGAAAAATATGTCGTCCGTCCGTCGTGTGAATTTGTGTGCTATTAGAAGAGGAAGTTGTCACACACAGTATCATTCAACTCTGCTATTTGATGCTCAAATCTTTGCATTTCAATTTTATCCTATCCGTTTAAGCAAATACTCAGGACGAATATTTGAAGAAAATATTTAACGTAGAATTTAAGAGCTTCCTCGCATTTTGTTCAATATTTAAAAATTAAAGAGGTTATTTTACCATTGTCGCGCAATGGAGTAATTAATGATTTTCTACTTGGAACTTTCTGTTGCTTCCATTAATTAGTATCTGGTATTTGTAATTAGTCCATATTCAATGAACGTTATACTTCAATGCAAGGAATATCAATTTCTTTCGAATTTTATTACGAACACATTCCAAGTAATACGACAAATTGAAACGTAGACTCGACGTACATATGTATTCAGACTTTGGATTCGTTTTCCTTAAATTTTCATAGTTCTCTGAAAATCATTTCTCTATTCACATTTCATGTACATCTCGACATAACATTTTGGTATTTAGAATAATTGTATTTTCTTGCAAATATAAGTACAATTTTATTTTACTTTATAAAATTGGTTTTAAATTTTTTACGATTTTTTACAGTTAAACACTCCGTTTCTAAATTACTCTGATCTATAAGTTAGATATTAAATCTATAGATTTTTCATTTATTTTTGAGTACGTATGTTGAGTATGTTAGCGCGCGTGAATAGCGTGGCGAGGTCTTAGTTGTTGTGTGGACTGTATGTCGATGAGTGGATTGTATGATTTAAACGCACGCTGAGATATGGGTGGGGCAAAGACCAATCTAATCGCTCTTAAATCGGAACTTAAACCGATTCTAAAGTCCTGGGTCGAGGAACGCACAGAGGTAACCTCGGTTCCGCTTGCCTTGAGGAGTCGCGTAGCTCAAGGTGGGAAGAAAGGCGAAGGCATCTCGCCCGTGGAGTCTCGCACGCGTTCTTGGAAGAGTTCTAACGCGACGAATGTGCTAAAGCGAGTTGGTTTCACACCACGAGTGTGCTCGGAAGAGTTGGCTTTACGCCACAACCCTGGTCGAGGGGCTCGGTTTCGGCAGACCAAAATTCTCGCGAACAGTATATTTATGTATGTACGTTTGTTACAACTTTGAAGTTTTCCTAATGGAATTTAAAAGAAGAAACAGAAACATTGTTCATTTTTCTCCGACAGGAAATTTACCTCCATTTATTTTAGATAATAATGTAGTGCTTCGGCAAGTGGCCAGGTATGTTCATATCAAACCGATGATGCTTTGTTTTCCTGACGCTTTTGTTTTATTCATACTGTGCCGCACGTCGGATCACCAACTTCTTGACTTTTTCTTCCAAGCAAATTGGAATGACAGATCTACAGAGGCGTCTACATTGTCACGAAATACACTGTATTCGTATACATGTATACATATCATTCTAACATGCCACGAAAGTATGAATTTTCGAAGTACCATCAAAATTGGCACATCGTCAAGTTAGGAAGAACAAGACGTAAACACGCTACCGTATATATATATTGTTGTTATAATAATAAATAATACATTTATTAATTTGGATAAACACATTTAGCTGTTATTATCTCGAAATAATTCCATCTTTAATTTTATTATATAAGCCTATCACGTTAAAAAAACCGAGGAAACGTACAATTTCATATGACAAATTAAATCCCTTCTGAATTAATAACTTTTTTCAATAAAATTAATGCAATAACGAGATGAGCAATTTGCGATTAACTTCTCCTATCTGAATCATTCTTCATATAATCGAATGCTTTACCTAGCAAGGTATCAAGGTCAAACAATCTATGTCTGAATTTCAAATCTTATCGATACACTCCCAACATTATATCCCAACATTAATCTCTTATCGTGTTATCAATGAAATTTCGTCCAATACGTATAAATGAGAAATTCGTCCACGCATATTGCCAAGCAATAAAAAAAGGACCTAGTTGTTAGTTTTAGCTCAATTTCCCGGATAAAACTAAATCGCGCACGATCGGCATCGAAATGTTCCTGAGGGAAAAAGGATAAAGTGTTGCCGCAAGTAGGCAGCTCCTTAGACCCTCCGGGCAACCGTTACATTATTATACAAGGAAGCAGGTTGTACAGTTCGCGGAGAACACTGTAATTGGGGAGAATTTGCCCTCGACCGCGGTGCTTCCCGCTCTCCCCTTTTATCTCCCCATCCACGATTGTTATTCCCTCATTTACAAGCCCCACGGCGATACACGTTGCTCGCCACCGACTGCTTCTGCACCTTCGACCTCTCGCCAAGGTGTCGATGACGCGCTGCCGTGTAATTTATTTATACACTCCGCTTCGACAGTAACACGTTGTCCGTAACGCAAGAGCCTCGGCCACTTCTCGTCCTCCGCTTCGCGGTTAATCACAGTGATAAGCGACCGTGCCGTGTCGGACACTTACGAAACGGGTTCTGTAATTTCGTAGTCATCGCGTATAACTTGGCGTGCGTTTAATAAGGATTTTCCACTTTTAATCACTTTACTCGTGTCCCCTTTGCCTCTTTTACTTTTTCTTCTCTCTGTTTCCTTCTCGCGAAAGTTCACAGAGCTAAGGAGAAGCGGTGATATAGATTGGTAGGTATATATTGTTCTTGAAGTTGCGAGTGAATTTGTAAGACATAGTCAACGTCTGCGCTACGGTACTGGGACTTTCATATCTCAATGTTGCTTTCATTTTAGGAAACGAAAAGAACTCGTTATATAATTTGTTTCGTGTAAAAATTTATTTATTTATTCATTATCGTGACACGTGACAAGATTCCTTTTCGTCATTCGTATAATCAGTCAAGATATACGTCACAGATCAAACGTATACCGATGACAGAATATTTCTACGATTAATCATAAAAATATGAGCAACTTTCCCTTAGTAAGTTTCAATACTCGTCGGTCCTAAAACTTTCGAGAGAAGGAGGTGGTGCCTGTAACGAATCCGCCGTATGTATCAACTCACCGAAATTCATCTTTCGACACGACGAACGGAGCAACGGGGTATTAACGACTCTCGGCAACCTTCGCTTCGTGTCCGTTTATCGGCTTCCTGTTCGCGGGAGCTCGGAGAAGTAGTTAGCGGAGGCACGTAAAATCGGCCCGGCAAGGATACAGCCGATGGTGCCAAGCGTGTGATATATTCACGCGACGTTCTGTGACAATGAGATGTTATCTGTAACGGCGTGTGGCACACCGCGGCCCCCCAACCCCGCCGCCGCCCTTCAGACGAAACCGCCTCTTCCTACCACGGCAAGACCTTCCTTCAACGATGCCTGCAGCCCTCGTAATATATTATAACGCAGACGCCTTAGCAGCCTCGCCGACTATAGGCCCGCTTGGCTAGTTTATAGGTACCACCTTGGCTTGCACGCTATTCCGCCTAGCCGAGATTGTGCAAGCAAAATGCATTACGGACGAATATCAGCCAACTACCAACCGCAAACCAATAGCATTATAAACGTAAACGTAACGAACCGTTAGATTTATACCGCGTCCAGGGCTCTACGTTCGTCGCTTTCATATTGCGCCGCGTCGTTTTATTTCACGAACAATTCGAGAAGTTGTAAAGTACCGTTTTTATCGTCGGTTATTAACTGTCCAAAGTGTCGTTGGATGTTGGAGATTGCAAGAATTTGGGATTTTAACTCCTCGGTATCCCAGAGGGTGACAAATCCTAGAATTTGAGAAATTCTCCAACGATTAACTGTGGAATTGTGTTTTGGAAATTCACATCCGCGTACGCGATCGAAATTAAGTGAGAGTAAATTTGAATTGAATTACAATGAAACGGTAATAAATAATCTAAATAAATCTAATTTGTAGAATCTCCACTGGGTGTCGTTCTTCTCTTCTTTTTTTTTTTTTTTTTTTTTTAAGCAAATACGTTCGAGAGTTTACGCTGTTGTAAATTTTTCTTTCTACAAAAATTCCTGAATATTACTGAAACATTTTGTGTATAAATATACACAAAAATGGATTTTTTTGTAAAAAATACTATCGAGAAATATTAGAGAATATCTAGAAATATCTTTTCAAATATATTTTTCTACTTTAAATATTTGGAATTTGTGTGTGGATGGTTTGGTACGTAGACTTTTGTGACCGTCTATGTATGTAAAAGACTAGTGGAAATAATAAAAAAAAAAAATATTAAAAAACGCAGTAGCTCATCCCTAAAACCGTAATCATCCCTATTTGTTATTAACCACAGTTTGATTTATGCATTACTACCGCGTCGTGTGTACGCAATTGTAACATTAACCCTTTTTTGCTACGTAAACTTTATATTTTACGATTTAAGGTAATCACTTTTTTCAAAATCTGTATCACCCGACTTCGAACGTTATATTTATTACATTATCCATTCTGCACAAGTACTATATTCGTTTCGTGCAATTCGTTCAAGCGTTATCGATTGCACTTGATGTTTCGTTTTCTTTTTTTTTCTGTTTTTTTAATTTCTGAAAGCTATCAGCTCGAGGAAGCTTTTTACGGGGCAAAAAAAAAAAAAAAAAAAAAAAAAAAAAAAAAAAGAAAAAAAATGACACTCGAAACGAGAACGTTATAAACCATCGAATCTTACGGACGTATGGAAAGAATGGCTGTAGCTCGTTAGCCGGTCGTGTTTCGTTCCTGCCAACTCGATATTTGGTCGATATCGCATTATCCGTAGAAATGGGAACACAACAACGAACAGAGCGCATTCTTACTCTGTGTGTATCATCTTCGGTCTCGTTAATTGCTCGATCGAGATTTGCAACACTCTGTACGAGAACGACTCCTATTGCGCCATTTGTGCCTTCATCGGTGAATTATCGACAGGGGGAGGGGGTGTTTTTAAATTGACGTGCAACCAATCACCTGGAACATCATCGACGTTTCACTTTTTTTTTTCGTTCCGACGCGAACCACTTTGAAAGCAAACGACCTGGCCTTATGTACACCAATCACGAAATTGTTTCCTTTTCGTTTCTCTCATCTCTTTCTATTTTTTTCTTTTTTCGAAGGGATGCTCTTCCCCATGCACGTTGCACGCACGTTGTTTGTAAGTAATGATTATTATCAAGAAATATGTGCATTTGAAACATTGCGTTAACACGATACAATTCGTTATGTCTATATTTTAATAAGTATAATAAATGTTAAATATATTCATTATTGTATCAAATATACGAATGAGTCGTAATTTATATGTCGTGTGGTGCTAGCTATCACTGGAGAGTAATTGCAATATGAATCGCAATATCAATGTTAATTATTATGTATATTAAGTATATAACTTTCTGTAAATATTAAGAGTAAATTACAGAGTTGCAAAATATATGTCTTTTCATATCTTTAAAAGCTTTAAAAATACTATTAGTGGTAAGAAATCATTTCGTACTTTATGAGACAACTACAGTCAATATATGTAATTAACATCCAATTAAAATCCAATTTGAATATTTTATATATTCTGTAGATTTTTGAACTTTTTAATATCCCAATTATCTCTAATCTCTCATTAATTATGAACACTCTTGATATTCTTTGGAACAAAAAAAAAATATATATATATAAATGTAAGTAAGTATATATCCTAAAAAGCAGTAAAAAAATTCTATTGAAATTGAATTTTTAAATTTCCCTGTCGCTCAAAAGCTGATCAGAAGATACACTGATCAAAGGAATATTATTTTACATTTATTTCGCTGAAAACACCAATTCGGAAATCTCTTACACCAAACGGAATATGAGAAATGTATGCGTTACACGTACTATACGTGTCGTGTCGGACAAAGAACATCATTATGTTAAAGAAATTACGTACTACATCGTGTATATGTATCAAAGCAAAAGGATGCAGTTTAGAAGCTTCTTTCCAGAAGTTGAAACAAATACTGCAAACTACGATATCGTAGACAGAAGTGGTAGGTCACGTTCTGCGAAATATAATTCCGGTTACTCTAGTTTTCGTTAACTGCTTTATCTGTGTTTCACTAGCGAATCGTGTTATATTTTCCGATTAATGGAATTCGATCGTTTTCGATTAACGAGAAGCCATATCGACGTTATTATAGTCCCTGTTATTTTTTAGGTGTCGAGAAGTTGTAACTGAACAATTTCATTAAACGAAATTATTATTATTAGATTAACGAATATTTATACATCTTCGGAACAGTGGCATAACTTTAAATCCTTGGAAATTATTTAAGAAAATACAAATTTATCTGTTTTTACCGTTTGCGGAAATCATCAGTGGCAAATAATATTTGTTGCTTTAAAGTAATGCGTTATATTGCTAATACACTGACACGTTCTGTATCATTACTTTAATTAATTTAATTATTCGACTATTTACGCTTGAGGTTCAAATTTTGTTGATTCTCGCAGCCCGTGTTTATAATAATTATCGTAAATGTGTAATTTAAATACGATCCGTCTTTCGTAAACACAAATAATTTATAATCTGATATTATTCTGCAGAATTTTTATAATCTATGCTTGACACATTCGCTTCCAAAAGTGACAAATAATGAAAAGTTCTCGAGTTGGAAGCACGAGGAAACAATTACATTTAATATAAGCAGAGTTTTATTTCAAATTCATGTATTGTTATTCGAATAACATTACATTATATTGTATTGCATTATATTATATTATGTCATATTATATTGTTGTTCAAATAATAAATTATGAAGAGAAATTGACTTTCTCGATTCTTCGATACTTCGTTACAGCTACAATACGTTATTTCCTTGAACCGACTCGAGGATACAAACATTTCCGATGTTGCATCTCCGATATTTTCAAGTTTAAGAAAGAAGAACGTTGGAAATGAATATTACGTTAAAGAGACAACGTCCCACTGACTCGGGATTTTTAGAAGAAATAAATCAAGAAAAGCAGCTTTGCTACATTTCTCCGTTCGGAGACGGAGCACCATGTTTGGCAGGATTTTCGTATTTTCATACGCAATATTCTAATTTAAATTTCTCTTTACACGTACACGCTCACGCCACTCCTTTCTTTATACTTTATTCCTTACCTCTCAGAGCACGTTTAAACTAGACGAACAAGTGCTCGTTCATCCGCTATTTCCACAAAATTCGTGCTCGTTTAGTGTAAATGATAATATCGAGCTACGCTCGCGGTGAACGTGAGCGAATATTCGTGCAGCTCGAATCGACGAATGCTCAATAGTTATTACTAGACTGCTGATTATCGTGCATTTATGCAGAATTTGGAGGTGCAAAAATATTATTCCTACTAATGTATGTAGCACTCGTTAGAATATTACAGTTAAAAGAACTCTTCGCTTGAATTACATTTTATAAAATTAGATTCGTGATAACACGAATTTTGGGTAAAATGTTCTAAAATTTGCGTTATTTACGTTTTTCCAATATTTGAACGTCTAGCGAATAATTCACGTTAACGTTGCAATAGTTAACGGTCTAATATATATCTGATTATCTATATTCACACATTATAAATTATCCTTTGCATTTAATACTTATATTCATTACTTTCATCTTTTCTAAAGTTTCACAGTTACTGATCGCTTCGTCATACGTGGTAAAATATATATTTTGTTCGTTCTTAGATATAGGACAAAATAAGACACCAGCACATTGTTGACACAATCGCAGCTGGTATTGTTTCATTTCGTAAAATAAATTGATTATAAAATTGCCTCAATTTCGTCACTCTTTTTATTATTTGCCTAGCAATTCATTTTCGAGCAAACAATATGCTCCAACGCTGCTATTAACGCAACTATTTTCAATCAATTTCTATTATCGAACTCTGTTTTTTAATATTGAAGCAAAGAAGGAAAGGATTCGCTGTACTTATTCCATCCGATTTCATAATTTGAAGGGTATTATGATTTGATCAATGTGAGAAAATGCAGCGGCCAGCGGCCATGGACGTGTTAATATATCTCGACAAATGGAACATCGTCCTTTTTCTTATCGCGATTTACGGTTCTATAACCTATAACCTATAAAACGATTCTTACATTGAAGCATCTCATATAGACCTTGTAACCTGGACCATTGCCGAGGTAAGCGCGCCACTTCAGCCCTCTCCAGCCACCATTTTGCCCAATGAAATTCAAAATCTCTAGTGCCATTTGGATTACAGCTGGTTGAGATAAAGCTACTTTATTGCACCTGGCAATGGCTTCTAGCCGGTAGGCAGATGGCAAAGGTCAGAAGATGCAGTGACGTAATTATGAAAAGTCCACGCTCACGCTCGTTTCTTACCTCCCTGGTTCGTTGCGACACGTACAACGCGTTACATTGTGACTCGCGAAAGTTGAAGGTACGTTCACGAGTGTGTACAGCGTGGGACAAAAGTTTCGAACGATCTTATTATCAAGATCGTTGTGAGTGTGGGATTCTGAATTTTCAGAAAGTTCAGAACACGAGAGACGGGAGGAGGGGGAGGAATTTCTATGGTAGTCAGACACATACGAGGACACCGAGGAATTTTTATAGAAGTTAAGACGAAGGGGACATATTAATTTTTGGAAAAACGAGGATACGAGAAATGTCGAAGAAATGTCTTTGTATGATACGAGGATGAGAAAAATATATGAATTTTTAGAGAGGAAAATACGACAAGCGTAGATTCTTTTTTTTTTTAGAAGTAGGAATGAAAAAGATAAGAGAATTTTTAGTAAAATAAAATTGCAAAAATGAAAAGAAGAAAATTCACAGTACAGAAATTTATTAAAATCCGAAATAATATAAATGTAGAATAGATTATTTTATTATTCTACATTTATTTTATATTTATTGTATTATCTTCTATATTATTTTATATCATATTATATATTACCAAAATAATTTATTCACATTGATAGCATTATTCTGTACATTTTAATAAATTCCTACATTCCTCATTATTTTTTCTTTTAATAATAATAAGATAATTCTTGTTGTTATATTATATATCACATTGCATATTATATTATAGAATAAAATATAAAATATAAGAAAGAAACAAATAAAAATTTGTTCTTGGAAAAATATATAATAAGTATAAAAACACACGTATTAAATACTAAGAAATTAGAAAACAAGCGAAGGAAAAATTTACAGAAATTCGAATGTAGGAGAATAAACGAGAGTAATGTTGCGAAAAGCAATGTGTTACACGCAGAAATGTTTCGCTACTGAAATCTATCAGGGCAAGGTAGATTACTGTTAATACCTCAGATATTAACTCTGAATGGGTGGAGAAAATTAGCAGGAGATTCGATGTTCGTACAACTAGACAAGTGATTCTAAAGTTTTAGCTGGCAGTGAATGTATATGTGTACGTACAGTGTGCAGGTCGCGGAGATACTTATGCATAGAAGACATTTTAATGGAACGTTGGTTTCCGTAAGATTGTGTGAAGAGTTACTCGACTACGAAACTCTTGAACTACGTACACTACAAAACGTGTTTACACATATTTGTGTGCACGTATTAAGCAAATCTACTGCAGACATTGAATAATTACGTGAATCTTAATATACATGTACGACGCAAGTGTAATACATATGTAAATAATTTTCAAAAACTATAGATTCTGCGGATAATAATCCGAAGATTAATGAAATTGAATGATTAATAACATTCGATGAAAAATTACGACGTGCAAACGAATATGTTTACGTTGCTACGTAAAACAAGGAATTTTCGACGATTTTCCAACGTTCACGATTGGAAGCATGCTCGCGGAGTTCTTAATTGTGTAAAAAGTACCAACTGCAATCGACCGGCATCGAACTTTATTGATATTAAGATAGAAACGATGAAAGTTACGCCGGAGAATTTTTAAGTTCGCAAATAAATATGTGCGCAACGATGTTGCTGCTCTTTTACATTTATATTACCTGTTGAAAGACGCGATGAATAAATTAAAGGTTAATTTGAAGATACTAAAATTCAATTTAAAATTGAACTACTACTACGTTATTTGTATTTTCCATTATTTCAGTTTCATTTCCTCATCTATAATAAGATGACGATGTGTATTAATATTATATAGATTTTCCCTTCAAAGGTATAATAGATAGAATATTATTCAAATTAATTGGAATAATCGTCACACGTTGTTTGAATAATCGAGCAAATTATTTAAATATACGGGGAATCGTCTACTTTGAATTAATGTATTTTGCAAATATTTTGCCAACACTGATTTAATAAATATTAAATTTCTAATTTCAGTGTCACTTTCTGAATGAAACAGTCATAAAAATCGAAAGTAATTATTCATAAGTGTTATTGATAACTGCTGCGTAATTAATCGAATAGAATATTTCAATATTTTAATATTGATGTGCGACATTTTGGACATTGTAAGGTCAAAGTACATTAAAAGATAATTGCTACAATAATTACCAAGGCTAGAAATTGGAGATTACACAGCTGAATTCTAACAACTGAAAGCAAGTTTCGTTGAAACGAAAGAAAACAGGCAATTCGAACAAATAGATAATTTCAGACAGCGTGAGATTAATCGTACTTGAATCGTGAATTTTAAAATTTTTCAATTTTCGCAGTTTTCAATTTCTTTCAGCCTCTGTCTTTCAACGTCATCGACAAAATCCAACCAACCGTTTCAAACCTAATCGACGCACGCGTATGCCCTCTTGTCGTTCAATTTCTTTCAAACTTCAATTATCAATTTTTGTGTCGCTCGTCACGAAAATTGGGAGCGACCCGCATGAAAGACCTCCGAGTTACCGACTTTACGACGAGTAAAACAACGTGAGAAACCGGCAGCAACACCAGCAAGAAATAGATGAAAGCACGACAAGAAGAGGCTGAAGGATAAGTTTAGAAGAAGCGTTTAAACCAGCAACGATCCGACCATGATGTGGACAAGCTTCGTGAGACGCCTCCAGCAGTCACGTTAAAACGAAACGCGACGTTTCGCTTGGCTGCCATCTCGTATTGCACCCATGAGTTCTTTAATGACCCCGGGACTACGTGTGCAATCATTATTTTTACGAGAACGCTTTAAACGAGCAACCTAGACGAAGGTTCGTGCTGCTGGTACACCGTGCGATCTCGATTTGCAGAGCTAATCGAGATTGCTAATCGATACCGAGGTTCGAAGAACGCCGATACTATGTTGCTGATAATAGTTAAACTTCAACGGTGTTTAAAAACCCGATGCTCATCGGCACGTTTCCTATAGTCTAGTAGTTTAAAATATTTTCTGGCAACCTATATTCCGGCAAATTGTTAACGAAACAGACACGAAAACGTGTAACGAGAAATTCTATATTGTTGCGTCGATAAAAATTTCTTTCTTTGAAATTGTAGTTGAAATCTTTACGTTAAAAAAAGTAAAAAATTCTTCGATCGTCCTCGAGCAATTAAGATTCAAATTTTACATTAAGTTGACGTAATTAAAAAAACGTATCTTGTTCAATTGAAGTAATTTATTGTCGTAATCGGTGCAACGTAGATATATCAATGTGTGTATTAATTCTTCGTATATTTCGACATTTAACGTTTTTGAGTATAATTTTACGTTATAAATAGCATATATATTAATAAATAGCTTCTATTTTACGAATATAAAGTTCATTCCTCTCATTTTTTTTGTGGTTCTGTTATCAACCAACGCTAAAATTCAATTTATACGCCGTAACATTTTTAAAATGAAACATTTAAACATAAGTTCTTCAAATATTAAAGCGATTGTGTCTGACAAATGAAACCATTGTAGTCCACAGAAACAGAAACTTTCCTGTTGTTGATGATAATAATTTTAAAAGATGCAATTGAATATTCAAGTGTCCGTAAATAGAGACAAACAAAAGAAATTTTACAAAACCTAACAAATAAACTTGAACAATGTTACATTGAAAATACTAATTTTAAATTTTTCTTTAATTAAAACCACTTTATATCGATCGATTGTCGATCGCAAATTGTCGATTCGTCCTTGTTAGTAAGAGACTGTTTAAATTACCTACCATCAACGCTACTTATTATCAGTCGAATTAGTTTATATAATAAACCTTGCGCGGATCTCGGTGAAATTTATTAACACGATGACTGAAAATTGTAATATTGCGATCCGGGACTTCGACGAATTCTATAACACATCTGAGACCGCAAGTCGGTTGCAGCGGCAGGTGCGTCGAACTGCACCGTCCGTGTAGAAGCTCCGAAATTGTCGCGACCACAAGACATTGGCTTCCGTTTCGCGTTTGTTCGTCGCTTCGCCGAGGAAAATAGGGGTGTCGCTTCCAGGTTGACGGGCCTTCACCCACGAATCACGACTGCCAACTTGAGCCATCGATTCAAGCGCATCAAATCGAAGAACTCATTCGGTCATAAACAAGTTAAATATCGTTCCAATCGAAGAACAACGCATGCGCGTGATTTTTTAAAAAACATCTTTGGAAGATTTAATCTTTTGCAAGTTAAAAATTAAGAACTGAAGAGAGAGAATGAATATCAAATTGTAAATAAGCATGTTTAAGCTTAAGTTGAATTCTTCTGACGGTCGACGAGCCGTGTTACAGTTGTAACAAAAAATGTAATAAACATCTTGGAGAAATTTATTTAGAAAGTAAAAATACAAGGGGGAAAGAGCAAAGGTGAGTAAATTTGTTTATACATAACTGCCTTCTTCTCTACAGTTTCCTGTTATCTATAAACTGATGTTTTGCAACATCAATTTGTGTAGGATGTAAGAGGGAAACATTAAAGGATAAATATAGCGTCAAGTTAATTAACTGTGACATTTCGAATGATTATGAAATCATCTCACGTAAATGAATCGCAATGAAGTTTCTAACAAACAATATCGATTCATCTTTAAATAGTTCTTTAATCTTTAAACACATAAAAATCAAATTCTAGACATTTTAATGATCGACGTCATGAATAACCAATTGCACTAATGGAAAAAGTAAAGAATTAAAGTTTCATCGGTGCGATATAAAATTTTTATAACGAAATTAACGTAATATCGCAATATTTTCACGTGTTTCAAAAATGTTATGATATTTTTCCCCCCTTGATGTACAGAATGTAACAAAACAACGCATTTTAACAAAGAAAATAATTGATTTCATTATTTCCAACGCCGTATTTGATTTTGAAGAGATTGATTTTAACGATAACGTATTTTTTATTCGTTATTCTTTTGACACAATATGAGCAATGTTTTCCCGCAGAGTTTTGAAAACTCAGTCACATACAAAGAGTCAAGTAATTGTTTTGAAGAAGATTTAATCGTACGAAGAAATCGTTCCGTTATACGATTGCAATTTTCTGACATTTATTGTAGTACATTGTACTAATAATACCTCAATGTAAGCTTTAAAAGTTGTGCCTATGTCAAATTACAAAAATTTATAACGTCCAAACAGAACGTGTTACTGCCAAAATCTTTTACACGAAATACAAACGATTTTTATTCAAAAAAACGAACGGCATTATTGGCAAAATTTTCCGACGAAAAATCTGAGATTTAACTGAACGTGATATGTGCGAAAATGATTTTATTTCCAGAGTTCTCTCAGCAAATTACGATAATTCTGATCGAAAAATTGTTAACATAAATTGTCCGCGTAACGTTCGCCTTTGCTGTGGGAATCCAACGTAATGTAAAAATTTGTTTGAAAAATTTCTGGCCGAAATTACATCGATCCAAATTGAAAGATTAAATTCAAATGAAATTTGGATTTCAACAGTATTATTGTTGAAATTGTTATTTTATTATTATTTTATTAATACAACGGTGTATTTCGTTTCACGTTTTTTTTTTTAAACGGCAATGACGTTTACCTCCAACTTGTTGAAAAATATCTCAAATTTAAATTACGAAATGAAAAATATTCTTGCGCGTTCTTTCTCGATTGAATTTCGTGTTATATATCGTTTTGAATCATTACGGATTGATTTTATTCCCCAAAGTTAGAGTGAAATTGAGATATGAAAATTTGAAAACCGTAACAGGAAATACAGGAATTTGTCTAAAAATCCGCGGAATAATTATTTATTAAAAAAGAAAGGGCCGATAGGTTGCCAAATCCACGTGCTTTGCACGTTAATTTTCAGAAAATATTTGTTTTATTCGACACGTACAACAATATTAACTTTACACAAATCATGATAGATACACGTGCAACGACACTGAGAGTTCTCACGAAATGGCATTAGGTATCAACATATTTATTCTTGTCGGAGAGTGTATAAAAATAAATAACATTTGAGGGACGTTCTGACATTTGCAGAAGAAAAATCGTTTCTCATTTGATCGTAAAATCTGATTGTAAAATAAATGGTTGCGCGACGAGGTGAGACACCTTTTCACAAATTTAAATCGTTAAAAAGTACACCTTGCTTTCGAAATATTTCATTCTTCGTGAAACAAGTTTTTAATTACCAGTACCACTTTAGAAAATGCCTGCACACCGTGATTAATTTTATAAAATAAATAAACACGTGCAGTTTAAAAACGAATATTTTAACAAACCACACACGGAGGTCGAACTCAAATTAATTTCGTCGAGTTTAACTGTTTGTTCTCTGAAAAATTAAACGTTAATCGTATATTCCGGTTGATTCGGAAAATGGAATCGATCAATTCTCTATTTTTCAATGGTTCAAATATTAAATACCAAATCTAACAACTGTGTAATTATTATTTTATTTATATCCTTATGAAAAGTTGCATGTTCTGTCGTATGTTCTGAGTACAATAACACGGTGCTTAAATATTCCCTTGTATGAATATTTGTTTACAATATAGTGTTATTGAATTACTTGCTCTTTAATATGATAAATAGGCAGACAGTTTCTCAAACAACTAGCAACAAGCACGAAACTTCGAATCGCAAAAATTTCACCCGAAAAAATATTAAATCTAAATACCCCTTTCACCGTACTAAATCCACATCATTATTTAAGAAACCTGTGCACATCAAACGGATTGAAAATTTATATTTCCAAATGAAGATATAAATCACTATATACCGTTAAAATTATTTGGAAAAGTCGTTCTACAGACGACTCAAAGTCGTTATTAAACGCGATTGCGACCAGTCTTTTCTGCGAAACACCGTACCAACACCGTTCCAAAGTCAAAACAAACGAACTGCTTCTTTCGTCAGCTACTTCTCCGATCGTTAATTAGAATGACACGCGGCAAACTGCGAATCCTTTCGTTTTAATTAGCGAATTCAGTTAACTACGGCAGTTAACAGTCGCAAAGTAACGTCGTCGCGGCGCACGTGGAAAATCGCATTCGCAGTAAACTCGATGACGGGACAGGGTGGGAGACAATGATGGACCAGTAACGAGCTTAGCGGCTTCCGCGGCTCGCGCGTTAAGTCTGCAAGTTCTTCGGTATGTTTACACCGGATGTAACCGAATTTCCTGCAACTTCCCGACCTGTTATTACCGAAGTTGCCGAACCAAATCGTACTGAACCGAATCGCGGCGCTAGCAACTCAAAGGTCTCCGGAGGTTCCTCGGCCGACCTGAACAATCGTGACGGTTAAGTAACTGGAACGAGCTGCGTTTATGGCCGCAAATTATCAGTGGACTAACGGGCTAATCTCACCGACATGGCGCTCTACCTTATTAACGTTACTCTTTTAAATCTTTACAGACTGTCCGAAAACACAGCTCGGCAGTAACAAAACTTGTATTTGTATTGCGTCAAAGAAAAGAATCGCGCCTAAGTTTCATAATTATTTAAACCATCGATTCAGCCTTCACGCGATGAGCTGAATTTTGAGAAAAATGATCAATCCTTGGGACACTTTTATTCATAACATTCGATATTGTTGGGGACTGAACTTTCGCCTGCGTGACATCTGTTTTAACGTAGCGAAAGTTAGGCCTGGGACCTGGGAACGTTTATCCTAGCATCTAATGACATGCGTGTGTGAACGATGAATGTTTCGTGCGGATGAGCAAGAGAAGAAGAATCAGACAGAGAGTTGCGAGTCGCGAGAGCGAAAGGACTGAGAGATCAATGAGAATCAGTGAGATCTAGCGAGTTCAGCGTGTAGTCGTGTGAAGAAAACCTAGCGAGCATATCTAGATTATAGCGATAATTGTATCAAAATTCCTACAAATTGGGATCTCAACCAGATTCCTACAATATTAAATTATTTTTTTTTTTTTTTACATTATTAGTGACAAGGATGAGTAAAGTCTACTCTGTATCTGCAAAGTTCCACAAGTTCCCGCGTGTGTCATCCTACTCGAAACGTTGCGGAAAACACGGCACTGGTTCACTGGCTCCCTTTAAAACACGTTCGAACTACTCGGTCCTCAAAGGGTTAATCCTGTCGTCGCAATTTAAAGATAATAAGTCGCGCAAAGTCCGCGAAACTTTCGCACAGATAGAGCGGGCCGGATGAAACGCGCAAAGCGAAAAGGCAATGCGTCGGGATCTGGCAGGTTTTCGCTCGGCGTGTACGAGAAGCACGAGCGATAAAACTTGAGGAGGCATAAACAGCAGACCGCACGGCGACACGGTGAATCTCCGCGAGAATCGCCGACACCGAATAATCCGTTAATTGCGAATTCATTTGCAACGGTATGCCTTTGTGTAATTAACTTTGAAAGCGGGTGTTTAACAATCGGTGGTTCCCCGCTTGCTTGGGCGCGCGTTACAAACGGTGCGTCGCGGTCAGATGGGAATTTAATCAAAAAGCTACTCCGTAAAAATACCAACCCCTATCAACGGCGCGCTCACGTCTCGTCTCTCGGTGCGCTTCATACATCAGCAAATCAGTTGAAGTAGCTGAAACAATAGCCGGATGATCCTGTGCGGTGACTTTTCTCTCTTTTTTTTTCCTTCTTTTTTTTCTTTCTTTTTTTTTTGCGCTCGAGAAAGATTAGACGAGGCAAAGAAGGACACACAGCCCTGCGTCAGATTCAGCCGGAAAATGGGTGTCAGCGTTCTATCTCAAAAGAATCACGCTCTTGCAATATTTAATACACCGCCTTGTACATTTCGAAGCGATCCCTCTCGCTGCTCACAGAGAACCACGTTAATTATCACTGTTATTTTCTTTCAGAACGGGCTATCCCTTCCTCTCGTTTCTTCCTTCATGTCTCTCTTTCTCTTTCTCTTTCTCGTATTCTTTCTGCCCGCCGACCCCCTGGCCGGTCTCTTTATCAAGCGCAAAGCGAAATCGTACGATCTCCAACCGTTCTTTGTGCCGTGCTTGTTCCTGCGGGTCATATTGTTTATGTAGAAAAGGGAATCGAGAATGCCGTAGATCGATAACGGTCAAAGTGACGTGATTTGCATACCACCGAACGAAACACGTGATGAAAGAGCGACAATGAGAGAACGAAATAGAAACACCGGCACGCTCGATCGTTACCGGCGGTACTTGCGGGCTAATGACTCGGATAAAACGTCAATTTCTAACTCCCAATCACGGTACGTTTCTTTGCAATCCGATTTCGTTTCCCCGAAATCGATGGTAATTTCTCGTTTTCATTTTTCTTTCGGGGAACGAGTCCAAATTCAGCGGACTGCGAATTTTTACGCGTTTTTATGGTTTTTTTTTGAACGATAAAGTTTAGCAGGAATTTATTTCGTGCATTTTTGCGTATTACGTTGAATTACTTCGATGTTAAACTCGATGTCGATAATGTCAAATAACGTACAAAATAATAAAATTTCGAGAAATATAATTTTTCGCCGGGCGGAATCGGTAAACTACGGTCGTTCGGTGAAAACTACGATTACACCGGAGGTCGCATTCCCCGGAGGGAAAAACTTCCAAAGCACGCGAGATTATACCGAAAGAATTTTATTGTAACGCGACGGGAGGCAAAGAGGCGGGCAAAGTGTCTATCTAAATGGAAGGAACACGTGTAACGTACACAATTAACCCGGAAAATAATTCTTTACCGTCTCTCGGCAAAGCAGCGTCGCTCGTAACCTGACAAAATGGCCACCGGGTATCTTCTCGCGTTTAATTAACTCCAAGAAACATCTTTTAATTATAAAATTATTTCGCACGCTGCGTCAGATATAGCGTCACATTCGCAAAAATTTACATTTCTTTCGTTCTTCTCGTTTCACGTTCTCGCGCTGGACGATGAAACCGAGAAAGCAACGAGCAACGCGCCTGGGAAATTCGAGCGTCTACGACGTTCTTTCTATCCTGTCCTCGAAACGACTTCAAGGAGAGTCGTCCAATACCGGGCAAAGCTGGTCCTGTTTTTTCGCTCTAGTATTGGCGCTTTTCTTGAACGAGCAGATAGATATCACAATTCTGATATGTTAAATGTTCTGAAATTAGCTGTTCCGATTGTTCTGAAATGTTAAACGCTACACGTCGACTCGCTCAGCAACTTTCTATTAAAATTTATTAATTGAACGATTGATATTTTTCGTTCTCTGCGAATCACAACTTTCTCGCTATCGCGAGTTATCAAATTTCGTCACAAAATTAATTTTCCTCCTTTCATCGAGCTTCGTTTGTTCTATAAACACATTTTCGGAAGTTCCGATTTTCTAAGCCAAAAGCTCAGATCGGTTGATACGGCAAACTTAAATTTCGTTTCGCTCATCCTTTCTGTTTCAAGTCGGCTCTCGACTAACGTCACGCGTCTGTTACGAAACGATGGTATTAAAAGCACTTAACGAAAAAGAAACAGAAAAAAAATTGAGCAGAGGAAAGCAGACGAGAAAAAGAAACGAGAAACAATTTAACGCTTCCATTCGAAAAAGAAAAGGAGAGGTGAAAAAAAAAGAGGAAAGAAAGGGAAGAAGTCTATTACAATCAGGCTCAGTCTCGCCACTATCTCTCCCGCTTTCTCTCTCTCTCTCTCTGGACTTGGTCTTCCTTGTTACAATTTTCTAGCTGCTATGACATTGCTTATTCCTTCACCCTCCCTCCATCCCCCTTTTTTACCGTTGTGCAATAAACACATAAAAAGACGTTCGCCTTTATGTACCGACTAACAAGCTTCCGCGACGAACGCCGACGAGCGTTTCTCCTTTATGGGAAATTTAAAAATTTAAAAAACCACCCCTGCGACGTCTACGCCACGCCGCTGCCTATATTTTCTTTTCAATTATGTCAACCAACCGACCGTAATAGGTCAGCCCCCATTCATGCGTCCGAATTAAACGCGTAACTTTCTTCTTTTTTTGGCGTTCGCTTTATGAAATTAATTCCCCCGACCCCGCGGGATTCTGCGAAGAAAATAAAAATTGTTAAAATTTAATTTCTTTTTAATTTAATCATCCTCTTGTTTTCGTGTTTGTTGTCCGAAATATACGAGACAAAGAGTTTCGTTAGGTGAATATTAAAATATTAGAAAATGGAGCATGAATTGGTAACATTTGACGATGGAATAAAATTACTGATAATTACAAAAGTGTTTGAAACCGATATAAAATTTAATAAAAAGATGCTGCTGCAGATGCTCGTACAATTTTATAGTTTCACGAAGACAATTTCAAACATGCAATTTAGACAGAAACTTATTTTATCCATTGTAAGAAATATTATACCTTGGGTATAATATTTATACATTTGTGCAAATTACGTGCATTCTGTGCAATTCTGCATCTCCAAATTTTCCATAAACGGACAAAAATCTGCACTCTTGTTACGTACAATAATTCGTGAAATTACCTACTTCTACAGATACAGAAATCGTGAAAGTCACATACAAAATTTATAACGTATCGTTATATGCTACGTAAGACATTCCCGAATGCTTTTATTAGCATTGTAACGAGACACAAGTGGCATAATTGTAAATTTCAAGCAAAAGTGAGAATACATATAATACATATAATACAAGTTGCAAGATAGATCTCGACACTGGCTTGTATCAAAACCTAGCTTGCTAAATACTATTTTTGAAAGCAGAACATCCAACAACAAAAATACTTGTTTAAACTTGATCACTCCCATCTTGAAGAATCTACAGTCCACTCCAACTGTACTATACTAAATTATTCTACCCTGCACGATCCTTTACTAAATATCAATAAGACGACGAAAATTCTCAATTTGTATTCATACCAAGGAAATATCTGTTCCACTCTTGACAGAAGTATAGAAGAAGATGCTTGACGTATCGTTACACATAGAAAACAAGCGTACTATTCGAGTCCCTTGTGTACGTTGAATAAATGGTAACTCCGCTAACGGAAACAGCAGCATGTACGTTATATTCATAGTCGAATTTCCTTCCTTATATGCGTATGACACAATATGGCTGAATATCGTTGGAACCTATGAAAGTCTCGATGACAAATTTCATGCTCCGACGGTTGCTAGTTCTAGCGAATTTCACGGTTCATCGAAACTACCGTTTCGATCGAAAAGTCTGCTTGCTCTATTTAATAGAGAATTAAGTCTGACAGATGTACATCGTTCGTATTTACAGTGGACGACTGTGAACAAAATATTGCGCGCTTCTCTGCGTTTCTGTATGAAATTCTAAATTTTTCTTCCTTTCCTCTGGAAATTGGCGACGAATGTGAAATATTTCGAAAATCGTTGACGTGTCGGAAAGCACCGAACTCTTCTTCTTTCGTTTCGTTTCTTTAATTTCAATTTGTGTAAGATCGTTTCGACATTTGGCGGCTTGTTAGCAACCACGACGACGACGACGACGATTGAATGATTGTAAATTTTGCGAACAAATCTTTCCATCTACGATCTATTTATTTTGATAAATTCGCTTGCTTTCTTCTTTAATTACATTATTCTCGTTATTATTAAATTATATTATTATTCCTCGTATTAATCGTATGTTATTACTGCTAGAACCCGTTAGATTTAGAAACTGAATCTACCACGATTTCACCCAACGGAGAAAACTCGAAACAGCAGAAATTATTACCAACGATCAAATTGAATGAGCTACCATGGTGACAATCTACAATTCTAACACACGGATACACCCGGCTTGCGAAACATACACAGTAGCAGTTCGCACGAGTGTATACATACATACGTCTTCGTCCATTCAAACCGGAGCGTACCATGCGGCACATATTTTGTACTAATTGCGGTTCGCACGTGCGGACCCAGTTTAAGGATGCATAAAAGACCCTCTGCATTTAACGAGCAGCACGCGTGTCTCCAAGTAACAATTGTTCGAGACATCTGGCACCATGTCCTACATGCGGCTGCTAGCAACAGCTCGTGCCTCTTTCGATTGTTAAACATTACCAGATTACTCGATTAACGCTAGAAACTGCCAAACTCAGTACCTACACTAACATTTCATTTTCAGACTTTCCTCTCCATAATCAATAGAACAGAGAATTGACATAATAAAGAATAAAAGTGATATTTTTGTCAAAATTAATATTCATTTCTGTTTGAATAGCGTGACTGTGACACACGATTCTACAGGTCTGAATGTTTATTTCAATCATTATTATTAAGGTTGTAATGATTTGTATTATATCAACAATGTCAATATCACAGTTTCCATTAATATCTACTTTGAAATCAGTGCTTGGAAATTTTTCTGAACGTAACTAAAGAAGTGATCTATTTTATTCTGTATATTATAATAATTTATATTGCATTAGTTTTTGCATTGATGTTAGTATTAGTATTTTGTACATTATATTGCATTATATCGTTTATCAGTTTTTATACATTTCAATATTTGTTAATTACATTAATAAAATCTTTAATATTTTATATGTTGTGCTGGCTGAGCAAGAGTTAAAAATTGAATTACGGTCGAAGATGGTGTAAGAAAATTCCGTAAATTCAAGGGAAATGCAACGTAGAATTTCGTCTAATAAAATTATCGCGAAAATTCTGTCACGAATGAGCGACTGGTATATTTTAGTGATTTCTCGAGTTTCAAAAGTGGATAATGAATGTAATTGATGAACTGTAAATAACTGCAACATAATTTGACAACGGAAATCGCTATAACAACTTTAACGAAAATTGACTACAACTGCTTCCTCTTTTCAAGATTGGATTCTGTCTTTCATTGGTTCGAGTATTTTCAGTCTCCAACAATTCGATTATGTCACTGTTGTAGCATTACTAAGTACAGAGTTACACTCAAGACGAGTTATACAATCGGACAGAAGCTTCCTCAACATGCAAAATAAAAGTTAAAAAAAGCCGATATTTGCTTCATCTGAAATCTTATTTTAAAAACTTTATTTTCTTTTACTTTGTAACATATTTTACGTTTAATATAAAGTCTGTTCGTCCGTAATTCGGTGATACTAGTTAGGAAAGAAGATTAATCAAATTATCTAGAAAGGCAAAATAATTGGATTTTTTTTAATTTGACGATACCTTGATCTTGACAACTCGTTCGTTAAAATTCACATATTTATTTTAGCTGTGAAATGATTCACAAGGTTACCTTGTAGATATAATAAAAAAAGATATAATTCATAATCAATACGTAAAATCGATCAGAAATCTCATTCAGATGAAAATATCAATTTGTAAATTGTACGTCCACGAGTTACTGCAAACGCGATAATACAACTCTCGTCAAATTTTACCAAACGAAATCCTTCGAACGAAATCACAAATAAAAACAGAAAAGTCAAGAACCCTTCTCCGTTGTCCGAGAAATTACGATAGAAACGAATAAAATAAAATAAACGTAACGCTGATCGGTACGTCTCTCCTAAATACGAGAGAGACGTACCGATAACAGACTCGGGAAATCTCTCTCGTAGCATCTCTCCCGGTTACCGAAATACCAGTTCAATATCTCGATGCACTACGCACACGCGGAAAGACGAACGTATTCATGTGTGCAGTTGACAATGTGTATGCGTGCGTGCGTGCGTGCGTATGTGTGTGTGTGTGTGTGTGTGTGTGTAGGCCAGGTTCGCAGGAGCGACGAAGGAAGGACGCAAGAAGTGGAACGCGAGAATGCAGTCGGTGTATGCATAGTACAATGTACACAGGGTACACATTACCTTTCCAAAGTCGACATTACGGCTTTATACCACGCGAGAATTCGGGAATGCAAAGGTTGCCGGCTGAAGGGATGGAGCAAGAGGGGCGGTTGAGGGTTGGCCGCTTAAATCGAGCCACGTCGATCTGCTCGAAATTAGTGGCCGATTCTCCGTTACCTCGAAAAATTCAACTCCATTTTTCCACGAGCGCCAGCTCACCTACGAGCACAGCGAAACGGAACGATATTGCCCTTCAAATGAATATGTTCGTGGTTAAATTTCATCTTCGAAAAATACGCTGCGTGTATTTTTTAGATAAAACTGTGTAGAAAGTAGAACGGTCAAATATGTCTTCTGGTATTGACTTGTTCTAAATATACTGAAGAACAAATGTTTGTGATAGAATCGTGATATCGTGAGATTTAGTTGAATGATAGACTTGTAATTTCACTTAAATGAACATGTTCGTAATTTAATTTAATTTAATTTAATTTAATTTAATTTAATATTTAAAAAGTATTTATATATGTGTATTCGTACATTTATATTTTTTTAAATCCTGTGCCGCCCCATTACTACTGTATTGTTGTATTTCATTATTATACCATTATGCTAACGTCAAGTAATTATAATGTTAATTTCTGATTTCCAAATGAACGTATTGTAATTAACCCGAGAATGATATTATGAGGTTACCGGCGATCCCATTAAATTTTAATCGTGTCTAGAGGTGTATGGATGTCGGAATGTTCTGAAATAGTTTAGAGAAAAATAGAGAAAGAATTTTGAAAAATTATTCGATAATGTTTAAAATAGTTAGATCCTTATTCTTGGTTGCCTGCAACTCCACAGTGTTGCATACACTTCAAAAATAAAACAGCATCGTTCAACGACTATTTCTCTCGAACAAATATAAATGCGAGAATATATTTTTCGAAAATACACTACACGTCACAACAGGCTGAAACAACTTCGTGGCGAACAACAACATTTTTACAATTAGAAATATTTTTACAATTATCAATTCATTCTAGTTCTCATTGACGGAAACATTTCCAACAATGTTATTGTTCGTGTTATTGTAAACTGACATTTCGTTATTCAGAAATTTCAGTGTTACCTTTGTTGCACGTTCAGGAAATGAATCTAACTGTGTGTGTATATTTCGCATAAATTCGTAACAATTTTACCTGGACGTCGTTAATTCGATAAATATCGTTGCACGTGATCGTGTAAAACGAAATAATAATCACCGTAATAGCGATTGATAACACTGAAAATAATATCGAAACCCGCACGTTCTTCATTTTATAATTAGCTATCGAGCCGAACATTAGTTACCTAGATTCGCCTGATAAAGAGAAGTTTGAAATACATAAATGGAAATGTTGCAGGACGTGACTGCAGATATGCAAATGAATACGCGGTTTGTGAAATTCCACACGCAAATATATTCATTCAATTACATCTAGTTATGTATTTCCATTCATCTTTCTCCTACTTTTCGCCCTCGCGGACTTTTTCTCATTTCTGCACTCTGAACCGGGGATAATATATCTCTAAAGGTTCAGCACACCGTGATGCATCCGGTCGTCGTTAAAGAGAAAGTATTATTATTACCACACTCTCTAATGAAATTTTTTCTCGTTACATTCTCGGAAGGAAAAGACGTTCGTCTGCGGTGCAATTATAACGTTTCATTTCAATTTTGCACAAGTGTGACATATTTGTAAATATCAATAACAAAAATAATAATAAATTTATATAATTTATAACGCGTGTGTGATAAATCTCGATTTGTAGTATTAGGATATTTTCAGTATTTGTAATTGCTGAGTGCATTGACGTAATTTTTTAAAAAGACCTGGAACATAATACGTATAGAAGCACAAAAGATTCTTAGTTTCCCATTGTTTCTCGCGTGAATGTTCTCTGACAGCTTGACAAGGGTTCAACTTCCTTAAAACGGGAGGAAAAAACACTTTAATTTATTCAATTCAAGGAATGATACAACGAAAGCTTATTAATTCAGCCGTTAAAAATGTGTGAAATTTGATTAATTAAATACTAATATCTCTAAATTATATTGGCTTCAATTAAGGATGTACTTTATGTACATTTTTCCGTATGATACAAGCGAGAAAGAATTAAATAATCTTCTTAAGTGTCATATTTAATTTAACGTATTAACGAAAAACGTTGTATTTAATAACGCATGCTTCAGGTAGTTACAGGTAATTCAAACACAAATTAAATTAAACTCCAGACTGAACTTGTCCATTTGACTTTTTATACTTTTGCTTATTTAATTACTTACGAGTATTACTCTATTGACGGAATATTAAAGGAACGCAAATAATCATAAATTTGACGTTAAATACCAGAAGATTCTTTCGCGCTATAACTCATTATTGAATAGTCTATTGTTATGATACGATTGCTGTTCTAAATTACGCAATGCTTGTGTTATAATTTCGAATTACATTTTCTTATTTAAAATTTAACCATTATAACTTATAGATAACTTCTAGAAAATACATTCTAAAAGATTTATAAATATATTAAGGAACATTGAAATATATTGCTAAAATAGATTTTTTCAATAATTTCTATGCTAGTAATACTTATAATATAATATTTATATCATATCAACAAATTCAAAAAACTAAAACCTTCCAAACGTATATACGGAATTAACAACAGTTATTTATTTCAACACATTTAAAGAAACAAAATCCTTCCTCTCGATGAAAATCCTTCGAAAAAAAACTGTTACTAAACTTCACAATACATTTAACAAACCAAAAAGAAAAACATTAAACTCCTTGACGAGCGCGTTAAAATTTTTCAAAAAAAAAAAAAAAAAAAAAAGGGGAAAAAATAGGAAGAAAGAGTAAGCTTCGCACGCGCGAAATTAACCTACTGACATTTGAAAATTGAAAATGACGAAAAACCAATCTCCCTTTCCCCCGTTCACGATCGAACCGCGATTCCATTGAAGCAAATCGGCGAATAGTGCGTACACACGTCCCCTCTCGCGCGTTTTTGTTTCACGGGAGTTTTTGAATCGGTGTAACTCGCGGCACCGTTGATTGCAAACGGTAATTCCGGACCGCAGCCGGTGCACACCGCACACCGCACACCGCACACATTTGAATATTACGCGAAGCTGCTCGCCGGCACAGAAGCGCGCGCGCGGGAATGGACGTTTATTTTCATTCAATCTTTTGATAATGTATTCTTGTCAGATAATCGACGGTTCAACTGTCAATTATCACGGCTGCTGCGACACGTAAAATATTTTCCGAATTACTAACCGGTCGCGGATCTGCACGCGCAATCGAATAAAAGGAGCGTAGGAGGGGGGGCGCCGGTGTTGCACGGCGATGTGCCCAGCGTATTCGGGAAAATGATTTATCGATTCATCTTCGGCTGGCTCGCGCAAATCAAATAAAACTGCGGATAACAATTATGCCGTAATTGTGTAAATAGTCGATCCAATTGGAAAGCCCTACGGCGCGGGGCAACGATTGCTGCGAGCTAAGGATAAAATTGATGTTAGCTCTTTGCATGAGTATCCCCAGTTAACCTTTGATCGTTCGCTTTGTGGGAACCTCAGCTGCGGCCGTGCTTAATGCAAATGTCATAAGTACGACCAGCCATTCGACGATCGACAATTAATTGGAATTATGATACGACGATCGCGTCTCTTCGTGATACTTTTGTGCCGAGCAATCCTTCCGCTACTTACGCTTCCGAACGAAAAGAAAGCGATCCTTTGCTTACCTTTCGCCTTTTACCGTTGGCAATGGTCTATGCGGGTTGAAAACTTGCGATGGGAAATGTCACGAGCAGCTTGCTTGATTAATCTAGATTTATGCACGTACGTATTCCATTTTGTGGAACTTGGGATTACAAGATGCGAAAAATATTTGGGAAGTTGTTAATTTTGTATTTTGACACCTTTGGAAACCCTCGTGCGATAGCAATCTTTCAGTTTTTATATTTAACGAAAGATAATATTTGATATACGTTGCGCACATGTACAAGTGTTGCAACAAAAAATTGCAAAAAGATCAATTGTACTTCGCTGTGTGTAATAAGAACAGCTGTTTGTTGTAGCATATCGATTGCAGAATATCGCACTGTATCGCAGCACTGCATTAAATGCTCCCATCAATTGAAGATTTTGACAAGAAAAGTGCGTTTGCTCGGCACAAACAACTTTTCATTAAAAACATTGATTGGCTTCTGAATCCCCCATTTATTGCGCGGAGTAACGTTCGTATTGTCAATGAGTTTTCCAATTTCACTCGTTAATGTTCTAATTAAATCAATATCCGAAAAGCTCGAGCAATAACCGAGACGAAAAGAGTGTCCACGGCGAGGAAATCGGCAAATAGACAATAGTTTCCAATCCTCGAACGTCGTCGACACTTCGAGCCGCGAATCTGCCGTCCGTCTTCACGTCGCGACTGTTTCTCCCCTGGCAAACCTATGTTTTTCCACTTCGTTTTTCTCTTCTCTCCTTTTTCCCCTGATTTCTTTCTTTCTTTCTTTCTTTCTTTCTTTCTTTCTTTATTTACCCCCTTCCTTCTTTCGCGTCCCCGTGAATTATGACACGTACACCTCGGCCGGCGACTTAAGCCACTGTTAACTTTTAAAAAAAATTTTCAGGTTAATGACCCTTCGCGAGGCCAACCGGAAGGTAAATTTTCCAAATTATAGCGTCGCTGGTTCGCGAAACTCGCGCAATTTCAAGAAGAAGTACACGCACTCGCATGCCGTACGAATACGTCGTTGCACTTGTTTACGTTCTAATGGCGCGAAATAATAGCGTAATTAATTTCGTTGCGTGTTTTAAACAATCTGTACCGAGTTTCCAAGTAGGTTGTATCGCATATCGATTTGCCGATCGTGTTTATCGCGAAACGCTGATAATAAAAAAGTTTTAGAAACAATTATCAATTTGGGCTAAACAGGATCATCGCATTGACAATTTATACGTTTGATAAATATAATTGACGGTATTTTTCTTTGCATCTCTTAGACAGTGACCAGTGACGTTTGGATACTTTGATAAAATTACTTTCGACTTTAGATTTTAGGAAAAAGTGTACCTGAATCTTAGATGTTGCTTTTTTCATTTGTTAATTATTCATACTTTCATGGCCTTTGCATTCGCTTGAAGACATTTGATTCAGATATTTGATATAAAAATTCCTTTAGATTTTAGAATCTCTTTCGGCTCTCTTTATAATAAAATATAAAGTTTTTATACTTTATTTTTTATTAACTATTAATAGCTCGATTACATTGAATCTTCTGGTATTTCTGCACGTATGAATATCGGCTTGTAATGAAAATTGAATTAGTTTGTGGAGAGGCATCGAGAGTAATTTAATTATGCCATTATTTCTTTCCACTCGTCTAACTATTGAAAATTTAATACAGCTAATTAAATATTAATTTGATTTATTCGTCAAGCGTAACGTGTAAAACTAAATTAGATAATCGATATATTACTAAAAATTTTAAAGAAGAAGGAAACAATATTTCGAAAAAAAATTATAAAATATATATTATGTAAAATAATCATATTAGAAATTATTTTAAGCATATTATTACATTTATTCTGTTGTGAGTCGATTTTTACTTTATTTCGCTATATTTTTGATTTCTAAAAATTTATGAGTATTACTTTAAGATTAAAAATTGAATTTGAAATCTAAAAAAATTATCAGTATAACTCGTGTATTATTTAAAATATTATTTAATATATTATATTATACATTATTTAAAATATTTTAAATATAATGTATAATTGCATCGAAAGTTACAAGTAAAACAAATTTAAAATATAAAGAGTACCGCTTTAATATGAGTTTACAAATAATAAATAATTTGTTTGAAATGCTGTTATTTCTACGTCACTGAGCATTCGATTACATTCTAGAAATATCGCGACTAAAAATCTAAAATATTGTTTTTAATCAGTTTGTTTCGATTTCGAATAAAATTTACACACTCGTGCCTCCGATATTATTTTATTTACCATTTACAGCCCGCAATTTTTATCGTTTAGAGTAAAATGAAGAGACATTCAAATCGCACGCTTTCAACGTAATTGTAAAGTTCTTAAAGTGGAAACGAAACCGGTTTATCATCGATAGATCTCTCTACACAATATTCTTATCGACATATCAATGCCTTGATAAAAAGCAGAAACTTCAAAGTGCCAGCCAAACCTACTCCCATTGATTTTGATTACTTACTGTCTGTTAGCTTGACATTGATGCCAGAAGAGTGGTTCGAGTATATATCACCAACAATCGATGGTATTCAATAATTTCTATTCCTATTGGTTTCAGGGAACAATATCTAAAACACACCGAGTCACGGTATTTTCCGAGAATGAAAGACCTATGGCAGACAGGAACGGCAGATCTGGTAAAATAATATCGCTGATGGAAGTGAATCCGCGCAGTCCAATCGAAATTGGACAAAGCAAACGAGCAGAATTGAATGAAAGACTACTCTAACATTTTCGTAGTTCGAGTACTTATTCCATCTACTTCCGTTCATCTTTTCTCTATTTTCTCTCGGGCGTACATATTCCACGTGTTCGTATACATATATATATATATATTTGACAAATCAAGCGAAACGTCGAATAAACAAACTGTTTCGTAAACGATCCATCAAGGTTTCAATATCGACCATACCTTTTAAACTCAGGGAGAACTTTCGACACTTTTTTCTAGTAATTTAATTCTACGATATCGCGTCAGGCTCGTAGAATAAATTACAGAGTTTCGATTTGAAGGAAAAAACAAATTGTAGTTTCGTGAAATTTCAATTCTAATTTGAAATGTTTCAGTTTTTTAGTACTGGAACAGCTAAAATGACTAATTGGTAATTTTTTCTGAAAATTGTACAAGTTAAAAGTAAGTAAGTTTGTCGAAGTTTCAATGGTCTTTCATAAAATATATGAATATTTGTGAACATTTGAAAATATTTTAAAATATGCGAAAACTTGTAAACTTGTATACAATTACATTATAATCGAGCTTTTTCCAATTTCTTACACATAATGATCATATTTGTCAGTAGTCAGTAGTTCTAGTTTTAAATTAAAGGTTGACAGACACATAAGTGTCTACATAAGTGTGGAATTTAATTTGCTACCTTTCTTGTCGTTAGATAAACTTGTCGTTCAATAACAATATAATACTATGTTCGTTTCAATCTGACAAATCGCAACGACTAATGCGTACCTGAGGAGATTGAAAAAAAAATTGTAAAGCAAGGGGTTGAGAAGAAACATAATGTGGAAGACTTGAAGAAAAAGCAAGAAAAGCAAACAGATTAATTTTAAACTCGCGACGAGGAAATAAAAAGCGAAAGTTATCATCCCCGAGAACTTTTATTTTCGAAGAATTTCTCCGTACACACTTTTCGTGTGTGTGTGTGTGTGTGTGTGTGTGTGTGTGTGTGTGTGTGTGTTTATAATCCGGTAAAAAGGAAAGAGGGAAGAAATCCGCCGAAACTGAACGCTCGTGCCCCTGACTACGAATTTCCGCTAAAAACTTCAAAAACACGACTCAGCCACGCCATTACGTTCAACTGATTAAGACAAACGGATTGAAAAAGAAGAATTAAAAAAAAAAAAAAGAAGAAAAAGGAAAACGGCGAACAAGGAGGAGGAGGGGGAGGGAGAGGGATAGAGAGAAAGAACGAAACGAAATACCTCATACAACGCTGGCGGTCTCCGGGAACTTCTCGATCGTTGAAATTGAATCTGACGAAGCCGAAGAAGATAGCCAGAAGAAAATCCATCGGATATCCCTGGGGGCTATTTCAAATCTAAAATACCGGACTGAATCATCCGTGATCGTCGGTAGGGATAACGAAGAATAAGAAACCAGGAAAAAGGAACTGGGGGCTCCTCGACAATAAGTCGAATACATATAGAACGATTTAATAAGAGATGGGGCCGAGGGTCTCCCCCGGCTTTAACATGCAAACTGACGCCACCTGTGTATTCTATATCATATGGCAGCACGGTTCCTTTCGACGGCTCGCCACAACGACGGAAACGAGGGAGATCGGCAATTCGAAATCGACATTTCTGTTTATCCCGAGAGGGTTCGTAAAACCGATCCAATCATCGTCTTCCGCGACGTTTCAACGCGGAACATGCAAAGACGGACTAGCTGCGAATGGTCGGACTCCGGGTTTCTCTTCGAACGACCCCGTGTTATACGGGGTGGGCCGGCAACTATTACCTCTGTTGTTTTTGGAAGCGCGAAGAAACTTTGTTAACGAAAGTTATTCAGCAAATATGAGCAATAATAACTTGAGGGGTGTTTTAACTTTAATTTTCTGAAATCTATCGTACAAACTTTTACAAAACGAAAGTTGGAACATCCAACTAGTTTCTCGTAATCTGATAAATTAATATAATTTTTACAGAAAATATCATTTGTTTGTAAAACGTACGATTTCATTTTTAAAAAGTGAGAGTGATTTTGAAAAAAATCTTCGAAAAAAATCATTACTACAATTTACCGTAGTTCCCTTTGTTTCGAATATTTCTGAATTCTTTCGTTGACAGATTTTTTTTCACTTCTCTAAAAGCAACGAAAATACAACCGATCCACCCTGTATACGAATCGAGATATACATACACACGCGTGTGTGCATACGCCTGTGTATACTTCACCCCTCGAAGGAGATAACCAACGAAATCACCGAACCGAGGCATAGAGAGTTCCAGCCACAACTTTCCGCCATATGCAAATTCGCACAGTCACCTTCGGGTTCTCTCTAGTGGACTCTTGTGTGATATTTAACCAACACGCTTGGGTAAGAAGATAAATAACTGTTGATTTTTATTAAATTTTTCGTTTGCTCTCTTTTCTCTCTCTCTCTCTCTCTCTCTCTCTCGTTTCATTTGTATTTTTGTTCTCAGTTGTTAAGCCTTCTGTCTTTGGAACGTTCTCTGTGATACAGAGCTCTGTTGAACCGAACACTTTTTCATTTTCGATGCGAGCGATATTGATCGTGTACGGGACTGAATGTTAAAGTAACGAGTTACACGAGTTAGTTAGATAGCGAATGTTTTTTAAAGTTGTAATTTAGAGTGTTATTTATTTATTGTATTTACACAGGGATACTTTTATCCCTTCAATGTTGTGAAGTAACATTTATTTTTTTACTATCGAGTTTTAATCAATTTTTCAAAAATCGAGTTCAATCAAAGCGTTAACAAAACCTGTGTTTCCTATTCAAAAATTATCTTCAAACGTAGATTAGAAGAAAAGAAACACGACGAGACGAAACGACCGTACAATTTCTATGGAATAAATTCATGAAAATAGATGTAACACGCATACACGAAACACGCAAACGTACAAATTACATACGTGAATTCGTAGCACAATTCTTCGAACTCTTTCTGCCGGACTTGAACTCTTTCTTCTCACATAATATTTAACACCTGTAGGAAGATAGAAAGACAAATGGTTCTTCGTTTCTGCTTTGTTCAGTCCGCAATAACTCTATTCAATAGATATTGCAATTCATTGCTCGATAATATTTGATCAACTAATCAAAATGCAACGAGCAAAATGCAAAATTCATTTCGTAAATAAAACCACGCTCTTCTCAAATTTTCAATCTAAATTCAGATTCTAAAGACTCGACGCAATGTGAATCAAGTGCATAAATAACGTTTACGAATTCGCGTATGTTATTCTTTGAACTCTTCCTTATTGCATTCTCGTATAATATTTGACCTCAGCTCTTGATAATACCTCAATTACGTATCGTCGTCCAGACACGTAATAATTTTATAAACTGTGTCATAATTTTATAACACAATAGTCCTGACAAAGAATAAACGATCGATGTTCCCATTTCTGATTTTATAAAATTGCCTTCTTCTGTTATATTAACCAACGCAATTAACGCAATTATTGTATTAAGAAATGCAACTCTTTTTCGGATAATTATTTATCCCTTTTCCGTCATTTCAATTTTACAAGACTACAACGATAACGAATTATTTACAACATCCCTGTACAATTTCCTATTTTTGCAAACACAATTAAAGAAATGTGGCAAAAGTGCAAGAACGTTTGATTCTTGTAATATAAATGCTCCACTTTTCATATATATATATCGTGTGTTTTTGCATTTCCACGTTTTTCAGTTTTCCATAAATGCACAAAAATCCGCAGACTACTTATGAAACAGTCCAAGAAATTCTTTCGCAAACAAACAAGTATTCGTGTACTTTTGTGCGGTAATGTACGTACACTGCCGGAACATTTTCGAATTTTAAATGAAAATTCAATAGGGGATTGGATGCATCGTGCATCTAATGAAACGTTCAATATTTTTCAACGTTCCATTGCTAGACTCATTATTTCATTAATCAGTCTCGATATAGGTGGATCTAAATTTGGCCGCGAGATCGTGCTGATCAATACTTGATTCCCATCAGAGAGAAAGTACATATATCTCGGATGGTATATCTCGAGAAACGGATTACACACAGTAGATTCATGCGGTGAAACTGCAGCGCGATAAGTACAAGTCTGTAACTCAGTTTTCACCCCGTCTCTTGAAAAATAGATCGAGCGGACACTCTGCGCGTGTACCGGAGATCACGTCCCTTTTTTCCTCCCTGTGTACCCCTGAAAGGGACTTCTAAAAGAATATTCTAAAGAACGTTATTATAAATTGAAGCTGAACTGTATTGCTTCAACGCGACCTTAACAGATATTTCATCGACTTTTATTTGGGATTTAACGCGAGATAAAACGTGTAATTTTTGTTTGAAAAATTACGTCCTGAATTAAAACTATAAAAATATGATAAAAAAAAAAAAAAGAATAGAAAAATTGTAATTTTAGAATTACAATTCTGTCTGATAGAGAAATAAAATTAAGAATCGATACTACTGATTTGTATCTTTCATCTTCTGTTATAGTTATTTGCACGTTGTTACACATGTTTCTTTTAGAAATGTAATTTTATTTCGTAACACATTTACTTTGACCCGTCGTTTGATCATTTTTAATAGATAAACGTCGCTTGGCATCACAGTTTTATTATCACTTTGTAGCACGAGAAAAAACGAAATACGAGTATAAGGAACTAATTACGTGTATCGAGTCAACTAAGGAAAAGTAGAAATGTCTGCGTGCACACGGTATCTACTACGTTGCGAGAAAGAACAAGACCAATATTGTATCTGCAGTTTCATAATGCCGAGGAAGAAAGAGAGAGAAAGGATATTACTCCGTCGAAGTGTCTTCCGGCAAGTTTTCGTCGTAGTCAAACGAAACCGCAGAGACAGATGAGCCTGCAATCTCTGATTTGCAAGTATATCGTTTAAATGCGGCTGGCAAAGAAAGACGGTAATAAAACTAGAAGGAACGCGCCCGCCCTTTGAAAGGTACATCTCATTTTGGTACCAAAGCAAACATAATCAAGCCACTTTCACCCGGGCTTTGCGTGCCACAATAAATGATACAAGATTATATTTATCACGAGATATGAAGGATTCGCAAGATGAGGTCTTTCTCTCTCTCTCTCTCTCCTCTCCTCTCCTCTCCTCTCAGCCTCTCCAGCACCCCGATTCCCCCGTCAACGTTCTACTTAAGTAACATTCTCCATAAAGCTCCACGAGCTTCAACTTAAATATTTATACTGTCGTATGTACCGGTGCAACGGAGTCGCTGTACCAATTTTCAAAACAGCTTCTTCATTAACTCTTCTTGTTTATTGTCGTAGCAATGTATACCGGGCACAACTTTGAAACAAGCTAATCAAAAGGGACCTGTCCTCGCTCAAAGGACCAGAGGGAGATACTATTTGCACGAATAATCGTAACTATTGCTTAAAAAAATTCGTTGCCTGTTTCATTTGCGAGGGAATCTACACTTGAAGTGCGTTAATAATTGAAATACACGTGTTTTAGTGTATATTGTTACCGCCTTTCTCTTATTTTGAATGAAATCTTCTTATCAATTGCTTTTTTATATAAATATACACTACCTTTACGTTTGTATTAATATAATTGAAATATATATATATATAGTTTACGTTAATAATTATAATTACTGCATTGGAAGATTATTTTTCTTTTTTACTCTTAATAAAATTTTTCTGTCAATTGCTTTTCGCTACTTTTGTACCGAAATGTACAAATGTACATTTCAAGTCTTTTTAAAAGTTCTCAGCTTTTAAAATAAACGTGAAATAAATTTTCAAATGGCAATTTGAACAAGAAAGCAATTTCACGAAAGAGACATCGTTTTATTCAATACATTGTTTTATTACACACTGCTGCGAAATAATGTATTATTTTGTAAAAATTATTTTTCTCAATTTCGAGTTCGAACTTCCGAGGGAAGCGTTTATTGTTACGTACAAATGTAACTATATTTATTTATTGTTATAGTAATTATTTTGTAATAATTCCGAAAAATAATTTTTAAATTATTAGCGAGCGAACAGAAGCTGGTTTCTCTCTTCCTGAACAATATCGAATCTCATATGTCAAAGACAACAGTTGATAATTTTAATTAACTACCAATAGAATTTTAGAATCTAGAAACAAGAATGCGCATAGTACGCAGAAATATGTGGAACACGTGTATTGCTTTAGTTTGTCCATAAAAATGTACAATTATAAAAGAGTTCACAGTCTAATTATCAAACTTAATTGCCTCTTCCAATTTATCTCTCGTAGCTTTTATATTCAGGCTAATTCATCGAGAAACTTCCTTTTCATCAAATTTTTTCGTGTCTAACGAAGAATGTCGAAAAAGAATAGAACACGCGAAAGAAATGAACCGAAAGCCATTATATAATTTCGCATTAATATCAATTTCTCGTCGTTAAAAAGAGAAAAGGAAGAAGAAGAAGAAGTAATTCGCGAAATATAATTTCACGTCGATTAAACAACGCTTTTCAATGTCATTTTTGCGAGACGGGGACAAAGGAGAATCGCGAGATGCTGAAAGAAAAATAATTCCGTCAGGTAGCGGTAACCTAACGTAATCCCTATGAAATAATCTCGCGGGATTTTGCAGGCCCCGCTAGTTCGTAATCTTTTAAAGCTGAAAAAAATTTATCGCTCGGGGGAGAAATGATTAGAGAGGCAGAATTACCTCGGTTGAAGGCACGTGATTGCTTTACCTTTCTACGTGTTATCAGAGCGGACAGTATAGATTAGCGGAATCGCTTAGTCGATGCACTGGTTGTATTAGCAGATGCGGTTTGGCACGATTACCTCCCTTAGTTCACTCCTCCCACCCTTCCTATAACTTCTCCCTCGCTGTGCCTCCTTCGCTATCGGAATGGCTTAAAAGCAGAAACTGCAAAAGTTCGTTAATGGGAGGTGAAACGGTTGCTATCGAGTTGGATTCGTTAACACATCGAATCATCATACCTAGCGGAGGTTCCCACTAAAACGTAAAACTGATTGTTATTTACGATTGAAAACACTTTTGCACTTTTTGCGTGTATGTGTACATGTCTGTTCAGGTGTGTTCAGGTAAATTGGAAGATTAAAGGTGCTAAAAGCAGGTGGCTTGTGCAGTAAAAATTCCTTATTGTATATTGTATGCCTATACGTTGAAAATTTTCTCACTTTGTAGGACTATTTCTATGTGCGTATATTTCTCCTGCTTATTCCGTAATGGCTTCCAGCCATTATATGAATTTGATATTACACAACATTATATTAACGATATTTTTAACGATCATATTCTTTACGTGACTTATAGCTCTTGTAACTTGTACAAATCTGTACATTTTTTTTTTTCACTCTAAATACTTGCGCAATAAAATCAAATTGTGCCAATCAAAGTGACATTAAAACTCTAAAACGATGGTCCTCCACTTTTGCAATTAATTTATGGAAATTGTAAATTTTGTGCAATAATTCCATGGCGTAATAAAGTTTTTAATTTTGCTGAAAGTAACGAAAAACAGTTGAACAGAAAGATAAAACACGAGAAATATTGCTGTTTGCATTTAGAAAGACAAATGAGAGAAACTCCGAATACAAATGGCAGAATTTTTAATTTGCGAAAATTCTGGAAACAAACAAACAACTTTACTTTGGACTGTAATGGGAAAATTTGTACTTTGGGCTTTAATGGAAAAATCTGTATGTTTCTTTGGAGAAAAAAAAACATTATGCACATTATTATGTGTGTGTGTGTGTGTGTGTATATGCAGAAGCTAAAAACTTGCACCATTCTTGTTAAGTTAAATAAAAAGAGATCTTGCGTATTGTTTCCTATATTCATCTCATTTTTGGGAAAGAGATGCAGTCGTAATTATTTCCCACTGAAGCCATTACATCGTATAGTCAAAAGTTCAATCTTCAAATATATCTTTTTAAATAACTCGATGAATAAATGAAAAATAAAAGTGAAACAATATTTTTAAACATATTATTCGTAAAAGTGAAGAATTTGTATAGCCTTTGACCTTTGACATTAAATTAGAATCGTTTAACGTATATTAATTTTATAAAATTAAAGTGTTTATAAATTAAAGTCATTTATAAATTATGTACAATGTGATATTTCATTGTGAGTCATTATGAATTATTGTACAGGTGAGAAAATGAGAATATTATACAAGCGGGAGTGACCTAAACAAGTGATTGCTGAAAAATCGTTCGTCTCTCTCTGGTGTCACGCTCACGATTCGAAGAATATTACAAAAATCATCTAAAGGATATAAAAATACAAGTAATAAAATCTTTGTAGAAGAAAAGAACAAATAAATTACTTCTTGATCAGATAGAATTTGTGTGAAAGTAATAATACCTGATGTGCTCTTCAAAAATATTATACATCGTGAGTGAATTTGTTTGTTTGTCAATCTAATATATTGCTGATCTCGTACTGTGAAAAGGAAAATTAAAAAAAAGAAAAAGCAGACGTGATGAAGCAGTGTGTTCAAACTACACCGAAAAGAGCAATGAAAGTCAAATGAAAATTGTAACAACGAGCACGTGTAATTTATACCTACACAACGTGTATACTTTAGTAATTGATTATTATTAAAATTCATTATTAAACTGTGTCCCGATCTTCCAGTTTTATTAAAAACGTTAATATGTTGAAATTATTAAAACGTTAGCATGTTGAAAATTAAGAATGGCCATTATTCAATGGCTAAAGACTATAGTACTTTGAAAGTCTTTATAATCTTGCTGTTCACGCATTAAATAACGGCTATTTCAATGCTTCGCCGTACCGAGAGAAAATTCACCAGATGAAAGTTTTTTTTTTTTTAAGCTTATTGGTGGCTTAAATTTACTTGAATAACCCATTCTATTCTTTCACACCGAGTCCGTACAATTTTCATCGCAGATGATTATAATATTTTTAAACGACTAACAACAAATTTCACGTCGTGCTACAAAGAGACAATGCGTATAGAGTAAAATGATTTTAACCCGTCCACCCGCTTCGTTCTTGCTCGCTGTTGCTAAGCAGAATGGATGAAAGTTTGTAAGCGAAAGCGGGAAACAATAGCCATAAAAGTTTGAGCTTCCAGAGATTCTGCATTGTCGCCGAAAAGTGATTTTCTAAACTTGAATTTCGAATCTCTAATACTTCCTTTTCAATGATACTTGGCGAACTTTCGTCGGGCGCCAACTTTTCGTTTTGCGTTTTGCGTTTTGCGTTTTGCGCGTTTTCGTTGACCGTTCGAACAGTATTTCACGAGTAGTTAATGACAATTAATTAAATTCGTTCGCACAGTCTAACGAGTACAAGTTGGTCAGTGAGTTTTGAACGGCGCAATTTAAAAAATAAAATCTCGCATTTCGGATGTTTTATACACTTTTCCGCTTAAAAGTTCATCCACTCTAAATCCACGAAAATTCACAGCCTCGCTTATAACATTTCAATTCCATCGAAGTAAAATCCTCTCCCTTTCCCTTTCGACTAATCCCGCGTTTAATCTTTTCTCGTTCAATTATAGAGCGAACTGCATCAGTGGAAGGTAAATCAAAATTTTTCTCGAAAGTTCATAAAAATTTATCGCTAAGTCCTGCCGCTCGCCTGGACTCGGCCTTCTCATGCAAATTCACCGACAAATTTATGCTCATCTTGTTTTATCGCGCATAGAATATCACTTTATCCAGCCCGCGTTTCTCACCTAAGATGCCTTTTCTTTTACAGTTCTACAATTTCTTACGGCGCTACGTTACTCGTTTAGAGTTTGCAAACCCGTGTCTTGGCGTTCCTCGCGGAAATTCCGTAAAAAACGCCACTTTTAACGAGTTCGCCGGTAACTCGCTTTTATTCGGAGAGCAACCATGCGGCGTCTAAACTGTTTTAAACGGGGCGCCGTCTAATACTCCGCGTTCGCGTGTCACTTTTACGCGACCTCTTCCGGAACGTCGGTTTCAAACTATCTCGAACAAGTGTACGATCTGCATTTTTACGTTTCCCGAAACGTCGTATATATTTTATCCGCAGTTGAATTTTTATGGTTTTTTACTAACTCGTGGTATTTTTTACCAACAGTAAGTTGATCGGGGACAAGTGCGTGAGAAAATGGGCATACTTGACTCATCTGGCTGCATACTTGCAGTCGCTCGAAAATTAATTGCATCGTGGAACGTAAACAAAAATCAAAGACTGGAAATTGTACGCTAAATTCTATCATAGATAATAACACCTACTCGTTCGCAATGACGATAATTTATACCGTTAATTAGTCATGGACGTATCTGTCTTTCGATTAAACAGAAGTATGAATCAAAGAGTAATTGTGTCACGTTTCATTGCACGATTGTTATTTCAATATCGTAAATTTCTTCTGCGAATATATAATTCAATACGATTTAATACATAAAAGTTATGAAGAAAACTTGTGTCATATATTACATTTATCACTTCGTATCGTATAAATTCCTAATATTTTCTTCATCGAATAAATAAATGTTAATTTATTAAGCTTTACAAATTAAACAAAGCTATAAAGCGAAGAGAAAAATTTCAACCATTTTAATACACGATCGTTATTCGTAACATTTTTTTCCTCAAAAATGTAAAAGTTATATCCTCCGGATACAACATTTCGACAGAAAAATTGCAGTGATAAAGACATTGCTTGTCACGTCGAGCCGTTAATCTCGACGTTTCTTTCTTTCTTTCGCTTTTGTTGTTAAACTCAAAGTTCATTGGGTTTGCAACTCGCGAAGCTTTTGTTGCAACCAAAAATATGAAGAATAATTTAATCGATGAGACAATTGTTGATATTCCTCCGCGATATTCTCCGTTTTGATTTTACAACGGTTATATCCCTCGGTCAAGACACGAATCTCCGATAAAATTTGATTACGCTGAACTAACTTCAGGAACTATGTCACTCGATGAATAATACTCGATAACACGATTATCGACATTACACTTCCTGAAGATGAATATTTCCGATAATGACACGTACAGTGAAGAGAAAATAGAGCAAACAACGTGTAATTCATCGGCGACGGTAAGCAGAGAGGCACGTCGAGTGATTTCAGCATGTGCTCGGTGAACGGGAGAATAATTCATACATGAAACGCGGATCCTTGTGCGGTCGGTATAAAATATGTGCCGCTGGTATTGAAGCCACAACTTGCCGGGTTTATATGCACGGCGCGGAGAATACATAACTCCATGGGGTTTGATCGTGAAAAAACGACTCGGGGAACGGCCCGGCAGGAGAAGAGGAAAAAGCACGAGCGGAAGACGGACGAGTTGAAAGATATAGAATTTTATTCTGACATGCGAACGGGTATGAGCCGACAACGGCTGACGGACTTCTCGATTTCTTAAATCGAGAGGCAGCACTGTTTCGAACCAGAACTCCTCTCCTGTAATCATCGGAATATGAAATATGCAAGTGCCTCTCCCGTGCGAACACGTCAAGCTCTGAAAGCTTATGGTTCTTTTGTCGAGCACTTGATAGACAGATTATTACGCAGCTTATTAGTAGACTGTATCAGACGTTTATGTGCCTATTCTCCTATGGGAAAATTGAACGTGAAGAGCATGGAAGAGAAGATGCAAAATATCTCTTTAACATTTTTAATTGTGTTTTATCACGATATATGTAGAAATATTTTATATTATTATTTATTTAATGATTTTAACGCCGCTCTATGATTAAAAGGTCTGGTACGTTGAATGTTGTCGAGCGTTGTTGGTACACACATTATATTATTATATATTATTAATACTATTAACATAAATTATTAATACTTTTTTATATGTATTAATATGTATTCTGATCTGATATTCAAATCTGTTAAAAGCGACTAGTATGCGAGGAATATGTAGAGATGAGAACAAAATATAATATATGATATGTTTTGTCATATATTACATATCATAAATTCCATAAAAATCGTACCTAAATCTAACAAATTCTTTCTTTCATTTTCAACTACACTCGCAAACTAAAATAAAAAAAGAAAATCGATCAGGCATCTTGATTATAACATTTACACGATAAATGCGAAGAGTAGCCACGGACAAATAAAATATCGGCACGAATCGGAAGCGATGCCACGGCTTCCGGCCATGGCTATTACATAATTCACTCGATCAGATGGAAAAAAATCGATACGATAAACAGCAACGCCCCCGAAACCGCGCTGATAAGAATGATTAATTCAGTTTTCTTGTCTACTTTGCATTACTCTATCAGAAGCCGAATCACTGACTACGAAGAATCAACAATATAACGAACCCCGCCGTCGCCGTTTTCGAACGTCATTAATTATAACGACGCTTCACGCATCGTACGCGGGGTTTCAATTCGCCATGCGTTTCGAACTTGTCGTTTCGATTTTCCCAAGTGAAAATACCGTAAGAAACAATGAAACAATGAAACGTAACGAAGAACGAGTAACGACGAAAAATTATCGACACTTCTAAACTATTATATACATGTATTTTACAGCGTGCAACCTCTAATTTGATTATCCTCAGCTCACTTCTCTCAAATATATTTTTACATCAGAAGGATGAACAGTTTTATTCTTGGAAATTCTAAAAATCCAAAGAGATCTGAAAAATTCTTCACTGTCTTGAAAATTGAAAGTTTCTCTTTACAATGACCCCTTAAAATTACCGTGCGATTTTTTTTAAACTTTGAATATTAGGGTTAAACGACGAAAATTCAAGAAATTCCAACATTTCGTCATTCAGAATTGTTATAGCATTACAAATTCAAACATTGAAAAAGTGTTTAAAAACGTTAAAAAAGCATCGTGATTAGGTTCGTCGTGATCTTGAAAATTAGAATTTTCTGCGCAACGACCCTTTGAAATTTGTACGAATTTTTCCCGTCGCCTTATTGAACTTCAAACATTAGAGTCAGACGATGAAATGTTTGAATTTCTTAAATGTTACGATTGAAAGTTGATTTGATTGGAAGTTTAACACCAAATGTGTATTATATAACATCTTCAAACAAATATCGCTTGATATAGTACGTTATCCTCTTGAATAAATAAATCAATTATATTTTAAACATCTACGATATCGCAGTACGAGTCAACACTCAAAGAATTAAAAATATCGATCGTCATTATTCGTTCGGTTGTGATCTTTGTTACAAAGTTAAGTCGTTCTTGTCGGAATCGTTCGCGTCAAAATTTTTATCGTGTTTAAATGGAATGAATCGAATGTTTCGAATGCTTCTCATGGTTAACAAGAAAAAAAAAAAAGTTCGAAAGGGAGGAAAAAGTCGGAAAAAAGGACAAGAATGCGAGGAATTTCTTTCCTCGAACATTTTTGCTCAAAAATGCGTAGGTATCTAGCATTTCGATGTTTGGTAAAAGTTAAATGTTTCGAATAGAAGCAAACCTACAGCCCGAATTTCGAAAATACTTCCGACGGTTGTATTTAAACATACGTTTTCGTTTGTTCCTCGTTATTTTCATTATCATATTTGAACATTCGTTTTTACGTATTGAGCTGTTATTTCAGTGATGGAATTCTTTAGGCTCAAATGTGGATTTTTAAATTGTATCGTGTCACGGTTTGATACCATTTATTTACTGTTTATTCCTTAATTTTATTTTGGACAATATCATTTGTCCATTTTTATTTAACAAGACAGTATGAAATAAATTATTTTTTTATCCTACAAATAATTGAAGTTCGCAGAAAATAATTTTTAATAAATATTTTCACCCCATTGTTATCTTCTCTGCTTTCGAATTATTACCTGTTAAATGAAACTTTAGTTAAATTAAACCACGCAGAATTAATTATTAATTTTCTTTCATAATTATCAGGTATAAAATCAATCATAATATTGTAATGATTAAACTCTGGATTTTAACGTTTATAAAAAAGCATTTATAAAAAAATTTGCGAATACAAAAGTACACGCACTGCAAGTAATATACACAATATAAATATGAAATATGAAATATTAAAAACCTAATATTTATATGGCCGCGTTAATTCTTTACTCGATTTCCATTTTTGTAATTATCTTGAATAAAAATAAATATATAATGTACTGTAGCATTACGATAACAGGTGTCGTCACATACAAAATGAAATAAAAAAAAAGGATACAATTCTCCAGGTTAATCAAGAGGATATAAAGAATGAGATTCAGTGATAACGCTCACGTCACATTTAATCACGAGAGATAGAAACAAAAAATTGGAGTGAAAAATATGAGAGAAATCAGGTTTGAAAAAAAATTGTGAAATCACGCGTATGCGCGAGTACGCGTATTTCCAAACTTCATCTTCTCGTAATAATTTTTCAACAAATTTTAGAAATTTTTGATTCACTTTTTTCGCGAAAAATAAAAAAAAAAACTCATTTTCTGCTGTTCTCTAACTTCTGTATGACATTTTGTACAAAATTGTACTTTTGATATTTTCTACGTTTTAAACGTCAAGAAAACTAGAACGCGTATCTCCTCTGAAGTACGTTCAAGTATAATACGTGACGGTTTATTTCGCTTTAATGTATATTTTAAACTTTTTTCTGATCATGTTTCACTGTGTGCGAAAATTATTAGAATTACTGGAATAGCGAAAACTAAGTTAAAAATATTTTCTCTTGTTAAAAGTAATTTCACATTCGTTCTATTAAATAAAAATAAAAAGTATATTCCTATAACTCTTAATTTATAACTGTTGTTTAATTTATAGTATATTTCTATAATAATTTTAATTTATTCAATCAGGTAGAAAATTTCGTAACATAAGAGCATAAAGCGGTTGTCGTATGGTAGACAGATGCGTCCTGTTATTTTGTACCTATTAAAATCGTCTGAAATTTCAGAAGCAATATCTTTCTTGCCTTCTGCAATAAGGCAGACCTGAACGTTAAATGTCATACTAACAGTCGGAACATTCAGTATATTAAACTATATGATATATTTTAATTTAATAATAAATTCCATTTCCTATTAATTTAATAATTATTTTTAAAATTCATCTTCCGATACGCTTAAAATTTTCATTTGGGAAAAACATTTATTAAGGTGGAAATTTAAAATAAACGAAACCTGATATGAAAAATATTTTAATTTCAAGATTAGCAATATTCTCAGTTAGTATTTAACGTTAAACTATATAATGAGTAATTAGTAAATTAAATATATTGTCGTAGTGACATTTCTCGCGCAAGACGGTGAAAAAATTAAAATTTATCTTAATTCTGAAAATGCTGTTTCCTTAAACATTTTTAATTTTTGAGGAGTATTAATTGAGATATTAATTAACTAATCCAAAATTTAGTATAGGAAGCATTAGAATTTCAAGATCATAATAATAACTTATAATTCTAAAGTTCAAATTGTTAAAATAGAGAATTTAGTTCTCTGAATAATTAAAATTTGAAATTATATCTCCTACAGTCGTTAATTTCATCAGTTAAACTTTCACTTGTTAATAACAAATATAATTTGTCACGAATCAACTAAAAAGCAACTGAAAAAAAAAAATACCGTTTCTGTCCGATTGTTTCACGTTTCTTTTTGTACCATTCATTTTCGCGAAAAACATTTATTAAAGTAGTTTTCATTAATAACGTCGGCATTAATCAATGAAAATAATGTTACTTTCGCGTGGAAACGTAAGATGAAAAGATTTTAAGTGATTGCTCGAAAACTGAAGTGCGCGGAATGTTTTGTTTATTTGCGCTTGGATTTTAAGGCAAGGAATAAACGAAGCGAGCGCAACCTCTGTTGCATGAAGTCGCTATGCACTGATTTTCAGGTCACTCATCTTAGTAGAAGTTATACGGAAAACTGGCAGAAGAAAAGGAAAAAAAAAAAGGAAGAAAGTGCTGGACATAACGACAAGCACAGCTGGACGAAACGACATTGATGTCATCAACTGGTAAAAATTAGAGCGAGACTTAATGAAGAAAATTGATGAAAAGTTAAATTAAATGAAAACTAACAAAAAATTGAAATTGAAATAAAAGATTAGTTAGATTTTAAGGGCGAGATAAAATTTAATATAATTCATCGCGATTCGTTATACCTGGACTGCGGACTTTTATGCATTTTTATTTGAAAATTTGGAATTACAAAAATATCCAAAATGAAGTAGTAGTTATTATAAATGAAATAAAATATATTGGATTTTATCATCAAGTGTAAAATTTACACATAAGTACGGATTATCGTTTCAATAAATTCTGGTCGCTAGTAATGTAACTCTAAAAATTGCACGTAATCTCTTGATTCAATTAAAAAAGCACAATGTGTGTATGCACATAAAATAGTTAATTACGTTCATAGATATTTAAAAATGCATTATACTCCGTAATAAATTTCACGAAAAATAATGATGTATTTAATTAATTTCGCTAAAAGTTTTCAACAAGACTGAATATTTCATGTTATTTGCGTATCGCTGGATCGCGTAGTTATGTATAAATAAATTCGTGGAAATAATTCCCGGGCGTACTAACATTTACGGCAGAAATCCGCGAACTTTATTCGATACAAACTGTTTATGTCTTACGTAGATTCTGAGAAATGCCACGAATACACAACAGCAAGCTATTATGAAGTCGTAGATGTATCATGCGATGGTCTAGATTTAGAAAGAAAAATTGTTGGTATCGACTTGTACAACAAATCAGCAACGCGAAATAGCAAAGGCTCGGAAAGGCATTCATTCGGCAAGATAACCGATAAAGCAATGAAATTCTGGTCTACCGTACCAGGCAGCCATTTTGCCTCAAATTATACACCGCAGATGAAAGAGCATTTCGGACAGATGCTTGGATATCGCGTCTAACCTTGTTTTCACGGACGAGAATGAAACAACGTTTATTAATAAACTGGTATATTAACATAATCTTACGATGTACAATAAAGTAGCTTCGATAAATTACACTGATATCCCCATCGTCGCCAACATTAATTCTATATAATTCAAATTCAAGTTTCATTAGGTTTAATAGGTTTAAATTCATATTTCTTCTTTATATTTAAATTTACACTTTTGCAAAATCCAAAAGTTAGCGAAAAAAAAAAGTTTGTGACACAGAAAATTACAATTATGTAAAAATAAAATAAGTAAAAGGTTATTTTTTAAGAGAAAAATAAAATCACTTTTGACAGAGTGATAGAGCAACGTTAAATTTATATACATTCTCTTACTACCTACAACAAGCTTTATTTGAATTCAAAAAATTCATCGTGCGAATAATATAATCACAAATAATAAATTCAGATAAGATAAATGTAGACAATTTTTCCTTAATCTTTCTTATCTTTACATTAATTTAACCAGGATAAAGGATCGTTCAAATATTGTTGCAAATTTGAGAAACTGCACGGGCCGCAAATTTCTTTCTCTTTCTTAGTATGACATTCGATTCGAAAATATTATAAAATCAGTATCAAAATTTGGAATTAAACTTATTGTCCGCGTATGCTTGGAAATCATACGACATAATTAATCATTATGATTAATTATACGCATATTATACGTTATAAATATAATAAAATACCAAGTCAGGCAATGAATGCGAAATAATGCAATTTCGGTGGAGAACTGCTGAAAATCCCGAGTCATCGTCATCTAATGTGACTCTGCAATATTGTTGGACTTTTGTCGTTAATTTGCAATCTGAATGAATTATAAACGGGCACAAATTGATAGGAGGGACCCGAGTTTGACAGCGAATCGCGTTACAGAATTCGATCGCGTGCACAACAGTCCCTTCACCTAGGATCGATATCACTGCTGGTTACTGCGAACTTGCGGATATTCAAATCTTACAGTGCCATAGCTCGTATTATCCTCGCGAAATTGCAATCAGGCCACTGACTCCAAGTGCATAATTCATGTACAAGTAAAATGTCGTATTAGTTATGATTTGCACCTCTGCGACAACGAAATACGTTTCATGCGGTGCAAGAAAACTGGCTGGTGAATACATTAGACGATGATAGTGTGCCGCTAAGCACCACGATAGAACATGCTAATAATCAGTTAAGAACTTGCCTGTAGAATGTCCACGGCCAATGAAATTATTCGAACTGATTAAGAAAGCATTTATAGATATTTATGTCAGTTTATACAGCGGGTGAAATTACAAGGTTGCCGCAATTCTCGTCGCGAGTAATTCTTTTGATCGCAGAATTACTTACTTCTCTTGTTAGCGAGTACAGTTGTACTCGCGAAAGTATTCAAATACTTGTAAGAAGTTTCTACGAATGTATTACGTGTGTCGTATAAAACATTTCATCTGCACTGCAGTGTCCCGATTATTCTAGTACAAATTACATTAAGACAAATTTAGAAATGTGGTACAGAAAAGATATAAGCTATTTAATACAAGTATGTATTTCTCAATAACCCTAGAAAGTATCTAAATAGTCACGATTCATTATACCAATATACACATATCTCCATATTCCTCAATATCGCTGCTAAATATTCATTAAAAATTTACAGAGAACTCGAATGAGATATATTTCTTATTTTAGATTCAACTTAGGAAATCGTTTGGAACCAACTGTTGGAAGAAGTAAGGAATTGGTAACAAAAATATTCTCCCATTATGAAAAGTTAAAAATATAAAAAGAATATGAATCTTTTCGTTGAATTGCCCCAACTGTTCAAATATTTATAAACGATAGTATTTAAAAAAAAAAGATAATTAAAGTAAATGTATATGTATATATATATAATTAATTTATTGTTTGGAATAATGAAAAATTTGTTTTCGATAATATATCTTTGTCGCGGTAGATATGTACATGTGTAAATGACTAAATAGCCAATGTTGCGAATAATTGCACGTTTGGGAATTACTTCTTGGAAACTTCCTAGCTAACAGAATTCTCGTAATAGCCAGCCGATGATAGGCATGGACGGGGATAAACTTAAGGACACGGAGCACTACACTCTTGGGCTGAGAACTATTGCTGCAGTTTGCCATCGATTGGAAAGCTTGAAATCGTGCAAAGAATGCCGATATCATCGTGGGGAAAGGAAATCTTGATAAATCGCTTTACTAAGCTGAACTTTCTTTAAATCAGTTTCCTTGACATCATGAACGAAACAATACCGTCGAATTTAATGTTTCCCCTTTGACAGAATTCGATCGAACATTTCATAGCGATTTATTTTAGAAAATAGAGGAGACACTCTGTAGAGACAATTGATGTAGTTACGACTCGGGATATTTGATAACTCAAGAATCGAATTGTGTTTTAAAAATTTTGAAAAAAACAAGGTTCTTTCTATCGTGGTTGTTCAATTAAATCCTACCAAGGTAGAAATTCTCCAAATATCTTATGGAATATCGGCACGTACCGCACCCTTGTAAAGAACGTGACACAAACGTGTTTTTCGAGTTACGACCATGAGAAAATTCTTTATGATTCTTTAGGGTTATAAAACTAAAAATAAAAGAAAACAACACGACAGTTTATCCCACTTTATGACTATTGTTCTCCCTGCTGACAGATTTCATTAACGAAATAACGTGTTGCTAAGTTCAAAGGCAGCTCTCCGTTTATTTCCAAAAACTAGTGCTTTTTGTGTTTTTCTTTCCGAGTAATGATCTAAGATGTAAAATATAATTTGAGTTGAAAATTTTTAACTTATTTTTTCTGTTTAATTTTGAAAGATCGAAAGTGAAAGCTCATTTGCATATTTGCTCAACTTTTCTTCGTTTCAAATGAATCAATTTTTATAATTCAATGATAAAAAGTAATCTTTTCCAGATATTTTATTAAGCGAATACAATTTTATTGAAAAAATAACCATTATTGTCCTTTCCTGGTCTTGACGCGTTCATTCTTTAAGATAATAAATAGTCAACAAAGGAATTAAACAGAAGCTGAAAATGTAGTGAAATATAACACACTTATTCGTATGCAACGTGCAGTGACAAGTTGCAAAAGGATTTTCATCAAGTTGTTAGTCGCTGCGGAGTTTGTTTAGTTAGTGTTTAAGCGCTGAACTAACAAAGCGCGGCAAGAATTCGCTTTTGAAAATAAAACGAAACAAATAACATCGTAGCGATATCGATCTGATGTTGCACAAGAGAGAAACAAACACACGTCTCTAATACGTTTATAAAAATACGTTTGATATTTTATTGAAATATAATAACGATAGTGCATGCTGTTAATACCTTTACGCCATTGTTATTGTAATTTAAAGAGGAACTAGAGAAATAAGCAGTTGTCCACGTATATATTTTCAAGCGATAACGGTAATGAAATCTTAATATAATTCACACTGATTAGAAAAAACCCTATTAATTATTAATCTAACAAATTTCTATAAATATCTATAATATTTTCTACATGTTTTTTGCGAAATTAATGTAATTTATCCGACGAAATATTGTCTCTACGTTCAGTTTGCTTTTCACTATGATTCTGGAGAAGAGCGGCTGATTTTTTTATTTGTGTATTTGCTGTGCACGCATAAGCAGAATGAAATTGCAGCGCGTAACATTCGTACGCAGCGGATTCAATATTTTCACCAAGGGAGTACGTTCGTGCAAAGATACGCATAATTAATGTTTGGTAGTTTGTGCGCGCGCGCGCGCGCGCACTGTGAACGCTAAATTGTATTTTTAATATCGATTGACCGATAATAGTATCCTGTAAAATACAATCGTAAATTTCACACGAACGAACGAACAAATTACGATGAAATATTACTGTCATAAACATCTTTTCGTTGATAAGCAGAAAAATACGAGGAAACGACAAATAACCTGTAATATGATTATATCAATGTATCAGTTACGTTCACGGTCTAAAAATAACGGCACGGTAATTTCGCGAAATAATTTCTCGACTGACAATTAGGTAAATACAAATAATTTATTAGTAAACTCGAATACGGACGAAAACAATACGGAGGTGGAATTGTTTTAAATATTCCACTGTATTTATATTCCAGTGTATATTTGTCACTGAACTGTCAGCTGCAAAATTTCAATAACAATCAAAGCGATATTTACGAAATATTAACGAGGTGGCGCGCTGTTATCGTGCGTTAAAACCGAATAGCAATTGGAAAGATTTTTGAGAAATGGACTCGAGACGAAATAATAAATTGAACTGGTTTCTTTTCTTCGCTGATCTTTAAATTAAAAACTTACCATTTCCAGGGAATATAAGATAGGAATCTGTTGTTTATAATAATATTATTTTACAGAAGAAGTAATTTTTTTTACTAGTAAACACTATTCTAACCAGTGTAGCGGAACTCGGTTATTATTACTATAGAATACTGATTAACAGAACGTGGATATTCGGGGATAGTTGCCTAGAATCAAAATTAGCAGCAGAAATACAAATTTTAGCCAAGGTTCCATCTTTTTTAATTGTAAAGAGAAAAAAAGAGGACAACAGGAGTTTGCATGAAAATTCGCAGTCTGATAACGAAACTTTAAAAAAGGCGATATCACGTTCTCGCGTCGCTCGTCGCCGTGAAATCAGAAGAAACAGACGTCGCATTGGGAAAACAAAATCGAAAGAGACAAAGAGCGAGGGAGGGAGGCTGGCGTCGAGGGTTAAAGACAAGCGGGTTGAACCGGAGGAGGGAAGAGAACGAAAGCAAGAGGGAAAAAAAAAAATAGGTACGGGATGGCAAAGAGAAGGAGGGAGAGCGTTTCCTCGTCACCCCTAGAATTCAATCACACCGTGTTTACAGCTCAGTACACTTAATCCTCTTTATTGGATTCAAAGCGTTTGCCGGTACACCGTATCTCAGAATTTGATCAATTTTATGGGCAAAGGATCTCGATGATACTTGCGGACCGACCATCTGTCTATTGACCTTCAACGAAATTATACCGTCATCGAGATAGCATTATTAACTGCAACCCCTGCTCCTTGACCTACCCATCCACTACTTTCGTTCGACGAAGAGTGCACTTACAAACTCGCACTCGCGAAAGGGTTGTCACCGTCGGTTTTTTATACGCGCGGAACGCGAATTCAGATGCTAATAAGTTGACGATTCTTTTTTTGAAAACTTGTAGAGTCTAATTGTTGCTACTTCGCAGAAAAATAGAATACCACTCGTAAAACGAATAACGATACTTTTGAAATACTCACACTGACGCTGAATTTTCTATTTGTACAACACGGGAACAAGATTGAATTTCACATATCTCTTACATACCTGCAAATAGAAAAAAGAAACATTACATATGCATGAAAAATATTTTTGAATGATCAAAAATAAAAAATATCGGACAGTAGAAATGAAAGAAAAGTCTCTTCGAAATTGTCATAAACATCGATGAAATTCTAGCATTCATATAAATCCTATGCATTATTATTTATACATTGAATTGTCCTTCCAAGTCATTACTCTCGCGTTACGATAGATTTTATACGAACATCCTATTGTATGCGGAAATTTTTGTTTCGCCAATTACAAAGAAACATATTACATAGAAAGTCTCGATTCCTATTTTCTATCTGTAATATTTTCTGTGCATTGTAACACACCGCATATCATAACTACATTGTAATAAACTGCGTGCATAGTGTTATTTACACAACACGCGTCATATACATAAATATTAACGTTAGACAATATTATCCACCGTTCTAATGTGTTACGCTCGCGCAAGTAGAAATGAATACTGAATATTCATAGTACAATCCAAATATTCGAATGAAAATTCTGCGTGGAATATTTTAATATTTCCGAAATTGAATCGGGATCTTGTCGTCGATATTTCATACGATTTCGTGTACCGAACTACGCAGCTTCTCTGCAGTTTCACGCTGTATTTCGCCGTAATTGATAGTTCAAACCAATAAATTTGTCGGCAAGGGAAATTTATTAAGAAGACGTACATTATCAGTGACACCCTTTCGTTCCTTACTTTTCCAATTCGTTGCATTTTGTTTGCTTTAACTCCCCGGAACGATGCCCAAATGAGCAATAAATTTGAACGTGACAGCCAAGACGTTCCCGAGTTGAAATTTTGTTACGTGCCCGGAGTCACGGAAGCCACGAAAGTGTTAATGCAAAATGATCAAGTTTTTATGCAGACACGTCCCACCGTGAAAAGAACAACGCAACGCAAGAACGGAGTTCGTTTCTTTGAATTACGAAGAAGTTTTTTGAATTAATAAATTCGTAGCTGCGAACTACGCTCCCGTTCAAGAGTCTTAGGACGCTATTTCTATTTTTAATATCCACAGTTGTCGTGGATATTAAAAAATATTTTCAAAATGTGGATACACCCACGCACGTCGAATTCTTTTAAAATACACTTTTACAAAACATATTTCACGTTCGTTTCATTAATTTTAACAATCAGGCACGAAAAATCACTCAAAATAATTAAAAGCATATGCGATTGCGCTTTCGATTCGATTTCGAACTGGTGTTGATGAAAATTTACAAAATTTACAAAATTTACATTTACCAGGTAGCGTAATATTTAATAACGAAATTCTGCAAGTCTTTCGATGAAATTCCATTCGAAACCACGTAGTCATCCGCGTTTCACCATAAATCGAGTAATTAAACCAGTCGGTAATTATAAAGAGGTATGTGTTTCGTCTATGTGATAAATGTGTCCGATGGAACACTGATCCTGAACAAACAAATTGGTTTTCCGATTTCGCTTCGAGTCCATCGACATCGAGTCATTTTCAATCGTAGGAAAAATCTGCGGTCCCATGCTCCGTTAACACGTAAAATCGCAAGGATTTATTTTCCAATTTCTTTTTCCCCTACTGTAATCCGTTTTCTTCTTTACTTTTCCTTTAACAAGATCATTTCTTCTTTAATAATTGCTGTAAGCATCAATCCTCTGTGACGCATGTTTCTTTTTAACGTGGGATTGTGCTTAACCTCTCAAGAGTCGGCTCATTAGCGCGCATAACAAATACCAGCAAATTTTATACGCGTACACGTACTTTTCGAAAAATAGCATTTTATACAGATTAATAAATGTTTATTAAAGAATGTTATGACATGATAAAAAAGTAAGAGTAATAAAATAAACGAATTATACCATAATTAAAAGAATAATAACAGAAATAAAAGGGAATTCTCTTGCGACACAAGAAAAAAATTATTTTTACGTGAACCAGTGTTTGTGTTTTCCAAAAGTTATAAAACTGAGGATACAATTTCGAGTGATCGAAATTATAATGATCGAAGCAACTATAGGCAATGAATTAAAACAAAAATTCCAATTACAAAAGGTTGACCCTTCGCAATGTTACGTGACGTGGAAATGGCAAAACACGTGTCCGTGAAATTTTAAAATTTTGTTTTACACGCTTATCGCTAATACTTATATAATCTTATCCATCATTATGTCGACACCGAATGATCTATCTTATGACGATTATTAGTTTCCAGGTTTCATGTGAAATTAAAAAACTGCGATCAATTATAAGTCTTGTCTCTGATGAGCAAACAAAATTGAAGTTGTACAAGTTTTAATAGCTTTTTTTTTGAGTCTAACACTAAAACTAGCAACTTTCAATTTAATGTGCATCAAAATATATTATAGATATTTGTCGAAATAACATTTAACGAAATATCGACTTTTGTGGTAATAATATCAATTAAAATTAAATAAAATAAAGTAAAAAGATACATATATATGTATTCAGGAATTAAACAAATATCCGAATATTTATAGCGAATATATTACGAGTAGACGTTTATGGAAATTTTGAGGATGCAAAATTGCACACAATGTACAGATTATGCAAAAGTATGCAAAATACGCAAAGAAGAGCGTTAATTATAATTCCATATAGAAGAAACAATTTCCTATTTAGGTTCCATTTCGTTAATTGCGCGTGTTCGTGAAAATTTACGAAATAAACGCATAAGAATCCGCAGTCTAATTACGAGTGTCGTGAGTGAAACACATTGGAATTTTATTAATACTCCAACGAAACACTGTTGACAAAGAAACGAGCCTGAAAAAGATTTTTAATGCAAAATGGGTATATTTCTTAGACAATAAAGAAATATTTAAACAGCGAATCTTGATAATAATCTTGATAATCAGTGGACTTGAAATCGACACTGTAAAAGTATTTAAAAACAATCAATTATCCGTTACTAACAAATCTTAACATTTAGTGTACATTTAAGATGGAACTTTTGCACCGAATATATGTTTATAACGTTAATGGAATTTCAAAATGTTTTGTACAACGAATTTAATTTCAACGAATACAATACATACACAAAAGTTTCGCGACAAACTTCCACGAGCTAAACGTAATACCAAACACAAACAAAGATACCGAAACCTTTAATAATTCTAATGGACTCAACTCGGTAATACAATTAATGATACGAACCTAATTTGCTTCTGGTTCCGCTTTTCAAGGTCGATCAAATTAATGCGATAGGCGAGAGGAGAGAAACATGGAAGCGAACGTAGCGCCATAAATTGTCGTAAACGAACGAAGGGAAAGAGAAGGAAAAAAAAATTAATGAGAGTTGCAGGGCGATCGTTCATAACCGTTTCCACCCGCTTCGAATGAAACTTTCCTTCTTATTTCTAATTAATCTGGAACTTTAATGCTCGCCATGTTAAACGTCACGCCACTGTAAACATACAATCACGGCTACGCCGCGATAAATAACAAGAAAGCGAACGCGTGTAAATGAAAAACTGAAATAACCGATGAGCGAGGGTGAAATCTTGATAATTAAAACGTCATAATTCAGGCGGCGTAAATCGATCATTCGTTCTGTTCACTTTCATTGTTTCTTTACCGTCAAGCGAAAGAGGAAAACCATTTGAAAGATAAAATGCTTAAACCAATCCGCTTAAACATTTTCGTGAAATTTTATACGTGAAATTACTCTCACAACTCGATCCGACACAATTTGAAAATATCCACTTTCACAATGTGGATATTTACGTGGATATTCATACTTATTGCTTCGCTACTGTATTTACAGCGTTGCAAAATTGACCAACCAGGCGAAATAAATAACTATAACAAGCTTTCTCTCTTGTAAGTGAACGAAATTATTAATTTGGTCATTAGAACGTTAAAACGATGATTCTAAATGACTAATACAGAGAAGAATTCTTATAAAAATAATATCAGTGTGTGAAAATTTGTTTTCGCCTTCTACTACGTGTCTTTCTGTATCTTTCAACTTCTTAAAAGAAGAAAAATTTAGAAAGATTTTTTAAGGATATCGAGACCAATGACAGATCGAGAAAAAATAGTGCAAATGTAAAAAGTTGTAAGAAAAAGTATTAATAAATTTCCAATATCACTTCAAAGATACACAAAATAAGAAAAATATATATGAAACTATTCAATTTTATGAAACCATACTCTACAGGTCAATATAGATACCTACGAAATCAAATGGACATTTCATAGATAACAATCCAGTACAGCGAAGACCAGTTGATGAGATGAAAAATATTCGGAGAAAAAAAAGTCGTTAACAAATTTTTCACAAAATTTCGTATTTTTGTATTTATAACGCGATTATTCGCGATATTTCGTAAACAATCGATCAACGTTACGTTTTCCCACTTGTTGGATTCCTATTGAAAAAAACCCGAGCACTGAATTCACAAAAAATGTAAAATTTCATTTATAAAAATAAAGATGAAACTCTTTGAAAAGTGTGAATTTTGACAGAAAAATTCAATTTCAGCAACATGTTTTTTCCCTCGCGGATTAAACGATTTTTATTCCAATAATTCTTTTTTCCACATTTTTAAAAACTAAGAAATAAGCGAGGTATAAATTTATAGTTGTTCGCGAAAGTTAATAGAAAATCTTTTTACGAATATGTTATGTTCCTTGCGTAAAACATTTCAACATTTTATTAACACCATAATTATAGTAGTCAAGTTTGTACCAAGTCTACAAGGAAATATATTTTGCAGAGATCACAAAAATTACACGTATTAGTAAACTTCGACGTTCATTGCGATCATATTTAATGTAAGTATGCTCGATATGCTTGATATACAACATTAATTGTATATGTACAAAAATTCACTGTATGTATACATATGTACGTATTTTTCTGTGACAAGTGCTCGAATATTTTCATGGGTCACTGTGGATCAGAATTCTGGCGCAAAAATGAAAAACGAGCAAGATAAAACTGAAAGAATAACAAACAAGGAACTATGGCGTACGTGAACTATGTATCGAATATCGATGATAATAGATAATTTTTATAAATTTCACTGGGTAGCGGCCATTGCGAAAACACGACGCGTACAAATTGACCTGCTCAATACTTTGACATTATGCCCCCGCGTGTTTTCGCGTTTTATCTGGCAAAACCAAACCAAGTAGCTACGTGACTAGATAATATTTGCGAAGTCGCAACTTCACGATGTACACGTGTAACGCGTGCGTCAAACATCGTACGATAGATCGGTCTTCGTCGCCAATCAACGTCAACAAACTGATTAAAATTTCAAACCTGTACGAATCGAATTTACGATTTATACGATTTATACTTTCGTACCCACGTCAATAAGAAAGTGAATCGTTCGTAATATAAAATAAAAAATCCCTCTTGTTATTTTACACATTTTTTTTCTTTTACATTCTTTACGATGTGTTCCTTTCTTTCGTAACATAAAGTTGCATTTGTAAAATTAATAATGTTTATGGCAATAAAGATTTTTTCGGCTATAAAGTGATCTTTTGATTGAAATATCGAATCACTTTCTGTTGTGTATCAACTGTAAACTATTTTGTACTTTTAGATTTAGAAATATCAATTTCAGATCCAAGTATATAGTACGTCTATTCTAATATTTTACACTAGCGTACATTTGATGCTAACGTTTAATTTATCAAATAATCGTTTCTGTCTGTTAATAATTCTATGAATTGTGTTCTGCTGGAATAGCATATAAAAATTCTAATGGCATTTAAAAAATAATCGTAAGCATCCTCCTCATGTAAGTATCGTCACATCGTGTCAAGTATAAAGTATCAAAGTAATTTTCACGATTTAAATTCAAATTCTACGGGACTACAGTTTCCTTTTTCTTTTAAATCGAGAGCATAATTCGTACTACATCAGTAACTCGATATTACAAGACATGGGATTGAAGATGAAATGGCTAAATTCAACGTTTCTACTTTCATAAAATAACATAAGCCAGATCTCGACTTTGATACGTTTCAACGATTATAAAATAATTTCATAATTACAACAGTCAAGATCTGTGGTCGTTCACGTTTGTATTTTTTGATTTAAATATTTCACACGAATGGCAGACTGGCTGTTCTATTAATGTAGCTTTCAGAGAATCTGCATTGTCGTAACATGCAACTTTCAATTCGTTAGATTGAAGTGAAGTTTCGAATTTCATGAAAAATGCATTCGACATTTATTTACGGCTCCTTTTGATACGTAACGGAGCCGGCTTTTTTGTAATAGAACACTCGTCAAAGTATCAGTCATGTCGTGTTCAATCTTCAAGCATTAAATTGGCACTTGACAGCATCTTTTTAAAGTCACTAAATTCTGAATAAAATTGCTGTAGTAACTCGCTAAAAACAGAGCTGAGATTGATAAATGGCGCTTTATTCTGTTGCCATTAAAAATTCCGTGGTACACACTGTACGGAGAAACAATATTACAAATTCTTTCAAGAAAATTTTGTCTCCAAACTTTAATAATCTCGCGCGTACCGCGACCAATACTTCAATACTTCGATCACGGGCGCTGCGAGATTCAAAATCAATAAGAATTATTAAATCAAAACGACTGGGAAAAACTAGCGAAAGAGAAATCCATAAAATTAGTTATTTCGCGTTCCAATCTTTTTGAAAACGAAGGCGCACACAATTCACGCAAACGAATTCACGAAAGTACGAAAGGCAGAGTCCAGATTGTCTTTTTCCCCTGTGTGTATCTAATATTTGCAGCTGCGTGAACTTCTCTAAAGTCGAACTGTCAATCGAAACGCGGATGGAATATTCCAGGGGGGAGGGGAAGAGGGGAGGGGCAGAAATTGGAAAAAAAAGAGAAAAAAAAGGGAAGAGTAAAACGGAGTTCTCGTTAAAATATAAATAACTGCACATTGCTATTGAAATGTCAGGTCAGTTAAATTTTGATTCGTATCGGTGTTATTGTGAACGGACGTTACGTAGGTAAGCACTGTACGCTTCGATTGCATGGGCCAGATTAAGATTCAATTTTATAGATAATTGAGAAATACGTGGCACCATCAAGATTGAAACGGACTCTCTCCTCTCTCTCTCTCTCTTCTTTTTCTTTCTCTTTCTCTCATATCGAGCAAAAAATTGGAGTATAATTTTGACACTCGGAAAAAGAGACACGGGGAAAACGAATTTATGAAAGGATTTTTTGCCCCGGCTCTCTTATCTCAGCTATTTGCCAAGCAATTTCTGTTCCCCGCTCAGATTTCCAGATAATGTTTATTCTGTTTCAAACGATGGCCTCGAGAAACTATAAACGATATTAATCCATTAAACGTTGATTAGATGCAATCTACGTTCGAGGGAAATGAAGTTCCCGGCAAAGAAACGCAACAAAGCGAATTTGCATCGGGATCGTAATTCTCATTTACGCGAAGTCATTTACAAATCTCACGATTCTGCAAATTGCGAATATTTAATCGAAACGTATTGCTTTACTTCTCTGTTCAAACATATCGAAAATCAACGACATATCAGAAAAATATCACGTTTTTCGTTTCTTTCTTTTTTTTTTATTTATTTATTCATTTTTTTTTTTTTTCTTTGTACAGAACAATTTTCGAATTGAACGGAGAGTCTATTGACTTTACATTAATGAAATTGTCGCCTTACTTTCTTTTAAAATTAAATACTCGTTTTATCATCCTCTTAATATTTTGAAACTAAAGTTCTTTTCGTGAAACTTGATTTGAAATTTATTTGGTTTGCATTTAACAATTTGCTACCGTCGCATTTAGACGATTTCTGTGTATTTCTAGAAAATTTGAACGAAATAATATCGACGATACATAAAAGATGAAGTCATTTTTTCAAATATCTCAAAACATGTATTATTCTTCAACTAATCGATTCAGCTATATTCTTGAAAATACGAATTTGCACAAAAATCCTGTATGATTCATACAAAGTCATATCAAAATAGTTCAATGCGTATGTTGTTTAACTGTTGAACAACATAAAAGACAATAAATCAATGAAACTAAATTTCTCCTATTTTTCCTATTTATCTTTCATCCACGTTTGTCATTTTATTCAAAAATTAACACTTGAAATGACACTGATATAACCGTAAACACTATAAATATATCACAGAATATGTCACATTTACAAAATGGACACTTGTTACACTTTGTTCAGTGTCTACGAGCAATCACTTGATGCAAAAAAAAAGTCTACAGAAACGCGCACAAATTACACATTAATTGTAACTGCTTCCATCAACAGTTCATCAATCCATATACGATGAGTTACACGATTTCGAGCGCAATTAATCGCTTTCGGTGGTCGGAATGTTCGATGTTACGTTTGAGTTCTCGTTCAAACCCTCTATTAAAAACTGCACAAGGATTTAATTAAGCAGGATTTAACGTTATTAGCCGCAATTTTGTAAATATTTGTTAACGAAGAACATTGTGTTGACTCATCACTGATAACCTGATCTTTTTAATTCAAATTTCTTCATTTATGGACTTATTGTTTTTTTCAGTGTTATTTCTAACAAATTAGTTTCACTGTCACGATATAATTTCTATTAAAAAGAAATACATTGAGATACTAAGATCAACGAGGAATAAATTTGTTTTCGATTAACACTTATTCATCCTTTGTCTTATTATTCATCCCATCTCTAACATATAATATGCATTTACAACATTTTTTATTAAAGTTTTCAACTGCCTTGACAGATGGTACATTCCCTTTTATCACACGACAATTATATCTACAATTTTGAATGTAGCTGTAACAAATAATTATCATGTTAGACAAAATCAGAAAAGATACATTAAAATTACAACATGAAATGTACGTGAGTCGTATACGTTGAACTGGATAGCAATTTGGTTCGTTTGTTGTTAATTTTATTTATCTTTTCGTTATATCATTGCGTAAATATAACAAATTCAAGTTGAAAAAGTAACGAGGATTAGAAATGATCTGAACAACAATACACTGAAGCGCTGAGAAATAAGAGAAATAACAATATATTTTGGAGAAGAAAAGTAATCAATACACAATTTTCCAGGAAATTTCTTGTCGAAAATACTTGTCGAGTCGCATCAGGATTAGAAGTACTAACAGATTAACAACCATACACAAAAGCGTTGAAACATACGAGAAATAACGTTACATTTCGAAGAAAAGAAGCCTCACAATCAACACACAATCTTCCAGGAAATTTTTATACTTGTCGAATCGCATCACGATGACAATCGTCTTCCGATTTAAACGACGCAAGAGTTTGCACATTTTTCCCTTGCCGTTCGCGATAAGCTTCGTACAGGAATAAGACGATCCGTCATACGACGTAACGACAATGAAACAGGCTGAACTCTGCACTTCGAAATTTCTTTTTATACGATTAACTCCAGTCATTTTCAAAAAAGTATACTTTCGAGAGCAAGCTACTTTTGAGAGGAGGAATTTAGTTTCAAAAGGAAAGAAATTGCACATTATTACATTCTTTAATTAAACTAGCTTTTCATTTCTCAAGTTTGCTGAAATATCGTATTTAAAGTTCTACGTGTTTTCTATACTTTCAGGATTTCTGTAAAATAAAGACTAAATGTTTGAAACTGAACGAAGACGGACAAAAAGGAAACAAAAGAAAACAAAAAAACTCCAGTTAATCCTCTAATAATATCATTGGATCGTAAATGACTGCAGTGATTTATATTAGATTAGAAAAATTTAGGATATTTAATTTAAAATAAACTCGAGAATTAATAGAACCAAATTATCGATACAATATAAAAATATAACAAAAAGAGGAATGTATCAAAATAATAGGTTTCAACTAATAAGGAAAGTTTGGCGACTAGAAAATTCTAAAACATTTGAAACTCTGTACAAATGTAGTTCACGTAATTATGGAATAACTTTGTTTTTTGTATTGAAAAATGATCCTAGGGTTGGAAACACCACTTTCTATATTACGTTATCTAGAAAAATTTAATTTCATTAAAATTTATATTTTATTTCTGCTACGTTTCAAGGCGGATATCTCTTATTTGCGTCGATAGAATTTGAAAATTAAATGTTACATTCAAAAATTGTATTGTCGTAAATTCTTTTTTTAATTCTTGATTTTTATATTCAATTTAAGTTTTCTTCTATATCTTACGTTTACAGTTTCGTTACGACACTATGATACGACACTTTGAAGGGACGTTTTTAACCCTAGAAATAAATTGTTCTGTCGTATCCATCACGTGAACTGCAAAGTTCCAAATTTCTTTAAACTTTCCAGTTATCCAGAACTTCTCTTAAAAAAAAAGAAGAAAAAAAAGAAACAGTACAGATGAAATTTATTTTCACACACCATCGTCCTTCTCTTTGTCATTTTACAAGCGAAAGAAAAAGAGGCAAACGATATTTCGGACACTGATACTATCGCGAAAAAAAACATCAGTCGCGTACAAGGGATTAACATTCGTCGACACTGAGAAATCCAAGAAGGAACACAAGGATCGAGACCGGCAGCGACGTCGCGGATCGAAAGAAATTATTGCGAATCGTTTTTCTCTACTACTCACCGACTAATTCCGGGCGTACGCCAACTAACAAAGTAGTCACTACCAGAAGAGGCACCTGTCGTTTACTCGTGCACATACCACGTTTCTCACACATGATTCACTTTCACGCGAGACACGCGCAACGAACGTAGCGCTCGTCGCGTCCAGACTGAAGTTCCGAGTTCGTGGGATTCTCTGTATATCCTAAGCGCACGAGGATCCCCCTCCCTTGGCGACGGTTCAGCCCGAGTCGAGCAAGGGTGCTCGCTCTCTCCCCTAACACAGGGCGACCTGTTCATCCCCACTTGGCCGCCACGCTTCATCCCCTTCCGACAATGTGCCCGAAGAAACTGCTGTCAATTGGCTCGCGTCCTATGTATACACGTCACCTTTACAAATCACGCGTTTCTAATTATCTCCCTAGCCCATTACGCGATATATAGGATAGAATTGGACAAATAAGAGGGAATAGGTCTCGTTGTAATCCCTTGTTCTTTTTAATCTTCTTCTTCAAGCGTAAGTGTCGCTTATCGAAACTCGTTATACCAGGTGTAAAGTATCCAATGATATATAATTTGCATTTATTAGTTACTTTCAATTTCAAGAAATTGAGCTTGAAATTTGAATACAAATTGCTTCCTCCTTCAAACGATATTACACTGTACGTTTTTAACTTTTTGATTAATCTTTCAATATCGATTCTAATCTAATTCTTTCAATATCAATCTAAACGTAAATCTTCATAGCGAACTCATCAATTATTTACCACTTAAACGGTGATTAAAACATCCTCAACTTTTTACTTCTAGAAATTTTACGATTATTTCCTAATTTTCCGAAAGAAGTGACAGCAAATACCAAAAACGTAAACCATCTGAAATATCTAAAAATTTCGAAAATACAAAAAGTCACACATATTTTTTTTTCTTTTAACTCGAGTGCGAGAGAAACGTCGCATAATGAATGCAAAATAAGTAAATTATTATCGTAGAAATAGATAAATTAATAAAGAAAAATAATTTAATTGACACAATTTGCAATAATCTTCCGCTTCTTTAATACTTTGTAAAATTAAGTATGTGTAACATGATTGAGAAACAAATCAATGTCAGTCAGAATGTTGCAAGCGACGTATTCGTAATGGACGTATGTACTATTTTAGAGGGAACTATTCTAGGGAGATCCTCATGTAATATAAAGACAGTTGAAAATTCGATCTGCAATTAGACGTAGATTAAATATATATCTACGAAATTTTCGAAGAAAGGTGAAATAGCCAGATTTAAGAAATTTATGTTGTTGTGCCTAAAACCTAATCTAAACAACTTGAACGCCATGTTTCGTATATGATAAATGTGATATGTAATAAATTTAACTTGATTTTTAACAAATTACGATTATATTTATATTAAAATTAAGATTACTTAGATTATTTAATAATTTATTTACACATAATTATCGAAAATAAAATTAATTGGTGACATTTGAAATTTAATATTATTATTATTACCAATCGTTTGAATATTTTTTTGCAATTAACTGGTCCTCTTAAACTGTTTATTAAATTACAAGAAATTATTTTGGAATTTTCAACATGATTGAGAGGTTGCACAACATTGTAACTACAATCTTGCATTCTGTTCCAACAAGCGTGAATTTAATTACCTCTCCATTCTCAGTTGTTTATACGTTCCACATTGCATTTACATGCGTTTGTCTTATTATTGTGCTATTCTAACGTTATTACAGGTGGTACAATAATTAATGGAGAATAATAAAATGGAGACTTTTGTATTATATTCAATGCTTGAACTGTATTCAAGAGTATTTAAAGAATATAAATGTATTTCGTACATTTCTACATTTTAATAATATACAACTAAGTATACGTATGTAACACATCAGTTATTAAACTCTAAGAAACAATTTATGTTTTATTGAACTGTGAATATTATGTCCAAGCGCCCAAAAAATGCAGAATTCTTTTAAATTCATTTAAATCTAATATTCAAAATATTCAAAAAAAAAACGGTGACGAAAAATCGTACATCAAGTTCTATAGGATCGTTATCAAGGAAAAACTTGAATCTTCAAAACCACGGTAGTGAGTTAGTTAACTTAGTCATGAGTTAACTTAGTCATGAGTTAACTTAGTCATGAAAAAAATTTCTTAATCTTTTAAAAATATTTGAATTTGTCACGTTTTCGAGAAAGAAAAGCATCTTTGCTTTACTATCCGCTACAAATGGATTGAAAATTTGATGTTCAAATATTTACGTATCAGCTGACATAAATCGTCATACATTTACTATGTTGTATATACCTCGAATTGCCAAAATCGGTATTCGTGAAGTAAATTCAGAGAGCAAACGACAACTTCAGTTATTTTTCCTGCATTCTCTTGGCCCTCAAAGAATCCAATCTCAGTCCATTTTCAACGTCGTCAGCTACCTTAAGCTCGCTCTCTGTTCTCCTTTGTAGTAAAATTAACATTTTACACATTCAGGTTGAAGATAACCACGTTGGCCAGTTCTCATAAGGTAGTACTTAGCTGCATATTATTGGAATACGGAAATGACTACAACTCGAAATCAAAGTTAAATAGAACGCACATTTGTACGAACCTTTTTCATTACTTTCCCCATTTATATTCTCCCCTTCCTCTTTCTCTATGGACAGCGAAGTTTTATGCATTTGTGAAAAATTTCATACAAAGTGTACAAGTATATAAGACGTATAAAATGAAACAAACCTCTGTTTAAATATTATTTCTTTCCTATTCGCGAAAATTCGTTATTTCGTTAATTCGTATTATAAAAGTCATTTTCAAAGGTAGTTTCTAAAGAGAAAATAGTTTTGAACGAAGAACGTTAAAAGATGGTTTCACGTAAAACTAAGAAAATTTATATTAACAAAATTTTGAGTTTGTTTCCAATATAAAAATATTTTAACTTTATTTTTATTAAAGTAATCAACACGAACGTTTTATAAAAAATATGCAATATTTTATTGAATATATTTAATGCATTTAGTTTGTACCATTTTTTTGTTTTCATTTTGCAAATCCTCACTGTTGCAAAATTAAAAATTTCATTTTACATATAAAATACAGTTAAACATTTCTTCTCGCGATATTAAACATTCCACGTCCGATAAAGATTAAAAATTTGCGTTATCTACGATAATAAGAATAGCTAAATGTTATTACTACAAAGTGCAATACTACGCGTGCAATGTGTTGCGTTAAATCTAGCAGAATGAAACGTTTAATACCCATATCATGTAATGTCAATCTTCATTGTTTTCCATAATTGTTACGGTTACTTACCATTATTTATAATTTGCAATGTATTACAGTATTTCGTTTAAAATTACGTGCTTGTACCGAATTAGATTGAATCGTAAATACTTCAACATTGACCTCAAGTATCGGCAATTATCAACGAGACTCGCAACAAAGTGTAAAAAAACAATTATCATGTTGCGTACCAACCGCGTTGCATTTAACCAAACTACAAATATTACATTAATTAACGCAGCCCATATTCGTGAGCTAAAATTCCCCGGCTTTGTTGCTACACCATATTGCAATTGATAAAATATAGGTGAAAATATACGCAATCGAAATTAATGAAACATTAATCACGTGGAAGCTAAGCATTCTAATTTTATGAAATTTGCAGACCGACTAATTAACTGATTAGTTGGTGAAGCGAAAGTTACTCGAAAATATCGATTGTTCAGAAACCTATTGAAAAACATAGCAAAGCAAATATTCTTGACTTTCAATTTTCAAGCTACGTTTCATCGGGATATTTATTCACAGTTTGATTGAAATAATATATTTAATTGCGTATATCTTTTTTATTTGAGAAATTCAAATAATGGGTGAAACGTGTCACTTTGTTTCAGAAATTCAAATTGCAAGTGCTTAATAAACATACGATCAAACATGTAGTTTTATTTCAAATGAATTCAATATTCTGTCTTATAAAGAGAAAAATAATCATTATGCAACAGTAAATATTATTCGAGTTTTTCTTTTTCAGAATTCCTATCAATGAAAGAAAATTTGCGCTGAATAAACTGAAAAATTTCAAACGATCAAATTTGGAAATTTCATCAACTTTGTCAACTTGTGAAGCAAATTAAAACAATTAAATTATCAAGTTGGTCTTGGAATATGATGGATAACTCTTCTGAATGTCATTCTTTTGGAACAAAATTATTAAAATTGCAATACCAAATGAGAACAAAACTCTAAATACCTAATTACTAAATCGCAAATTATGTGAATAAACATTACAATAAAACGTGGCTTAAAAATTGAATATTTAATTTTCTCTACGCAATTTCTTATTAAAGTACCAATAGTTTACAAAATCAATGTATACTCTAATTTTCCTTTATTTAATCATTTCTATTTCTATCACAACTATTACTTAATATTGTAGAGAAGTCAGTTTCGATGAATTCTAGAAGCGAAACTTTCAAGTCATACATATATCAAAACTTGATCTACGTGTAATAATTAAATGGAAAGTACAAGTTACTTGACCTCGTTACTTAACATTTTATCCTCCTTTGATGGACCCGACATTGATAGAGAGAATTCTGGCAACGAGCCCATTCGCCACGTTGCTGTAACTAACCACGCATACCGACAGAGATTTACTTTCAGATTATTTTCTGATACACAACGACGTATATACCATAGTTGGCATCTATGATAGAATTAATAAAATCATACCCGTATTTTCTAATATCAATTTAATATCCTGATTGAAAATTTGTTATCTCTTGACATTTTCTTCATAAAGATCTGCATTTTAATTGAAGAAATTTTTAGAAAGAGGGTGTTTGAAATGAAGAAAGACTAATTAAATAAAATATTATTTACCATATATCTGCGACTTCTTTGTTCTAGAAAGTTTCTTAATTGAGAAATTTAAATAATAATTGAGCTACAGTGGAAAACATAATTGTACCACTGACACCACTTTCATTCTCGAAAATTATATAAATTCAAAATTCTTTAGAAATATTACAAAATTGTCTTCACGAGTAGATCCACAGTAGATGATCTTGGAAACTTGCTGTAGGATTTTTTTCTCTATTTTATTAAACTTTGAATGTTAGAATTGGACAGCTTTCTGAATTTTTGTCGTTTGTCTCTAATGAAAGTTTGATAAAATGGCGAGGAAAAATTGTACAGCCAGTTTATGACCATGACGGATCTAATAAATTATCAAATGCTCGTATAATGAATGTTTCAATGACGAACAAATTTATTTAAAAAAAATTGTATCATTGAGTGTAAAAGAATAATTCAGTCGTACCATTTAAACTGGATCTCACAAGACTAACTAAACTGACGTCCTGTGATACTTAATCCGAATTAAAGAATGCATCTCTCTCCAAAATAATTGTAACGGAAAGTATGAGCTGTTAATCTTCACTAACAACGACGCATCCCTCTTTGACATGGCAGTATGATCAAAGGGAGTTTGATCAACCCACGTGCACGACTGTGTCCGACCACGCAATTTGTGATTTTTGCTTCGACGTTTTTCATATAGAGTATAGAGCCTCATTATATTTAGTTGATATTTGAATCACGAACAAACAACACCAACACAAGAAAAATTTTCATGATTAAATATATTCTAATCAACATTTTCCAACATCTTCAAAACTGCAACTAAAACTGCGGTATGATAAAAATTAGAGATTTTAATGATTTTTAATGAAATATACGAAGCTTGTATTATTGTATTACATTATACACTGCAAATGTCATAAATGTTTCCCTATTCCTTACATTTCAATAGTTTCAGTGTCAAACAATGTACACCAACGCAAAATTACTCTTCCTCGTCGATATCTTTATCCGTAACCCACGACATTATGTTTAAATACTATTTTTTACTCTCAACTGACCTTAATATTAAAACTATTGAACCTTTCGAAATAACCTGAATTTCAATTTTGTACTTTTTGTTATAAAATACTTTCAATAGAGTCAATGTCAGCTTTTAATGTCGCTGACTACGATCGTGTCTATTTTATATTATAATATATTATGAATTTCAATTTTGATGAGTCAATATTTTATTTCAAAGAACTAATCAGAAGGATTTCTGTTTTAAATTGATTCCAATCTTTCTGTTATCCCGTGCAGATTGACCTTCTATGATATAACTATGCATTAAATCAAAAAAAATCGTTTAAAGGAATTAACAGAGGAATTAATAGCGAAAAAAAAATGCTTAAAAATTTTATTCGCTTTACTCAAAACGTTCGTTTGACCTGAATAATTGGATAATCGAAAGCCTCTCAACGGCCTTCCAAATAATTTAAATTAAAAGGAGAAAAAATGAGAGCACAACGAATCACAAAAACTATACGAGGCACGAGAATCAGATGAACGAAACAAAACGCATTCATTCCTCTGTTTCGAATTTCAGTAACTCCTGGCACTTGAATATGCTGCACATATCAATGAAGAGATTGTTGTCAATTGTCACACGTCGCATGCAATTGTGGTTAACCACGCACGTTCCTGGTTTGCCGGTGATTAGCTTCAACCAAGTTAGGTGAGAATTTAACTTTGATAGAGGCGAAGAAGATTTTCACTTGACATGCAATCGTAACTGTTCCTCTTTATAATGGTAAATACTCGTCAGAGGCAATAAAGCGTCAGATGTGACGAAGAGAAAATATTAATCCCAAGAAGTACGCTGCAAATCTACGAGAGAATTTGCTGCAGCCGAAATTGAAATTGCAGGCTAATAATTTTGTGCGTCAAACATAGAATACACCCATCAACTCGTAACGACCGAGCTATAGTGACATTATTGTATGAAAAAGATGTTGAACGAACTCTTGGAATTCTATTTCGTAATTACAAAATGATAAAAACCAGGCTCGACGATGAATAGAATGAATATTTAAAAATATAGAATTAATTGACAGTCGATGGTCGTTAAAAATCAGGTTAATTAAATAATTGGAGAAAAAGTAGCCAATGATAAAAATGTAAAACCAGTAGAAAAAGAAAGTACAAACGGTACGAATACGAATCTCGAACGGAAGTATCGCCAGATTTTGTACTTTCGATACTCTCAAGATAGAACATAAATTTATTGGAGCATTGTTGACGACGGTTTATCGCGGAAAATTGGAGTGCCATGAAATAATTGGTCGATTAGGAACGATCGAAATTCTTGATAAAGGAACCGAGCGATAGTGCCACGCGATAGAAATCGTTCAAAGGTTATTGCGTGCTACCCTGAACCACCATACGGAAGTGAAAGGACTCACGAAACTACGGCCGGTGCTTAATGATTTCAATGCCCGAGCCACGCTCGCCTCACGTGTCTTCTTATACTTTTGGCTAAAAAATGCAAAATTAGTGAAGGAAAAGTTGCTCACAGTTACGTCAGCGTACATTGCAATTGCGCAACATGTTGACCTTTACCAGTGTACAGTTTTCAGAAATACTATTAATCGATGCTGCGCGTGAATCTCTAAACGAATTAAGTAGCAAACGTAATACCACAATTCGTCGGTCAGAAAGAGTTTCTAATATCATTATTCCAAGTATATTATTTGCGATATTGAAAGCAAAAACAGATCAACCTAAATGCGCGAGAAACTAGCAATTTGTTGCCTAAAATAAATACACGTGCAAAATGCTTCGGTGCAATAACTGATTTCTAAATTGCGAATTTTCATGCAAATTCATATTTTCGAAAATACAATTAAAAAGGTAAAAGCTCTATGAAATACACAAAAATTCGTAGTCTATAAATTATATTGCCTACGTTTCGTTCAGGAAAAACGAATTCCTATACTTTTGTATATATGCAGCTTGTTGAAACAGATTAATACATATAAACTTTAGGAAAAATGTTGCTTACAATTAGTTAGTCGCTCTTACGTTGACAGTGAGCGTTATAATGGTCGTTTACGTATCATCATCATATGTATAACAAGAAATACCAAGCAGGAGCAAAACTATGATTAAACTTAGGAGCAAGTATTAAGTAGACTTAAGATCAGTCGCGTCAGACTAATACACTCTCGCTTTATCCCTAAGCCAAACTATCTAACGTACAATAGACATGACTGTCTAATAACAACACCTTACACTCTCGAGTTTTACAACTATTATGAACGAGCATAATGAACACAAATTGAAAATAATAGAAAGGAAATTTCATAAATTGAATGATAGAAAGAATTTGGAAAAAAGAAAATTTCAGCCATTACAAATCATTATGAGAACTGCAAGTTTTGAGAAGCAGAAATTTGCTTCTTAATTTTTAACAATATTCAATTATATACACAGATCGTCACTTTCTATTTTGAAAATAATCGCGAAATGTAATTTCAGTGTTTAAAAAATAAACAGACCAATGAAAATGCAATATTTATTTGATATCGAATAAAACATATATCAAGAAACAAAACTGAAAGTGTACGATCAATGAAACAGATAAATAATTAACTAAGTGAAAATCAATTTCACAATTTCTGCAGGTAGATTATAAATTACTCGTGCTACTGTCTCACAAATCGATAAGATTTTATCACAAAGCGTGCGGTAAAAAGCTCCTGTGTGAGATGTCAGAATCTAACTTTAGAGATCAAACTTTGATGACTTCGCGAGACATCACTACTGATGATTTATTACGTCGTAAAGGGGATATTATGAAATTGTTTCTTTCTACTGCTTCACCGGTGAACCTTATACAGCTCCTATTATGCGATCATCGAACGGTGTCAACGCGTTCGCCTTTCGCTTCCTCGCGCGTTATTATGGGCATCGACCTTGCTATTGAGTATGTGTTTCACCTCTTTACAACATCCCTTTCTGTGTTAATATTTCTCGTCGTATTTATAAAGAATATTTAAATTTCAAGCGATATCACGAAAAAACAGAGAAAGCTAGACTAAATTTAGAAACACTTTTGTTTCAAACTTGACCAATGTAATTAATAAGAGTGAACCGATGAAAAATATCAAGTTCAATCAACAACAGTATTCGGTATAGAGTGATCAGAAGAGTTAATGTTCGACATTCTTATTTTATTCTCTCTTTTCTTTTGATTGCGTGGTTATGCAATCAAAGGCAATAAAGACGATCTGAAGGAATCATGATTGCCAATTGCCATGGTAAGCTCCAAGGGTAGAACGTTAATGTTCGTTTTCCATGAACCAAATAACTCGCCGCTTGGAAAGAGAACTGATTGACATAGCGGCTCGTAGCACGAGAGTTACAACCGGCAAACCGTAGAAATCGTACGAACGAAAGTATCGTACGAGCGGAACGTGCTGTTGCGTGCGTTTGCACGGACTCCTAACTTCCGTTGTTACCCGCCTGATCATAATTGTAGAAAGAACTTTCCGAGGGAACGGCAACGCGTAGAATTATGTTTAATCGCGGTGCCATTATCAACTCTCGGCACTCAATGAATGAAGACTCGATTTTGTAAAATACATACAATCGCTCGCGAAAGACGTTTGAACGTCTATAGGAATCTTTCGCGAATATGTGTATTAAAATATTACGGCTATTTTAATAACACGTGTCACAAGTTCGGATGCGTACGCTCCTGTGTGTTGGAAATCAGGAATCTTTGTTGCGAAAGATATCATTAAAGCCATTTATGAAATTTATTTTATGAAATTTATCATAATAAATTTATGTAACATGATAATATAAAATTATTTATAATTTTGCTCCTGAGCTACTGAGCTACAGTAAATCACGCAAATTCACATTAAATACAAATTTGTGAAATAAAGATCTAACATCTATTAGCGAAATAACTTTGTTGAAACTCTTGAAATTGCAACGGTTAAATGTATAGATGTTACGTGCATATATTTTTAAACTTTTCATGAATTTCACATATTGAAAAATATAACCGACATTCGGATTTTGCATACAGCACTACTTTCGTAAGAACAGAAATTGAAGTAGGCTCAAAGAATTTGCATTCGAAAGAATCCGAAAAAACTTTGGAACTTCTGATACTCTCTCTTTATTTCTGCAGAAATTTCGCCTGATCTCGCGTTACACGAGAATCGCGATAACGTTCGTTCTAGAAATTTCAAATGCGAATAAATTGCAAAACGAATGAATTACGTGCACGCGTATTGTCTTTAACGGAAAATCCTATTAAGATCGCACTTACTCTGTATCTACAATAATGAAAAGTAAAACAAATTAAATATCTAAAACAGACTTAAACGTTCCCCAACTTTCTTCCATCAAGCGAAACAACTTTCGTACGAAGAATTTCCCTGCACGTTTCGACAGCTAGAGAAACAATAGCAGCGTACATGTACCCTTAAAATGTACCCTTAAAATGTACCCTTAAAATGTATACGTATACCCTTTATATATATATATATATATATATATATACACACACACACACTATATGTGTGTACGCAGCGAACGAAACACAAACGCAGCGTGACGAAATCATACACTCGAGTCATTCGTTTCCAGCAATCCTTCTATAATGGGAAGAGGGTGAACTGATGACAACGGTAGACGGCGGTGTTATCGGAACAATGAGGGGGAAAAACGGTTGAGTGATCATTCGGCATCAGTCAGAAACGATTTCGGCTGAGAGTTTCCGCGAGCTCTTAGTTAGTCGACGGACAAGCCAGACAAATGGCAGCTCACCCCCAGTTTAAAGAGGGGGAGAAACTCGTGAAAACGCGATATGCAAGCGCGAACAAGTGAAGCCGGGGCGAGTTTAAGTTCGGCCGGCCTTGTTTACTCGAAATCCCTTCGAAGAAACGGCGTGCCGAGAAGAGATGTCACCCCTTCCGCGGCAGCTAGCGGCCGCCTAACTTGTTTTTCGCGTTTCATCCGGGAGTTTCGCGCCCTGACTCGGTGCCGATAACACGGTGAAAACAGCCGTCGAATAATCGAATCGATAACAATCGCCGCGGAACGACCGCTTGAAAGCTACGGAATTACAATTTTGTAACCCACCCCCGCCCTCCTCCCCCTCTTCCAAAACCCCTCGAGCCGATACGAGTGGAAACGCGCGGGTACCTTTTACCGTTCCTCCAACGCTCCTCCAACGATCGTGCCTGCACGATGTAATATTACTCGAGTCTCGATAGACCGAAAAACGGGTCACTGTTTTGCCTTCCTGTATTTTTCTTTTCTTTCTTTTTTCTTTTTTTTTTTCTTTCACGCTGCTCGTTACGATCCTTCGCCGGTGCCGTGAGCAAAAATATTATTCGACGAGTTACTGATTAGTTGCATTGCGTTCGAACGGGTAGAAAACAGCCACACTGCGAGTGTAATTCGTGTAATTTCGTCGGAACGTCGTTATCCAATAGATTATCCAATAATGAAGGGTTTGCTCCGAAGAAAACGTCAATGGTTCTGTCACGAATGTGAACGTACTGATTGATGGAAGTTTCGTTGATGGAACTTGCCATTGATTTTCGTTGTGCTCGATCTCTCAATGTACGGAAGATTTGATAAATCAATTTTTTAGAAAAACAAATTTTTTTAGGAAATGAATAAATTTGAATAAAATTTTAGGAAAAGAAAAGATACGAGTATTGTTATGTTAAAAATAACTTCGAGTGTTTGTAAGAGAAAATAAATTAGAAATATTTAAGAGTACTCGTTTTATTTAAATTAAAGAGATATATTTGATAATAAAATTGTTTTATTGATAATCTTTTACTGCAGACTATTTTCTCTTGAGTAATATCAGTACATATTGTGTAATATGTACATAATATACATATTAATATATCATTAATATATTTCCAAATAGTTTCTCTAATTGATTAATATTCTACTTTAGAGCAATTCATTTTACGTTTGGTGCTGATCAAATATTTTTTACTCTATTCAATGAATACTATAAAGCTTATAAGCTCTTGAAACATTAAATGTTTAGTTTTTGGCATCTTGTATAAAAAAATTCATTATTATTTGAAGAGATTTATTATACACGAAAGAATGAACCTATAAATGAGAGAATGATATCTAATTTATTTCCATTAGCTTGCATTATTTCTGTCTATTGAGAAAACTATTGAAGAAATGCGATATGGTAGACCCTGAGCCACATTCCGTTTATCAAGATATTTCAAAGATCTGCTGGATAATACCACTAATAGCTTAAGACTATAAGTGCATAGAATGAAAAGAAAAGAATTTCCATTTTCATTATTACTTTACATTACGAGCATTATTATTAATCCCTTTTCTATCTTTGTTACAAAACATAAAATTTCAATCTAAAAATATTTTTACATGTCAAAAAGTGTACCTATTTGTCCCTTCATATTTTTGTTGCTATATAAACCGTTAGTTAATTATGAACAACAAAAATTAAAAATAATAAAAAAAAGAAATCTTACGTATCTTACAGCTTGTTTAAATAATCTACTACCAACAAATGAACACGTGTACGTACATCATATTTAATAAAATATAGAAAATAAATTCTAAAAGAAATACTTGACACATGTTTATTTTTGTCTGTAATTGTCATCCTCAATAACTAGAGAGAGTGTAAGAACTTTTTTAAATTGTGTATTGTGACATAATAATCTAGACACACATTTGAAGAAAGAATCGCTTGTTTGGATAATATATTAAAAATTAAAATTGCATACAATGTTTGTAATATATGAAATATCTTTCAGGCACGGTACTTTCTATAACATTTAGTAGGTAAAACAATTTTCTATGAAGATTCTATTTTCTCAATCATATTTTTAAAAGTATAAATTTGCATCAAAGTCCACAGTCTACGTGAAAAATATTAATTTATTCTCTCTCTTTCTCTGTACTAGTAATAAATTTCTATGTAAATCAAATTAGTAGACCGTAGATTTGAAACTTTTCATCGTTATAAATTAAAATTGCGTATCTCTTTACATCTTCGCCGAGTAAATATTTATTATCTTAACTGTAACATTAAACATTAAACATTGTGCCGTGCATACGATAAGAACTGCATTACACGACAGGTTGGATAAACAAGTTAAGCTATTGAAGTGGCCAAATACTCTGCTGTTTACACTCGTATAAAAGACGAGGAAGTGCACCAGACATATATGCAAATACATAAGTACCTACGCCTGTATGTTCCGCGACACGTTCCACTGGTTTCCTTTCCGTCCGTTCGCAACTGCACACTGACATCTTTATTTCTTGATTTCTCAAAGGCACCGATCAACTATGGAAATTTTGTAACTACTGCTTGAAACCAGCTAGAGCAGACATCCGTATGATTCAAAAGTACGGATTTTATTGGATTCTGTTCTACATAGTTTTATTGGCTCCGTATGAAGCGATCGGTGACATCCCCTTTGAAGTTATTTACATATTTATAAGTACACTGCGCGGCTATGTATAGCCATGCTGATGTAGCCGTGCAGACGATGCATAAAACGTATAACCGAGCCGAAATGTTAATTCACTGTAAATATTATTAGATGCAAATGATTGTTCTGATCAATACGCTCAATCGTCCTTCCCATTTGGCTGCTTCCTCTTTAATATTAATGACGCGGCGTAAGTCATAGCGAACGTAACAGTTCATTCGGTTAATGGTGTAAATAACGCGGAATGTTCGAAGGATAGGATTTTTACAAAAAATATTAATTTCTAAAAATTTTTAAATTGGCCTGTGACATGTAGTTTAAAACTCTCCTAATAATTTTAACGAGCATTAATAGGGCACAACAATTGTCAAATGTGAAATTGTACAATTAGGTAATTAATAAAAAATATTTTTTATTTATTCTACTCCAATACTGTAAGGTACATCTAGTACTTGCACTTTGTAAAAATTATTAAAATAATTAAAAAGGTATAGAAAAAATTATTTTTGACTTTATATCGTGCACTACAACACGCCTATTATTATATCGCAAAATAAAATTGTACCTTATTTTATATAGTTATACGTATAATATTTCATATAATCAAAATAGTTCTTGAAATACTCTAAAATACTAATAATTATAATTTTAATGAATGAATGTCACCGACATTTTCCAAAGACAAAAGAATGTCAAAATATCAAACTCTATTATCTTCTTTAGCGTAGATTAAGATTAAATTCACGAATAAACAAATTTTCTTTCACAATACTTTTCCTTTTAATAATTCAAAATATTCCCAACTTGAATGATTCGATTGAACTGTTAAAACCTGATCGTTTGATCATTTCATCGTTCATGTTGCGATTGTTTTCCACAGAACAGTGATAAAATAACTCGACAGCTATCCGTACAGTTGACGAAAACTTTTCTTAAACTTCTATTGCGATTCCAGAGAAAGAAACTCGAAAGACGAAAATGCTTTATTCCACAAATAACGTCATTTCTTTCGAACGGGTTCGTAGCGTATCGCATTGTGATGCTCTACCCGTTCTAAGACGATCTACCCTTCTTGAATTCGTGAAATACTGAAATTTAATAGCCTTGCATTTTCCCGCGTGTTATCAAACCATTGCTTGCTCAGCGTAATTTTATTTGTCATCTTAAGAGATTAATTAACTGATAGCTCTTTATCCCTCGATATCAGAGGGAGAAAGACACGAAAAACATTTAAATCAAGTGATTATTTTGGTGTACGTGAAAAAAAGTGTAGTTATATAAATAATGTACTTGCAAATTAATTTTGTACACTCAATCTTCTAACTACGAGCATATTTCTCATGAATCATTCTCTCCTCCAGTCCTCAGTAAGAAAATCCAATTTTATGATACGACACAATAATTATAATTAATAATAACAAACTATTTTATTTACTACAAACAGCACAGTAATGCAATCAGAAAGTAAATAATATAAAATAACATCAAAGAAAGCCATCAATAATCGATTTTCGTAACCTAAACCTGATTCCTAAACAGATAAATATATTTTCCGACAAAAAAAAAAGATAATAAAACAATTTTCTCGAACAGAATTATTTTACACAAGAAAGATGAAAATAAAGTCTAAAATGATCTCAAAACTCTCAGTTCAATTCAAATCGAATGCAAATAAAATTCAACTTTCGTCGGAAAGTTGAATCGAAACTAGGCAAACGTTTAACTTTCGGGAGTCATGTTCAGCGAAAACAGTCTTGTATTTATTTTAATACATCATACGAAATGGAAACGGATGGCAACAATAACTCTACGTCGACGTTCCCCTTCTCGCTCGAAGGCGAGAGAATAAAGACGAAAGACAAGGAAAACACGATATGGGAATATCGATTAAATATTAGAATCTAGGAGCGTGTAAAATCAACGGGCGTACATTAACCCCTTTGACTTGCTGAATAGGTTAATTTGAATGTTTAAATTCCGGGCCCGTTCAACTCAATTTGCGAGGACTCTGCGTCTGTTTAATTCCTTTCCTCCGCGCCGCCATCCAGACTGTACTTGCATCAACCACTACTAAGCCAGGCCAGCTGGCCTGTTAACTTCCAACACGTTACGAGCGGCCGACGTACGGAAACGTCCGACAGCCTCTCACACGGATGCTTAAACGGGCCATGTGCTTCCTATATCGTTTCACCAGGGACTGCCACCTGTGCTTTATACTGTGATCTTACATTTCGTATCCCTCCTTCTAATTATCCATCTAATGAGAAGTCTAAGTACTCGATACAGGTTACATCGCGGCAATTAGTTAGATAATTAGTACGACCGATCATATTAAAATGACGCTTTATAGCAGCTTGGAGGTTGGAATTTACTAGCCTCTATATATGTACACACGTATAATAAGAAGGCACTTATAGGAGTATTGCAGCACTGAATATTAAATGACATTGTTGCGACAATAAATTACGACAACCCTTTTCTTTGAGAAAACTTTCAAATTATTTTGATAAAATATTTGCATTTGTTTTACATGACACATGACGCGAATTTAATATATAAAATTTTGAACTTGGTGATTCAAGAAGAATGGATATAGTCTAAAAGAAATTTCAAACGTCTATCTATTTCTGTGCAACAAAGTATGAAAATAGATATTACAAATGTTAAACAGGCATAGTTCATGAAACACACAATTAATTTCTACAATGTCTGCAAGATCTGCAAAAAAGTATGAAAATTTTATAAAGACTTACACATATTCTCGCATTAAATGAAATATACGATTACAAAATGAAATGTAACGATTTAAAATTCTTGTTTCTTAACGTATATAAAAATTGATACCTAAAAAGAATTAATTTTTCCAGGAAGATTATACGGGATAGCGCGAACGCAGTCCCGACTACCAAAAATTATACGTCCGAGATACCCACGTTAGGAGCATTCGCAGAGGTCAGCTCAACCTTAGTGCAATGGAAGAGCCTCACCCTGGAGGAACCGCCTTAGTGATCACGGTTAACCTCTACGCCAGGTAAGTATGCTTTTGGCCGGTTCTTCCACTTACTTAAGCTCAAGGGGGGCAGCCATAACTGTGAGAAACTATAGTCGTAGCGAGCACTACATAACGGTGATTTTTGGAACTAACGGATTGATTTGGTCCTAATAATCCATCAGTTTGTATTTTTGACTTCAAAATATTATTATAGATAATATTTTGAACAAACCTAATATCGATTGAAATCTGTACGCTAAATAAAATCTGAACGTTGCAGACATAGAATCCGGTAGCCGATAGCTAACAGTCTAGTTGTTGATATGAAATTAAATTTTCATAAAGAGAAAAAAAAAGAAATATAGTATTTTGGGGAAGAATTAATAATGCAATTCTCTCTAGCACCATTTAACCTCAGAATTTCGTGCAAATCCAAACTTACATACTTTAAAAATATTATTTTATTTGCTAATCATTAAATCTAACTCTTGAGTAAAGTCATAGGATATCAGGATTTTACTACACAATTTAAGATTTTATCCTACTCTTAATTTAGCATTTACTCTAATATTCTCTTTTTTACCTCCTCTCCTTTTTTATTAAACTCAACATCTTGAGTTTTCCAACCAGTCGAAAACAATAAAATTTTGCTTCAACTAATTTCTTTCGACTGTACGCCACATAAATAGTCAAACTTTCTTAGAAGTCGTAGTCTATCGTATACAACTTGACTATTATTACTGGCACAAATACGTCGATTAACGTTCAGAATGTTCATTTGAATACAGAATCATCATTAGGTGTATACACGTGCTTAGATATTATGCAAGAAAACGAGACACAAAGGTAATGTTTAATCACTTTGTACGTATAATAGCATAGCAATTATAGAACATTATTACGCCGCTAGTACTAAATACCTCGAATGAGACAATGATTACGCAACATGGAATATAAAAATATAAAAAGCAACAAATACATAACTGGAGCATAACTTCAGAAATAGATCGTACTATTTATACTTCATACACTCGCGAATATAAACCAAGTAAATTTAAATTGTTGAAAAAAATAATAATAAACGTACAATGTACAATTTGCGATTAATAAAATTTTTTTGCACCAAGAATTCAAGCTCCTTCGATCCGACCCATAGTACATTTTCCTTCTTGTACAATTCCTTCTTCTTTCAATTTCATACCTCTTTTAGTAGACTATGCTTTAACAATAGTATGATATAACTAAGTAAATAAGTATTTATACGCATATGTAAAAATAATCCTAAGAGAAAAATAAAGAATAATATGAATGCAGTAAAAAGGAGATTCGCGAGAATATAAAATATAAGGAATAAGGTATATATTTATAAAAAAGAATAGTAGAAAGTATTAATAAGAAAAAGGAGATCAAAATTTTCGCGTACGATGGACTTGTGAACTACACGAAAATCAAACGTACTTGTAAATAATCGTGTGTGAAGTACAGATAAATGAAAAAAAGAAACTAACATAATAAAATGTAAAATAAGATGTACAGGTGAATAAAAAATGCAGATAAATGAAAAAAGAAATTGGATATTTGGATATAGGATATTAAATAATTTGTTCAGAATTTCTGTTCGGTCTCACCAAACACAGCCAGGGCCAAACAGTGATGCGAAAAACAAATTCATCGAGTCAGAGATAAAAACTTTCAAATTTATTTTCTCCATGGCAGGGGTTTCCCTCGACCGTACTTTGTACCCTTACTTTCTATTTCATTGTTGTAATCGTACCTGACTCCCAATGCCAAGGCTCGATATGTTTCTTTATCGCAACTATTCTCGCCATAAACACATCTGGACTCAACCAGCTGCCTGCCTAGTCCCGTGCCTGGGAAAACACATTGGAACCACCATTACGTAAGACCACCCACAAAGCAGTTCAAGCAGTATTCTACAACAATCCAGCAGAGTAGTCAATAGTCTTCTCACAGCACTCTTACGTGCATCAATCTTACTATCTTACACATTCCTTACTCACAATTCAACAATCTTATTATCTTACACATTCCTTACTCGTATAATTCAAGTTTGTCAGATTATCAAATCATCCAATCAAATCCCACTTCTGACGAATAAATTAAAATCCTATCAATCTAATACTAATCAAACCTTACTTGAAACAGCTGTCTTTCATTAGTGTAAGCCACCGATCTAATCAACGTCCCTAATACGCGGATTCAGATCGGCACGCTACAATTTCATTAATATATCATTTCGATAATATATCATTGCATATATTAAACTTTATATACATCTCCGTTCAAAAGTTTTAGGACAAATATTACATTTGTTTCAAAATTAGGAAAATTAAATACCATTTTATACAAAAAAGAATCCATTGTAATGTGTTACACATTAACAATTGGATTATGAAATACACATGCAATTAAAAAATTTTATTATACATATGTTCATGTATATCCAAGATATCCTTCAAAATAAGTTCAAAATAAAATAAAGTTTAAAATAAAAATCTCACCCTGGAATAACTACTGTCTTCCAAAACAATAATCTCTATCTACGCTATTATCTATTCGCATCAACGTTTAAAAGCAAGATCAACTTCTGATGGTCATCAGCTACAACATTAAATAAACTCCCGAATTAATCCGAAAAATAAAAATACGTTTTACCACTATTAACTGTTATTAATTAGAGAAGTTAAAGATGAACAAGTTTAGAATACATCTAATCTAAATATTGCGTATAACTAATATATAATCACTTGTGGAACTATGTGTTAAATTTAACATCAATCACCAATAGAATTAATAATTCTATTAATAATAAAAATTCAAACTACTTTACAAAGAAACGAATTATTCTATTCACTTATTTAAAAGGATGAACGTGTATAAAATATTACTCTATAATTCTGTAATTCTTCTTAAGTAATTCTACAATTCATGTGCCTTTCCAAAAATCTAACCATCTTAGATTTTTTATTTCAACCCCAACGTTCCAAATTAAACTTCGTTATAAATCTGAGTTTTAGTGGTATCGTAGAGCCCTGTAATGCGAAGTGTATATAATATAATTTAATTGCACCGACAGAACAAAAACATGTACTGAATTAAAAAGGATGAAAAGCCACAAAGTGCTAAAACTCGGAATTGAGAACGATATATGTTTTTCAATAAATTATCCGGGATAGCGCGAACGCAGTCCCGACTACCAAAAATTGTACGTCCGAGATACCCACATTAGGGGTATTCGCAGAGGTCAGCTCAACCGTGGTGCAATGGAAGAGCCTCACCCTGGAGGAACCGCCTTCTTGATCACGGTAACCTCTACGCCAGGTAAGTATGCTTTCACCTCGTTCTTCGAGATACTTAAGCCCATATGATTCGACCGTAGTTGCGAGAAACCTCGCACATAACTAGCACTACACTACGGCGGTTTTCGGAACTAACAGACTGATTCAACTTGGTATAATAATTTTCATTTAATTATTGTAATCCCAAAATGTAATTGTAAACTCTTTTGGATTTTGTATCTCAAAATTTCTATAGTATAAATTTATAAATCTCTACACACATGTAACAAATTTGCCGTAATTTTTAGTTTTATGAATTTGGAAGATTTATGTGCAAGAAACTAAGCAAATTTTTGAAATCCTCCTTCGTGACTGTAATATTAAAAGACAAAGTTTAATATTATTAATTGATTGAAAAAAATTGTAAACGTAATTAAAAATCTGAAGTACATACGCATTCATGAATTTAAAAAAAGAATAATCGTACGTATGTGTGGCATGCTTCCATACATTGCTTACACTAATATCTTGTCTGTTCTTAAACAATATTTAATTTAGTAGTTGTTAGTGTCGTTTAATTTAACTTTACTGTTAAATAAATTTCGTAAAAAATTTATCTAAAAGCTATCTAGAGATAAATTGCAATTTTATAAATATATTTTATGCATTTATGAAATTTAAATAATTATTAAATTTTTACTAACATAATGTAGCAATATGATACCAAATGTTATAACATAAGAGAAAATTAAGCGCTAAATGTTTCCAAATTAGTTTCTATATTTAGTTTTCTTTGTTTTTATAACTTCTTTCCCTTTTATAATATATCGATGCATATGTACAAGGTGGATAATAGTTCTAGAAAATACTCATACACGCATATTAATGTTATATGTAAAATTCCCCCCAATTTAAACATTGTACTTCATTTTTATTGAAGGACCCTCATTTTACTGAGATTTAAAGGGAGAGAAAAGGGAGAGACAACTCATTTATTTTTGAAAATTAATTCTGCGGGAGAGCGCGAACGCAGTCCCGGACTATCAAAAATTAACGTACGATTTACTCACGTTAGGAGTATTCGCAAAGGTCAGCTCACCCGGTGTGCAATGAAATGAGCCTCTCTCTGGAGTACCGCCTTCTTGATCGCGGTAAACTCTACGTCAGGTAAGTATTTCTTTTCCTACCTATTCATGGATATGTGTTATATTTACAATCCGTTTTCGAAAGCGAGAACAGATGGTCGTCCAGAACGTACCGTAACGTCTAATTCGAGAACTATACTTCCCTTTGAGACGACCTCTGTGTATTTTTACCCGAAATATAACGTATGTTTTTCTGAGAAATAAACGTGTATTAAATTTTTTAAATTTTAAAATTGTATTAAATTCCTTTATTATCTAATTTTATTATCTAAATATACCTTTAAAAATATCTTTTGAATAATAGCATACGAGCTTAATGAATATTTCTCTTGTTAAATATAAATATTTCGAAAAATACGTTGAATAAAAAGAATTATGCATATGATACAGACTGTATTTTTTCGAAATATTTGTCATAACAGATTAAAATGAAACATCCTGCGAGATATGCTTTTCAATTTGTGTTTCTTTTGGAAAAACTGTTAAATGTATGTAAATGAGTTCGAGCAACATGACGAAACTGATAAATCATGAAAGAATAATGTATTATTCGTTTATTAATGTAGAATAGTTTTCAATTTATATCGTACAAAATTCGATTTTGTATATAGCATAGTTAATGCTAATATATATGTATTAACTGTCTAGTGTAACATGTAATTTCTATGTTTAAAAAAATATTTATTAGAAAAGAATGAAACATTTTGATCACTGTCAGTTAAAAATATTATTTCGTTTAATATCAGGCATGTTAATTTAAATTATCAGAATTGATTAATCATTTGACTCGTAATGTCTTATGACGTCAGTTACTTGTTTGCTACTTATTGCACAATAATCATTGAATATTGATGTCCCAGTTACATTGATTAAGATATGAAATTTCCAATAATCATTCGTAATCATTCATAATCAGTACACGTTTTGTTGCACATTTATTTTCAATTTGTAAAAATATTCACGTTCAAAATATATCACATCGTTCGTACAAAATATACATATTGTAGTTTCAAGTATAAAATTATTTACATATCAATGCCAACTAAATTGCGAAGAATTTACTAACCTCGTGGTCTACTCTCTTCCACCCAACGTTACGATGTGAAAACATGATTTCACGAAATTCGCAAAGACCACGAACATCCTTCAACATTCGCCGTCCCGCAGTTTGTAGTAATCTGTGGATCAACAAGACACTTTGATCAAATCAAGTGTCTCAGTGATTCATTATTATTACTTACTGTTTCTATACGCAAACACGACATATTTCTTTGTGTCATTCTCTGTGACAGCAGAAAGTCGCAATATCAGACAGCGATTGTAACACGACATATGACAAACGCTCGGGAAGGTACGATCATTGAAATCGCGATCTCGAGCGCAAATGGTGCGATTGCCATCGCCGTCGCTGTCTTCTTTGTACAACAATGTCGATGTTGTATTTTCATTTTCCTCCTTTGCCTCGACAGTCTGGTTGTTGCAATGATCGCAATTACAAGTGGGTTTGTTTTCGGTGGGTGTATGAGTGTGGGTCGCGACAACTACAAGTACTAAATATATCATATTTTCACATAAATTGCATCACTGTATTTTCTGAAGCTTCGAAGTATGAACTTTGTTCGCTTGTTATTGTTAATTGCAATAAAATATATTATAGTTACGTGTTAACTATTTATATTCCGATAAATATGGCTCGCATAATTTTATATTTTGATAAATTTATATTGCTCGGTAATTTTTGGAACGAATGTTGTTATTAATTAATCTTTGTTAGTTAAAATATTAATAGTTTTTGTTATATCATGCTAGTGATTATGCTTTTTATATTTTACATTTATATCTTGTATACCTTTTTTTGTTGCGAATGACAATTTAAAAATAAACGGGAGCAATGTTAGTCGTTATTCAAAATATTAATATTAATGTTTGTTGTATTAGTAATTACAGCTTCTGTGGCACAAAAGTCATGCGTGTATTTGATACGTAAACCTACATAATATAATTGCTCTATACGACGACAGCATGGCACGAGATCGAGTGTAAAAAAGAAACTAGAACTGCGTATGCAAAAACCAAAGTCACAAAATCGATCAATGAACAAGCTCGCAGACGTTGCCAGTTCAAACTGAAACCATCCGATGATTGTACCGTTGTTCTATTTGGCGTGTTGCAGTACCGTGTCATTTTATTTCCGTCACTTTTATTCAGACGGACATTATTTCACCAACAGCGAACGTTAAAATAACAACATTGACTACGAAATAAATGTAATAGAATAAATTCAGTAATGAAAGAAAAAGAAAATTTCGACATATATAATGCAATGCATATGGATAAAACAAAATTTATTATAATATATGTATTTTTGAGCAGAGATGCTCAAAAATATTTGCAGTAAACAGATCAATTAAAACATACGAAATTATACGATATATATATATAGATATTTGAAATAATGACTTACGCAAAAATTGTGAAAAATGCATATACGAAAAGCACTTAACATAAGTACGTCACTGTTTTATTGTGTATCGAATAGATCGACGTAGTAACCTTTGGTATCAACGCGGCAAAAAATTTAATACATATCAGTATCGTAACACTGACACATTTAGCCAGCTAGTAAAATATCTTAACGTCTGACTGTTAAGCTTTTACAAAATGGAATTAATTGTAAATTGCGCAAAATTTTAATTACTATTTTACTGAACTAACATGGATCAACATGTTTACTATATTCTTCTTAAAAGATTATTAAAAACTGACTGTATATTGTATAAAATATTTTATATTGCAAAATTCAATTATTTTCTACTTTCGTCAATATTTATGTATACTATCAACAATTTCCAAAAATATTTTTAGAAGCCTGGATATGATCAATCGAACTAATGCAACTATTCATTATTCACATTGTTCAACAACACGAACGTGCACCGCTATTTCACTCGATTTTCAAAAGTACGTACAATCATTTCTTTTTTTTTCAATTTTGAACCTTTCAAAATTTTTCAAATACGCTCTTCTACAGTATTATCATCTTCATACGAACTATTTGCGAGTAGGAACACCCAAGCTGATATACTCATGGGTCGAGAGAAACAGAAACAATAACACTGAGCTCTCGTTCCTACCTTGACCCGAAAAAAGAAAAATAACGAAAGCTAAAGTTCCCAGTTCATTTCCATGAATTAACTGGTAAATCGTCGCGGCGCGGCGTCGCGTATATGCATGTTAAAATAATATCTCCTTAATGAATGCGGAATAATTTGCCGGAAGCTTTCAGCAACCAAATTAGAAGAATCAGCAGTGGTACGTTATTGCGGAGTCGAAATGTAAATGTGAAATAATGGAAAAAGCTCATTACGGTCTTGTTTCGCCAACTTGTTGGCTCTAGCATCTAACAAAGAACAGTGAGCTAATGCGGCAAAAATACCTTATTCATGAATCATTATTTTCGTACGTTACTTTCGTATTGCGTGTACGTCTCTTCAAAAATGTTGGTTCACGTTCAATAAATTACAAAACATCATAAAACGTGTTTTTTAAGTAATTCTAATAAATAATTCCGCGTCAATGTCTGGATAATATTATAAAATAAAAAATACGCTTTCATTTTAGTTTTACTAATATTAAATATTCCATTCTAAAGCCAAAAACGCGTTAAGTACCAATTTAAAACTAAACTAAATTTTTAGTTACGACTCTCCCATAGATATGAATAATTCTTTTTAATTATATTTTTATTTGCGTATATAAAATATTTTAAATACTTTGGATTAGGGAAAATTGACAATATGCTAAAAAAAAGAAGTTGCTAATAAGAGAATGATTCTGATTCTTCTCTCATATGACAAAACGATACAACGAGCCATTTAGGAAAACATTTGGAATATAATTTAATAATTCCAGAGCACGTCGTGGCTTGTGACAAAACGACATTCTTTCGTTTAGGCAGGCCACCAAGCTTATGAAGGAAACAAGGTTGCTTCGTGAGAGAGATAATTCAATAACAACGGCGCATACACCCATAATGTCGATAAAAGTCGAAAGTCATTTCAGCTTGTAACTTAATGCTCGGATCTTCGAAGTTTATTGGCATAACAATGGGTATTTCGTGGCAGCTGACAATCGCATAATGTTGTGACTTATGAACTAATTTACATCTTAATCCGAGTGGCTATTGTTCGACGCTATTGTTACTCAAGAGCTCACTTGTATTTAGGGTGGCAAACTTTGAAGAGCTGTAAAAACACGTCGTCTTTACAATCGTCGATTCGCGATTCAATGGCGCAGAAAATATTTCTATTATGCTAGGCTCAAGGGCGATTAACGAAAAGTCGTTATAAATTTGTCGTTGCTCCCGAGCAATTTTACAGCAAAGGATTTTTACAGCAAACGGTAAGGAATCAAACTGCTTGTGAAAACTTATTGAAAAACAGGTTCCACCCCCTATTACTTTCTCCCTGGTTGATGATGTTTTTAATTTAATTTATTTTTGCATCAATTCGAGGGAGTACCCGTTTCCGATGTGATTCGCGTAAAAATATACCGCCACCGTTAATTAATTTCGTCGTGTTTAATCTTTTCTCCAGAAACGTTCAATTGTACACCAATCTCTAAACGAATAGTAAGCAAGGTAGCCATCGAGCAAACGAATATTCCAATTTTCAGATGACATAGCTCGTCTTTTTCTTTTTTATTCGTTCTTTCTCGTCCGTCACTTGACTCCATTAAGCCGCTTCCAGACTCTGTCGTTTTGCCCTTGCATTTTTATTTGCGATAAATTCATTATAAAGCAGTTCGAACGCAATCGATACTAGGTATCTCGTAAATGTTCTTCTAATTACAGCGTTCCGTATTTCCAACTTGATTCTCTCGTTGCGTTGCAAACAACATTTATTTCGCTAATCTATTTCAAAAATAGATGTTAATTGCTAACACCGAGTGAGGATCTTTTAAATCTTAAAAAGTAAATATTTAACACAACGGCAAATTTTATTTTGAAATTTTTTCTAGAATATCGTGTAGCGTTAATAATTTTTAAAGAAGAAAGCTATGAAATTAGTTGTTTGCGTGTGTAAACTATCTAATTTATAAATTAAATACTATTAAATTTGTATATTTTAAATTGCTCGCGATAAAATAGGTGTATATTTATTTGAACGGTAAATTTATTTAAAGTTCGGAGAATCTATTTCTGATCGATTTGTTTATTGCCTTTCATTTACCAGACAGGCTTTTAAAATATTCTATCGTTTTTAGCGTGAGTGATTCCCTTAACTGATGCATGCATACACTCAATTATTCGATTAACATCGAATTCGAGCGAAGCTGATTCAATCCTGATTAATCCCAATAACAATTTTCACATGGCCGTAATAATCAGTATGAACGCGGCTTTATGTACAACAGAAACGAAACGTGATTTCAAAAGAGGGGTATTGAAGTGATGGATAGTGTGAGGAGTGGTGATGGTAGAAAAGGGTATTGGAGGGTGAAGAGGCCATGGAAAATTGTCAATCAGTACGAACCATCTAGACTTGATTACAACTCCAGCATTGGACTTGCAGTTTGTTTCGATGTTTCAGAGATGGATGAATTTTTATGCTGAGATAGTGAAGTTCAGTTACCCTTATGTCAGTAATAAATATTTGCGGTTTTGTCGTTTACCCTCTCTCAAAATCTCCCTTGTCGTTTTATTCCGATTCATATTGGATATATCGTTCGTAACATATTTTTCAACGTATGTCGAATTTGTTTGCCGATAATTTACAAATAACGATCATTCGTGAATATTGATTATTTCACTTGCTTGCTAATCAATCTTCTATAACATCGTGCTCACTAATTAATAATTGTACGTTTGTACGTTTTGTACGATTTCAATGAGATTTTAAAAATAGAAGTAACTTTTAAAATGTGATATTAATATTGATTATCAGTTAGAGTATTAATAATTGAGTGTACAATAATTATCACTATTTTATAATAGTGATAATTATAGGTGGGTAGGTATATATTTCTCAATATTGATTCAAGGTAACAATAAGGTAACTAAAAGCAGCTTAGAGTTTTAATACTGATATTAGATTATTGCCTATTTCATCTATTTTCTTATGAGATTTCATATCATCGATGTAAAAGGCCAACTTTGTGGCATTATTTATATACTTAGAACGTAAACACATTAGATCTAGTCTCTGTGGTACGTTACAAGATAATATAAAAGATACAGGCCAAAGGAAAAATACAGTTATTAAATAAATAACCCTTTGTAAGTAGATCATGAAGAAAATTCAAGAAAAGACACGTCATGGAAACATTGCTACATATAGATAGTATCAGAGATTTATATTTAACACTATTGGATACTTGCTAAATCCAATTATGAGGAATAAACATCCAAGATTAGAAAAATATAAAGAAAATAGCACAGCTTTTGTACAAGCTTTTGATTTTACAGAAAAAATTGATATTGACAGAACATTAGGCAAGAAGTATATAAACTTGTGAAATAAATAAAATATCTTCCATAGCGTTGTGATTTTCTTTTTAAATTTCCAATATTATTTGGCAAATAACTGTCCTACCGATGAAATGGGTTTAGTCACAGCTTCTATGTGAATGTACATTCATATCTATATACGTTTCTAGACAATTCTAACTCTTGATTTCACATTCAATCGACTCTCTGACTTTCAATCCCCTTGGTTTATTTGCGATCAAAAGAGTTTCAATCAGTGCGCTGCATGTATCAATTTCAAGGATAGACGAATACGCATATTTAGCAATATTGAAAAATCGTATATTCTTGTACTTATACTTGTATTTATTATTTATAAATAATTGTAATAAAAAGAACTTTGTCGTTTTGATAATTTATAAAGTCAAATTTTCTTTAACTTAATAAGTGACTCCATTAAGAATTATACTACAATTAAAACACGTACAAAGATAAATTTGTTGTAAGATCATGACATAACGATGAATTTTACGTAGAAATATATGTTTACGTAAATGTTGAAGGCGACGTACAACCTCAAAACTCAACTAACAAATCACTGTAACGCAACGCCCATCTATCCGGAACGAGTTACATTATGCTATAGACTGCCTTTGTTCTTTATTGTTGCAGTTACGGAAATTGTTGCCAAAGTCAGACGTAATGTAAAGAATGGAGTGCAATCAAGAGAATCAATTGATAAGAGTATACGCGTCACTTCCAGACACGTGGCTACCAACGTTCATCCCCATTTGTCAACCTATTCACCCCCGATCTATTCTCATGTCAATAATAACAGTTAGTCGATTCAAGCGTGTTCCACGTACCATGGAACCAGTCGCTGTATGTATGTATGTATGTATGTACGTACGTATGTACGTGTGTCTCATCATCCACGTCGCACGTGCTTGTACGATTATACAGTGGGGTAAGAGTTTCACACGGAAAGAAATACATGAATGGACTAACAGGCATGCGTGGACGTAAATACGCGTGTGTATGTGTACACGTACGTGGATAGACGTCAACCACTTTCCATTTACCCCCAAGTGACTCGTAGTTTCGATTGACGAGAGTGAAAGTAAGATGGCTCGTCAGCATGTACAGAAGCTTAGGAGGGAGTTAAGAAAATCTCTTTAAGAGAGGATCAGATAGAACGTCTATTCCAGCGTGGAAAGTTTGCAATTCATACAGTTCGTCCGGAAATTCATTATATGCAATTGTACGTAATTCCCTTTCCCATCATTTATTTTCGACCGAGAGTTATCTTTGAATTTGGATTAAAGAATAATTTATTCCAAGCATTTTGTCCGTGGAATGATATTGAAGCGCCTTGTATTTCTGCATCTTGGAATTTCGTTCGATTGTTCGTTGAAATTTATTTCCCAATGATTGTTTGTTTAAACAACTAAAAGAGAGACTACAGACGTACAATTTTACTTAAAAGACGATAGAGGACTAATCTGTTAGTAAATTAAAAGACTTTGCATTGCTTGCAAGACTTTTTAAATGAAATAGGTTATATAATATTTTAATATCGAAGGATGGAATTTAAACGACAATATTTATCATTTTTAGAAAAATGCTGGAAATTTCTTTATTGAAGAATTCGAGAGAACAATGAAAGAAATGCACACATTTGCGGTGAAATTTATTTTTCACGTGTGTAACTGGTCGTATGATTTTATTTCCTAAAACCAATGAAGTTGCTCTGATTTGTGACCATTTCGAAAGCACGTGCTCACCATCAGCGGAAGCAATTCGTGAAAGAATTTTCAGATAATACAATTTATCCAGCAGCAGTTGCACACGTGCAATGTGTCAAATAAAAGATTACGACTCGTGTTGGGCGTTACGTTATATAAAAGGTTACGTATACTTGGAAACGATTTCATTCATTCGATGAACCTACGTGTACGTCCTTTCTAAAACCTCATTGCTTTCACGATGAATAAGTTCATTAACAATCACGTTCCTGTTGCTTTAGTTTAAATGCAAATGAATACATAATGCATGTACATAGAAATTGTTAGAAGTTTTCAGAAAAAATTTATCAAAAGCTATATCATAATTTAAAAGATAATTTTTTAATTATAATTGTAAAAAAATAAGCAGTGCTCATGGAAGCTTAAAAACGACTAAATTTTATTACTAGGTACATATTATTATCTCATCGTTTATTATTTTAGTATTTGTATTTGCTACATAAAAAACAATTCCTAAGATTTTTCAAAAATAAAAACTTAATAAAAAACTGAGCAACGCTCTTTCTTAATAGTTAAAAAATTAGTAGATTTTATTATTACATTGCCTTTGTATTTGCAAACATTTTATACTTTTTCATAAAATATCAAATTTCGATCGACAACGTAGTATACGTAGTTTAAGATTGAAATTCACGAATATTATTATCGGATCCGAAAAAAGAAAGAAACAACATTTTGGTCGATTGAATGTGAATATCGCGACTAACGTATTGATCGATGTTCAAGCTTACGCGACGTATCAGATATATAAGTCAAACAGTCAAATGAAAGAAATTTAACTGGTCTGGAGACATTAATGGTACCGGTCTGCCGGGGAAGAGAAAAGAAAGATGAAAAAATTTAATTAACTGCCTGCGCAAAGGAGAAGTTAATTTTGTCGCACTTCCAAGGAATCGCAAAGGAAGTCTGTGAAGGGTGGCGACATTGGACATTTTTCCAAGCATACAAGATCCAAGAAGTGAGTGCCAGAGGTCTCCCCTTTCTTAAAATCTACAGTTAAAACGACACGAAGATAATATTAATAGATTGAATTACTTCTGAACAGATATTTTAATCCTAATAAGGGATAAAGTACACGAACTACATGACTTAATTAAAAATTGCAGTAAATTGCAACGATACGATGGTTGACGTCACTGAGATCAAAAGTGTGTTATCAAGTCGAAATTTATAATTTGTTTATATACATGTTTAATTTATTTCTCTATTCCTCTATATAATTTTCGTACAAGGGAACAATTGTTTGATAATATAGTACAGAATATACGTATGTAATTAGTTGAAAATAGCTAATTAAATATTAATGTGACTGATGTTATTTGTGCTATGTTGGTTCGAAGATATTAATAACCAAAACATAATGTAATTCCGTTGGATGTTAATAGCTGAATGTTCGTTACATGGCAGTATTATATAAGATAATACATAAGGATACCGAGTAATTCTACGTTGACATGTTGAAATTCTCATTTCCACCGAATAAATATGAGGACCCTGAATTTTGCAAACTCCAACAGCGTTGTGCAAACGTACACCGAGAAATATTCGCTCGCGTTAAAAAGACATATTTACTTTCATATTAACAATTAAAACACGTTAAAAATATTCTCAAAAAGAATCATTTCAAGACCTCCTAATATCTTTTATGAAAAAATGCGTTATTTAACTTTATCGTTGGTTCATTTTGCAAAAATTGCAAAAATTGTACACAGTGCTTTTAGTTAATTTACCTCTTTTCTTCATGAATATGCATTCTGTGTTACAGATCTGTCAACAACATACATACGTATCCAATTCATAAAGTAAAATTCATGCAAGGTAAGTTCAATGAGTGTAATAAATACAGCAGCGTAATGTAATTTGCAGAATTCACTTGATTTTAAGTTATCAAATTATTCGCTGATGAATGTATTATATCAACAGATATTCAAGGTGTTCGCAGAAACGTAGCGAATAAAATACGCTTTTCTTTCGTAGAATATCTACCCTAGCAAAATGTAATTACCATCTCACGTAATATCACCAAGATGCAAATAAAGCGCATTTCGCACCTGAAATATTAAGATATCATCTAAACGTAAATATACGTGGTAATATACTTATATTTATAGTACTTCTCACAAGAACGCGATTCATTGTTCAGTCATTCATTGTTCATTGTTCAGATATTGACGATGTACGCAGTTATTGAATCTCTTAGCGCAAGTGTTTCAATTTGATGCGTTATTAATCAAAAATTCGTTATAGTTCTCCTTTGTACGCTTTCATTAATCTTTGATACACGCGAAAAGTACATCGTATTATCGTGACAGGCCGACAACGTCGTAAAAAAATCTGGCGCCCAGTATACCGTGGAAATTAGTATTCAAAAGGCCGATAATATCGCGTTAACGGGCTTTTCGTAAGAAAGAAACTCACGGAGTATTGATTTTGCCGAAGCTTTAGGTAAACTTCATTCAGCATACGAATCCCGTTTGATTGGCGAATTAGCGTCGATAAACTTTTCCGACCGTTTTCCATGTTGTTTAACCCTACTTCATTCCCTTTACCACTCAAGTTAAATGCCTACCAAATTACTCGATGATAAATCGATCGAAATAAGAACACGGAGATTCACAAACTTCGCAACGTTAATTTAAATAAAGAGGAATAATTTACTTTTCCCGATTACGAACAGCGACGAAATTGCGTTATACGAGACATTTTTTAAGAGCTTTTTTTTTTGAGAAAAAATTTAATTTCTATCATTTTTTACAATTATACTTAATACAACTTTATGCACGGATCGTAAAAGTACTCTAACGTTTATAAAAACTTTCCCGAATATATGACGTATGTTACATATGAAACGTTATAAGTTTCATATAATAAAACGAATGTATGTAGAAGCTATAAAATATTTCGTAGAGACCATAAAGATATTTAAACAGTTAATTACCTAACATCTTTATAAGATGTGAAATTTGATATTTATTATGATGTTTAAGCTATAGCTGTTCATGCTATGTTATAATTTTTTACTAAGTATATATTAAACATTTTATAATAAATTTGACCGATATTACAACAATTACAGTATTGTGTCTCGTTACGGCAATATCGAAACTTCAAAATGTTATATAATACATCACTTGTACTATAATAGATCATGAAATACTTTCATAAGCCATTGTGAAAATAAGCTCTTCTTTGTTAGAGCAAAACCTAATGCGAAAATTTCATTTGGATGAAACAAATTGCCACTCAATAAACTGAACACTCTATGAAATGAAAAACAAAATTCTCTAAGACATCTCGTGAAATTCTCTGCAGAAACGAACAGAAATTTTTATGGATTCGTAACATTGTTCAGACTATAGCACTACAGAATGTTAATTAGGCGAGGGACTTATTCGTTAAAAGCGTCACAGTATGCAGTAAAGCTACGCGCGCAAATGGAGACAGATAATGAAGTAACTAGGGTTGATGAAACAAGGTACATTGTTGTAACTTTGCTTTCTAGCTCTCAGGACCAGTGTAGATCCGCTAGATGGTACATCAGTTCGGTCTGCGGCGAATGGTGAGGTTACTTCCATCCTCTTTCGTCCCTTCGTTCATCTGTACTTTCTCTAGGGGCCATCAACTCGCTGTCCCCTTACTGATCTATAGAGGCTCCCACACTTTCTCTCTTCCTACACCCCTAGCCCGAAAATCGGATAAGACTGACCTTTACTCGTTTGACCAGAGAGGTCAGAGATCCGCTTACGCTGCTACGAATTTGAGATTCCGTAAATCCACCAAAAGTTTGATCTACGTCACTGGCTTTCCACTTATCTGGCAAACATACAAGGTTTGTGGCAACATACGAGACTATATAGTTTCCGATGAACAGAAATTGCAACGTTACATCGAAAGGAAATCCATGTAAATTCCAGTTTCCTTTTCCTGAAAAGCGAGATTCGGCTATCTACCATTACTGTCCGACCAGCGAAATATTAGCGGATTATTCGATTCCTCCGGAACGCGTAACGGGCACAACCAACAGCCATACTGTATTTGTAACAGTATGGGTTTGACAAATTGCTGAATTTCTGCTGTATTAGAGAATGTTCAAACAGATTTTTATATGTATAATCAGTTATAGACTCTATATATGATACACACAAAAAGATGTAAAATATTCATTGTGACATTTAATAGATGAAAAAAATTTTCATTTGAGTTTCGTTTCTTTAATAATGTCTATAAAAATATAATACTGCATGGATATCTGCAGTCTAGTTATTTATGTCAAGTATTATCTTGTCTTTAATATATTTTTTTATTTTCTCATTCGTTTATCCTATGATAAAATATGCTTTCATTTAGAAAAAATATTGACAATTCTTTACTTTACTCACAATCAGCAAAAGTCTAATGATCAAATATTTGAAGTATTTAATTTAAGAATTTAGTATAAAATACAACAGCTAATCATTTGATACATTCGACATTTAAATGTAATGTGAGCGCAATGTTAACGACCATTATCGATAACATCTAAATTTCATTTATACGGCGTGGTTTATGTATATCAATAAATCTTTGTTTGTATTCTCCAAACATTGTTCGTTTAAATTATGTATCGAAAGCATTAATCAGCACGAGCAAACCAATATTGAACAACAAACTAAACTCAAAATGGATAAATTGGAATTATAGATGCGTTTTGTTTATGTAAATTAAAACGATTATTTTATCTAATTATTTGATAATTTTGTTTACTTATTTTGCTTCTAACCTTTAAAACTTTTAACGATTTAGTAATTGAAATATTTCTAATAAAAAACATATATGCATAAAACTCTTGAAAATGTATTTAACTTTTTACATTGATTATAATTATTATTAATTTTTATATCAATTATTAATTGATAATTTTAATTGCGATACTGATTATAATTTTTATGATCTAAAACACAGTGATATATAACTATAGCGAATAAATAAAATACGAATTAAAAAACTGCCAGAGGATCGTGTAACTATTAAGTCATAGAAATAGTCACAGCACTGAGATTAAAATTTTCTATTCTTCAATAGCGTGTGTATAAACGAAATACGGACATAGTTACATATAAAAGAGTCAACTTGTAATTCTTAAATTTCATTCATATTATTAACACTGCAATTTTTATCAAATTAAAAATAATACCCAACCTCGAGAACAAAGTTAATAACTAAAACTACAATTCTCCGGAATGTAATACATCAGGAATATGTAATATGTAAATAATCCGGCAGAAATAACTCTCTGCTTAAATTATTATAAAGCTCATTTAGTATCAAAGTAAACGTGTTAGTGCGGCAATCCTAATAATAGCAGTTTTAAAATACCACAAAAAGAGACTGACAATCAGACGGTTTATCGTGAATCTAATTGTTGACGAAAATAACGAAGTCGGAGTGGGTAACAGGATATAAAGGAAGGGAATATGCACTATCTTATTCGCTTTTGTGCGCGATATAGCAGCCGGTATACACTTGATTCAACAAAGCAAATCAGAGTTCGACACGCGAAGTCGGTATGAAGCATCACGCGAGCCATGGCCTCCCCCTTGGGCAATCTTTTCCGCTGGCTTCTCAGCCTTGCCCATACTTCCTTGTGAAATTAGTGTCAAGCTAATTTCGTGGCTGAATTTAGAAAACTTCTTTGATCGTGTGTCTCAATGCTACCCGACTAATTCTCTGTGATCACCCTTCTTCCCTTACTCGTTCCTTTTTTTTCTTTTTTTTTTCTTTTCTTTCCTTTTTTTTCCCCCCCTACAACTACGCTCTTTCCATGAAATAGCAATTGCTTCGAAACGTCGAGTACATTACGAAACTTCTTACGGAGTTACTTTTCAACTTTCACGCGTTTGCGAAAGGGAATATGCATGCGATTGTTAAACATCGCGACATAACCTTTCATTGATATCGAATGTGTACTAATGTATCTTTCTATTATTATATCGCTGAATTTTGCCTTGGCCGCTAGTATTTTGCAAGTCAGTTTTACATAGATGTTGATTTTATTAAATACGCAGTGATAAAAAATAGTTAATTATGCAACGATATAAATAAGCAAATCAGTTCATTTTGTGGAATTCTGAATGAATTTGTTCAAAAAAACTCAATTCCTTATTTAATTTTTTTGCCAAATATAAAAAGCAGAAGTTGAAAATAACTATATCGATCTTGATTTTCAAAGTATTCATACACAATTTTTATTTTAAAGTTCTAAATCAGCTCTAGAATCGATTGTCGTTATATTTATTTCTGGAATAGTTGAAATTGATGACTTTTTTCATACAACAAGTTGAAATTCTAAAGTTATTAATAAACTATTAACGAACTAATAAATTAAGTCCGATATGATATGAGAGAAATTAAAGAGGCGAAAAAAGAACAATTCTCGCATTTACAGATACAATCATTGCAGAAGATAATTAATCCTAACCTTTCTAAAATATTCTTGAACGAAAAATATACAAATTCGGATGAAATATTTTCCATACATTTACAAATTAGTTACCCATACAACAAAACTGCATGTTATTTATTTTCCACTAATTTAACGTACATCTACACCTAACCGAAAACACAGTCACTCAGCTCGTATTACTTACCATATAATTAACAATTGTATCAATTATATAATTAACGATTTAATTGTATAATATGCTAAATATGCTAAAGTACTTACGTTCTTAGCTTCTAAAGCATCACAAGAACTAAAGACTGTGGAGGAACTGTAACAAAACATAAAACATTAGAATTTGTATTCAAAAGCAAAGCAAAGTATTGGAGATAATAAAACAGTCTTACATACTTGGCTTTGAAGCAACCGTTTGATTTTTTCCAAAATACATAAAAAAATTGATGCTGGTGAAGCATCTGTAAGAAAACGTCAAATATTATATATTGTTTTTAAACATGAATAAATTAAAGAACAATATATAAAACTACTCACGATCTTGATCTCCTGGAGAGCCCTTATCCTCTTGAGCACTGTCTCTAATACCGAGAACGAACATTGAACAAGAAGAAATACAAAAAAAAAAAAGACAATCAACACATGCGTATAAGTAATAATCGGCGGACTCACTGACTCTAATCACTATGAAATAGAATTTTCAAAATCAAACGCGAAGAGTGCATCGTTAAAACTCCCGAAAATAAGTACACAACGCTACTAATCAACGCACTCGTCTTCAGAAACACGCAAAACTAATTGCAGAACATCCAATGCAACCATACTGGAGGTTGCTGATGAATGACCACCTGTGAACAGCTCTTGTAGCTGCGTCAGGTGAGCCAGGAATAGCAACAGCCTTCCACGAATCCAATGGAAAAATTTGGGCATTTTAAAAACGCAACGCTACCATTCAAGAAACGCGATCATTCATTATCGCAACACTAAGAGGAGAAAGAGTAAGTGAAAATCGCGATAGAAAAATATCGCAAGACTAACTCTAAAATTAAATTCGACGAAAATTATTATGAACAATATAAAACTGTACGAACAAAAAGCTACTTCAAATACTTTATAATATTCGAAAACTAATTAAAGGCAATGACTTTAAATTAAATTTAATTTAAAATAATAAAATGCAACGTAAATTTTATTACATATACACCAAAACAATTATAAAAATACAAATCAAAATTACTGAAGACAATCGCGGTATCATAATTCGCAACTCTAAAGCATACACGACTATCAAATCGTCGCAACTCTAATTCAACCCGCAATCAATCTCTAACAAGAAAAGTCGCGATTTGCCCAAAATGATCATAAACGATTATGAAGAAGAAGAAAAAAAATATCTACAAATACTAAAACAGCATAGTGACAAAGCAGTAACAAGAATGACTTCCCACGCTCTGGAATCATTTAAATGATCCAGAAGATGAGAAGCCATTTGGTGTGACCCTCTTCGTGACAGTTTGCCGGGTCTCTTCGGCTTTTAGCCCCTTCTTTCTTCGAGCGCAATGCCCGCTGAAACTTACGTCTAGCTCGAGTCTTTCTAATCGCAAACTAAAAAATAAAGGTGAAATAATAAAATATAAAACGCGAAAGCTGACCCTAATGCAGGTGGACGACCAACGATCGCAATGATCGTTAAACGTTCGCACGTGCGTGCTCGAGCAATGCCTACATAAACGTTCGTATCGGGACCTATTCGCGACCTATCCACGACCACGACCGCGATACTAAATTCGAAAAATCGAAGAGTAAAACCAGAAACAAGTGGCATGCTCCATTTGTATCAATTTCACTGTCGATTTTTCAAATTAGATTTCCTGAAACAGGCTGGACACGCGAAAAGGAAACACGCGACCAGAGACTGTGCCAACCTGCCCGGCCCTACCTATTTATAATTAAACACAGCCATACCAGAAAGTGAGCTACCTATCCTAACCAGTCGCCCTATATTTAAAAAAATGGCAAAACAGGCACACCAACACATTCACACAACGGTTCCCACGCATACCACTCAGGCGCAGACCTAAACTAGAGAGGACGTCCCATCTACGTACCATTTTCCTGAAATCGACTGACAATGCCTAGCGACCATTGCGTAAAACGTGCTTAAAACACGCGTACAGCTATACGCGAGACATTAATGAGAAAAAATACATATTATTTTCATAGATATTACATGTGCAAGTACACTTGGAATCACTACTATAATTGATCGTATAAACCGTAATATAATTATAGCGCATTTAGTAGGTATTATTATAATAAATTCATACTTTGAATTAGTGCGTAAATATTTCAAATATTACAACTTATAATGAACGAAATACAATAAAAACGACGCAATTCCACATCCTAACCACACACACACACATATGCGGAAAATACGTCGTGCACGATACGCTAATACACTGTCAGTCGCTGAGAAATTTTTTATAAAATATTTTTATAATCTATAGTCATCGTGCCCAACGTCTTTCACCCACCCAAGCAGCACCTGGGCACGTGAGTGAGATCCTGACAATGAACACGGAAGGGATTAAACCTGAAAATCCTGGACGAAAAAAATGATTAGTTTGTATAACTTGCATCTAAACGGACTATTGCATTATTCTACTTCACACTGTAATGACTCTGCTCTTTGAGAAATTATTGAAATTGCAAGAGAATAAAGACAATGAACAAGACTGGACAAGACAAATTTCTTTTAAAAAAATACTAATCTCACAATTGAGTCAAACAATTCAAATCAGACAACTGATTCTAAATTAAATATTAATAGAAATAACCTCAGGCGACTTCTTCGTCAAAGCACATTTTCGAAAATGCGAAAGCAGCGTTCAAACTTGTTGCAAAAACTTTGATTGAAAAATCTGCCTGTCGCGAAGTATCTTCTTGCACTTAAAATTTCGTACATTTTTCTACGGAAAGATTTCCAATTTATTATTATTATATTTCAAATTCTGCTAGAGTTCGTAATTACAAACCTCCATTCATTAACTCAGTTAGTACCATTATAAAAGGGAAGATAAAATTGGAAATTATTAATTGTTATAACAAAACACATCACCAGTATCAATAAGTAGCAACTGCATCTTTCATAGGGACGAAGTCGGAGGGTATCCGTCTTCTCTACTATGAAATGCACAAACGAAATCGTTCTAACAATGATTATTTATAAATATTTATAATTTATCCATTCATATGGACGTACATCTGGATATTTTACTTTTGCAGACATTCATACTGAAGATATTTCGATTTTGTAAGTAATTGCTACAACTGTACGTATTTAAACTAATTGTTGTAAACTCGCGATGTGCAAGAAGCCCTATCCTAATCTAATACATCAAAATCTTGAAAAAATGTTACTACTCACGGGTATAAAAAATACCCGCAGTCACTATGCTCGTCAAAAATTCTACGTATACAACCAGTCACCCGTGCCGATTTGGACCTTTCATCCTACGACATGATTGAGTGACCGAAGGAACATAAATGCATGCGACTCACGCGACAGATACGAAGAACGTTATCATCGATGCTGCACTGGACCTCGTTGGAAACTCGTTGTGAAGATCCTCCTCAAGCAGATAATATTGAGAATTCTATGGTGAAAGTGAACGCCGTAAAAAATTTCTAAAACCACAAAGACACAGCGTTATTTAAATTAAATTTAAACTTTCATAATGATGAAAATTGGGATTCTAATAATTTAAAATTTGTTTTTCATTTTATAATTACAATATTACATTTGACTTCAATGGAACTATGGAGAATAGAACTAGTGCTACGTGCTAAAGTACTTACATCCTTAGCTTCTGAAGCATCGTAAGATTTATAGGAAGTTAATAGGAATTGGAGACTGCGGAGGATCTGTAACAAAACATAAAACATTAGAATTTGCAATTAAAAGCAAAGTGAAATCTCAAGTTGGAGATAACAAAAAAGATTCTTACATTTTTGGCTTGATCCCGAAAAAAACTTATACTTCTGAGCATTGACTCTAATACCGAAAACGAATATTGGACAAATATGAAAAAAAAAAATAAAAGGCTACCAACAATCGGCGGACTCACTGACTCTAATTTCGCGAATTATAGTTAAATGAATTAATTTAATTTAACAAGAACAATTTTGCTCAGAAAAATAATAAAACATTGCGCAGCAAACACTGACACTACCGACCGCATTGCACGCGGTCATAAAAATTTTCTGAAAAGTTGAAATAAAGCTGATTAGTAGAGGAAGAACGAAGAAAACCTTCATAGAAAATAATGCTAGATATAATTATGATACTTTCTAGAATACTTTCTAGAAATAATTATGAAGAGTAATACGTATTAAAGAACTGGAATATGTATATGTAAAGGTATTAGCTGTAAATTATAAAGTACTTCCCAACACTAACTAATGATTCTATTCTGAATGTTCGTTATTAAAGTAGGAAGCATTCACATTAGTAATACAACAAGTCACGTGTTATAAATATTCGAAAATATTTTCACAAATCAAAATTTCGCAGCTAAATACATTCAAGAAATGATACCAAGGAAAAAAGGCGTATGAAATCTGGCTTTGAATCGTTTTAGTTGCGCGTCAGCGTTCAAAAAATGCGAAAACTGTGAATTTTATTACCTAATACAAGAGTATACATCTATTTGAATTAAAGCGAACATAAATATTGTGCTCGTGTTGTTGTTTTGAGCTTCGAGCTTCAAGGCCTTCTACGCCTTATTTTATATGAGAAATGAAATTTTTTATCACACTACGCTGCAAAATTATTATTTTTTTAACTATAAAATACTTACATTCTTAATAAATTATTACTGAATTTAGTAGTAGAATTGTCAAGAATTACGCAGTATGAAGTTAAAGACTCAACAAATAAATAGAAAATATTACAATAAAAGTGTATATGTAAAAACATACAATAAAATACTAATATATAACACTAAGTTAGTCAATTACATGGTACAATATTTGTACTGATTAGAATTGAAGTAAATTTTAGTATTATAAAAATTATAAATAACTCTAAGCACAGTATGCTCTGTTTAAATATTTTTACGCTATTAGCTCTTTGATTGTTGAAAATTACATGCAATGATTATTCGAGTAAATTTTACCTTGAGTTGAATCCAAGGATACGCGTTTTATTTTATAAATTCATAACATAAACACAAATCTAACAGCTACTGCTTTATATTTTTACCTCAGAACTTCTGGATAACACGTCTTTCCGGATGATCTTTCCAAATTACAGTTCCCTCTTTACAGGTGAGGTGTGCTTTGTTCCGCCATGTTTCCCGTTTGAAAATCGATCGTGAGAAATATCGATTACGTTCGATTCGAATCATAGGAAGTATATTCCGTATTTTGCCGTATAGTGGCGCTGTAACCGCCCGTTCAGACGAAAAAATAACTTGAAATAAAAAATAAAAAGCTCTGGTCTAAATCAAATACACAAAATTCATGAGAAATTCTTTAAACAAAAAAAACGAACATATTGACACACGATGATGAAGAATTGTCATTGCTTCAAATTGAAACATGAGAAATTTTATTATACCGTGCAGTTGGATTATTATTTAAGACGTTAAATACGTACATGTTTAACAAACTACCGTTGAATTTAGTATTGGAATTGTTAAGAATTACGCAGTATGAAGATAAGGAACAAATGAGTAGAAAATGTTACAATAGAAGTAAAACATATTATACATATATATATATATATATATATGTATACAAAGTTAGTCATATTACACAAACATATATATATAATACAAAGTTGGTCATGGTCACAATATTTGTATTGGTTAGAATTGCAATCAAATTTTTGGTATAAATCAAAAATAACTCTCAGCATAGTCTGTGCTGTTTAAATGTTTATATGCTATTATTTCTTTAAGTGTTGAAAAGTACATGTAATAATTACACGGTTGAACTTTACCTTGAGTTGAATCCAAGAATGCACGTTTCATCTTATAAATTTATAACAAAAAAACAAATCCAGCAACTATTGTTTTATATTTTTACCTCAGAGCTTCTGGATAACACTTCTATCTGGATGATTTTTTTGGATAACGTTTCCTTCTTTACAGATGAAATGTGATCCTTCCGCCATACTTCCCTTTTAAAAATCGTTCATGAAAAATATCGATTATCTTCAGGAATCGTAGGAACTATATTGCATAATTCACCGTGTAGTGGCGCTAATCGCAACTTTCTCACGAGATAACTTGAAATAAAAAAAAAAAAAACTCTGGTCAACATCAAATGCACAAAATTCATGAGATATTGTTAAAAAAAAGGACGAAAGTACTCACACACTTGATGGAAAATAGTCAATACTTTAATTTAAAATATGAGAAATTTCGTTATATTACACAGCAGAATTATTATATCTAAGCCAATAAATACGTATATCCTTATCGAATTTAGTATTGGAATTATTAAGAATTACTTAGTATGGAGTTAAAAAATCAACAAACGAATAGAAAATGTTACAACAGAAGTAAAAGCATATTGTGTGTGTGTGTGTGTGTGTGTGTGTGTACACCCACACACACATATACATATATATACACAAGGTCACACACACACACACACACACACACACACACACACACACACACACACACAAGGTCACAGTATTTGTACTGATTAAAATTAAAATTAAATTTTGGTATAAAATTATAAATAACTTTTAACGGATCTGTTTGAATGTTTATATGCTATAATTTCTTTAATTGTTGAAAATCGTGTAATAATTATTTGGTCAAATATTACCTTGAGTTGAAGTTAAAAATGCACATTTCATGTTAAAAAATTGTCATAACATAAAGACAAATCTAACAACTATTGATTTAAATTTCTACCTCGGAACTTCTGGATGACACTTCTTTCTGGATAATGTTTCCTTCTTTGCAGACGAGGTCTAATTCTCTCCGCCATGCTTCCCGTTTAAAAATCGATCGCGACAAATATCGATTACGTTCGAGAATCGTAGGAAGTATATTGCGTATTTCAGCGTGTAGTGGCGCTGTAACGTTCGACTAATTTTAAACCCATTACGCGCGCAAAACTATCTCGGGATAAAAAGAAAAAATATTTATAGAAATATTTATTTGATACGTCCAATCCTCTATAAAAAATAAAATGAAAATACATTTTAATCAAGCTTTTCTAGTACTTTCAAACACATGTAAATAATCAAATATGTAATAAACTCTTCGTCTCAATTTCCATCAATCCCTGTTCCGAATCGTTGTATTTTTTTTTATATTCTTATTTCGTATTTCCTATTCTTATATTTATATTCTTTTACTGATAAGCTGTTTTCAATCCAATAAATTGGTCTCAGAGCTATATTTTTTCATTTTCATTAGTAGCGCTGTGGAAACTTGCATAACAATGTAAGTCGATGCAAGATATGGCATAGTAAAATAGTAATGGGATCCTAGGATCCCATGAACATGAAACAAAAAAATACATTCCACATTAAGTATACTTGTCCGTGACACTGCGCTGTCCTATTTCTTTTTTTTTTTTTTCATTTTTTGATCACTGGAAACTTCATTTGAGGTTTCTTACAGCTATATCTATAAGGCAAACTAAAAAATAAGCGAGCTAATTATCTCGGTTTACTAATAAAATTCTCTTATATCAGCCCTGCCTGATACTTCTTTATTAATGAAGAAGGATAGTTTTGCTAGGAGTAGATAGAAGACCAATGTCTTTACTGATAGAACTGATAGCTTTTTCTAAAGAATTTCTGGCTCTTTTCAAGGATGAGAAATTTGGTATAAATAGCAATATCATCTGCGAATTGAGAGATAGAATCTGTTTTCGGGACATTTTCAGCAGTTTTCAAATTATAGACAACGTATAGAAGGAGGCTTAAAACTCCGCCTTGCTGAACATCTTTCAAAGAATTATATGAGTTTATCTAGTATTTGGTCTGAAGATTGAATTCTTACCCAAAAAACTTTACAAGTTTTGGAAGGACTATGATTGAGACATTTACATTATCGAATACATCTTAGATGCCTAGAAATGCAGCCAGAACTTGATAACGATTCCTAAGGGGTCTAGCTTAAAAATATGATTTACCAAATTGTCAACAAATGATTCACCTTTTCTAAAGCCATATTGGCTGTTTGGGAATAAATTACTAATTTCAGCCTAATATTTTCATAAGAAAAGTACTTCTAGGTACTTTTCTTATGAAATGGACAAAAGGAGATTTCTAGGTTTAAGGATAGTCATTGTTATCAAACATGTTATTGAAAATGTCTAGTATCACAGTTTGTATTTAGGTTTTTTAAGATATCAAAGTCAATTTCCATTCATTCCTGCAGCTGATTTAATATTCTTGGAATCAAATGCAATGCTGAAGTTAATGAAAAGATAAAATGAGAATCAGAAAAGTCGTTAGGCGTTCAAACAGGCAAGTAAAATGGGTGTGATTAGATCTATGGAGGACTTATTTTATATAAGACTGATTCTAGAACATTATTAGATTGCAGATTTTCTGAGAAGTGGGAAAAAGTAACTTTGGCTTTTTTTTTGAAAGATTTTATATTCGTTATTTGTAAAGACTTTATAATGTACTTCGAATCAGAGTAAAAATTGTTATTTGTAGTAATAGCCGAAATTTTTTTATGACTAATCAAATTTTCCAAGTTGTATAAATGCTATCATTTCCTGAAAAAGATTCTACAATGTCTTTGAGCTTACCTTACCTTACCTTAATATTAAAACAAAGTGATCAGAACCCCAGGTCTCATCATACAGAATAGTATCATTGTCATAAATATTCGAGATTGAGTATAAGAGATCCATATTGGATTTAAAATTTTTGTGTACATTAATATATATATGAGTTGTCATAGCGTAGTAGATCAGCAGTTTCTATGGCATTATGAAATTTTCAAAAACACTGCTATCTATTTGCAATTTCAATTAGAATGATGAGCAATTAAAGTCGCCTACTAGAATGCAGTTGCGTTTAGTATCAATTTTGAACCATTAGATCTTACTGATCTTGTGTGAAAGTGAAGCCTAGTGTTCTAGAGAAGACAAATACATTCAGTTTCGGCTTTACATTATTTAAACAAATACCACATAGTTCAACTGAGATGTTAGATCTGATGTTAGTAATTTACCTGAAAACCACATATTTATGGATTAGAATTCCATCACTTTTGAGTAGGTTCTGTACTTCCTGAACTCTATGAATTCTAGAAAGCTGAAATTGTCCTTATGAGTCAGTCACATTTCAACGAAGATGAGAATGTAATAATTAACTAAAATGGACTGGATTTTCAGGTGCTTGAAGCAAAGACTTCTTGAGTTTCAAAAGAAAAGGAAACCATAACGATGTAGTAGTTATTCTCATGAATAACTTTAATCTAATTGGAGTCTTCTTTTAAAAGAGAGAAATCTTCCCTCACAGCATCTTCTGGAGAGGCACTGTTAAGGCATTTGACAATTCTTATGGCTTTTTATCTTACATTCTGTAAAGAAAAGAAAAATATTTTTATCAGAGGTGGTGTGGTTTAATATCGCTTCCAGGATTTTGAAATCGTCATACGTGTAGAAATTTTAGACGACTTTGAACATTCACTAGATGGTCCTGAATGAGATCCTAGATGAAGTCCTTGACAGGCAACAATAAGAAGCATATTTCTTCTAGCAAAGTCTCTGTCCTGTTAGTAATTTTGCATTTCCTGATTTCTTTGTTGGGAACAACTGCTTTATGTCTCTTATTATCTTTGACAACATTCAAATCACCACAAGAGTTGGACAACTGCTTTTGGTCTCCTATCATCTTTGACAACATTCTAATTACTAAAAGAGTTGGAAAACCAAAGCCATTAAACTGCCTCTTCATGCATTTTGGGGACATGGGAGTTTGTAATGTTTTCAGCTTGCAATTTATGTATCTGTGGTAATAATGTAGCAGAAATCTGAAATAGAGGTAAGGCAGGAAAAGATTTTGGTTGTTTCTGAATGACTAAATCAGTAACTATTTCTATTTACATAAGCAAGAAATGTGTAAAAGTAGTGGCTGGAAATCAAAGTTTTTGCAGAATTTAGCCACATGACCCTAATTCCTACATTACAAGCAAACTATTTTCTCCCGATAGATATATCCAATTAAATGTATTATCTTAATTTATTTGGATGAATTCAGCTAGATTTGGAATGTCATTGAATTTGGATTTAACACCTAACAATGAAAGCTCAAGATGTGTGCATATCCTGTGTCATTTATCCTACTCCGATGAAGATGAACTGGGAGATGGCTCTCATATCGTGTTTATCAAGCTTTTTAAAAATGATTCAGTGCATACATTAGAAAATATTAATCGTTCAAATTTAAAAATGAGTAGTTGAATTTTCGGATAATAAGATTTGATCTTACTTCTGTATGGTTGTCAATTATACTGTCAGCTTTGTGCTTATTACTCCAGTATAAGCAAACTCAGACTTAAGAGGTTCTAGATACAAATCTGATGTTCGACAGGCCGATAAGTTTGCGGTGCTTGTATTTTTTACTCCGTAAAACAGAGAAATTTTCAATTGCGCAAAAAATTAGTTTAGAGAATTAAATTGCAAACTTTTATAATTGTATCTTGTTAATTTGATCTTCAGTTTCAATTCTATCTCCTATTTGAACCGTAAAATACAGAAATAAAAATTTTCAAAAATAGTTAGTACCATTAAGTGCTCGATAGATGCCAGCAAGTGTCGAAAAGTTGTAGATACTATGTTGATAATTATATCAATCACAGTACTACAAATATTTATAATAAGAATAATAATAATTATATTAACTAATTGTGAATTATAACGATAATATATTTGATAAATTACAATGATAAAATAATACAGTTTTCTCGATGGAAGTTGGTAAAGGAATGCTTCACAATTGTTTTCTTACGACTATATATATATCGGTATAAACATCTAAATTTGCCATGACAACGAAATAATTGAACTACTAATAATTTTCACTATTATACCAGTTGGCGCTGCTCAATATTTCTAAATCGAACTTCTCTACAGAACGACCGAACGGACGCAGGTGGCGCTGACTTCTCTTTTTGTCACGCCGGGAGTCGCGTCACCGAAAAAAAATAAAAATATTGCTCGGTGCGCCTTCTATGTCTCCCTTGATCGAAGGCTCTTCTTTCGATACTCCTCGACCAATTTTAAGCTTTCACGCGCCAAATTCAAACGAGGATAAACGTTCGCGTGGTCCTGTGATCGCCAGTCGACGTTTCCCGTAGGAAACGGACAAATTTATAAAGTACGCAACGGATTTAAACGCGTTTTAAACCGCACGTGAACTGCGTGACAATGTCCCGTAATTGAAGCACGAAATATTATGAATCACTTAAACTCGCGCGAGGAACCCGAAATGTAGTATTCTACGAAATGAGGCGTTCCGAACGCGAAACGATGATTTATTGTAAATTTAAATATTAAATAAAATCAAATTTAACGTCTTGACACTTCTTAAAACTTTTAAATTGAACTTTACGCTTTAACACTTCAACTACGGGAGGAAGAGAGAAATATAAGGAACCGTTGAAAAAATGAACTTGCTTGGTTGACATCTGGATTAGTAATCTTTTTTATTGAGGGCTCTGGGGTGTTTTTTATAGTTTTGCGTGGCTATTGTTCTTTATCGGATTGCTCATTGTTTCGAATTCTTTTAGTATGGCGTGATAGTTTCGTGTAGCTATTTTTCTTTATCGGATGGCTCATCGTTTAAAATTCCTTTGGTGTGGCGTGATCCTTTAGCTGGTCCAAACCGGATATGTGGAGATAAGCGGCCTCCTCACATCTTGATGAGATGACGGTCGCTACAAAGTTGTAGGTAATTGCGTGTTGTTGGTAATTTATTTAAGACGATTACAATTGCCTACAAATATTTCGCGTGTTCTATATACCCGATTACAACGGATTTCGGTTACTGGTTTGCTCTACTGCTCGACCACGTGGCTTACGATAATGCGGATAAACGACTGTGCTTGTACGACTCTCGATAATGGCTGATAAGCTAATAGGTAATAAGCAATAGGTAACAGGTGAATACTAAGTAAGTAAGTGGCTCTCGCGTAGTCGGCGCTGTATTTAGACTTAGCCATAGTCTGTACTCTTTATGCTTTGTGGCCTAGCGAAAGCGCACCTGCCGGCACGGCCTAACGAAAGCCACCTACTTTAGTACAATCTCCGCGCCGAGAGGTACCCTTTCGTTGAGTTAAGACACAGAACAATGAATGTATAGAGGGCTAAGCGTCCATATATATATATATATAGCGCTGATCTTGCGATTACCATTAGTATTACTATTAGCATTACTATTAGCATTAGCACCAGTATTAATCGGCCATTAACCAGTCATTAGCATAACCTGTTCCTTTCGACAAAAATCCGTTAACATCGAACACGCGAAATATTTGTAGGCAATTGTAATCGTTGTAGAATAAGTAGAATAAATTATTACCAACAAAATTACCTACAAAATTGGTGACCGCCCGACGTGATTGAAAATTCTAACGGATACAAGAAAGCATGGCCACGCCACGTTCACCGATCCGAGTTCAAGTGATGCCGCAAACGAAGAAAGCGCATATCCCGCTAGGCTTAGAAGCTCCAGCAATCAACGCAGCCGTGCCGCAGTACTTTCCACCTTTTAATGAAGAGAATCCAAAACTCTGGTTTCTCCAAGCGGAAGCAGCCCTGAGAACAAGCAGGATCACCAGCGACTCTTCGAGGTTTGACTATATAATTCAACGCTTACCGTCCGACGTCTTAGAAAGTATCTTAGAAACACCTCCTGTTTCGAACAAATATGAGACGCTAAAAAATAAGCTCTTAGAACTATTCGGGAAATCGGAAGAGACGAGAGTCCGTCAACTCTTCAGAACTTGTAGAATGGGTGATGAAAAACCGTCACACTTCCTACAGCGTATAAGAAGCATGGTCGACAAAAAAGTTCCTGATACGATCCTAAAAACCATTTTTTTAGAACTGATTCCACAATCTTTGCGCGACATTCTGGCAGTAAATTCTGAGGCGGACTTATCAAAATTGGCGATGCTTGCCGATCGCGTGATGAAATTCCGTTTGTTTCAGATTTCGAATCTGAAAGAAAGATCCAACATGGCGACTTCCGCCAGCAATTCCAGAGCTGATGGTGGTTATAACGAAACCAAAATGGCGGATACCCAGCAGGTAAGAGACATGGCGGCAATTCAACATCAGCTAGCAAAGACTCACAAAATGGCGACCATGGAGACGAACCTCTCTCGACGAAGACCATTCTACCGACAACCTCAATTCCGTGACCGACGATCTCAATCCTGTGGACAACCATCTCCAGCACGATAATACAAAACTAGCGCGTAACTACAAAAACCCTTGCAATTAGTCATCTGTTATTGCTGAAGCCACTCAGCAGTCGGAAAACTAAAATCTCGTCCCGCAGTTCAGACGACGCTGGGAGACGTACAAAGTAGTCGTCTAGTCATCTTTGACTGTAAAAATAAATTGTCATTTCTAATCGATATCGGGGATGACATCTCAGTATTGCCGCTTAATACGGCAAAAGGAAATGTCACTCCTTCTGATTTCTGTAGATGGAACATCGATATCGACCTACGGTACCAGAACGCTGGTACCTCGGATTACGGCGTCCATACTCTTGGGAGTTCACCGTCACTCGTGCAACCAATAATTGGCGTGGACTTTCTCAGGCATTCTGGTTGATCTTAAAAACAGACGTTACACAAAATTACACACACTGGCACAGATAAGTACAAGTAAAATTTTAATCAATTACTACGTTAGGAAAAGAAAACGATGACAAATACATTAAATTACTAAAACAATACATAGACGTTACGAGACCTACGCAAGGACTAGAACTTCCTACACATAAAATACATCACCACATTATCACTACAGGACGACCACGTGCAGAGAAACCTCGCAGATTAGCATTTGACAAATCTAAAGCAGCCAAAGAGAAATTCCAACTATTAATACAATAAGATATTTGTCAACCTCCCTCGAGTGAATGGGCTAGTCCGCTGCATATAGTCCCTAAGAAAAACCTAGAGATTGTGTGGTGACTATTGCAAACTAAATTCACAGACAATACCAGACAAATACCCAACACCTCTAGACCTGGATCGCGCATATCACCAGATCCCGATGACGCCTGAGGATCGCGAAAAAACAGCAGTAATCACACCATTCGGTCTTTTCGAGTATAACGTAATGCCCTTTGGTCTGAAGAATGCAGCTTAGACATTCCAACGCTTCATGAACGTAGTAATCAGAGGACTCGACTTCGCATTCTGTTACATCGACGACCTGCTAATCGTCTCCACCAATGAGTCTGAACACTTAGACCATTTACAACAAGTTCTAGAAAGACTAAAGCAATACGGCATTTCAATTAACACAGCAAAATCTGTCTTCGGAGCACAAACGGTACAGTACCTGGGGTACCAGATTAGTCAGAAGGGAGCCAAACCTGTACCAGAAAAAGTAAAAGTAATCGTAGACTATCCGAAACCCAAAACTATATCCGAACTAAGACGCTTTATCGGTATGATAAACTTTTATCGCAAATTCATAAAAAACGCCGCGACAATTCAAGCTCCGTTAAACTCCTTCCTTCACGGTACTAAAAAAACGACAAAAGAAGCATAATCTGGACAGAGGAAGCTGAAACAGCATTCCAAAGATGTAAAGACTCATTGGTAGATGCAACACTACTAACATACCCAGAAAACAATAGTCCACTACTACTAATAACCGACGCTTCAAACTTAGCCTGCGGAGCTGCACTACAGTAGAAAGAAAACGATGTATGGAAACCGGTAGCCTTTTTCTCAAAGAAATTTTCACCACAGGAAGTAAAATACAGTACCTACGACAGGGAACTTACCGCAGTCTATAAAGCTATAAAGCATTTCAAATATCTTTTAGAAGGACGAGACTTCATGATACAGACAGACCACAAACCACTGACCTACGCATTCCACCAAAAATCGGAAAAGGCATCACCGAGACAGCTACGACAACTAGACTACATCGGACAATTCACGACAAAAATTACCTACATTTCAGGACATAATAACGAAATAACAGACGCCCTATCTCGATTGGACGTAATTAGTACGCCAATCGTGATTAGCACTGCAGAACTCGCAGAAGAACAAGCCAAAGACCAGAACTGACACAAGTTCTACAAAGTACGGTCCTACAGCTAAAAAAGCTAAGAATAAACAATTCCGATAGCACAATATACTGCGACATCTCAACTGAAATAATCAGACCATACATTCCGGTAGTATTGAGCGACTTGAAGGGGGTGATGTAGCGACTGTTATTACATTGAGGACGGGCTATTTGAGTCCCCGGTTCCCGGATTTTTCTCTTTTAACCGTACTGCTGCACCATTCACTTTAAAAATTTATAAAAAATCTTCTAATTAATTTAATGAACTGAAAATTTTAGAGAATAATCACCAAGGATCCTAGTTTTGCTTGAGGGTGTGATATCTTTGAAAACATTCCCCTTTGTGGAGGGGCACCACGCAAAATTTGCAAATGTATCGTGTTTCACTCCTTTTCTTATGAGTAGCGCAAACATGGCACCTCCTAGCAGGGTATTTTCTTTTTTTCTTTTTCGGTAAGAATTTTTTTCATACCACAATATCTGCTTACATAAGCCATGTCTTTTGACCTACTGAAGTGTGACTGAGCTAAGAGCTCGCACTTGCAACGCAAGGAAAACAAAGGGTTTTTCCCTCTATTTGTTTTATGATTAAGGCATGACTAAACTACTAGATCATATTTCGAAATCATAAATTCCAGAACACAGCACAGTCAAAAGTTGACCTCGGTCACCCAATTGTGACCAGGCCATTTATCTCTCCACATCCGGTTGACAACCAGATTAAGCCTACGTTATCACCTCAAAGGAATGCCAAATAATAAACTTTCAATCGAAACAATAGATCACCATATGTATAAAAGACACCGCTGAGCCTAAAAAAGTTGTCAAGAAGATTTCATACAGTACAGTTGCATCATCAAAAGTTGCATCATCAAAAAAAATAAAATTTACACTCGATGCGCCTTCTATGTCTCTCACGATCGAAGACCTTCTTTTAAGGATTCTCCGATGTATTTTACAGATTTACGCGTAATTAAAACGAGGATTTAAATCGTTTATGTAGTCCTGTGATCGCCAGTCAACGTCTCTGACAACAGACGGACAAATTATTAAGATGCGCAACGGTTTAAAACGCTCGAATCCTTGCGTAAATCGCGTGACACTTTATTTGAGTTAAATCCGGCACGCAAAAAATTATTAGAGTACGAAATGTCACTTAAACTCGCGGAAGGAACATGAAATTGAATATTTAATGAAAGGAAGAGTTCCGATGCGAAATAACGTATTTTAAATATAGACTTTTCTATTTGAATAGAATCAGAAACTTTAACTTTACGCGCTCAAAAATTTGATTTTTAGGAAGGAGAGAAAATATAACGAAACGAACTGTACTGTATGAAATCTTCTTGACAACTTTTGATGATGCGTGACACAATGGTAATATATAGTGCGTTGAACCTGTCATGCGTTGAAACGCAAATTTGCGTCAATGGTACTGAAAGACTGGCGTAAAAACGCAGATCTGCGTCATCCGTCTTCAATGTGTTATCTCATCGAAAGAGAAGTCAGCGTCACCTACGTTCGTTCGGTCGTTCCGTCGAGAGGTACGATTTCGAGATATTGAGCAGCGCCAACTCATAAATTGATATTTCAATTATTTCGTTGTCATAGCGAATTTAGATGTTTATACCATTATATATATAGCTATACCAGTTGATAAGCATTCTTTAGTTAACATTCATCAAGAAAACTGTGTTATTAATCTTTGTAATTTATCAAAATATTAAATATATTTTGTTGTTGTTTATTCGGAGTTAATATAATTATCATTATTATTATTATTATTATCATTATTATTATTTGTAGTACTATGAATGAAATAATTATCATCATAGTACCTACAAACCTAGGCCTAGTAGTGGCCTATGGTTCCTCGACTACGAATTTCGAACTGATTAGCACAAGCGCAAGTGGCTGCGCGTCTAACGATGTCCTACCAATCTCCGACGTTAAGCAAGTAGTATGAGCGGACAACCCGCTTGGCTTGGGGTGGGTGCGGGTCAGCCTAGCGGGTTTAGTTACAATAACAACCGTCTGGGGTAAGGAGTCGCTGCCATCAACCCCACTTAATGAGTCTAGGCAAGTGACTCCGAGACAAAACGCATCCAACTACTCACTTTCTTCTCTACTCTTTACTCATTGCCCCAGACCATACGTCCTTCCATCTCTTTCTATATCTATCTCTATTATTCTTTATTCCCTACAAACCGAGTCAATTTCCACTAATTGTTTAAAAATATACTAATTCAGAAAAATAACTTGTCAAGTTTTGAAATTGCACCGTCCGTATAAGACTCTTAACTTTTGTTGTATTTTCCAGTTACGTCTCAAGATGCATTAATGGGAATTTTCAAATGTAGTCATTGTTAAATAGAATAACTCAGAACAGAAATGCTAGCGAGTGCTTATGTAAATATTTTTTGTTTCTTTGTATTTCTTTGTGTCTCTTTGTGCCCTACTGGAAGCAAAATCTGCTCCTAGTTAATCCCTAATTTACTCTTGCCCTTCTTTAAATATTTCTGATTACAGGACACTTAACCTCAACGCATTTTACCTTATACCATGGATTTCTCCTTTCAGAATGTTTCTTCCAAAGCCTCATATGTTCAAACTGCTCAGCAATCGCAGTTCCATATACAAGCAATCATATTAAACTCTATTGAAGCTACTGCGATTTAAGAATATAGTGTTTAAATTGGCAAACTTATCGGTCGAACATCAGATTTGTATCTAGAACCTCTTAAGGCTGAGTTTGCTTATACTGGAGTAATAAGCACAAAGCTGACAGTATAACTGACATCCATACAGAAGTAAAGATCAAATCTTACTATCTGAAAATTCATTTTTAAATTTGAACGATTAATATTCTCTAATGTATGTCCCATAGTTCTGTACTGAATCATTTTTAAAAAGCTTGGTAGACACGATATGAGAGCCATCTCCCAGTTCATCTTCATCGGAGTAGGATAAATGACACAGGATACGCACACATCTTGAGCTTTCATTGTTAGATGTTAAATCTAAATTCAATGACATTCCAAATCTAGCTGAATTCATCCAAATAAATTAAGATAATACATTTAATTGGATATATCTATCGGGAGAAAATAGCTTGCTTGTAATGTAGGAATTAGGGTCATGTGGCTAAATTCTGCAAAAACTTTGATTTCTGGCCACTACTTTTACACATTTCTTGCTTATGTAAATAGAAATAGTTATTGATTTAGTCATTCAGGAACAACCAAAATCTTTTTCTGCCTTACCTCTATTTCAGATTTCTGCTACATCATTACTACAGATACATAAATTGCAAGTTGAAAACATCACAAACCATGTTTTTGCCCTAAAATGCAAGGGATGGCTTACTAACAGCAGCTCTTCTGAGAACTCTTTTAATGATTTGAATGCTGTCAAAGAAATCAAGAAACGCGAAATGTCTGATCACTTTAACAGGGCCTAGACTTCACAAGAAGAAATCTCCTTGCTAATGCTGCCTGTCAAGTACACCTAGGATCCCATTTAAACCATCCAGTGAATTTTCAAAGTTGTCTATAGTTTCTACTAAGCACATACAGCAATCCCAACAGTCTCAGGAAGCAATGTTAAATCACATAAAAGTCCAGCTCTAATAAAGATTCTTTCCGTTTCTTTACAGAACTTAAGATAAAAAGCCATATCACAAGAATTGTCAAACACCTCAACACCTCAACACCTCACCTATTCAGAAGATGCTGTGATCTATAGCTAGAATGCTATAGATTAAAGTTATTTATAACTACAACTATTATATTGTTGCGGGATTTCTTTTGGAACTCAAGAAATTTTCGCTCTAAGCGTCTGGAAATGCAGTCAATTTCATAATTATTCTCATCCTCGTCTTTGAAACATGGCTAACTAACAACAACAACTTTAGGATTCATAGAGTTCATAGAACTCACTCAAAAGGTGGTAGAATTCTAATTCTTATCTGTAAAAACGTGGTTTTCAGGCAAACTACTAACATCGAATCTCCTGACATCTCAGTTAAACTATGCAGTCTTTGTTTAAATAATCTAAAGCTAGAACTGGATACATTTGTCTGCTATAGAGCTCCAGGCCTCACTTTCATACAAGATCGGTGAGATCTAATTGTTCTTTATCTAGATCTAATATTGGCACTGAATGCAACTGCATTCTAGTAGGTGATTTGAACGTTCATCATTCTAATTGGAATTGCAAATATACAGATGGCATTTGTAGAAGATTTCATAATGCCTTGTAAACCGCTGATTTTCTAATGCACAATAACAACTCGTATACATAGACAAAATTTTAAATCCAATATAGATCTCTTATTCTCTACTTTGAATATTTGTGACAAAATTGATACTGTTGTGTATGATGAAACCTTCCGATCACTTTCTTATTTGCTTTAATATTAAAGTAGGTAAGAACTATTGTGAGAAAAAGTCTTTCAAGTTTAAGTCGAATTTTAGAGAATCATTACATAGATTTTTTCACTAATCATTAAGCTTTGTCTCCCAGTCGCAAATACGAGTTTCACATTAGTATTATCACGTAGTTAAATCCAATTCACCTTTAAAAAGGAATTTATTAACTTTTTCGGAAAAAATAAAAAAAAGAAACAGCTTTCTATTGAGACTCTCTGAGTTCACAGCTCAAAAGACTTTGCAGAACCTGCTTTAGGAAATGGCAGTATTCGTGCAATTTGATTAGTTATAAAAAAATTTCGGCTCTTACTACAAAAACTTTGAAGAAAAAGGAAAAAGACAGCTTTAGAAAATTCGCTGAAACTATCAACTTTTACTCTGATCTAAAGTATGTTGTAAAGTCTTCACAAATAATGAATATAAAGTCTTCAAAAATAAGTGGGTTAAAGTTACTGTTTCCCACTTCTCAGAAAACTTGCAATCTAATGATCTCCTGCAATCTGTCTTATGTAAAATAAGCCTTCCATATCAGACCTATCTTATTTTCCTACTGGACTTTCCAATGACTACCTTGATTCTCGTTTAGCTTTTCCCAGTACAACATTGCACTTGACTCCAAGAATATTAAATTAGCTCCATCATCAATGCAGTTTGCATATGGATGGAATTGACTTTGACAATTTAAAAAAACTGCTCATTAAATACAAACTTCTTTATTAGACATTTTCAATAATATGTTTGATAACAATGACTATCCTACAACTGGAAATATTCTTTTGTCCATTTCATAAAATATGTACCTGAATACTGGGCTGAAATTGATAACTTACTCCCAGACAACCAGTATGGCTTTAGAAAAGGTGAATCATTTGTTGACAATTTGGTAAATCATATTTTTAAGCTAGACCCCTTAGGAATCGTTATCAAGTTCTGGCTGCATTTCTAGGCATCTAAGATGTATTCGATAATGTAAATGTCTCAATCATAGTCCTTCCAAAACTTGTAAAGTTTTTTGGGTAAGAATTCAATCTTCAGACCAAATACTAGATAAACTCATATAATTCTTTGAAAGATGTTCAGCAAGGCGGAGTTTTAAGCCTCCTTCTATACGTTGTCTATAATTTGAAAACTGCTGAAAATGTCCCGAAAACAGATTCTATCTCTCAATTCGCAGATGATATTGCTATTTATACCAAATTTCTCATCCTTGAAAAGAGCCAGAAATTCTTTAGAAAAAGCTATCAGTTCTATCAGTAAAGACATTGGTCTTCTATCTACTCCTAGCAAAACTATCCTTCTTCATTAATAAAGAAGTATCAGGCAGGGCTGATATAAGAGAATTTTATTAGTAAACCGAGATAATTAGCTCGCTTATTTTTTAGTTTGCCTTATAGATATAGCTGTAAGAAACCTCAAATGAAGTTTCCAGTGATCAAAAAATGAAAAAAAAAAAAAAAAAAGAAATAGGACAGCGCAGTGTCACGGACAAGTATACTTAATGTGGAATGTATTTTTTTTTGTTTCATGTTCATGGGATCCTAGGATCCCATTACTATTTTACTATGCCATATCTTGCATCGACTTACATTGTTATGCAAGTTTTCCACAGCGCTACTAATGAAAATGAAAAAAATATAGCTCTGAGACCAATTTATTGATTGAAAACAGCTTATCAGTAAAAAAAAGAATATAAATATAAGAATAGGAAATACGAAATAAGAATATAAAAAAAAATACAACGATTCGGAACAGGGATTGATGGAAATTGAGACGAAGAGTTTATTACATATTTGATTATTTACATGTGTTTGAAAGTACTAGAAAAGCTTGATTAAAATGTATTTTCATTTTATTTTTATAGAGGATTGGACGTATCAAATAAATATTTCTATAAATATTTTTTCTTTTTATCCCGAGATAGTTTTGCGCGCGTAATGGGTTTAAAATTAGTCGAACGTTACAGCGCCACTACACGCTGAAATACGCAATATACTTCCTACGATTCTCGAACGTAATCGATATTTGTCGCGATCGATTTTTAAACGGGAAGCATGGCGGAGAGAATTAGACCTCGTCTGCAAAGAAGGAAACATTATCCAGAAAGAAGTGTCATCCAGAAGTTCCGAGGTAGAAATTTAAATCAATAGTTGTTAGATTTGTCTTTATGTTATGACAATTTTTTAACATGAAATGTGCATTTTTAACTTCAACTCAAGGTAATATTTGACCAAATAATTATTACACGATTTTCAACAATTAAAGAAATTATAGCATATAAACATTCAAACAGATCCGTTAAAAGTTATTTATAATTTTATACCAAAATTTAATTTTAATTTTAATCAGTACAAATACTGTGACCTGTGTGTGTGTGTGTGTGTGTGTGTGTGTGTGTGTGTGTGTGTATTAATGTGACCTTGTGTATATATGTATATGTGTGTGTGGGTGTACACACACACACACACACACACAATATGCTTTTACTTCTGTTGTAACATTTTCTATTCGTTTGTTGATTTTTTAACTCCATACTAAGTAATTCTTAATAATTCCAATACTAAATTCGATAAGGATATACGTATTTATTGGCTTAGATATAATAATTCTGCTGTGTAATATAACGAAATTTCTCATATTTTAAATTAAAGTATTGACTATTTTCCATCAAGTGTGTGAGTACTTTCGTCCTTTTTTAACAATATCTCATGAATTTTGTGCATTTGATGTTGACCAGAGTTTTTTATTTTTTATTTCAAGTTATCTCGTGAGAAAGTTGCGATTACAGCGCCACTACACGGTGAATTATGCAATATAGTTCCTACGATTCCTGAAGATAATCGATATTTTTCATGAACGATTTTTAAAAGGGAAGTATGGCGGAAGGATCACATTTCATCTGTAAAGAAGGAAACGTTATCCAAAAAATCATCCAGATAGAAGTGTTATCCAGAAGCTCTGAGGTAAAAATATAAAACAATAGTTGCTGGATTTGTTTTTTTGTTATAAATTTATAAGATGAAACGTGCATTCTTGGATTCAACTCAAGGTAAAGTTCAACCGTGTAATTATTACATGTACTTTTCAACACTTAAAGAAATAATAGCATATAAACATTTAAACAGCACAGACTATGCTGAGAGTTATTTTTGATTTATACCAAAATTTGATTGCAATTCTAACCAATACAAATATTGTGACCATGACCAACTTTGTATTATATATATATGTTTGTGTAATATGACTAATTTTGTATACATATATATATATATATATATATATATATGTATAATATGTTTTACTTCTATTGTAACATTTTCTACTCATTTGTTCCTTATCTTCATACTGCGTAATTCTTAACAATTCCAATACTAAATTCAACGGTAGTTTGTTAAACATGTACGTATTTAACGTCTTAAATAATAATCCAACTGCACGGTATAATAAAATTTCTCATGTTTCAATTTGAAGCAATGACAATTCTTCATCGAGTGTGTCAATATGTTCGTTTTTTTGTTTAAAGAATTTCTCATGAATTTTGTGTATTTGATTTAGACCAGAGCTTTTTATTTTTTATTTCAAGTTATTTTTTCGTCTGAACGGGCGGTTACAGCGCCACTATACGGCAAAATACGGAATATACTTCCTATGATTCGAATCGAACGTAATCGATATTTCTCACGATCGATTTTCAAACGGGAAACATGGCGGAACAAAGCACACCTCACCTGTAAAGAGGGAACTGTAATTTGGAAAGATCATCCGGAAAGACGTGTTATCCAGAAGTTCTGAGGTAAAAATATAAAGCAGTAGCTGTTAGATTTGTGTTTATGTTATGAATTTATAAAATAAAACGCGTATCCTTGGATTCAACTCAAGGTAAAATTTACTCGAATAATCATTGCATGTAATTTTCAACAATCAAAGAGCTAATAGCGTAAAAAATATTTAAACAGAGCATACTGTGCTTAGAGTTATTTATAATTTTTATAATACTAAAATTTACTTCAATTCTAATCAGTACAAATATTGTACCATGTAATTGACTAACTTAGTGTTATATATTAGTATTTTATTGTATGTTTTTACATATACACTTTTATTGTAATATTTTCTATTTATTTGTTGAGTCTTTAACTTCATACTGCGTAATTCTTGACAATTCTACTACTAAATTCAGTAATAATTTATTAAGAATGTAAGTATTTTATAGTTAAAAAAATAATAATTTTGCAGCGTAGTGTGATAAAAAATTTCATTTCTCATATAAAATAAGGCGTAGAAGGCCTTGAAGCTCGAAGCTCAAAACAACAACACGAGCACAATATTTATGTTCGCTTTAATTCAAATAGATGTATACTCTTGTATTAGGTAATAAAATTCACAGTTTTCGCATTTTTTGAACGCTGACGCGCAACTAAAACGATTCAAAGCCAGATTTCATACGCCTTTTTCCTTGGTATCATTTCTTGAATGTATTTAGCTGCGAAATTTTGATTTGTGAAAATATTTTCGAATATTTATAACACGTGACTTGTTGTATTACTAATGTGAATGCTTCCTACTTTAATAACGAACATTCAGAATAGAATCATTAGTTAGTGTTGGGAAGTACTTTATAATTTACAGCTAATACCTTTACATATACATATTCCAGTTCTTTAATACGTATTACTCTTCATAATTATTTCTAGAAAGTATTCTAGAAAGTATCATAATTATATCTAGCATTATTTTCTATGAAGGTTTTCTTCGTTCTTCCTCTACTAATCAGCTTTATTTCAACTTTTCAGAAAATTTTTATGACCGCGTGCAATGCGGTCGGTAGTGTCAGTGTTTGCTGCGCAATGTTTTATTATTTTTCTGAGCAAAATTGTTCTTGTTAAATTAAATTAATTCATTTAACTATAATTCGCGAAATTAGAGTCAGTGAGTCCGCCGATTGTTGGTAGCCTTTTATTTTTCTTTTTTCATATTTGTCCAATATTCGTTTTCGGTATTAGAGTCAATGCTCAGAAGTATAAGTTTTTTTTCGGGATCAAGCCAAAAATGTAAGAATCTTTTTGTTATCTCCAACTTGAGATTTCACTTTGCTTTTAATTGCAAATTCTAATGTTTTATGTTTTGTTACAGATCCTCCGCAGTCTCCAATTCCTATTAACTTCCTATAAATCTTACGATGCTTCAGAAGCTAAGGATGTAAGTACTTTAGCACGTAGCACTAGTTCTATTCTCCATAGTTCCATTGAAGTCAAATGTAATATTGTAATTATAAAATGAAAACAAATTTTAAATTATTAGAATCCCAATTTTCATCATTATGAAAGTTTAAATTTAATTTAAATAACGCTGTGTCTTTGTGGTTTTAGAAATTTTTTACGGCGTTCACTTTCACCATAGAATTCTCAATATTATCTGCTTGAGGAGGATCTTCACAACGAGTTTCCAACGAGGTCCAGTGCAGCATCGATGATAACGTTCTTCGTATCTGTCGCGTGAGTCGCATGCATTTATGTTCCTTCGGTCACTCAATCATGTCGTAGGATGAAAGGTCCAAATCGGCACGGGTGACTGGTTGTATACGTAGAATTTTTTGACGAGCATAGTGACTGCGGGTATTTTTTATACCCGTGAGTAGTAACATTTTTTCAAGATTTTGATGTATTAGATTAGGATAGGGCTTCTTGCACATCGCGAGTTTACAACAATTAGTTTAAATACGTACAGTTGTAGCAATTACTTACAAAATCGAAATATCTTCAGTATGAATGTCTGCAAAAGTAAAATATCCAGATGTACGTCCATATGAATGGATAAATTATAAATATTTATAAATAATCATTGTTAGAACGATTTCGTTTGTGCATTTCATAGTAGAAGACGGATACCCTCCGACTTCGTCCCTATGAAAGATGCAGTTGCTACTTATTGATACTGGTGATGTGTTTGTTATAACAATTAATAATTTCAATTTTATCTTCCCTTTTATAATGGTACTAACTGAGTTAATGAATGGAGGTTTGTAATTACGAACTCTAGCAGAATTTGAAATATAATAATAATAAATTGGAAATCTTTCCGTAGAAAAATGTACGAAATTTTAAGTGCAAGAAGATACTTTCGCGACAGGCAGATTTTTCAATCAAAGTTTTTGCAACAAGTTTGAACGCTGCTTTCGCATTTTCGAAAATGTGCTTTGACGAAGAAGTCGCCTGAGGTTATTTCTATTAATATTTAATTTAGAATCAGTTGTCTGATTTGAATTGTTTGACTCAATTGTGAGATTAGTATTTTTTTAAAAGAAATTTGTCTTGTCCAGTCTTGTTCATTGTCTTTATTCTCTTGCAATTTCAATAATTTCTCAAAGAGCAGAGTCATTACAGTGTGAAGTAGAATAATGCAATAGTCCGTTTAGATGCAAGTTATACAAACTAATCATTTTTTCGTCCAGGATTTTCAGGTTTAATCCCTTCCGTGTTCATTGTCAGGATCTCACTCACGTGCCCAGGTGCTGCTTGGGTGGGTGAAAGACGTTGGGCACGATGACTATAGATTATAAAAATATTTTATAAAAATTTCTCAGCGACTGACAGTGTATTAGCGTATCGTGCACGACGTATTTTCCGCATATGTGTGTGTGTGTGTGTGGTTAGGATGTGGAATTGCGTCGTTTTTATTGTATTTCGTTCATTATAAGTTGTAATATTTGAAATATTTACGCACTAATTCAAAGTATGAATTTATTATAATAATACCTACTAAATGCGCTATAATTATATTACGGTTTATACGATCAATTATAGTAGTGATTCCAAGTGTACTTGCACATGTAATATCTATGAAAATAATATGTATTTTTCTCATTAATGTCTCGCGTATAGCTGTACGCGTGTTTTAAGCACGTTTTACGCAATGGTCGCTAGGCATTGTCAGTCGATTTCAGGAAAATGGTACGTAGATGGGACGTCCTCTCTAGTTTAGGTCTGCGCCTGAGTGGTATGCGGGAACCGCTGTGTGAATGTGTTGGTGTGCCTGTTTTGCCATTTTTTAAATATAGGGCGACTGGTTAGGATAGGTAGCTCACTTTCTGGTATGGCTGTGTTTAATTATAAATAGGTAGGGCCGGGCAGGTTGGCACAGTCTCTGGTCGCGTGTTTCCTTTTCGCGTGTCCAGCCTGTTTCAGGAAATCTAATTTGAAAAATCGACAGTGAAATTGATACAAATGGAGCATGCCACTTGTTTTTCTGGTTTTACTCTTCGATTTTTCGAATTTAGTATCGCGGTCGTGGTCGTGGATAGGTCGCGAATAGGTCCCGATACGAACGTTTATGTAGGCATTGCTCGAGCACGCACGTGCGAACGTTTAACGATCATTGCGATCGTTGGTCGTCCACCTGCATTAGGGTCAGCTTTCGCGTTTTATATTTTATTATTTCACCTTTTATTTTTAGTTTGCGATTAGAAAGACTCGAGCTAGACGTAAGTTTCAGCGGGCATTGCGCTCGAAGAAAGAAGAGGCTAAAAGCCGAAGAGACCCGGCAAACTGTCACGAAGAGGGTCACACCAAATGGCTTCTCATCTTCTGGATCATTTAAATGATTCCAGAGCGTGGGAAGTCATTCTTGTTCCTGCTTTGTCACTATGCTGTTTTAGTATTTGTAGATATTTTTTTTCTTCTTCTTCATAATCGTTTATGATCATTTTGGGCAAATCGCGACTTTTCTTGTTAGTGTTGCGAGAGAATGATTGCGGGTTGAATTAGAGTTGCGACGATTTGATAGTCGTGTATGCTTTAGAGTTGCGAATTATGATACCGCGATTGTCTTCAGTAATTTTGATTTGTATTTTTATAATTGTTTTGGTGTATATGTAATAAAATTTACGTTGCATTTTATTATTTTAAATTAAATTTAATTTAAAGTCATTGCCTTTAGTTAGTTTTCGAATATTATAAAGTATTTGAAGTAGCTTTTTGTTCGTACAGTTTTATATTGTTCATAATAATTTTCGTCGAATTTAATTTTAGAGTTAGTCTTGCGATATTTTTCCATCGCGATTTTCACTTACTCTTTCTCCTGTTAGTGTTGCGATAATGAATGATCGCGTTTGTTAAATGGTAGCGTTGCGTTTTTAAAATGCCCAAATTCTTCCATTGGATTCGTGGAAGGCTGTTGCTATTCCTGCCTCACCTGACGCAGCTACAAGAGCTGTTCACAGATGGTCATTCATCAGCAACTTCCAGTATGGTTGCATTGGATGTTCTGCAATTAGTTTTGCGTGTTTCTGAAGACGAGTGCGTTGATTAGTAGCGTTGCGTACTTATTTTCGAGTTTTAACTATATTACGATGCACTCTTCGCGTTTGATTTTGAAAATTTCCTATTTCATAGTTAGTAGGTCTAGTGAGTTAGTGTTGCGAAGCAGCATACGGTTTGTTGCTCGGATTCACGTCGAATGTAAATTTAACAATAGCCCTTCTGGTTATTGCATTGAGTAAGATATATTTTTTTATTAGCCCTTTTGACTACTGTATCGCGATTTCTTAAGAATAGTCATGCAAACGAGAGGGCATTCAATTCAATAAATAATTTTCAGTATAGACATGACAACATTATTCATATTTTCTTATTTTAATTTCTGTTACTAGTAGCGGTGCGGTGCAATATCTGCCTAAATCGATATGATAGGATGTGACACGAAAATGATAAAGGTGTCAGTTGACCTCCAAAACGTAGGACATGGAAAAACATTGGACGTCTATTCTAGTTAGTCAACGATGAGTTGGACAACGATGTATTGGGTTAATAATTTAATAGTATCTCATTGACTCAATTGTGTTTGGCGAAGAAACTGAATTACCGATGTAGATAAAAATTGCAGCTAGACTGTACTGCACTCTATGCACGAGAACTAGTGTAACGATAAAATGAAACAAAATTGACGGATGTTTATTGGAGTTTGAAACACGGTCTTTACACTGAAGAATATGACGTATCCAACAAGACAGGATAGTCAAAAAATCGGAAATGCACTATAGGTGAGAATATATTTAAAATTTGTATTTGTTTTTCATTTTATATATTGAAGTGGAATCAAAGTTGATATAAGTAGATAGGGTACAATCTCACAAATGAAATGCTATATTATTTCATTTTATACTTATTTGATAAAGTTTATTCGTTGAAATTGGTAGCTATCATTGATTTTATGCGTTACAGTGTCCATTTAGTAATTAACAAACACTGTTAATTAAATTGAAAGCAAATCTTTTATTTTACTATTGTAGGCTATCTTACGATATTTAATCGTCAAATCTAATCTACATAATAGATAGATAAATAAATTAAAGAACGGCAACCTATGTCACCTGATGAAGAATTAAGGGGTTTAATGAAAATCTTGATCTGTTTTGGTACAGGGATTAAGAGAGTAATATATTAAGAATAATCCTTTATTTTATAGTTTAGTCCGCTCTGAATCCATTTTGCCATGACTCGATCAAAACTTGTATAAACGCTTCACGCCTTATCTGAGTTACGTACAAGTTTCTAATTGTCAAAGTAAATGGTAGATTTTGATTAAAAATCATGCAAATTATGTTCGATCACAGCTCTCTTCAATAAATGGCTGTTCAAGAAATAATTTTCCAAAACTGTTTGTTGGAACATGCAACCAAATAAATGAAAGAAGAAAAAAGAGAAAAAAAAGATGTTGCACATAATCTAATTGAATCTGAATCAGTTCAATTCTCAAATACAAAACGATTTATGGAAATACTAATATCCTGTTATGTCGTCGTTAAGAGGCACGTGCAATTCGCAGCACAAGCATTCTTTGTGCCCAATTTTGCATTTACAAGCGACTGAAGTTGTACAAAGCTATTTAGCGTTCGTCCGACAAGCAATAAGTTAGTCAATGAATAGGGCTGTGTATGCAGCACGCTCCATACTCTTCCTTTTTGCGCGTGGAACATAGCACTTCTACGAAATCAGACAAGGTGCTTCGGCGCGGGTGGAATTTCGACGCAAAAAGATCAAACTTTTTACTTTCTTTTCTTTTTTTTTTTTTTTTTTTGCGAATTCAGTATCGTTTATGCAGCTGCGTATAAAGGTTTACTGTATCGACCGCGTAAAAACGATCGGACATCGAATTTGCACGAAATCGAACGTACAAGATGTCCTAGAACGAAATGAGTGGACCGTATTGTTAATACAATTATTTACATTATGTTTATTAAATTAGAATATCACTCGAAATTATAGGTATACTCAATGAAAAATTGTTGGTACTCTTACAACTTTGTGAAAAAGAATCGTTCATTTTTTCGAAAAACATCCTATTTTTAGTTACTTTCTCCTATAAAATGATGTAAAAACATTTTTAAAAGAACCGAACTCAGTATTGTGAGATGAAAGGCTTTACGCACTAAAATGATTTTTTCTTACAAAGTTATAGCAGTTTAAAATTTTCCATCGAGTGTACGGATACTAGGTTTTATTTTTCGAACGTCATCGTTGTAAAATCAATCGTTACAAATAAAAGATTTTTATAAATAATATATATATATAACTATATGTTATTTATAAAAATCTTTATATCTATAAAATCTTTTATTATATATATCTTTTTATATTTAATCTTTTATTATAAATAATCTTACATGTATGTATATATATATTTAGTCATATATTTACGCTCAGTTTAAGAGCAATGTTATATTTCTAACATTATGAACAATTGTCAATATTGAATTAACGTAAAAATGCGTAAATGATACTCAGAATGGAATGGATATCCAAATATAAAGCATTGGCATCGGGTATAATATTTTCCTGGAAAAAAAAGTTTCATTCTCCTTGATCATTGATTAACGCACTTTTATTATACAATTACATAAAAAAAAATATTATGTATCAACGAGAGGGAGGATATAACCAAAATGGTTATAATTTGTCACAATCTTTTTTTTTTGTCAATTTCTTTTTACTACTTCTGATGATATTAAAACACTTTTCGCAGCGGAGTATAATTCATTAATTTCATTCTCGACGTCATTAAGAGTGAAAAAAGTCATTCCTTTATTCTGAGTGATTCGTAAAGGAACCATTCCATCGAAGTACGTCGTTACGCGGGTTCCACGTTCCATTACCAGAAAATATTCAACCGGAATGATCGATCTGAATATCCTCTCGTAAGTTCGCGAAGCTACCGGTAATATCGACGGTACACTTCCGCCTTCCTGCTGCTAAGATAATCTGCTCCCTGTATCAGTGTTCTTCAACCTCGTTTTCAATCCGAGAAAATCTCTCAAATGTATCGTAATCTGTATTGAATTTCCGCGAATCGTCGACGAAACACGAGAGAACCAAAGAGAAAACCCTCCTTCGTTTTAAAATCCACCGCAATACTTTCGATGAACGTCGACGAAGTCTTCGATTTACCTCCATTAAAAATTGCAGGCCACCGTTACGCGAGTGTTGCGCGAACGACTATGTCGTTAGGCTCCGAATGACGTTTAGTTTCGATTCTTCTTTTTCCGCGCGATCTCGGCGAAACGAGCCCGTCTAACGAGAAACGCAGTTTGGGTAGACGAAACGCTCGACACGCATCTGATCGGCTTCATTACGCGCGCAATAAAAAGAGCGTCGATTAATTACTCGTTGGTGGCTTGTTCGAACGAGCACACGCGCTGCTTTTTCGTTCTTCGTTCCTTTTGGAGAAGGTCTTCTCGCTTCTCCCTTCGTCGCTTCCGTTGAAGAGCGCCTCCTGTCTTTCACCTTCTATTCTTGCCTTTTCTTCCGTTTCTCTTCGGTCACTGCCGCGAACCTCGCCTCGCCACGACGCGTCGTTAAGCCACGAATGAATTAAAATCACAATGGAACAATTTCCCCGTAATACTTCACCCGGTGAGTGTATTTACCCTCATAGCCGCCGTTCCCTAAACGAAGTGTTTGCACAATCATTTTATAAGCGAATAAAGAGGAAAAGTATTCTGGAGGCGTTACGCTTACTTTTGGAACTCTTTTTCTTCTGCTATCTCTTGTTGCGTTGTCCTTGTAACAGTAACATATAATTTTGACAGCGTAACTTGCGTACCTAGTGTGAATTGTTGAAGATCTCGGTGAAAAAGTGGAACAGTGCAATCTTTCTAGTTCTAACGAGATAAATGCAGGAAACAAGTGGTAAGTAGGTTTCATAGCTGGATTTTACGAGTTTTATGTTTTGGCAGTGTGTTTTAGTAGTTTTTCCATCAGTCGGTTAACTGGCTAATTGAATTTCTTTCCAACTAAATTTTCATGGCGATTGCTGTCGAACGTACTACGATGCACTAGAAACCTAACCCCGTTTAACCGGGTTCGATTCAAGCACCATCGAAAGCTAAAACTATCCGCAACAAAAACAAACGTCTCACCCACGAAAGATAAATATATTTAATCGATGGAGCGGAAGCAATTACGCCGAATTCCCGCCAAATTAACAATTCAATTATCAATTCTCCGGCTTCGAACCGACCTATGACCCAAACAGCCATTACACGACCAACTTGGACGTAAGAACCAATCGACCGGATGCACTTGTGGCTAATTTACCGCGGAAATTACACCGAAAACGCATCGCCCGGGCGCCGATCCTCGGATTCCTATCTTGCTAGATGCGGAAAAAACTTTGCCCCAAGATCGATTTTCAACGAACCGCTTTATGCGCGTGCCAAGAGTTCTTAAACGATCCTCGTGGTAGCCGGACCGAACGATAGAGAGGGACACGTCGCACATTCAGAGGGTGGGCTTGAACTCTGCGATTTTAATTAATGTCGCTTGCTCGGCGACGATCTCTCTCTCTCTCTCTCTATATATATATATATATATAGGTGCTCCTCTGTCGTAGACGCGGGATCTTTCAATCGCGCGGAAAGTTTCCGCCGTTAATTATTTCGCCGTCGAACCTGGCCAGCGACGAAACGATAGACTTTCGAATTTTCCACGTTACGCAACGAGGCGCAGGAAAATTAGAAAGCGAACGCGAAACGAAGATGAGCAAGGGGGGAAGGGGCGGAAAAGATTCGGATTCGGAGAGAGAGAGAGAGAGAGAGAGAGAAAGGCGATATCATCGAATCACAAAAAGGCCATCGTTTCGTTCAACTGATTGTGAGAACGTCCTGCGCGAACACGTTTTAAGGGGTTCCGCTTTAATTTCGCCGTCGTTCCGGTTTCTCTCCTCGTTCCTTTGCGAACGCGATGGGAATCTAACGGAATCGAGGAGGAAAAGGTCCAGGGGTGTTTCAATATATTTCACTCTAATTGTAACAAACTTTCCACTCGTACAGGGGATCGTTACGTAAGAGATATTCCGTTGCGAATTCCCGCGGGTTCCCCGCTTCGTTTAATCACTGTGATTCGATGTGTTTCCAGATCTGATATTTTGAGATTCCGCGTTGGGGATAATTTGGGAATAATTAATCGCTGTGATGTTAACTCGCGAATGGTATCGTTGGATTATATATGACTGTAGCGATTAGATCCTCTAAAGTTTTCTATTGGATTTTACACTTGCTGATGTACGCAAATAATGAAATTGAATCGAATCAAACGCTCGAAAATTTGGTAATTTAACTCGAAATTTTTATTTTATGTCCGTGACACCAGTTGAGAATTATTCCTATCTTTGGTCATTATCCCCTATCTTCGATCGGGGATAATGTAACGAATGAAATAGATATTAGTGAAATATTTAAACGAGAGTCGGATATGATACTGGATGTTAAAGAAATTTTTATCAAGTATCGGTGAAAATTCTGTGGATGCCTCTATGACTACTGTATCGGGTGTGTTATTCACTTTATATGTGTAACGTTTTCACGAGCAGCTGTGACCACGAATATCTAACTTATTGCTCTTAATATTCCTTTCCTTAATGATTTTAATTAAACGCCACCTGTGAATTTAGCGGTTCGTTTAAATAGTGTCTCTAGCGTCTCTTTTCATCTAATCTTGGCGAATTGTTAATTTTCGTCATTAAAACAAGGCATGAACTTTCTTTCCTATTTCACGAAACAAAAATATGTCACGGCAATGACCAAAAGTTCTTTTTTAATTTTTCTTACTTCTCTACGTAATTAAACGTCGTTTGTTCTTCTTTATTCCATTCTGTATTCACAAAATACATACTTTCATTCATTATTATATTAGGATCTCACATAAAATGCGACGATATCTGTAAATTATCAAGGAAATAATGACTTCCTATTCATTCGAGATAATACGATGTGTAAATTTGTAAAAATTATCTGCCAGAATTACAAGAGAAACATATTGACCGCTACAATCCTGATAATACGTCGAGCATTTTATGCATTTTAAAATATTTAATTTATCAACATCGCTAAAGAACTAGAACCTAACAAAAATTTATTTGATCTATTACATGTTATAATATAATCCATTTTGAATAATTTATGTAATAGATATTTTTGTATATTACGATATTTGTATTACGTACACATTATTACAACTCTCATATTCTAATACTTCAGACTCGATGATTGTGATTAAATATTTAAACTATTCTAATTCCGTAAGAAAATTTTACAATAACCTGGGTTTATTTTAAAACTTGATTAATTAAATATATCGTTTTTTTACATTGTCTAATTATTTTTCTTTTTTCGAAAATAATAAATATCGTCATAGAATGTGAAAACGTTGAAAAACTTTTTTCTTTGCTGAAACTACAATGAATTTGAAGATTGAAAGCTTTCATTTACAACCATCTCTTATCATCTTTTGCAGTTATTTTATTGAATTTTGGATTTTAGGGATAAATGACGAAAATTCAAGAAATCGTTTCCACCTGATATTGAAAGTTCAATGAATCAGCGAAAAAGCAGCAAGTTTTGAGAGCAAGTCGCTATAAAGGGGAAGCTTCAATCTTCAAATCCATTATAGATTCAATCACGAAAAGAATTTTTCAATGTTTTTACACACCACGACAATTTATAGCGACAATTTTCGAGAAATAAGACTGTCTTCACTTTGCCATTGCAAAAACATCCTGAACGATGAACGGATAAAATGAACGATACGTTTTTAAATTACAAGTTTCAAGCTTCGAAATGAGCCCGATGTTATTGTACGATTTCTCTTTACAAAATTATGACGGTTTCGATATTTAAGCGTCTGAATATTTAATGGGAGTCACTGCGCGTACATGTCCGTTCAAAGTTTCGCAATTCGAATGTTGGCAGACTGGTGATCGGACGGCGATTGATCTCCGGATTCGTCGTCCATTGGCCCGCCCGTGTAAAACGTACGACTGTTTGGCTTATTCGTGCGTGATGTTAACGGAGAATTCGGTTTTTCCCTCGTACCTCCAGAGATTATTCTCGTGGAGGGTTTCTGTGCAGCGTCGACATGCACTTACCCTCGGATAGACAGACAGGGTTCCTAAAGGGTGATCCCATGACAGTAATCCGATACTTGACCGATACAGGTCGTTGCGTGGGATATGAAACACGTGTTTCCATCGGCGACAGGCCACGCCACTTTTCGAATATTTATCAATATACGTGGCCGAAAACTACGCCCCGGCCACTGTTCCTCTGGAAATAACGCCTTTTAAATAGTCACACGCCACTCCCGTGCACGCGCGGTGCCTTTAATTTTTAAATCCGACGCCCGACAGTGCGCCAGGGACACACGTTCCATCGTGTAATTCCACGATTCTCGTCCGATCCTCCAGCCGTCCGAACGAAAGCGCGACGAAAATCGCCCCGATGACACGGTAAAAATGTAAATTCGTGAATGCGTTCGATGAATTAGAGATGGAGTGCTACGAACATTCGAGGTGTTTGATTTGTACGTACTTGCTTGGATTAACGCTGATTGACAAATCGCTGAAAAATAGCGTTATTCTGGAACAACTGTCCCGTTGTCACGAGCGTCCCAAAGCGTATCGTAGTTTGCGTTCGATTTAACTTTCTTGTTGTTGATTTTCGAATGGTTCTTCTATCGTAGTGAAATATGAAACTAAATGCTTTGTTAACTTTGTAATTCTAGAAAGGGATTATTCGATACAACGGTATACTCGTGTCTTTTATATCGTAATGAGTATTAGGTCACTCGCGGAATACGAGATTAACGTCGGAAATGATTAGGAAATTATCAAAATCTTTGGGAGAACAGTTGTGTATGAATATTTCGTACGTACAACGATCTAATTTTATCAAGAGTTTAATTCAAGAAGAAAACAACTGGTTTTTATTTTCCGTACTCACCTATGCATTTGTAGGCAAAGAAGGAACGATGGAAATGCTGTGGAATATCTGTGCCGTACTTGATATCGTCGTCGAATAACGGACGATCAAATACGACGGGAATCTTTACAGGAGCGGGCGATACAAGTGTTTTTCGGAGGGCCGAGGATTCTTTAGGGTTCGCTGGTGGCCGAGCGACGGAAGCTCGGTCAGTGTCTCGGCCACCCTCGTGCCGTGCAGGTTTGCGAGGGAGGAGACTGCTTGTTCCCGGCATCCCCTCTAGATATACATACATATCCCCCTCCTCCTCTATCCCTCTCTCGACTTAATGCCAGTACGAGCGCGCGCTTTCGAACGACGCGTCGTGTCGGCCGCGAGGGACGATCAGTCTGTTCTCCACGTTCTCCACGCAAGGACGATCGCCGCTGGCAATCCCGTCCCTCTAATCTGTGACACGAACTTTGACCCGCGATCTCCCGCTCGTCTCCCTCACGATCGTCGGCTTCTTATCGCTTCACTTGCCCGATGACGTGCGCTCGTCAAGTTCCTCGATCGGCATCCGACCGAACTCTTCAGTAGCGATTACGTTTTCGTCGCGTGAACGCGTGTTTCTCGCTCCCGTCCTCATTCCGTGTGATCGTGGCTCTTTCTTTCCTTTTTCTTTTAATTCAATCGCAATTCACTTGTAATTTCATCGCCTATCTAGGAACAGAAGAGGGTAGTTTGCCTTTTCAACTCGTTCTCTCGACGTCGTTTCGGGCGTGCAATTTCTCTCGGACTGTCGACCAAGGGCAAGGACGGCGAATTGATTCGATCTATATCGAGCGCGAGTAAGTTCGGACATGTGATCGGTGGCATCCCCAACGAAGAAAGTTTTTCCCCCGCGTTTCCCCGGTGGTGGTTTCGAGTTGTCAGTGGAGGACGAGGACGTCGAAAGGTGGAAACGAGAGGAGGGTGAAACAGAAAATAGTGGCAAATGCGTTGGTGTAGGCGGTAGTACGACTGGTCTTTTATGGCCTAGCTGGGCACGGCTGAGGGAAGCAGGCACTCGTGTCGTTTGAACCCGATATCGACGATATCGAGATGAGATTGCTGCCGTTGTTTTCGATTCTCTGTTTGGCGAGTCGGTGCGCCGATTGCCGGTCGGTCGACACCGATTCTACGGAGAACGAGAACTCTGTCGGGAAGCACAGGCGCAAATTCACCGTCGACGAGCTGTTGAATACCAAGTTCTCCCATGGCATCAGCGACGACGTTGATGTGGACATTTGTAAAGCGGGTAAGCGAAGAAAAGTTATCTCGCAGATGGCCGTGTAATATCGAAATCACGACGTACCGATGTCTCTTACTCGTAAGCAAATTTGTACGTTTGTGAATGAAATTAAATGGAGAATAGAAATTAAAAACCTCGAAGCAGAAAGAAATTTAAGCGTTTTCCGATGATTGTGACCAAGTGACTACAAATTGAAATTATTATTATTCAAAGTCGTTGAAACGACTATTCGAAATTACTTATAAATTATAAGATTTATAATTTATAAATTAATAAAATATTTCTTTTCGAATTGTAGGAAAAGTGTATTACTGCGTAGAATAAGGAAATTGTGCAGTTAATATACTATAACATTTCTTGTGCGAGCGTGCTCGATAAATGTTTAAATTGAATTAAGCATTTCAATGCTAAGTGCAAATTATATAAAACACACATTTGCGTTTCACTGTGAAAATGGTAAAAAATACATACGTTATCAGTATGGTGGCGCAGATAGCAAAGAAATTTTCCTCTTTTTCCGTTGGTTTCGTAACACGCATTGCGAAATGGCTAACTATGGGAGATATAATTACGAAGAAGAGTCGTTACGTTTGATACAGAATTTGCATACTGTTGCAACATATCGGTGATCGCGAGCAAGTACGCTGCTCAAATATTCTTCGTGTATCTCCGTTGAAAGTTGAGATTATTATGGAAAAATCTTTCTAGTTAAAAAGTCTAATTAGAATCGTCTAGATATTTGAATTTTCAGATTGAAATACTAAATGCAATACGTGAGCAGCAACAATTGTATTTAATTGTTAGAACCACTATCAACCATCAGTTTGTATTTAAATGCATCATAGATCAATGATTACAATTAATAATATATAATGAAAATGTATAAATCCACTTAAAGATCATAGAAAAAAAAATACAATAAGCTATATTTTTCTTGTTTTAAGGAAAATTTAAAAACTCGATATATTTCTCTCTTCTTATATGATTTTGGTATTATATTAATCTCTCAAGGACTTGCCGAATTGTGTCAAAGCTGTGTCAAAAGAAAAAAACATTTTTCTTACTTTGTTAATTTACTATATAAACTTTTTTGTAAACTTGTACAAACGTTATTTTTAGAAAAAGAACTACTTTTGTATATAAATATAAGAAGAAATTATATATGTAAAATCTAACTAGATATGCAACAAACAGAATACTACAAAAGTGAATTTTAAATATATCTAAAATATAGCTTTGCCACTTTCTTGAACATTTCAAAAATATTGATCGTCAGAATATTACGTTATTGATTTATTACGAAATTTCATAAATTTATCAGCCATACGTATCTGAAAAGCTTTCGAATTTCACAAGTCTTCTTAACTATGTAAACTTTGGAACACTTTTAGACACCGAGTAAAATAAAAATAGCACACGAACAGATTTATTTATATTTCTTTTCTTTCATCTTGATTCGACTGTAGATGACGTAAATCTTAACGTCAAAGGCACTTGTGCAATTTTAGTTCATTATTTCGATAAATATGACATTTCTATTGTTAACTCTGCTGCGATCGTCAAACTTTTAAATTTCAGTAGTCTTACGTTCAATTTGACAAACAAAATGTACGATATACAATGTTTCGATGAAATGTTAAACATAATAATAATACGCATGCTAATAACTTGAGATATTTTTCAATTTTATCGAAAAATGACCTAGAGGAATGCAGCCAGGGTTAAGCGCAAGTGTCGAGTCGAAGAATATTCCCGCGATGAATAATCGTGGCGAGATTATTTGCTCAAGGAGTTGCTTGAAACATACGAATCAAGAACGCGTTCCCAATCTAGAAGTCTCCTTTGTTCGTCCACGCGGACGTAGCGCTCGGTGGTCGATCGAGTTGGTCGACTAAATCAAAAGCGTGCTACCGTTTTGTATTGTTGCGCATAGATTCCATTTCCCTGGCGTGCCACAAAGCGCGCATCCAAGAGATCGAACGAAAATCGAACGAGAGGCGATCCTTTGGGTCTCCGGGGGTATAAATCGAGGCTTATGCTTTCCGAATTAACGGGGCTAAGCCCGACAGAGACGCGAGGTCGGGCGAGATCGTCCGGCCTTCGAGATGAGGAACGTTTCGACCCGAAAAGAGGCAGTGACCCCTATCAAAGGACCTGGTCCAATAATCTTTCGCTCTCCCAGGGTCTAGGATGCTCATTGTAATAGCTAAGACGAGCATTCGACACTCGAAGGGTCCAGGATCCTTGCTTAGGCACTGCCACAACGAACCTTTTATATTTCTCTCGAGTGATTGTCCCGGACCTGCCTCTAGAGGGAACCGCGTGTATATATATATATACACACACACACACACACGAGAGAGAGAGAGAGAGAGAGAGAGAGAGAGAGAGAGAGAGAAACCGACGCGATGATTGCTTGGACAGGGTGTTGGTTTCGAAAAGAAAAAGAATGAGAAAAGAATGAAAGAAGAAAATTCAAAAAGGAAGACGAATAGAAAGAGTGGAACGTACAACAGAGAGCCTCTCTCGTCCACCGTTTCATTCGGTATCTAATCTCTGTTTGCAAAGAGCAGAACGAGAAGAAGAGGAAGACGCTACTACACTCTGGCATTATCGTACAGTCAGACGTGCTTGTTGAACGTTCGGTTATCGTTACGTCGTTGACCAGCACTTGTATTTTCGTGGGGCCAACGGGATAATAACGCGATATCGAGCTACAATTCGTTTTCTCAATATAAGTAATTACGCTCAAGCTGGCAACACGCCGCCGTCTGCGTACTGTCGACGCAAAGCTACTTTCTTACCGGATCAAACCGGACGTCACGCGGTTTCCGCAACGTTCCCGAATTTTACAGCAAGTTTTAGCTATTCTTAATCGAGTTTGCAAGCGATACGTAAGAGGGAGTCTCTCAGTTTTTGCAAGAGGCTTGATCGATATCCGTTGACAGCAACTCGATTTTCTTTTCCGTCCTCTCTCGGCGCTTTGGAAAATTTCTCGCTGGAACAGGAAAGCTCGCTCCGAGCACACAAGAAGCGTTCCCTTCTATCAGAAAGTTTCCAAGTTTTCCTCGATAGCGTTCCCCCGTTTCCTTTTTTCCTTTTTTTCGTTTTATACCTCCGTTTCCTCCGATCGCTCTGTGCCGAATCGTTTAACTAAAACCGGCGTTATACGCGTTTAACGATCAATCCGAATAAAAGACAAGGCGAGACTGACGGTATCGGGGTTAGGTAAACACCGACAAACATCGTACGGAAGTCGGTCCGTGGGAAAAACGCGTCGAAAACTTTGACTTTCGAACTATGCGCCGCGAAAATACGGCAACTTCGATCGAAGTGGAACGGAGATTTTTTTTTTTCTAGCTAGTCCGGCGCTTTACCGGGGGGAAACATTAATTTTCCAGTTCGCTCGGGTTCCGTTCGTTCGTTCCTCCTTCGAGAAAACCACAAATATTATGCAATCGATCGATGAGCTCTTCATCGGTGTTTGAAACGTTAAAGAGGGGGAAGGAACGTTGATAACAAAGTGTGCTAGACGAATCGTCATGGATTATAAATTGTTTTTAACCGTGCGGTTGCTAATTGCGGCTCGACAGCGAAACAAACGATCCGTCGTATCGTCTTGATCGTTTGCAAATCCGCGAAAGAGATGCGGAAGAATAAGAGTGGACAGAGCCGGCGTCGAAGAGGGGGGGGGGAGGGGGGAGATCGAGCTTTGAATCGTCCTCTTTCATGGGGGAAGTTTCAGCAATTTAGATTAAGATCAAAAGCCAACCAGATAATGTCTCGAATACCTACCGGCAATGGGACTCCGTCGCGGACAACTTGTTATGTCTAGCTTACACTTGCCTTTCTTAAGCTCCACGGTCCTTCGATTCCGATTCACAAGTCACATTCCTTTTAATTCACTCGTCTTTTTTTTCGAGTATGTGTCAATGAATTTGTGAGACGTTTCGATGCAGTTCTTCTTCATTTTGTTTATTCCTCTGATAATTTTATTGACAAAATAAAATTATAGTGATTGTTAAAGTGAAGAAGGAAAAAAAAACACGATGAATTAAATTTTTTAATATTCAATAACATAATTCACATTGTCAATCAGTCGTGTTACTAGAATTGTCGTTTTTAGAGCTGCACTCTTCAAAATTTGTTGAATATATTATTCAGGCTAGTATTAAAATATTAATACTAGAATATTACTTGTCGTGATAATGATATTATTAGATTGGAAGACTGTTAACTGTTTCTGATAGTTTTAATATTCAGTCCGTTAAATCAATCCATCACCTGTTACAAACGATTTTCAATTTGTTCAAAATTTCTAAAATATTAAAATATTGAAGATATTTGAAAATAGGCTATATAATCGTAATCGTTTGTTTTTACGAAATTTTAGCTATTTTTAAAAAATTTACATCTTTTCTATTTGTTTTTTTCATTTTCGTATTAGAATCATTCCGTCTAATTGTAAACACAAACTAACGTCAGAATCAGAAAATCAATAAAAATGTCCTTGTCGTTCTTCTTCCTACGATTTTCAATTAATAAATGAAATGGAAAGGATATTGTAGATTGATTGGGAAAAATTTTATAAAGAGGTATTGAATTTTAAAAATTGTTTTATTTTTATTGGTCGTTAATTTTCTTCGTTTATCCTTGTTCTTTAATGGTCGTCATAATTCATACGAAATTATTGAAATTTAAAGCATTTTCATGAAAATGATACGCGAGAATGCGTTAACATCGCGCGATGGAAACTTCATTAAAAACTGATTGTAGACGCGGGAACAATAGAGAGAGAGAGAGTCAATGATTTTCCTTTATTACTATACATTACGTTACACGACGTGGTATAATCAACTCATAAACTACCTAGAAGATTTTCCCTTTCTCTAGAAAAAATTTCTCTCGCACGTTGTTAATTCCTCGGTGTTCGGCCGTGTTCATAATTTAAAATTCTTAGTACGCACAACGTTTAGTTAATAAAGTAAACTTTTACGTTCTCCCTTTCTCCTATCTTTTCCCTTCTCTTCTTCTTTTTTCTTTTCCTTTTTCTTTTTTTCTACGCGGCTTTACGGCTGGATAGTCGAGACGTCGAATAAGCAATAAGCGAAGTCGGCGATTAATTAAAACGTTCCTCGAGGAAACGGTGGAAATCACATCGTGCACGTTAGAACGATAATGCCCATTGATTTTCAAGAGTGTAATCAGCCATAAGTTGAACGTACTTAATGTAAATAAGAACAACGATAATGCTAAAAGCCGCGTCGGGGCAGATAGGGAAGAGAACTTATTAAGTCGACAACTGCGAGAACTTGCTAATAAATATTCCGTAAGTGAAACAATTTATTCTCGTCTGATTTGAATAAAAAACGACGCCGCTTTACCGTTGAACGGCTCCAGTAATAGAACGTTCATTCAGTGGCACGTTTTATTATCTCCCTTCCATATTGATTTTCTGACATTGGGAAAGAATTTTTTTCCCCCTTTTTTTTTCTTCAACTGCAACAATACACCGAAATGACAAGGATGTCACAGTCTGTGCAACTTTTGCGCAACCGCGGAGCTAATCCTTCGCGTGTTGTGCATTCTAAAAAAACAGCGATGTTCACCGGCAACGGGATATTTGCAAATTATTTGTCCTGGTATATGTATTGGAAGGTTCTCGTTTTGGGGTATAATTTATCGAGTCGTAAGATCGTGTTTGCTCACTGACGAATGCATTATGCTAATTCAAAATTGGCCGCGCACGCGCAGCCGGTCACGGAGGGAAGACTTCACCCCTTGGCCACTTCATATCTGGATCTCTTGAAACGTGATTTTTCATTTCTCGCGCAGTTTAGTTTACACAGGAAGAATTGAATCTGCTCTTTCGTCGATAAACGATTTCATTAGCTCGATAAGTTATTATTTATTTCCAGAGGAATTTTTCGACGTTATACGTTCATGCAACTTGTTAAACATCATACTGATGTAAGTCAGAATTTCAAGAGTTTAAATTCAATCATACATTTTAACTTTTAAACGTACCATCCCCTTGGTTCCATTTAATTGATTACGTTACAACTTTCTATTTTTTCAAGTCGCGAAAACACAACGCGACAAGGAATAAAGTTGTAACTTAATTGTGAATCTAATCTGGCGATGTAATATAAATGCATAACAACAAATGCAAAACACTAATTGTCCGCTACGATCACCGATGTTTCTATTCCTATAATTTATATATATTTAATACGTATATTTGATATTTAATGCAGCATTATATATAGAATATTTAACATAGAATGATCAAATATCTACAGTGTTTAATATAGAATGATCAAAGCAAAACGACACACAGTGACAAGTAACATATACTTTTACCGTAACATGATATTTTATAGAAATTAAATAGTCCGTTTAGACAAAGTATGTGAAAAATTTATAAATTTCACATATTTCATTTTACCCGCTTATTTCATCAATGCAATGTTACAAAAATTCTAAATAATTTACTTGCATCAACTATGCATTTATTCGTCAACTCTTAGTTCGTGTTACATATTTTTCAGTGTATTAAATTGTAAATTAAATTATGTAAATTTCACGTGGCAGTTAATATGTTAATGAAAATTAACAGCGAACTGAATTACACCACCGCGTGTCCTTTATAATTAACGAATTATCGAACAGGAACGCTGGACGCATACATTAAAATAAATAAATCTTACGCGAGACTGATGGACCGAGGGAGGGAGAGGAGGGGGAGAGGGGTTAAACGAATGAAAGTCTAAAAATCCGCGCGCGTGTTTGCGCAGATGACTTTTCCACCGACGCGGTGAATTTTTTTCTTGTCGTCAAACTCGGGCCATTATGGAGGCAATTATCGATACCGAGTTTTTCCTATCTCCCAGCTAGCTGGAACTTCCATGAAATTACCAGAGCCCGACGAGAAATGGAAGATTTTATTTCCCCATATCGATCTTCACTAAGGTTTTTTCCAATTCAGGATCCTCCTTGTATCTATTGAAGGTTCGTCGTTTCTTTTCATTTTCTGCCGGTTGCTGCCTCGCAGCCGATTCGAGACAACACGGGATTAAAAACGAGGCGTATTATTTGCGCCGAAGGAGAAAAAGGAGAAAAAGGAACGCGTTAGAAAGTAACAGAGAAGTTTCGTCTTTCATCGCTCTATTAAAGATCGCGAAATGAAGGAATTTACCCATGTATGTTGCTCTTAATCAACTGTTTTGCATGATATGGAAGAATAATTTACGTTATTCCGCTTGAATATTTAATTTTCAAAAAATATTTATTTCTAGAAAATGAAATTTTTCTGTCGATCATATTCAATATTTATTTTAATCACCTCATTAAAATATCATGACATTATATTATTAATAAGATATTATAAACATTTTTTATTTCATTTTTACGGTGACAGCCCGAATTAGTTTACCGAGAAATTTCGTTCAAAAGTCCAAGAGAAATTTTCATATAAATTTTCGATTGTTGCTATTTAACATATCACTGAATCCTAATTAGGATGCAATGATGGATTAAAACAACCGCTCTAATAGTACGACCTACAACCGCTGTTAATTAGACAGGGAATTCTCTGCAGTTTTTTCTTCTCATGCTGCTTTACAATTAAAATCTTCATCGACCGCATGGTGGTTGCCTGTTTATTACGATATACGTAACACGATTCCCAAAAGGACCATCGTGAACTCATTCCTCGGAAAAGCATTCGTGCAAGTGACACCTTCTGTTACCTCCGTGATCTTCCATGCACCGTCGTGTTCACTCCTCGCACATATGGAAATAAAACTTGCTGCTTTCGAATGCAGTTACGTATTTGCGAGTTTTCGAGACAATACTCGAAACGAGGCAAATATCAAATCGCGCTTCCTTCCCTGGGAGGAAGGAAGGAAGGAGAAAAATCGGCAAGAAAGAAACGGAGAAAGTCAGAAAAAGAGGGAAAAGCAGGAAAGATATCGGAGGATGCAGGAGGAGAGACACTGACTGGAAATGTTTCGCAAAGCCAGGCTAAGTTGACGAAGCCTGGTGGTCTGGCCGCAATTGGGACATGAAAAGCAGGTTCGTCGAGCGTGCATCAGTCGCGTGCAGCGAGATGCATTATAGCGCACGCGATACTCGACGATACTCGAGCGGTCAGTCTTTTCATCGGGCCGAGTCTAAAGCACGCAGAACGGTACCTCGTGCTTTTTGCTCGTTAGCTCGGGACGATCTTCGCCGTGGCCGCGCGCTGGATCTTACGTGGACGAGGATTTTCTAGATTCGATCTTTCCTTCTTTCTTTCTTTCTTTCTTCTCCTCTTTTCTTTTCCGTTTCTTTCTCTTTTCTTTATCTTCCACGTTTGCCGATCCCCTCTCTGCCATCACGTGATCATCGATAACAGCGCGGAGGAGGGAGAGAGGAGGGAGGCAAAGTTCGAAAAGCTCCCTCCGGAACGCGGAACTCGATGCGCGAATACACCCGATACGAGATGTATAAATATCGATTCCATAGAATCCGCAAGCGTGTGTGTATATCAGGGGGTGGATCGCGGCTTCTCTCGTTGGCCACTGTGCAGAAAAGGCAGAATCGAGAGCTGTACTTCGAAGGTTTCGCGTGTTTCAGAGGATTTCACGGTACGTCGGTCTATCAGCTGTTTATTGTGGATTACACGCGATTGCGACGTCGTTTTATAGGAGCCAGCGACGTTTTGCTTCCGCGGGAAAATTGATCTATCGCCGGTGTAGTGCGTGCACGGCGCGCGAATACGAGCATCGGTGGTGTACCATGCGTAGACACGTTAGACACGTTAGACACGTATCTGTCTTTCAGAAGACATTCAAAGTCGCTCGCAAAATTACTCGTGTACTCTTTGGAACACTTTACAACGTACGCTACGGATTTTTACGAATTTCTAAATTTTTCATGAACGTAATCTCAAGAAATGGAAATGGTTCCCTAAATGTTTCTTCTGCGTGGAATTACGCGTACGAAAGAATATCTTAATACGCGAATATCATATTATCAGAACGTAATATCTGTTAACAACTACAAACTCGTCTGCTATTGATTTAGTCTGAGGTAATATAACGTTTGAATATTAAAATATTCGAAAAGGATGATTCCATTGTACGTGGAACTTAATATATTCATTACATGTTATATTAATTATAACATATTACGAGTAACTTAAAATAATTAAATAATAATTTAAAATTTTTAAATATCGATGGAAGATTATTTGATTATATAATATAATAATCTCGCCGTAGTATATAGATACTCTTGCGCGTGTTCTGTTTTAGAATTGAGAAGTGAAATGACTCTTTAAAGATCGTGGATGATTGTCTCGTAAATTTTCACGAGCTTACAAAACCTATTTTTATGACCTTCGAATATTTTGAAGAGGTAATTAAGAGGAATAATTGCTGTAAAGTGAGCTAATTATTACTGGTTTTGAAGAGAGGAAAGCAAGAGGGTGGATATTGTCGGTATTTCGTTGAAATACTCTATTTTTTTATTTAATTTTTATTTATTAATATCTTTATTATTAATAATTTATTAATAATTTATTATTAATATGTTTATTAATTTCTGTTATTTATATTTATTAATAATATTATCATTAAAGACGTCGGATTGTTCACAAAATTTAATAATATTTCAAACTTCTATCGAATAATGAAATATTAGTAAAAGTACTAGTACTCTCTTTTTTTTGTGAAACAACGTTGAATCTCAGATGTATAAGAACAAACAAAAAATTTTGAATCTTATGTGGAACGTTCGATTTCATCTGTCTCATCAGTCGAATACAATCTTATTTAATGTAGCGTTTATATATTTAATATGATATTTACATAGATAAGATCTTACATATTCGACAAGCTCGAAGAATTTTTATTGATAGTAAATATATTATTCAATAAAATACTAATTCTCCGAACATACTTGATTTTTCCAAACGTACAAATGTCAAAGGAACTCGAAAATCAGAGTGAGAAATCGAAGCGATTGATTCGAAAATGAATAAATAGAAACATTGGAATAATGGCAAACTGTGGAATAATGATTTCTCAAAGCTCTGTCAGAGAATGTGAATTTAACATTTAACGACACTTTGACGTTATTCTTTTCGATGTTACGTAAACCGCTGCTCGGTAATTATTACGAGACTCGAAACACAGCAACGTTCTCTCTGATTTTTACACGAGTCTCGTCTCTTCGTGGTGAAAAGAATTTCTTCTTCAAGAGGGAAGGTTTTTCAACGGAGCTGGAGCTGGTTATGACGGTCATTACACGATGAATTTTAATGCATTTTAGCATTCCCGACATTTCCTATGGCAGCTTGAAAGTTCCGCGAACTGCCCCTAACTGATGGACGTACGTACTCTTTCTTTTTTTTTCTCTTCCCTCCTCTCCTTCTCCTTCTCTCTCTCTCTCTCTCTCTCTCTCTTTATTTTTTCTCTCCTCTCTCTTTATTTCCCTCTTCCCGCGTTCTATTCAACATTCTCACTTTGTTTTTCGTTAAACTTTTATCTCCGCGAAACATGCGGTCAGGTTTTCCGAGTTTCCCCACTCTCTGCCATTTCCCTGACGTTTCACTCTTACGCCCCCGTTGCATTGTTTTCCCGTAAATCGACTGGCTGGTGTATAATTCGTAGCACTTTGGCGTGTGAACAAAATCAGAGGGAATGTTTTCGTTAGGAGAATTCGTCGTTTGAATAAATTTGCCGTGTTCCGTCGAAGCTTTTTAATTCTCTTTTAACTCTGTTTTCGTGTGACTTCAGATTTAATAATTTCTGTATAATTTTTTTATCTTCCGAGTACTCTAATAAGTTACAGGTATTTCTTTTTGAAAGAAATAGAAAAATAGAAAAATAAAAACGATATTGTATGTCGCAATATTTTTATAACTAAGCATCTAATAAAATCTTGAATACATTTGTAAGAATATTTTTAATTTTCATTTGTTTCACCATTTGGAAACCGAACATTCCTTGAGAAATTAATTATGAAATTTTTTATTTTCTACTCCTGATCACTTCACGAGTAGGTATAAATCCTTTAAGGGAAAGTGCCAAGTATTTTATCCCTTAAAGAAGAAAAAATATTTATAATACTTTGTAACAATCAAGTATATAACAAAATTTTGAGTGAAGAATTTCTTGGAATAATTATAAAATTCTTTTCTATTCTTCTGATAATTTCACGGGTATATATAAATCTTCTAAAAGAAAGTGCCAAGTATTTTGTGTCTTTACGAAATAAAAAATATATTACAATATTTAAATACGTAATAAAATTTTAATCTAAGAATTACGGCCAGTTCAAACTTTAATTTTTTCATATTTATGGAAGATTCTTTACTTTTCACGAGTAATCTTCTAATAAATCTTCCAAGAAAATGCTACATATTTTATCGCTCAGAACGTTAAGACGTTTAAAATACTGAATACTTGAATGAATGAATGAAAAGATTATTCAAGTGGCGCGCGTTCCATCCGATTCTTGAACACTCGAATAGCTGGAATAATTTTCTATTGTGCCGCTATGTATCTCAACCTTTTGGATTGCCGATTTAAGGAACGAAAGAAACGAGAGAAACGACAGAACATTGCTCACTTCTCAAAAATGCATATATATAAATGAACATGAAAAAAAAAAAAAAGAAAATACAAAAAAATTCTCGTTATTTTTGCAGAAAAAATAAATATTTCAAACTTCCTAACGTTCGTTGTATGCCATTAACATAAACATTTTAAAACTCAGATAACATTTGTTTTGGTAGTCAAACTTGAATTTTTCTATACGCCTACATCGTTATATTTTTAATTGCGTTTCAAAATTTACTCTTCCCTTGCAACAATATACATCGCTGCTTCTTGGTCTTTTCTTTCTGAAATATAAATTTTTAATTACAAGAATTATTCTGGTTATTAGTGACACGCTCTTGTATTTTCTTCAGCAAATTAGCTTCTGATGAATCAATCTGGTAATCGGGTCATTTCTAAATCAGATGTATAATTACAAAAGTAGTAATTAACTAAGACAAGCTGATCTTGATGTGCTTAAAATCTTAGTTTTCGACGTAATTTGTTTTATATATTATATATTTATATAAATAAAGAAATTGTCATATTCGAAAGATTTGGATCCCAGTGACGAATTAACTCACCTTTCCTTGTTAAAACCAAGATTGGGTCATTAATTTTTTCTTCTTTTCAAAATGTCCGACGAGGGAAACATCGATTTTGAAATTTTCACGATAAGTTTTGTATTTTGTGTATTCTAGTAATGCATAGAATACAAATAATGTAGATAGATGTTGATGTTTTGTTTTTTTTTTTTTTTTCATTTAAAATTTCTTTAGGAAGAATTCTATTTTAGAGAAATTTATATTTACGAATCAAATCGTTCGAAATGTAGAAATTTGAATAGAGTTGAATTTGTCACGTTCTCCTCGTTTTGCTCTTTATTTTACACGTCATTTAAGCAACTTTTAAAATTAATTTTATTCTTTCATAATTTTATTCTTTCTTTACCTTCATTTTGTACTATTTTCTTGTGCGATCTGTTTCGTTATTTCGTAACTCTGGTGTGAGACATTTGGTCGGGAGCATTCGAACAACGTACACGCCAATAAATCAGTCGTCCGGAATCAGAACTCACTTCCCTGTGCTTCGATCGTAATTGAGAGTTCGTGTGGAGTTCGCTGCGATTCCCCCGAGGAACTTGTCCATGAAATCAATGAAGCCCGATTCAGCTTCACTTTCAAAGAGCTAGAAGTTACATTCCCCCAAAGAGGAACCATAGAAGACTCCTTTTCATTCAGCCGCCGGCATATGATTATCATCTTATTAATTCTTATCATCTTGTCCAGTTGCCTTGCAACTTTCTCAATTACTCTCCTCTTCGGTCTTATCTCTGGCCAACACATCGACAAATCCAAATACGACGTGACATTTCAGTAATACATTATGTTTAAATCACGTATCACATAATATCTGTGTAGAAAATGTTCCGCACTGTAGCGTCCATTTTAAGAATTGAATCTCTGAGAGATTGAACTATCACACTCTTCTTTTTATTAATCGTAAATATTGGATTAACTTGTTATTTATAGTAACTTATCACGATATTACGAGTACTTTGTCATGAGATTTTAATAATTATTTGTAATATTTATGATAGCATTATACTGTTTATGATAATTTATCATAGTATTATATATACTTCAATGCCCACAAAGACAAACTTTTTATTTTTTTAGTAATCCCTCAATTTCACTACGTAAATACACGACCAAGGATACAAGCAATAATTCATTGAAATATTGTAAATATTTTATTACAATAGCAATTGATCATAATAATACAAATGCTCCAATTGCTTTAAATCGCACGAAGTGCCAAACTAATATATTACACTTTTAATTACTCTCTTAATCTCATTGCATAACGATTAACTCATTCAAAACCGAGCAATAACTTATCACAGTATCAATTTATCATAATATTATAAACACTCTATCATAATATCAGTTTATCGTAATATTACAAGTAATTCAATCCTTTTAATTCGGCTTCTCAATTGGATTGATTGATTTGATTGTACATAGATGTACTTTGATCCTACACAGATGAAAGGTCCTTGGGACAAAAATGTCTCTTAAATATAAAAGTTCGATTTTCTTATTATGACGAACCGGAGGAAAAAAAAAACTTGTGAAGAAGTGTATTTTAACGTGTGAACAAATACTTTTTATTTACAACAAATTTTACATGTCGTATAACAATGTCCTTTGCGAATAAATTTTGCACACATCTGACAAATTAATGTTCATTTTTGGACATTCCAACGTGAAATGAGTACATTCACTTTTTCTTACTGTATTTGAACGTTTTCCCTTTTCGTATTTTTTCTTATAAATTTTTTATTATTTATTACGTCATTTATTATGTTCGTTTATTTGAGATAAATGTTTTCTTTTTTCAACGCATTTCCCAAATAAAAATTAATTTTTTTAATAATCAGTATTTTAATACCTTTTAAATACTAGTGAATAAAAAGTTATTTTTTAGCAAGAGGATAAAAAGCATTTCATTCTTTCTATACAATCTTCGTCTGTATCTATAATTTTGGTTATCTAAAATATCACGTTCGGTATCGAGACAAAAATGATCACAGAACCTTTTATGCAACATTTTTTATCATGAATAAATAACGTGTGAATAAATTCATTATAATAAACTTTTAATTATTACATACTTCAAGGTAATTGTATTAGCAAAAGTTCATTTATGTATTTGAAAAATTAAAAAAGTCATATTGAAGTAAATTCGCGACAAGGATTAAAATGTCTCGAGAGATGTAGCCGGGTTAAATTGCATAAAACCTAAAACTATATTTTGTCTTTTAGTAATCTCTTCACATTTCACCATATAACTCATTAATGATCAGACAATAATTTATCACAGTATTATAAACACTTTATCATGATATTATAAATACTTTAATTTCATTAAATTCCATCACATCACACTATATGCTCATTAATTATAAAAATTATATATTAAATCATAAAAATGTTAATATTAAAATATAAAAATTATAAGATTAAACTACATTCCACTTTTTATGAATCTCTTAATTACATTATAGGTACACGATTAATCCATTATGGATCGAGCAATATTTTATCATAATATTTTGAACATTTCAATTTATTGAAATTTTACGAAAATAATAAAAATCTAGATGGGAGATGTAACATCGAAAAAATATTAAACGAGTCCTTGCAGTTTCCTTTTATATTGCCTCGATATTAAAAAATAAAATTTGAAAATATAAATTGATTGCAAATGAAATATTGCATTTTAACGCAACGTTGGTTTTCGATGGATTAATATTCAATTTTCAGGGACCAAATGATTTATTTTCACAAATTCATTCTGAGGTCAATTTTAAAAATAGCTTTTATAACATTGTCAGTTTTTTTTTTCAATTTACGGGGTTGATCGATATGGCTTTTGAAGAATTGAAACTTGAAATACTCCTATTTCCAAATAGGTTTCAAAATTTATTAATTATCACGGTTATGTTAAAAAAATTTCGATGTGGAAATGAAAATGTGGAAAGGAAAATTGTTCGTACACTTTTGTGAGTCATTTTAAAACGAAAAGTGGTGATTTTGCGAAAATAATCAAATAAAAAATGGAATGACTCGTTGTTTCTCACACAAAGACACATGGGAAAGAATATCCACACAATAGTTCAAGCATTTATCAATATTAAAATCAAATTTAAATTCATGACGAATAGGTAATTATCTGAAAACTTTAATTTCACAGTTGCAATAATCATTGCTGCAGAAATAAAATTCTAATTCAAATCAGGTGATGAAATCTGAAAGTCCAATTTCTAACATTATTATAAAGATTACATTCCTAAACCAAAAATTTCTTTTCTTTTCTCTTTCGCCAATTTTAGATTGAATAATAAGTTTGTTCGCTTCTACTGATCGCAAATGCGTTGAAAAAATTATTCAAAGAATATAAAAAATACGAGTAAGTAGCTGAACTGTTACTTTCGATTGCATAGATTTCACATTTCTTCTTAAGAACGGAGTCATTACTCAACCTGGTAATTTGAGAAATTCATTAAAATCCTGATGAAATTAAGATACGCACACCAGTGCGTGTTTTCAACACTCCAGAACTGTTTGTACGATGCTTTCTCACTTCTGTCTTCGAACGAACCTACCATCGATTCCTGAAGTGGATCCCGTGTAATGACATTACAGAACACTCGGTGCACACACGAGGAATCGGCGTTACGAATCTAGATCTCGTTTGTCACCGAGCGTAATTTATCCAGCTAGCGTAACCCAATGTTATAAAGCGAGTTAAATCTCATCAGGGAGCAATCCCCCAGGATTGCCCATTTGGCAATTAACAGACTTTGTCCGACGGTGTTCTAAATACCGAGTTCGAGTGCCGGATAACTCGGATGCTGTCATCGCGACAACGTCCAGGTCTGTTCGCATATTATACATACTAACGTTGACCCGCGCGCGCGACCTTAATCCCCCCGGAGGGGCGAACGAGTCCGGCCAAGCTGAATGGCGCGCGTCGATATAATACAGATGTAATATCACACCTTCCGTAATAGTTACGTATCGCGCTTGTATTCCGATACGTTCGCGCGATCACGCGGTTACGCGCCGGGAGCACGCCTCTTCGCTCCGGAAATAGAATATTCCTTCGGAGCAAACCCCGTTGGGAATTCCGAGCGCCACGTGAGAACGCCTCAAGTTCGTTCGCGAAACGGGGGTGACCGCTCTTTGAAATCGGACATTGTTTGTCTTGATTTACACTGGTCGTGGTGTACGCTCCGGTGCTCTCTCTCTCTCTCTCCCTCTGTCTCTCTTTCTCTTATTGGCGTTTAAAAAAGTTTGGGGAACGCAATGGTTTCTTCGAGGCATCACAGTTTCACGAACGAGATTTTATTTTTTGTGAAGTAAAATAGTACCGTGGAAGAATTTTGTTGAATTTTTTTTTTTTTAATGAATCTATTGCTTAGGGATACAAGATTTGTAGTAATTAAATAGATAAAAACTGTCAGGAGGAATTTATAGTTTATATTCCAAGACACTTTTGCGAAGGTTAGAAAATGTTACATATCAAATGAAAAACTTATATTTTTGTTACTCGTTAATAATATATTAATAATTAATGTAATAATAATATTTAACTCTTTACATTCCAATTAATTATTTAATTTCAAACATTTTTAAATGAACCTTTAATTACCATTAAAAATTTATTATTGTAGTAAAATATTATAAATGCTTATATCTTAAACTTTATAATACTTTTGTTATCTTAACGTTTACCATGACGAATAAATTTTGATCTTCTCAATTATTATGATAATCAATTACAGTGGCCATTTAATTGTTTCTACACGTATCAAAGCTAAAATTACCTTTAAAAATTTAAAATCTTCAGAATACTTTTCTTCTTTAACGATAAAAAATTACTTCAAACCACGAAATTTTTGGCATCTAATTGTTATCACTGTAACAATTATATCAAACGCAGATGGACAGGTTAATCTTTGGAAAATATTATGTTGTAATATTTAATGAAAGCGCATTTTTCGTCATATTACAAGATTATCTGATTATTTATGTTATTTAAAATTCTCTTATCGATGATGCTCATCTTAATTTGACGAATCTAAAATATAAAAATCATAAAAATAGGAGCATTGAGTTTATAGATATAGATTCACACCGTTTCGTAGGAGCGTGACATTTGATTAAATTCTATTGTATATCGTATATTACACTTTGCATGATGTCGTAGAATAAATGCAGTGCAATTTACTTGACCTATCACAAAGGAGCGAGACTTTATTGGATATTAGAATTCTCTTTGTGTTCGTCCTGAAAATTTTATTCATCGCACGTTCTACGTACTCTTATCGACAAAAGATTTTATTGCAATTACTCCGATTCTATATATAGTGCAACTGAACAAATAAAAGTACACAATTTTTTCTTTTTTTCTTGAAGTTATAAATTTAGAATCTATGCAATTTGTAACTCTTCTACAATTGAGAATGTTTGCACGAAAGTTACTTCACTTTACAATCATTTATCAATGATAGCGTCTTTCGATCGATCATTCTTTTTGCAACAACAAGTAAGTGCATTAGCATATTGCAAAAAGGAACGAATAAATAAACAAGCACGCACGAGAGCACAGAACGGAGCAGCGTTTAAACGAATAATTTATTGAAATCCACCGGAAGGAAACACCCCTATCCCGTGCATATCCACTTTTTCCTCGTTCTTCCGTTTGTCTCCCAATGTATCTTTTAATGAAGTTTGTTAAACAAGCAACGGGAAACGAGTGCATCGATCGAAAAGACAGATCAAACGTTTCTGCGGCGTACGCGCCACGAACGAAACGGGATAACGAGATATAGAGGGAGAAATAACAACGAGGACGATTCTCTCGTGACACGACGTGGCGTTTACCGCTAACGAGCGCGCTAATTGGCATAAACGAAGCCGCGCCCGCGGGAGTGTAATCAAGTAATTCGATTAACGCTGTCGTCTAGTTCCTGAATGTTTTTCTCCCGTCTAACTTCGCGATTTTCGGACCGTTCAGAGGCCTCCCTCGTAACGTAAAGCCTCCCCCGACATAGTTTTCGATAATCGTTACATTCTTTTTCATCTTTTTTCATCAGTTTTTCCTCTCTACGCTACATTGACGATTTTACTTTTATTCTACGAAATTTCATCTGGAATTAGACGCGTGCTTAGTTTACGATGGTTCAAAAAGATATTTGTACATTTAGAAAAATTTTTTATTTACTCGTTAGGACCAGTACAATATTTTCAATTATTAAATTCTATTTTTGAACATTAGAACTGTAAAAGCAAGTTCCAAGGATTCGCTTTGATATTTTTTCGTTATTGTATCTTTAAATGCAAATTTAAAAATTTTATAAAGTAACGAAATATTTATAATATTGTAATATATCATTGATTGATTGAACCCTTAATGGGTTAAAAAGGTTTTGAGGTTTCACTGATGATGTTAATGAGACACGACTGTTATGACTATATTCGTCAAATTTGAAATCAAATTGTCAATTATAGAAATTATAAGATATATATTTCACATATTCATTGAATGTTAAGATTTACTAAACTATTAAGAACCAAATAGTAGTTCGTATCACAACGTTATAAATATTTCAGTTTCTTTCAGTTTTTTTTTAAATAAAATTATGTACTTTAGCTGGAAGAAATAGTTATTTAAAGCAATGAAAAAGTTATTTAAAAAAAATCCTTGGACAGAACGTTAAAAAGCATTATATATAATGAAATACTGCTTTAACACAGTCCTTAATAAATTAGTGTAATAAAGTTTGAGTACTTTTATAAAATATCTATTAAATATCTTGAAGTTCCATACATATTCCGATTTATTTTAATATTTGCCAATGTAATCACAATGATCGAGTCTTATTCCAATTCCAATAAAATTTCAGATACGTAAAACATTCATGAAAAATTTTTGAGTATTCTAATATTTCCATTCATACGTTTCAAAGTTTTTGAGCACTCTTTATTCTTTGGCCGAAACAAACCTCCCTTTACGTTTCTCCGCAAAATAAGAAACTTTATCTTTAAATAAACGTTCGTCTTTAATCATAGTCTATACGAGTATCGATATAAATGGAATGTTCATTTCTCTCAAAATGTTAACATGCTCCAAATTTTTGAGCAGGAGTGTACATATTTGTGTGTGTATTTTCGCGATGTAAATGTAAACGGACCTCATTCTTCCATGAACATTGTATTATTCGACACAACTCTCAGAATGCGAAATTTCACCCGCGTCTCTCATCGCGACTCGAATTACTTTCCGTCGCTTTAATTTCAAAGAGGCGCAACACACGCGCTCCTCGCCCCGATTTTTCGTTTCTTTTTTTTTTCTTTTTTTTTCCTTCCATCGTCCCGCCGCGTTCTCCTTCTGTCTACCACTTGTCGCTATATGTTTTTTCCTTCGCTCTTCCTCTTTTTCTCTTTTTTTTTGTTTAACCCTTCACTGGTCTTGTTATAACGAGATACACTCGCACGGGTTGTCGTTGACAATAGCGACGGAATGTCGAGTGTTTGCCAGCTATGCTAAGGTCAGTCGTTCGCGAGGTTCTTAACAACATAATTAAGTGACAAGGAAAATTAATGAACTTCAATATGAGAACCTTGGAGCGCAGGGGATTATTATTTTCGACAGTACCGAACGAAATCCATCGGCCTCGTGGAATTGATTAATATTTCAACGTTTGTCAAGGAATTTTATCTTTAAAATACATTTCGATGGAACGTTATTCGGCATATTTTACGAAGAATTTTGCGAGGGAAGAAAAAACCGATTAAACCGCGTCGATTCAATTAACACGAATTAACAATATTTAATCTTCAATCCTGTCCGTTCCTCGTTTCTCCAACTTAATTTATCTGTTACGAATTGATATCATGGTGAAAAGATTAATATTTATGATGAAAAAATAAATAATTAAATTCTTTTGTTGATAATAAATAGAGCATGTTTCTTAATTGCTTGTAAGATTTGCACAAATTGTAATCTTGTGCATGCATTTCATTTTCACGTCGTGATTTCTCTTCAGTTTTGTTCAACACGTTCACTATCCACGTTCACTATCTTGAGCTGTACGTATTCTGTAATCTGCAGTAAATAAATTAATTGATTAATCAATTGATTGACATGGTGTTAACTCAATTATGTTAGATTTGTTCGTAAAGCTTAGATTCGTAAATAAAATTCACACAACACTGAACATGTTAATTAACATTCTGATCATTTGTTTTGAATTTTAATTTGTTTGAAATTATGAAAGAATGGTACATGCATGCATAATGGTGGTATAATAATTATAAAACAATATAGTGCTGGTCAAGTACTCTGAAAACGAATATTATTTGCAACTCCGATGGCGTATTTTTTTTATCAAAAATGTAGAAAATGTAAAAAAATGTAGACATGTTGGAAAAATGGATGTCACGTCTATTTTTGTACCTGTACCTTTGTGCTACAAAATAGTATTTTTATAAGAAAAATGTGTCGATTGATATAGAAGATGAATGAAGGTTAACTGTATGTAATAAAAAAAAAAAAAATATATATATATTTCGAAAGGAAACGCACAGCTTTGAAATATTAGTATTTCACGCGATTACGGCTCTTTTTTATCAAGTATAAAGTTACGCGCATATAATTAATATAAAATCAATAATTTTTTGAAAGGTTTTAAAATGAGTGAGCTAAGTATTGAAATTAGATCCATTTCACACCATTAATTAAGGCAAGTTCAAAGCGATTAAAGTGGCTCGAAAAGTGTGGGACATGAAAAGTGAAGAGACTATTGATTCGTCTGGCACTAATTTGGTCGCAAAAAAAAAAGAGAGATCGAAAGACGATAGCGTCTAACGCAAGCGTCATAAAGCTGAAATTTTAAAGCGTGATCGAGATAGTCTCTTATTATCCAATCTACATGTGTGACGGGAAAAAATTCTTATGGAAAGTCTTGTATTATTTAACAACGTAATATATTTAAAAATAAAGTCAACGTTGTAACGAATACATGCTACTAGTACGTTGTGGAACGAAACTTTATCAAAACAGTAGCAAAAACAATTTTTCAACTTTCAATACTTTTTAAATCTTAAACAATGTTTGCTTTCATATTTATAACCAATAATTTATACAAGATAGTACGGTAAAAAGTAGAATTTCAAAGTATATACTTACGATTTCTCGAATCGTTTGTCGTTTAACTCTGATGTTCAAAGTCCAACAAAAAAAGAAATCGTACAGCAAGTTTTAAGAAGTCGATGCAAAGCGAGGACTTCAATCTTCAAGGCTATGATAGATTTAGTCACGAATTTTTCAATGTTTCCAGAAGCATTTGTATTTTTACAATATTCGAGAACGAAAGCATTCCTGCTTTCCCGCTTGACACGTAATTTGTAAAATCACTTTTGAAAAAAAAAAAAATAGATAAATAAATTAAAAGAATTAATTGTCAAAGTGAAGGCTTCGCACTTCAAAAATGAGGTCAACTGGATTGTTATACCACTTTCTTTCACAAAGTTGAAAACAGTTGAAAATATCGACTCGATTTTTCATCGAGCGTGCGAATATTTTTATCTGGTGTACATGCTTGCACACTCTCTACTCTAACCTAGAAAAAAGTCGAGTAACAAATAGATTCGTTCGTGGAGTGTCAACGGAGGCATAATCGGTTGGAAATCCAGTAACCTACAGTAACGCGTCGTGGAACGTTCCCTCTAATCCGTTGCTTCGGCGGGGAGGTATTATACGAAGTAAACAGAAATTAAGGGTTGGCCGGACCCTCATCGGCGATCTCTGCGGATGACGTTCTCCCCGATGGCTCTGCGCTTGGCAGCCGTCCAGTCATTTCTCTTTCTTCCTCTATTCTCCTTCACTTTCCAACGATTTTTCTCCACCGGTGACCGGCCGCTGTTTTTGCGCCGTTGTTTCCGTTGCCGTTGAAACAATCCGGCCGCAAATACCGCTTTAATTATTCCATTCTACTTAACAGAACGTTCCGCGATCGCACGTTCGGTCCTTTTCCACTCGCGTGATGACCGTTTCCATCCTCGTTTCTTCGGGCTGTTGGTCAGCCCAGCTGCCCTCCGTCGCACATACGTGACTGCATATGCGCGATTATTTCTTTCTTACTTCCATTTTTTTTTTTTTTTTCCCGCCTTTCCTTTCGCTTATGCAACAGCAAAGTGTTATTAACCCTTGGATGCCTCGTTACTCGTGCTACGGATCATTATCGCTGGACTGTGAATTTTTATGCAGATTCATATTGAACGAGAATGTCGTTTAAAGTATTTACATGATCCTGATAGAAATACTCGGGATATTTTATACGTTATTTATTTTGTGTTACGTGCATTTTCCGCAGATTCGTGCTGCAAAATTTGCTACAGATACACAGAGGGATTTAATTATAGTGACGAAGATTTTCTGATAAATTTTATTTTTAATTTTTAACATCGTTTTGTTGTTTTTTCAATTTCATATTCAATTTTGCGATAAAAAGATCAGATACAAACAAACAGATTTTTTTTTATTACGTCAAAATATTTACAACGAACGCGGAAAAATACTATCGATTCTTCTTGATAATTTTTTAAAAATTTACGTATATATGCATTTTTTGTAATTTTAAAGTATGATATGAATTTAATTTGTTGTGTCTAAATTACTATACCTGTATGTTGTTTCATATGCGTTTGTAACAGACGAATTTGTTAATTTTAGGATATGCTACTCTAATAGAAGAACAATCAAAAAAATTTTAACTGCAAGCAAGTTACAGACGTTTGATATCTTCGAAGGTTAAATGATATTTGATTATTTAACGAATGCATAAATAATACTTTAATTTATATATTAATAATAATTTGAAGCTTTACTATCTTCTGATACATTTTCACTGAGAAAATGAAAAGATTATTAAAGAAAATATAGAAACTGGTATTTTGATACCTGGTTGCCTACATTGAGACATTAAATCATCGGAAACAAAGGACCGATCGTAAGAAAAATCATTTTCGACTCGCAAAATATCTCACATTCTCATGTAAGATTTAAAACCTCTTTCAAACGAATCCTCGCAGCGTAAAAAAATTCGATGTTATCGAACGCGACCGATTTTCAAACTTTTAATTTCGCGGATATGTCTGTAATACACGAAGCGAGAAGAGGAGATAGCTACATGGATGGTTTAATTACGGGGAAATTAAGGTCATCCTTGAGGGACATTTTTGCATATTTTCCTTGATCTACTTTTTCTTTTTCTTTTTTTTTTTTTTTTTTAGAATATTTACCTTTGAATGATGCGAGAGTTTATGAATAATTTTATTAAATCCATTACGGAAGAAGTAACAGCGTTACAGATAGTTCAATTTCTTTGAAAAATTATGGAATCTAAAGGAAGAAATAAGTCACGAAGAAAATATAAAACGAATCGTTGGTATTTCTTTTTACGATCATAATGCCGAGAAAGCAAAATCGAATATTGAAAGTTGCAAATAGAGTATCGTGTTGATGCATCGTTCGCTCCTTTAATTTTCAAATCCATTGTAATTTCAGTCATGAAAAAGATCTTTCAATGTTTCTACATACTATGACAATTTATAACATTGACACAACATATGTTACATCAATATTAAAATTGTTAAAAAAAATATATATGTAAATAAATAGAAAAACACAATCTTACAAAAGTCTATATGCGATAACGATATTTCTGTTAAGCGAGAAAAATCTATTCCAATAACAATTATAATAATAAGAACACATTTTTACTTTAACGTACTTTTACTCATGATATTATATGCCCTGATTTATTTAAATTTTCTAAGAAGCATCCGCATTTTTTAAGTACTTGTGTAACCTCATTCAACAAATAAATCAGTACTTTTAAAATATTTAACATATTTATTTTTAAAACTTGGCAGACTTTTTAGACTGTACGCACGTTTTTACATATTTCATGCATTGTATTATACATAGTTTCGCACCTCTGAATTTTTCCTAAATTCGTAAAAATTCGCAGTCTTGCAATATATATATTAAAAAATTATTGTCATTTTTGGATATTATTAAGGATAACGTTAAGACACAAAGATATCGTCTGTGACTTTAAGTTATACATACCTGGTATTCGGTTTACGAGAAAGTTACTTCTTCCGTGACACGTACTTTACGACGGGATCAAAGAAAATTTAATTCACTCTCACTTCATTAACGTCCTGCGAAAGTGTAGTTCCAATTTTCTTCTTTTTTCCTTTTTTCCTTTTTCTCGTCCTCGATATGAAATTAGGTGGGCCTTTTTGCGTGTGCCGCCGCTTCCTGCGTCCTAATAGCTCACAATTAACGCGTAATTACGCTAATCGAGCTCTATGCGACTCCTTTCTTTAAACTATTGCGTATATTTCTCTAATGATTTCGTATTTTCGGGAAAATTTTTTTAATATTGCTCCGGCTATTATACTAGAGAATTCCAGAGAATTTTCTTCGTTGTCATTTTCCCTTCTATTATACTTAGATGGTAGAATTTAATACAAATTTATTGATATCAATTTGCCGAGGAATAGTGAAGAAATATGAAAAAGTAATATAGAAAAACACAAGTAAAGTAAGATATCTTTTTTGGAAAAAATTAAAAAAACTGTTTAAAATTAGACTGTTGTAAATGAAGTAGGCGAATTTTTAATGGAAGTATAGAGTTTCCTTTTTTTGAAAATAATATTAATAAAATTTCTGAATGACTTTTGGAAATTAATATTACGAGCAAGTTTATGAGCAACCTCCATTAGGTTGAAGTTTCGAGTTTTATAAAAAATACACTGGAACTTGATAATCATTCATGGCTCATTTTGATGGCTAAAATCTACCTAAATGATTTTTATAATAAAAAGAATAAACAGAGTATTAATAATAATATTGAATTCGTTTCAAAGTTTCAATCCGAAAAGTTATAAATTTAATAAGTATTTATACAAGATAAGTTTTTTTTTCAAAGTGCCATAAAATACTTCAATTACAAAATCTAGATAGAATAAAGTATCGAATAAATTTTTGGACTTGCTTTTTTGAATCACATCATTTGTACGTAAACAAATTCACACAAACAAAACATTGCGTTGATCTCTAATACATCAAATGACGGAAGGAAACGGAGAAAGACAAACGTGGACGACGTTCATTGTACGATGGAATTGACTGGTATTCGTATAATATAAATACGCGGCCAAGCAGCGGTTGCCGCTATTTTTCACCAAAGAAAACGAGCATGAGGCCATATTGTAGCTGGGGTAATAGCATAGCATAGTGGGCCATCAATCTCCGCAGCAATTTATTGCCAGAATTTTTCTCTGTATCGAACGCGAAGAATACCGCGAGGTATTCTCGGTGATCATCGGTTTAACAGGGATCGGTTGACGCGTGGTAAAAATGGATCCTCGAGCCATTCGATTCTTTTGCGACTTTGTTGCCAACAAATTGTCCGGCGTGTCGCGCGGCTGACAATGGACACGTACGCCGCGGACGTACGCGTGCCAAAGTAATTGAAAACCTTTGAAAGCAAATTGTGAATGAAACGGTTTTAAAATGGATTCGGCGATACGGAATGATTTATCGTTGATCACACCTGTTTTAATACTGTCGATTTGGCGGATGTTTGGCTACGATCAAAAAGGTAGAGGGAAACGGTAAACGTGTAACATTAGTCACGGTGATTACGGCAACGTGATTTTGGAATTTGAATTCGTCGAAGTTTTATTGGAGAGTTTGTCATATTATTTCGTCGCTATGAGGCAATCGTTTATTTCAATATCGCGGATGGTTATGCGGAATTTGTATTTCATAAATTTAGTTTGCACGTACACGCTGTAAATGTGTACCATAATATTTGTAATTGATATGTTTACAGATAAACTAAATTAACCAATATATCAATATTTCAAACGTGTAATACGTGTGAAATAAATTTTCTACTTGCACTCCTTTTATTTTAATTGGGTTTATAAAAGTGCGAATTTGTACGAACACCGTGCTATGATATTCGTATATTGATGATAACATGATAAATATAAGAACAATATGATATTTATTTAATTTTTAAATGTATAGATGTAAATATTAAATGTCAATATTATAATTGTTTATACTATTAAATATTAAATATTTATAAATATATAATCTGCAACTTGAAATTTCCTACAAACGCGCAACACTTATTTGTTATAAACTTGTGCACAGTATGAAATGCCCGAGTAACAGAACATTGGCAGAACATTGAAATACCAAGCCATTTGAACGGTACAATAGATAATAGAACGTTTTGACAGCGGAACAGTAGAATTTCCAACTAACAAGGTATTTCTACACCAAAAGTTCTGCCATGGTGCAAAATTTTACCATCGACTCCGATTCCAACGATCGTTTCACGCGAATCAGAGCCCCGTAGACCCTAAACCTAACTTGGCCAACCGCTTACGTATATTACATACGCATACGTCAAGGGACGCCGTAAAGTCGGATTTCCCCGTACATTATGTACTACGCTAACAAGCGACCGTGTCGTTTGTTCAAATTTCAACGACAGGAAGCAGCACGCCGGAACGTCGAAATAATTTTCGCTAGGTCGTGCAGCCGTGGCCAAGAACGTCCGAACGTAACCGAGTAACGTAACCGTGTCTCTGCTTTGTTCGCCGAGAAAAGGGTAAAGAAGAAGAACGTTGGTAAGAGAGAGAGAGAGAGAGAGAGAGAGAGAGGAGAACGCGCAGGGGTCAGAGAGACGAGAAAGAGAAACGTCGCGAGGGTGTAGGAGGACCGAGAGTCAACCTCGTTTCATTTAGTCTTGTCCTCGGCCCGTTTCCTTCGCGCACGGGTTTTGTTCTCCACGACTCTTCTCTCTCTTTCTCTCCACTGTTCACTGTCCCTGTTCCATCCTCGTCTTCCACCCGCTATCCCCGGCCTGTTTCCGGCTTGGACGCTCACCTCGTCCACTATGTGGGTCAGAGACATTGCGTACACTCTACGGTAACTGTAGCGACGTGTCGGTCGCTCCGTCTGCACTCTGCCTACGACGATTGAGCAGGTTCAAAATTTCACTTGGAATTCCGCGACGGAATGCCAAGGAATGGGATCAAGCTCAGAACGTAGCTGCGAATCCGAGTCGAGTCCGATATCCGAGTATTGAAATTATTATTATTTCATAGATTTCGAATATTACTCTCTCTCTCTCTCTCTCTCTTTCAATATATTTAATATATTTTATATTATATATTTCAACGAATACGCTTGTAATGGAAGATTGGTCTTACAGTCAAATAGTTAAATTCATTGTACTTTAATATACATTTACAGGTATTCAATATACCAACATACATTTATATGTACGATATGTGTACTATATATATATATATATAATATATCAGAGAGTACTATATCAAACTTGATTTATATAAAATATATAATCATATTTGTATAATATATTTCAACAAGATTTTACACAAATCAAGTTCGATGCACATGCACAAATTCAGTGTTTACAATATATACGTTTCATCAAATATATAAATTTATACAAGTCGAGTTTGATGTCTAACGCAAGTTTCGTTTCATCGATTTTCAATACTTGGAACGTATTCATTTTGTACAAGCTGAGAGATTTCGAGTTGATACCTACAAATTTTTCAAAAACGTGTACATAAGTAGTTTAATGTTTATAAGAGTCAAAAATTTCGCTATAAGTAGTATATACAAATTTTGGAAATGTGGTCCTTTGCAGTTTACAATTAGTCACACGTACACACATGAAACGACTAGACTGAGAACAGTCTCTGCTTTTAGGCGGAATTTCCTAAAAGTGTCAGCTGCATGCATGTCAGATGCATTTATACCGATACAATGAAGAAGAATGTTTCTGTTTCGTGTTCCAAACAGAAGCGTGCTTCATCAAACCGAGAAAATCGTTCACCTGCAACATTTGGGGATTCCTTGAGTTAACAACCCAACTGTTATCAATATTCCTTCATTATTAATAATCAAACTTAAATTATTATTAGTTATCAACTTGTGTCGTACATTTGAAGCAATTTTAGTAAAATATAGATAGAAAATTATAAAAGTATTTCATTATAATCTGGAAATTCCGAAACAAAATTCTAAGAATGCTAAATAAAAATCGAATTATGTACGCATTAAAATGAAAATCATGCCCGAATATTTCTAATCCTGAACACGAAGGTTTTTTAATGCTTGAAAATCACTTACACGCGTCCTGGTGAACTCTCAAAGACTGAAACTTCAATTACAATTTTCAATTGTAAAACAGTATGAATGTACCACTTAGCCCTTTAACGCACGCATAATCTTACGATCTAAGCCATTCATTTTTTGAAACTGACAAATTGCAAAATTTGATAAAGATTAAAAATCAGACGAACGTTAAAAATTTGCCTCTAGAAGCTTAAAAGGTTCGAATCTAAATGCGAGGTACTCGATTCTATTTCTGTCTGTCATTAGTCTGTCGAATCTACTTGGTATTGGTATTGTTTTCATTTCTGCAAGTATTCGTGAAACCTTATATATTATCCCGTTTAAATCTCTCTAAACCTATTCGCAAGTACCATTGAAAATACTTGCAAAGATTTCGAGTCCAATAACGAAAGCTTCGAACTAGCTACTTGTGAGGCACTCTGGGAATCTGTCAACCGTGAACGCGTATGAATCGAGAACGATCGCGACACGATGATATGATAGTCCGACTCCTACCGTCGTCCTACCGTGAGTAGGGCAGGATTTCTCAACGTTTCACCGTCGAACAGACGGATAATTTGCTTGTCCAAATGCCGGGAGAATTTTTACGCGGATTTTCTGTTTGCACGGTGCAACGCCCGGGATTCGGCATCGTTCGCCAGACAGAATTAACGCGAGCTTGTTTCTGACGGACCGGTAAAAACGAGAGGATTTCAGAAAATCGTGTAACGTAAGGGGGAAGAACGTTTGCTCGTTTCTTCTGACGTGGAACTATGCAAAAGTGCTGGGAGATACGTCGTTAGATATTTTTGTGATAATTAGAAACTATTACAGACCAAACAGCAATTTGTCAGCTCGCTATGTTACGAGTGTACAATACACACAGGTTACTCAAAAAGTTTTGGATCAAATAAAAGTTTGAGATAAATAGGAGATAATTTGAAAAATTGTACTCAATATGCTTCTGACTGGAGGTTCTCGATTCAAAAATATTTATAAATATTTGTATAAAATACGTTGGAGATTTTGAGTACTTTTGAATTAACTCGCGTCTAACTCGCTTTCTTGACAGGTGTACTAGTTTGTTTAAATATTATAACAACAGATATAGTGAGATAAGAAGATATTTTAGATATTAATTCTTGGAATTTCCTTCCATGTATACATTAATTGTATGATTTTGAAAATTTTATTTTGCGTACTTGATGTTTCACTCTTGTGTTCGATACATCGTTACAAAAATATTAAACAAATTACTCGTTTGAACAATTATTATTTCCTAGATTTTAAATTGGAGCGAGTACCAATAATTAGTTAGTAATTCTTTTTTCTTTGTAGGTAAACGATAGTCTAATATTGGTAGTTGATAAAAAAAATTGGCGATACTTATATTATCTCACTTTATAAGATACATCATATAATAAAAAATTATTTGAAAATTCGTGGAAGTAGTTCCGAGAAATATTTTGTGAGAAATATTAATTGCGTCTATGAACTTAACTAATGAAACCGAGAATTTCTGACAGGCTCGTTTAAAGATAATATTAATTTTAGAAGACTAATTTTGAATTTTGGAAGCACGTACTTACGCACCATCAAAGTTCGGCATGAAAATGAAAGTTTGTCCTAGTAAGTATTAGGAGAATAATGAAGTAGATTTAGGCGAAAGTTAAATTTCAGAAATTCAAGAACTTTTCAAGAAATGTTCGAAAAATAGTCGAAACTTTAGAAATTGGCAGCAATTTTTATCCATTTAGTTCTGCTTTGTCATGTGGCTAGTTTTACAGAAACGACTGAATTTAAGAAACGACTCTGTTGTTCCTTCCCAACGCATTTCAATTTCGTATTATCGAAAGCTCGTCCCGGCGTAAGAGCGAAGCTGAAAAGATAACCACGTAGGAAGTTTCTCGTCGCGATATCGAAAAAGGAAAATAAATTGAAAAATTTACGATAAACTTCTCTTTCAATTTGGTTTTTTACACAAGTAACTGTTACGAATATACTGCTACGAGGAGAATCAAAGTAAAACTAGAATCTTAAGCATACAATGATACTCTAAAATGAATATAATTAAATAAAAATTAAAAATTTTATTGCCATTAAATATTTATTATCAATTGAATAAAAATTGAAAGTTTCATTAAGAGTTTGTTTAAAATTAATAAAAATTATTATTAAATAGTTTTGTAATTGTTACAACAAATTTTTATAAAAAGGAGGAAATCTGGGAAATGACGATAACAAATAGAGGCACGTATATATACTAGTATACATATACCGATAGATAGAGACACCGGATATAATATCTAATATCGTCCCTAACATGTGTAGGAACGTCGGAATTCATCCAAATTTCCAGATATCCAATCAAAACAAGTTATCAAACCCAATCTTCGTTAAACCTAAATTCACCATATCTTTTTTGTCTTTATTACTGTTTTACATGTAATTTGTAAGTTTTCATGTACGAATGAACTAATTAATTTCTTAAAATTTTACACATATATAAAACTCAAGATGTTTCTCTATAGGTTGTAGGAAAATTATGTCAGCATCTAGTTTCTATAATTACATAAAGCTGCACAATATACTACATAAAATATAGTTCTCTTTCAATAGTAAATAATACACAAATTTTCAATAACAAATATATCTAAGTATATAGTTAATTAGTCTTTCTAATTAATACAGTTTTTCATAATAAATAAATTTTTTTAGTCAAATCAATTTTTCTTCTTCACGTAACTTCCGAAAGTATCTTTTATTTTTATACTTTGGATGAACAAAGCAATATAATTCTTATCAGTCTCGTTAGTCATTTAATGTTACAACTAATATGTAACAACTTTGTTTATATAAAATATTTATAAATAAGTATACATGTAAAATTTCAAGTTCTTAACCCTATTACTTTTTAATTTAGTCGTTAATTGAAAAATCCGAAATGGAATCCCTTCGAAGAAGAATAATTTTATCATTTTACCCTTTTATCATTTCTGAGAAAAGGTGAATTGGGATTTTTAAAGGGATTTGCCACACAGACTTTCTGGTTTTGTCCGTTAATCTATGAAACGAGAAAAGGAATTCGTTTTTTGCGCTAGATTGTTCGGAGAATAACGCGACAAAAGATTTTCAACGGATTGCACGGATGGTCGGAAAGTGAAAACAAAAGGGGAAAGAAAAATATTCCATCGGTGTCAGAGAGGTCATCAGACTTCTTCCTTTTTACTCGGGCCTTCCTTTTCCGCGAGTCGACTCTCATCCCAGGTGAGAAGTCAACCTAATCCTGAGGGATAAGTTTTCATCACGTCCGGCTAGCTTCTGCGTAGCTGCGCGCTTCCTGACTTTGATTCTGTTGAATGCTCGTCTTCCACGTTCGACAGAAATGACCATCGACCACTTTTCCACTCGGCAAACATTAGATTTTTACAAATTAATTCGCGATCCTCTTTTAAACTTGTCGTTCATTCACGAAAAATCTGAGGAACGGTTACTGTCACTTTTTATAGTTAGTTATAGTCACTTTTTCTACGTACAGATCGTTACAATTTAATCGATTTGTACAATTGTGTCTTTGTTCAAACAGAAATCAGTATTAATTTTGGCAAAAATTGTCTATACCTTTTGCATAATTGTGAAAAAATAACATCTGAAATTATAATAATGTAGTTAATAACAATCAATGTCGATAGCAAGGAAATATTTAGAAATGACGTAAAAGGAAGTCTAGAACTAGTCAAGTCTAGTCTCAAAATATTCTAAAATGTCTAAGATTTACAAATACGTATTATTTTCCATAAAAAGTTTAATTTAAGTAACAAACTGTAATTATTTTTCTCACGTGACGAGTTATTACACAAGAAACTCCCATTTCCTCATGACGAGTATACTCGTCGTTCACAACTAAGAAATTAAACGCACTTACGACATGATATTTTCCGTTCCACGTGCGAAACATAAGACAAATCTCGCGCAACAGCCGACGTGTCGAAGCTAAGTCGTCCGCCGAAACAAATTCAACGATAAAATACACCACAAACGACCTAAAATATTCAACCTATCACCAACATCACGCGAGCGAGCGAAGCTCTAATCACTTCGAGCAGAGTGCTAATACGAAAAATAGCAGAAAGGAGAACGGAAAAATACAATTACAGGTTGTTTCGATCGCGAGAGCGTGAAACGAAGGCCGACGTTAGCCGAGAACGAGCCGGGGATGCATTATTCAACGTCAGCCTCATATTCCGCGAGACGCGAAAACAGATTCACGGCCAGATAGCGAAACTCTTGACTCTGTGGTTTCGGGCGAGAACTTCTTCGACAGTTCGCGGCGAATAAACAGGGAGGGGGAAACGACGAGGGGGTTTGCCATTTCCTCCGGCGTGCAGGGCTCTGCGCTAAAGGAAAACCTACGTGTATATGTATATATATATGTGTGTGTGTGTGTGTGTGTGTGTGTGTGTGTGTGTGTGTGTGTGTGTGTGTGTGTGTATATATATATATATATACTACTCGGCCACATGAGCGTGTCACGAGTTGATAGGCTATCTCTTGGCTCGTTGATCAGAGAGGATAGAGAAAAAGCCGGATATGTCTGTACAGCTCTGGCGAAGCTCTGCTGGATCGATCTCGATTGATCCTCGGACATATGCTCACCCGGCACGACATCCGGTACGACGTTGCTCGTGAGAAAAAAGGAAGAGGAGAAGTGTTTCGATCTTCAGTGTCGTTTTCATTCGGTTGGACGAGCTGCGAGATGGAATAAAGCGAGGATGTGAAAGGAAATGTATAAAAGTATTCTTCGTACGCTTGGAATGGTTCCCGAATGTGGAGAATTCTTGGGAGAGGATTACGCGAATACAGGATTTGGAATTTTATATTTGCGGCAAGTTTATGAGACATTTTATTTAATATTGTTTGCCTTTGTATTGTATTGTAATATCCGTTTTTTTTTTAATGTGACATGCCATCGTCAAAGACAAATTTATACTTATTTTTGTTTTACTGCAAATGAATCATCTATTTCTAATTCGTCAAAAGTATACATAGATTGATTTTTTGATCGACTTGTCGAACAATAATTTTTACACAATCATTTAACACGATCAAAAAATGGCTACGATTTACATTAAGGATATTCGTTATTATTTTTTAAATCCTTTTTACGTAATTTTTACAGATCTTTAAAGTGCGTTTTGGACTCTTTTTTAAATTTCTTCGATTTTCATTAAATGATTCCTGTATTTTACAATTGGCGTAATACAATCTCGTCATTTTTGTATCGAAAACTTCAAATTTCAGTTCATTGATCGATTGATTTATTTACATCATATTAATACCTAGATATTTTTAAATTATTGTAACATAAAATACAATTCAAATTAATTTCTTTAATGAAATGGAATCTTAACATATAACAGTTGATATGAATAAAAAGAGTAGCTGATACTATAACAATGGTCGAAAACTCGGAAGAAAGATCAGCTATTTGTTAAAACATGAAAATGTCAAACTTTTAACAGAAATCGCGCCAAATATCCAATTATTTATGCACGATAATGTATGTATTATTTATCTCTGATCAGAACATTGCTGCAAACTAGATAAATGTAATAAAATTAAACAACAGAATTGTAGCGAACATCCGGTGACCTGCGAACGGAAGCGAACATCAAAATTTCAAAATCTAAATGAGACGTCGACGCGGAGAGCGAGACTATCCAGCAACTTTACCAAACACTTGATCTAAACGCTTCCTCCGTCCAAACCAATTCCAAGCGAGACTTCATTTTGTCCACGCGTATCCACAGATATAAACGCATACATACATATATACCGCACAGTAATTTCAAACTTTCGAAGAAAATTCAGGAAACGATTCCGCACGTATTGAAAAGCGTAACAATTGTCAAAACGTTTCATTCTAAAAGTCATTCAGCAATTGAACCCGTAGTGAAATCGCACAGAAAACAATCGTGAACAACAGTCGGCAAAGTTGTCGCGCCTGCGCTCGTTCGTCGACTATTTCGAGGGATCTTTCAATTCTCTCGTCGAATGCGGAAACAAAAGAGCGAAAAGGAGAAGGCTCGTTCGCTGGACGTTCGAGGCAAAAGGAAATGAAAAAACAAAGAGAGGGAAATGAAAGAAAATAGAGCGGAGAGATAGATAGATAGATAGAGAGAGAGAGAGAGAGAGAGAGAGAGATCTTGGTATCGGCGCGAGTTGGACTGGATCGTTCGACGAGAGACCGAAGTGGACAAGAGGGAGAGAAAGAAAAAAAAAGAAGAAGGAAAAGAAAGAAAGGGACGGAAAGTTGACGTCAGTAGCGTACGCAAGCGTTTAATCCGACGCGATAGAGGCTCGCTGCGATGCGAGAGGCTTCTCCATTCGAATCAATACGACACACGTACGCCGGGCTTCTATATCTGTATGAAACGCGGCACGTCGCATTATCGTCGAATCCCGAAGCGTACGAAAAGTTGTCGGCGAGCTGTGTCTTCTCTCCCTCATCCTCTCAGTCTCTCTCTCTCTCTCTCTCTTTTTTCGCTCCTCTCGCGTGCAAGGAACGGACGATTTCACTCGGCGAAAATCCCGAGATATCGCTGCGAAAGTGACGCTCAAAGAGACGGAAACTCCTCGCTGTTCGTTCGATTCGGGACGAGCTAACGAGAGACGTACGGATGAGCCACGATTGTGCAGAGTAACACGGATTATTTAGATAACATAGCATATCTTTGAATTCTTATTCCTTCTCCTTTTGTTCTTTTTTTATTGGTGCACGGTCAGTCGCAAAAGCCTATGTACATCTTCGTTTCTTCATCACGTATACATAGTTTCTTTAGATGTCTTCTTTTATTTATAAAAAGGGCAGAACATACAATTATACATTGAATGTTAAAAGCAAGTATCCAAAAAGTGTATATATTTTAGTAATGTCATATATTATATCTTGATAAGAAATCAATATACAGGATGAATATTCATTTTAAATACATAATTTATACTAAATGCAATTTTACTAATGTAAGTTTACATTAAATAATTTATTGTTTAAATAATTTTAAACAATTGAATATGTTTACAACAATAGTGATATGATGTTCAATATTTTACGTTTAGCAACAATAGCTTCCAGAAAATATATTTCTAGATATTCAAATACTTTTGTGAGTGAAGTTGCGACTTTTATTTTTAGAGATCTACAAATTTTAATTTTAAAACTGACAAGAGATCTATAAATTACACCGACAACATATCTCTTGTCAGTTTTGTGTGTGTGTGTGTGTGTGTGTAGAATTTGATATGATTTTCTTTAGATTCTGATTTTGATACGTGAATTTTATGCATTTCACACAAAAAGAGACATGAGATATGTTTTCTGTATAATAACGAGTCGAATAATGATAAAAAATGGCCGGTATTATACTAATTAGATGTTATTACATTACTTCCTGGCCGAGAGGTGAAATATACTTGAAATTTATTTTAGTAGAGCTGCAAGTTTCCTGTGGAATGGCACCATAACTCATCTTATGATTTATACAGTACATATTCGTCTTGTTGCTTCGCGCTTGCAAGGGACGAAACAAAGGGAATTAGGAAGACAAAAGTGACTGCTCTCAACGCGAAGTAGCATAGTTTATGAGTGGAACTCGTTTTAGCGTGATTTTCCTGCAAATTTGAGTGAAATGTAATCGTTGCTTCAGCACTCTCGTATCGCGAGACAACACGGTATTTAAACAACCGGTGTTTATTATTGCAAAGATATTTCGCCATTCGTGCCCGTCAAAATATTTGTCGAATTACAATTCTGCCCTGAAATGCAAAACGAAGAAGAGTAAAAGAGAAGAAAAATATAAGAAAATATAGTAGAAAAAGTATAAAGAAATATTTGTAGAAGAAGGAAGCATTGTGTTATTTATTAATCCACTTTGTACTTTAAGAAATTCTTCTTAACCCTATTATTAATCTCGTTTTATACTTTAAGAAATTCTTCTGTTCAAACAATAAGCTTCGGTTTCAATAAGTTTCGCTGGAAAAGAGTATTGAAGTAAGAAGAATTTCTTACTGTCTGGAAGATTAATAAAGTGTACAATTCTTCTTCTGCAAACATTTTTTTACAGCTCAATATCCCATAACTTTGTATTTTAGAATATTCTCTTATATTTTGCATCTTGACGCTGACGGAATTTTCAATTGTAAATACGTGTACGAGCGTTACAAATTTCTTGCGATCTAAATGATTAATAGATAGTGCAATTTCTTCTTTTGCAAACATTTCTGTGTATTTTTATGAGGAATTTTAAATTACAAATATCCAGGAATATTAAAAACTTCTAGCAATATAAAGGATTAATAAATTTTCCCACATTTCACGCTAGCAGAATTTTGAAATGTAAATATGTGTACGAAGGTTAAAAATTTCTCACGATATAATGGTTAGTAATTCTTCTCTCACAAACGTTTCTTTACGTCTCTTTTATATTTTATATCTTTTTTTGTGATACTCTGTATGTTGACACTGGTACAATTTTGAGTTATAAATACGTACGAATATTAAGAATTTTTGTTCTTAATTTTTATATCTATTATTTAAGAATATTCTATATTTTCACATCTACATATTTTATATTCATAATTTTACATTTTATATCTCGCACTTTGCTGGCATAACTTTAAATTACAATCCTTTTCTTCGATTCGTTCTTTTCTTTTTGATGAACGAACAAGAAAGAAAGAAATAATAATTTGCACACTGTGAATGTGTCGTTAAACAGCGGAGCAAAGGGGGCTGAATGAGAAAGAGGACGAAACATAACAAATTAGACAAGCAGATCCCCGCAAAATTTAACGGAGATTGAATCGACGATACGATTGCTCGACGAACTATCGAAAGCTCTTCGATAGGAAAGCCCGGACGTTCTATCCAGCTAACCGGAAGTGGCTCTTGTCTCGCCCCGGTCCGTAAAGTGTTCCGTCTATCCCTTTCCTTCTCATAACGTCGATGCTCTTGCAAATGTCCTGGAAATGGAAAAGGAGGCTTCTGAGATCGATTCGGAGATTGGACCACTTCCGACCTCCCCTGGGTTTGGCTGTCAGCCACGATCCTGTGGTTGCACCGATCGCAGTTTCAATGTTATTTAACCTCCTTACACGTTTCAGCATTAATCGCGGCCGCGATTACGCTTTCCACGTTTCGAGTCCAAGTTTCTTGGAAGTCGACAGACATATCTAGAGAACTTGAGAAAAGTTGCCTTTCTTCGTGATGAATGGCCCCATCCGATATTGGAATAATAATAGAATTTAGGTTGATGCGGACTGGATTTGCTTGCGTCGGCCGCATCCACTTCGATCGCGTTCGATCCACTTTCCCTCGATTGACAAAATTATCAATTTCGTCGTGAAACAAAGGAAACTTTCCGCGATCGAACTCGCGTTATCCGAACACTCTGTTATCCGAACGTTCCGTATCCTCCCAAGATGATATTAATTAGTACGACAAAATATTTAGTTTGTTCTTTTTATTTTAAACAGCGATATCTATACTAATAAATATATCGAGGATAAAATATATATTAATAAATATATTGAGGAATAAAACAAGAATCGTAGAACAATTCATCTGAGTTCATTTTAAATTATGAAGCCTTGTCTTTCACGGTAACTGCTAAATTCATTTTTTTTCCCCCCCCTTTTCAATATTTTTAGATCATTTCAAAGGAAATAAATAAAGACACTTCTCTCGCAAATTTTATAAATACAGACGTCTTTGTGGACAATGAAACGTGTTTCTCACAATTAAATCTGTCATAATCTTGAAGATTGAAGATTAAGGTCTCCCCTTTACGACAATCTCCTAAAATTTGTTGTACAATTTTGTTTTTTGCAAAGTTTAAAATATCACAATTGAATTGAATATACGAATATTTTCTATGAAACAATGTAGAGTCGTTCAACTGTGATAGATTATTTTTCTTGTATAAAACTTGTACAAAACTATTTTATATATAATAAATTTATAATTCTAGAAAAAAGTTACCAAAAAGATTTTAAAAGAATACTAATGTAACACGTAAGAAATTGTGTTATAATTTTTCCACAAATGAAACTAACGAGTAGATATTGTTTTTTTTCACATTTACGGAAAATTTGAAGATGCAAAAACATATAAATTAACTTCCGTTTCTTTAATTACACTCATGTGTATTTAAAAATGCAAAAGATGTATCTTTTTAGAATAAAATATTCAAATTACATAAAATAAATGTAAGTCGGAAAAATATAGCGTTTCTAAATACTGAAATAAAATGAACTGATCTTTCTTTTTATCTCCACTTTGATTTGTGAATTACTTTGATGAGTGACTCACTTGGTCTTTACAAAAGAGAAAACAGAGAAATGAGTAAAATACATTCCTCTCCAAAATTCCTTCGAAAATTTAAACTCAAATGAACATTAGTAAAATGTATTATTACAAGGTCCTGAAGTAAATTATTCTACAACCGAAAAAATTTTCATCACTCAGAACTGTCGTAAATCTAATCGTTAAGAAAATCTATCTTAACACAGAAAGTCAAGTGTCAAAGATCAAATACATCGACGTGAAAATTTAAAAAAAAAATGGAACTACCTTGGCCCGTAAACGACTCACGTGTCGTTCAACATCAAAAATTTGATTGCTCCGTTATTGGAGAATTAGATCAACCAACACTTTTATCTCTCTGTTGGTTCCAAAGACACTTCTGAATCGAAGACGCAAACTAGGTTCTACTTAAGCTAGAAATTCCTCCTTTCGTTTCTCAAATTATAAAGAACGTAAGGGAGAATGGTTCCTAAAGTTGGAGGCTCGATGGAGAACGAAGATTGAATCGCGTAACTGCAATTTATTTTCTTTCAAAGTTATTCAAAAGCGAATGCTCGAGTGATACAAAGAGCGTTATCTCGCTCGTTACACGCTCGCTACTGGTTTCCCCAGTCGGAAGCCTGATTCCACGCGGCTGACAAAAAAGAAATTGATAAAACTACGCTTCCACTCTCGAACGCAGTTGAAAGTTAACGACAGAATCAAATTTTCCGGTCAGATAAGGAGATACGAACCTGTTTTCGAGGGATTTTCATCCGAGAAAATGGGAATGGATGATAATCCATTCTCTCACGGTGCCGTCCAGCAAATTGCAGCTACTCTTCGTAAAACACAGCGTCCAAGGAATCATTTCGATTCTCTAATTCCGCAAAAAGCAGCTGTCTTTTTATTCCAACGAAAGGATAAAACGCGCAGAGGGAATTATCGTTTTTGAAATGCAGAGTGTTTGCACTATTAATCCTCGACGCTTCAGCATGCAGAAATTGTTACGCGTGGATGAGTTGAGAACAAATTTCTGCGGAGTATTTCAAACAAATTAATCTTCTGACGGAGTTGGTATAATTAGTTATTCCATTTACAGTTGCAGTTCAAATATCCGCGTGCAACGAAGAGTAACTTCTTGATGATACGTTTAGAAAAAGTAGTTGCGAGTTTGGATACAATTTTACACCACTTGTGCTTCATACTTATGTTAGTTTAATATTTTCCTGCACATTTTTTGATTGTATTGAAATACTCTGACAAGAAAATCACTATTGATGGTAGAAGTATATATTATATCAGACATATACATTATACAATATTATTATATTACATATATTATATACATTATAAGATAAAGATTATATTTGATATTAAAATTATTATATATATAATTACTTATAAAAGAAGATATTATATAAGAAAATTATAAAAGTATTATATTAAAATATATATATATATATATATATATATAATAGTCGCAAAAAGTGTTTGCATATTGTGCATCCACTGTAACATGTATATTTAATTATATTCAGATATATTAAATTTCGTAGTATTTGATATTACCCACAAGTAATTATAAAAATTTCATATGAAAATGAAATTGACTTACAAATACGACGTTATTATTCTATTCCAATATTATTCTTTTTCTACATAATAACACATATAGTAATAAAAAAATATAACATACGATATTTATGCAACAGTTTAAATTTTCCATAATTATAATGCAGTGATTTAATGTATGCTATTTATTTATAATATTTAACACTGGAACTACCGACGGATATAAAAGAACAAAAAAATTTATAATACGATAAAGGAGATTAAGCTTTTATTCGTATATTTTATTGAAAAATTATAAATTAATCATCTTGGTGGTAGTAGTAGCGTCAAAGAAAATAACTTGACAATAATTATCTACAAACACAACATTTGACGTTATTTTTCTCCTTCATAATCACGTGAATATCCTAAATAATAATTATTAAAGATACAATAGTAATATTAATATTATTACGAATAATTACAATATAATGTAATTATAATGTTAATATATTAACAGCAATAATATCGATGATTTAAGAACGTCATTCCATTCCGCTTACGAAAGGAAAAATTCTGTCCGAACTCGATGAGAATTTCATTAGTTGTTGAATCAATGAAAAAGAGAACAAGATTTTGTCGGAATACGCGGTGACAAAGCCGTCAATTGTTAATATCAGCCGGTATTACGGAAGATCGACGGAAAAGGGAAGCGCGAGCGAGAATTGCTATCGCGTTGACTGAGAATTGTTCGGCGGTAAGTAGAGTTAATCGTTCTGGTTCATTAAAGGGAGGTCTAAAACGCGATTTTAACCGAGCATCAAATATTCCAGCGAATCCGGCGGGCTGAATGGCACGAAATCACCGGCTCGAAGCGAACAGGGGTTTGGCATTATGCGGTTTGTAACCGATTGCGTCGGTGTGCACGCGGCGCCTCTGCGACAAAATTCATAGAGAAATTCCTATGCAACGGCGCGTCGTGTACGTGACGCGATGGAAAATTGAATTCGACGGGCTCTGGTTTTGTTTTCCCACGAACGTGCGTCGATATTTCGTAACCTTTCTCGATGGCCATCGAGAAGAAGCGACAATGTCGCTTGACTTATTTCGAGTGGATCAATCATTCTGCGGATTATTTTTCTCCGTCCTCTCTCTCTCTCTCTCTCTCTCTATTTCTCTTTCATCAACCGTTTTTTTTTCCTTTTGCCTTTTTACATGTTTTTACGTGTTACATGTTTCGAGTGGCCGCTCGAAATCGAAACTCCATTGTTCGAAACTCCGGGTTCAAAATGCTCGATATTCTTCACGAGTGCGCGCGAATTGATTACCACGGACGTCGGAAATATTCTCCAACTTCCGGAAGTTCAATACTTTCATATATCTGGCCGTCAGACTTCCAGAGAAACTTTCGGAACGTTGGGAATCTTTGAGTTACGGTTACTCGGGACAGGTCGACGAGATTTCGAGGTGTAAAAATTCTGGTGACATCTTTCTTGCACAATGTACACTCGCCTCCACCCCCGACTCTTCGTAACTTTTATGTAGATTTCTACAACTCTTTCTGTGTTCTTTGACTCTAACTTTTTTGTAATTCTCAACGTTGTTCTGGTACAATATTTATTTTTTAGAACTTTCTTTCAGAGTTCAGCCCCTATTGCGGTATCGTACGTGTAATCTGGGATGTTTAAAATAATTGATTTACTTTACTTGGAGACTTAAAAAAGAAGATAACGTGTTATTATTTATTGAATAAATACAAAAGTACACTTTGATTTGTCATATACTCCTCGTTTGGTATTAAACTTCTAAATTTTAGTGAACACTCAAAGTGCGTTAAATCTTCTTTTAATAAGATCACCTGTAATGAGATCTCTGCGACCTAATTTGAGAAACTCGCGTTTCTCCGTAAAAATTAATGCAATAGAGCTAATAGGGAGACAGAGGTGTTCGATTCATAGAATTTTCGAATAACAAAGCAGCCAGTTTTCTCATATTAAATTGCTTCGGTTTTGAAGAACGAAATTATTAACGAACTTTAGTCTTCTTTATTGATATATTTGTGTTTTTCAGTGCCCACCTTATGTCTCCATTATCGTCTAGTAGATTTAGTCGTTACGCGCTAGATATTAAATACACTAGTTTTGCCCTTTGCACACTAAAATTTGTAATTTCTTTAACATTGTCTTATGTTATTTTGTATTTTTGTATCGTTTTCGTGCTTTTTTCCTTTGATTTTTAATTTCTAAATTTCATATTAACTGCATAAAATTACCGAAAATCTAGAAATTTAATAAGGAGCACGTAACAAATTCATTCGTTTTTAAACATGTATCGTTTCATACATTTATTCAATATATTAATATTGATATTGAACCTTTAATTTTGTTATTGATTATAAGACACGATACTCTAATAGAGATTAAACACAAAGAGAGTTAAAAATATTCTGATGATATTTCTGATCATGATAAAGTTCACTTCTGATAAAATTAGTTAGAAAGTCTTATTTTACGGAAAATGCAGTTCTTGACACAAGTGAGCACAGATTTGTTTTCGGTCGCAACTTTTAAAATGCGAAACCTTTATTTTGAGCCGTTTGTTTTTCTTTCTTTTATTTTAAATATTTTTATATCGCGTAACGAATGGGACTGTGAAGATACTTTTTTTCCTCTCTCGAAAATGCTACAAATTGTTATAGTGTAAAAACCGTAAAAACATTTTTTTAGAGCCTCCCATTTGCAATGACACTTCAAAATTTAACGTAAATTTCATTTTTATTTGCTGTTTCATTAAACGCAGATGAAATATAAATCCTCTATGTCGTGCTGTAGATATATAGACGATAGTTCTAGTTTTTTTCTAAAAAATAGAAAGAAACTATTGTTCATTGATCCGGTTCTTCTTTTTGATTCGCGCGACACTATACTGTACATATTCTAAACTTTCTTACATTTTGTATCGACTATTATTGAGAACAAATGAATATCAAGTGAATGAGCGAAAATATGAATAAGATAAAAAGTGTAACTGTAACTGCCTTGTTTCTTTAACAGAACAGTATCTAATTTTTAATCCTTCGTATCTTTTCGAGTCGCGATATCTGTTCCTTCGCTTGTCACTTTTAACTACACGAATTGCTACTGAGAACATGATCGCCATTGAAATCATTTAGATACCACCGATTACGTCGATTATAATATCGATGTCATTTTGATTAGAGATTAAGGGGTTATGTTGTAACGCAACGTTAAAAAACCATTCTCAACGAACGTAATTCAGTAAGTAGAGTATAAGAAATACGGCACTGCTCGCGAAGAAATTATTCGCGTAAACACTGAGACACGACGAACAATCGAGAAAGGAAGAAGACTCCTATAAACTTCGGGAGGAAAGTTTTCGCAATATCTGAGAAGACTGAATTAAGGAGAGAGCTGCAGGAGGAGAGTGCAAGAAGGTAAACACACCGCGAGATCCGACAGTGCCGGAACTTCCTCCAGGCAAACTAAGGGATGAAAGAAAAAAAGATTCATTTAAATGTTAAACGAACGATGACGCGCGATGCGATGAAGTAATAGTTTGGGGACAAATCCGTAGAATGTTCGCGACACGATATAAAATTGTCTATATTATATTATATATTTTATTGTATTGCATAATAGTAATATTATTATTATTATCGACAATGAAGGAACAAAATTTTTCCTCACATGATGCTCCGTTTTGAAAATTTTATTCCACACTTCTTACTTGTTTTCCCATGCAGAATAATAATCTCCTGTTATTCTTCTCTGTTATTGAAATCAATTAGATTTAAATATAGCAGATTAATTTTCAATTATCAGTTCGAAACGCGTGAAAAATTTTATTCCTTCTCTTTCCATTTATTTTTACACGTAGAATCACACCCTGACGGATTGTATCACGATTTCGGGAGCACTCTGTATTATAAATATAATGATACATATCTAAGTATCTAAGTTTCGTTTCGTGAATTTTGAATATTATTCGAAAAAATAAAAATGTCTCGATGAATACACTTGCAAATTAGAATCCATTTTACTTACCAACGTACAAACCCAATATATACAATGTGTACATTTCATCAAGTACAAATTTTACATTTACAAATGACGCAGAATCACGATGCCGGCCTGTAGTGTAGTGTTAATACACGTCGTGTTCTGTCGGTTCTGTTACACCGCCGCAACAACGTAATTAAAATATCGGTGTCGCGTGGACGGAGGCTGCTTCGGGAAACGGACGTTACGCTTGCAGATACGCCGAAACGATCGTGAAACACCATAAATTAATGAATCGTGGACAACGCAACGGAGGGAAGGAAATGCGTGCACGGTCCGTTGACTAATACACACGTGCGCTCCTAATACTCGTTGCCAACCAGGACGTATGTATTTACGATTGTATCGTCGTGAATCTGCCGATTTCGAGCTTCCCGCCGAGTTCCTAGCCCTCAAGGGAACAACACCAGGCAATGCCAGTGTGTGTGTGTGTGTGTGTGTGTGTGTGCGCTTGCACGTGTGCGCGTGCACGTGTACGCGAGCTCGCCTAATTAATTAACCGGATCGGACATCTGAATGCTGGCGGCAGCGTTTAATCCTCCCCGATCGGTTGGAAAAGTTTCGGTCGGATTTCATTTATTTAGCCTGATTCTGTCGCGGCTTTAAATGCGTTTAAATGCCCGCGGATGGATCAATCGAGCGGTTTTCAATCCTTTCGCGATTTAACGGGAAAGAGAGCCCGCAGCATGTGTACCGCGTTTTGTCTTTTAAATCCGTATCGCGGATGAGTTTATTCGCGCGTGATAATTTAATAATTAACAATTCCCCGGTGAATTGATAAACGAAGAATTTTAAATTCCAGCGTTCTGTAACTTTCAGTCGTAAATTTCACTCGTATGTGTATTCACTCGTTGTATGTAAAGTATAGTCAATGGTTTCTTATTTCTTACAGTTGTCCGAGAAAAGGTGTAAAGTTAATTTTCTGTATTTCTGTAGTTTGTCTTAAAGAAAACGTATTTTATCGATAATTCATTATTTATTATCATTAAATGTTTCAAGAATAAGTGTAAAAAATAATTTCATCTGTAATCCATCGCGTCCAACTGCATTTACAAATCGTGACATTGTTTCTTCTTTTTAAAGTACCTTTCATTTATGAAATACTGAAATATAACATATATGACACATTTCGTAATACTATACAATTATCATTTAATTTCTTAGCTGAAAGTTAGCTTTTCGATGTAAATAAATATTCATTTATGTAGGTACATATATGTATTCCTAAAAATTATTTAACAATAATAATATATGTTATTGCATTGCAATAATAATATACGCAGTATGTGTAATGTATATTATATAATAATATATTGCATTCCTAAATTAATTAACAACAATAATAATAATGCATACATTGCATACTTCACTCCACAAAAATGGTACTTAAATGTTTGCATACTTTTGAAGAGGTATGCGATAAGAAATTAAATTTGCGATTATACTAATATTATATATGTTATCAATTGGAACGTCAGAACGCAGAACGAATTTTACGAACCACGGTACGCGCAGTTATCCGCATAGTTGACATTGTCAGCCTTTGAATTCTAAATCGCGTCCTTCTGGAACTATTTAACGTTTCATCGACGTTGCAGACAACTTCATCAAAGATGCACTAAACACTGACATCGTGGTTCGCTCGTATTTGCATCGCGAATTATTAATCGCGATTCGTTTACTTTTAATCAATATTCAAATAACCAAATCTACATTTAAAATTCTCCGCATACGCTCTCGCTCGAAAGTCAAGTTAACATTCGGTATTTATTACAAAGAATAGAATTTCTTTTTTATTCGTGAAATAAAATTCTTTTCTTAACACGGCTATGCTCTTCAATTTGATCGTACGTAAAAGGCGCTTGGGATAAAAATATCGTGCATGTGTAAGAGTTCGATTTTTTTAACAATAAAAAACAAAGTTCTAAAGAAGCTTATTTTAACATGTGTTATACACTAATACTTTTTATTTATGACGTAAGAGTTTCACATATTATATAATTGTATAGTAGTGTTCCTTGCAAATAAATTTTGTACGTATCTGACGAATCAACGTAAATTTTTTGACTTTTCAACTTGATATGAATACATTTACTTGTTTCTGTTGCATTTGACGTAGTCGGAATGATTTCCCTTTTCGCATTTTTTCTTGGAATCTACCTTGTATTAACTTGTATAACTTTTTTCTTCTTCTTTTTTATATTGCTGTTTGAAGCAAATGTTTTTGTTGTTCTTTAACATGTGTCTTTATCAGTGCATTTTATACAAGAATATAATATCTTTAATACTAATAAGTATTTGAACACTTTTTTAATGTTAATAAATAAAAGTTTATTATTCAATAAAAAAAATAAGAACCATTTGTATTGACAACTTATCATTTTGGACGTCTAAAACGTCTCGTTCGTATTGGGACAGAAATATTCGCAGAATATTTTGTTACGAGTGATATCTTTTATTACGAGTAAACGACGTAGTCGAAAACAATGAACTTTTAATTACCTATCGTGTAATTGCAATGTAAACGTGTACGCGGAACTTCATTTACATCTTTGAAGAATTAAAAAAGTTATATTAAAATAAATCTGAGGATGGAAATGTCCCGAGGGACGTAGCCGGGTTGGGTATTATGAAAATTCAACTCTCGTATAATGGCTCGTAACAAATTAAGAACAAAATGTATGCATTTAAAGGAAATGGAGTGAAAGGATAACAATTATGACAATATAATTTAAAAGAGAAACTACATTAATTAACAATAACGCAACGAACAATCAAAATCGTGCCATTATTTACTCACGATGTAAAAGTGAGTTTTACTTTTCATTGACACAAGGGAAAATATACGCGACTTACATTGATAAATAAAACGATTTCTACAATAAATTCAAAGTAAATTTTTCCTAACTTTGGATTTACCCGGCAATTCAAAGATGTTGATATTAGTAATTAATGTATCAACAATGAATATATCAACAATTATTTAATTTCCTCGAGTTGGAAACAAACGTAGCACTCGTCGAACGAGAGGGACGAGTGAAATTTTCGCGGAAGAAGCGAAAGAATCGTTCCGCCCCGGAAACGCGCCGGAATGTAAAACGCGTCGCTATTAACACTCGAAGCGTTAATGCCGTCTCGATGGCTAGAAATGACCCGATCGTAAACCATTACCACCGACGACAGTCCAATAAAAATTCAAATTAACCTCGCGGAAGGGGCGCGCGCGTGAATTAGCCGTCGGAAGGCGGTGAATCAATTCGATCGGGGTATAACCGCTTGGTGAGTTACTCCTTCGGAAACTATAACTCCTCGCTCCCGTTCAAAAACGTTATTAAATCACGCCGCGTTGACCGTGTCGAAAACTCTAAATTGACTCTGCGGTATCGGCGATCCGAGAATTACGATATCGAATATCGCCAATTAACGTCCGCGGGATCCGCGCTTCCGCGGTAATGTGTCGCGCGGGAGAAAAGTCGCGTCATAGTCGCGCCATGGTTATACGCGGAAGAATTAATTGGATGGAATAAATCGAGTTGCCGGTCGTGACGACACTGCAGCCGGTATTTACGGCTCACGGCCGGAATTCATCGGCGGCGAATCCACCGATTGCGACCTCGTTAACAGAACACGGTGAGATATCGACGTCGCGTCGGATCGGCCCGTTGGGCAGGATCGACGCGTTCGGTAATTTCTAGATCGACAAATTATTCGCCCCGCCATTAATGGGACACGCGCCAACATTATAATCGACGTCGGAGTGGATCGGGTGCGAGCGAGCGCGCGCGCGTGCACGCGGTCCACGGCTGGATTAATTAAAGGAAATCGATCGAGGTTATCGGTAAGATGCGACTCGGTGTGTAATAACGGCGATCTCTCGTGTGTTCCGTCCGGCCCGGACGTTTCTTTTATGCGAGGGTGGCTTTTCTCGTAGAACTGCCACGAAGGAAGAACAGATAGAGGTCGCGCGTAAACGCGTCTTAATACTTTGACGGTCGTACAGTTTTCTCCTTGCCGGTGCGTGTGCTCGTATAATTAATAATCACACCATGTTTATTGATAAATGTTAGCTCGTCGAATCAGACATTTTTACACATTTTTCACATACCTTACAATCGTGCGGACCAAAATTTAAGGAATTTACAACCAGCTCCTCCATGTATCTCAGTTAAGTTCGAGCGTGAGGAAACTAACAATAAGTGCGTATCACGCAGGCAACGGGACAGTTTCCAATTCGAGGCCTGGTCTCATTTTTGTATGTCTTGCGAAACTAGCGGTGCAACGTCACATTTTCGTGACAATGTGTTAATCAGGATTGTCATACAAATTTTTAACTGAAATTTGTTTATTCTCTATTCGTTGACGATATTAATCTGATAAAATGCGAAGAAAATTTTTGAAAAAACTAAATGACTAGAAGGTCGAACGATTTGGTTACAAATAACAATTACAAGTGATCGAAAATTGTTTTTCGTTGCCGATAATCATTATTGACGAGTGAAATTCTGTTTCAGTCGCTTATAATGGTTATCGACAAGGGAAATTTATAATAATTATCGATGAGGAAAACTCTATTTCGATCGTTCGTGATAGTGCAAAATATTGTTTTGCATTCAACGAAAACAATCCTCCACAATCATGTTAAAACATTTTCAAAATCCATAATTAATTATCAGCAAACGAAAGAGACTTTCTCTCACGGAGAACTGTTACAATAATGGAAAAAATTTTTCTCAAAATCCGTAGTTAGAAATTGTTTGCAATCAGAAACATTTTAATTAAAAAGGTAATCGTTATCCTATTGATTTTTCTCATCCTGGATACAACAGTTGTGGTCACCGACTTTAACAATTTCATGAATACATTTTATATCAAGGATATTATTATATGAATTTACATTTTAAAATTTCATTAACACTGTAATGAGATACGAGTGTCGCGATCATGTGGTAAAATTTTCAACATGAAAATGTATTGTGTTTCATTTTTATCCCGCCAAACGTTCTACGATTAAAAATAAGGAAGAAACATAGTCCAAACTTTTTAGTTGACAAACGAGTAAATTTAAGCGTTCAAGTAATGTAACCATTTTGTTCGGATAACACTCGTTCGACGGTAGATATTCATGATAGCGTTTTCTATGCAGTGGAATAATTTTTTACTCGACCTGTTCCGTTGTTGGCTTGCGTTCAATTGCGCGATGTACAGGATTTCGTATTGGCCTAGATGTTAAGTGAGATCAATGTATTTATCGAGCTGCATAAATCTTGTGTTATGCAGCACATTTTGCGCTATAAGGTCAGGGCCACGCGGGGCATTGAAACAACGTGCGTGTCTGGAAATCTTTCAATAACATTTACGTAACATTTAATTAATAGTTGTAACGCACTCGAAGACTGGAAAACATCAGTGCCAAATTATTTACCAGCGTAACGTCATAGTTTAGCACTATTCATGTAAAAAAAATCCCATTCAGATCGTTTATCATTCTTCTATAAAAATTGCTAACATTCTTCGATGAAAAACAAAATTTTTTGTAATGCTCTCTACGAATTTTTCAGTCAATTTCTATCTCACAATAATCAGCTTCAATGACAAATCTGTCTGATTTTCACTTTCGCACAACGAACGTTTCGTAAACACTTGTCAACTTTTCTAATTTTGTAAAATGAAAAGAGGAACGAACGAAATGGAAAACGAAGAAGAAGCTTCTATGGAACAATTAATGTTGACGAACGGCAAACGTTCGCATTTAATGTTGATCTCGCGTGGAACATCGATGTTTAATCAATATTTATGTGATCTCAGGTCAACATTTGCTCGGCTCGCTTTTACATTCGTATTTGCGTCGGCGGAGGATGTTAAACGCGACTCGATTAATGATTGAAAGAATACTGGAACGATCTTACTTTGTCTAATAAATGGTAACGATAGTTCTTCGTCGTCGAGGAACTTCAAACTTAAAAACTTATCCCCGGAACTGGAGATTAAAACGTCTTTCTAGAAATTTGCTTTTAGACATTCAAGGAGTTTCGTAAGAAACAAATGTAAGCGAATTTCTCAATTTCTGTCACATTCCCCCTTTCCTTTTGCTACGTTTCTTTTTCTTTTTATTTGTACATATTATATAATACATTATAAGGCTTGAAACATACCCAGAGAACTCTGATTGAAATATCTTTTTATAGAAGTATTCCCGTAAAAAGGTGAACGTAAGTTTTTCAATTTGCGTCGCATATTTTCTCTCCTGTTTCATTATTCGGAAGCCTCAAAGCTTACTTAAAATCCTGATTAAATTTCTTTTAGAAATTTACTCAATTCCAAAAGAACTTTCGCAAAAAGATGAATGTACCTAAGGGAATTTTCCAGAAAATCCAGAAATCGAGAAAATCGGGGCTCTTCAGGTGCAACGCTAATGCAACGAAAATTAGCGACTGGTTGATTTGGGTCATGTGATTCGTGAGGGGTAGACCTCGAGTAGGAATGGCGTTGTCTGGTACTGAGCGATCGCGCCTGTAATTTGTTTTCTATCGATTCAAATGTTTATAAAATAAAATTTTATGGCAAAAAAGTCGTCTTCATTTCTTAATCGTACTGGGGTACAAGTCGTGCAGTTTTTCTATTTTTTTACACATTGCACTTGTAGAAAACTACTTTTTTCTATTTTTTTTTTTTTTTTTTTCTATACTGCACTTCCTCTGTCTAATAGGAAGATTCTCGCTCGTCTGTGTCAGTCGTGTTTAATATGATCGATCTTTACCCTCGGAATGGTATTTCGTTGTCCCTGCTGTAGGCGGTTGTCCGCGTCTCATTACGTCGTACAGAACTACAGCTGATCAAACATATACTTGTTTGAGATACACAACCTACGTTGAATATATTACGACATGGATACATAATACATGTTTTGTTAGCTATACGATGCTCGTTGCGCATACACGTAGAGAGCAGCTTTCTTTTGACGATGGCAAGAAATAAGAAACAGAACAAATAATAATAAAACATGGTTAGAGTTACTAAATTCTAGTCATTGTGGGTTGATTAATTTCAACTAATTAAGGTCAATAGATGAACTCCAACAAAGATAACCCGTCGAACTCCTTGAAGTAAACACAAAGTAATTAGGTGGTAATTAAGCATCAGAGAGAAGTTAAACTTGATGATAGCCTAATTTGCTCGTTACGGAACTTCGTCGAAAATACTCTGAGGTAATAGCAAGCTGCCAATAATTATATTTTAACATTCTCCAATACCGAATAGACTGTCGGAGTCGATCAGAACGATCAGTTTGAAATTTTTTTTAGATTTACAATGGTTCTAATGAGAGATTTTTATGATTTTTCGCAGAAGATAGTAACAAAAAAGGTCTGCGAAGATTTGAGAGTTGCTTACTTTACTTACTTTTTCAAATGGAATTATATGTATATTTTTTGATTCGTTGATCGACACTCTCAGGTTTCAATCTATGAATATCGAAAAATTATTAGTTTAGGAAGTATCTTTACTTTAACTTTATAAAAATCTAAAGATAAGAACGGTATAAATGCAAAAACAGTCTCCAAAGGTTAAAAATCATTCCGATCTAACGATTTTCTGATACAAATAGCTTAATATAACTTTCAATTGTAACGCATTGGAAAATACATCAATCCGTTTAAGAATTTTATACGATCTTCTTGCCAGATTCTGAGTCTCTCGAATTTTTTACCAGATCTTTTTGTACAATAAATTGTTTGCGAATTTATTGAAATCGAACACCCTGTATATGACAATACACGAAGCAGAATTCATGTGAAAAACAGCAACAAAAATCTAATAGACACCACTCGATCTATCAATAAAAATAAAAAGAAAGAAATAAAAACAATAGCACGCGACATTTTATAAAAATATTAATTTTTCATGTTGCATTCGTGCATCGATTAATGAAAGAATGAAAAAATACATCAACCAATTTGAAAAAATGAATACAACTTTCACCTGTCCTCTCTCATGTTCATCTACGATAAAATTACTTACACCAGACTGTGAATCGTTCAGATTCAATCCGAATTTCAATAAAAATAAGAACAGATTTCACGGTGTACGGTATTTTAGGTAAAAATTAATTTTCAATGTTAGAGAGAATCTGTCGAACTGTCGAACAGCGAACGAACGTGGATCTGGGGGAGAGCCCAGGAATTGTTTGCACGGTCGGTTTCAATGCTTCCGGCGAGGCTCAGGCTGAGGTTTTATCCGAGACGATCGTTACCGCGGCTCACCGAATTTGTGAATGGGAACGAACGCTCTCGAATCGAAGTAACAACGGCGTCGTTGACACGAATCGCCGACGAGTGTCATCGAACACTCGCGGACTCGCCTAATACCGGAAAGCCGCGTGAAAAAGAACCGCGCGTATAATTCCGCGGAATGAAATTTCCGAACGTGCAACTTTTCACCGCCCTGGGAAGCACACTGTGCGCGCGCGCAATATTTTTCAAACAACTATCGCTGCTTTGCAAAGTTACAGGTAGCAGGCGAGAGAGAGAGAGAGAGAGAGAGGGAGAGGGAGAGAAACGTGGCACATTTCAAAGCGTGTTCACGTTCACAATGGGAGTCGATCAAAAGGTTGCATCGTCGAAAGAGCAATTTTCCATGGGCGAAGAACATGGGTGTAACACGAGTAACGATCGTGTTCGTAAGAAATCGTCTTCTCCGAACAAGTCGAACGAAGATTTAATTTTGAAAGTGGGCTTGATCACGAAAATGAACGTAATGATGATAGGAGCCTTTTGTGAATATATTACGCGTGTGGAACGTTTCGGAAGTTCGTTAACAGTTACGAAAGTCGAGTATGGTGATTATATGTTGGCAAAGTTTGAAATCAGTTAGCTATATGAGATGTTTAATTACGGACGTACATCCCTGGCGGAAAGTTTTCAATCGAACGCAACTGTTCAAAAGTATTGAAGAACATTGGAACGTTCGAGATGTAACGTAATGCTGTAACGATTTCAAATAAATTCACAAAGACGAAAAATTTCAATATTTTTTGAATATTTTTGAGTCCGAAAAACTTTTTGTTTCATATTTCGCAGAGATGACAGACGTATTTAAACAATCAGTTATTCGTTATAGACTTTAGTAATTTATCTCGTAAACTTGAATTATATTTTATATTTGCTATCTGTTTAAGAAAGTTAAATACTAATTTGAGACTAGAAATAGTAACTTCTACGTATATGATTTTTCCTTTTATCAATTTCATCACAACGATCAAATTTCATTGTAGTACCAATGGAAATTCAAGTGATTTTTACGTAATATGTATGTACACAGATTCGTTAGTTTAGAAAATCTTCATATAACGTATTATAGAAATATCATATTGTTGGTCACAAGAGTGTTTGAATATTTATAGAAATATTTTGAAATATCATTAAGAACAGATTTAATGATTTAACGAAACACAACTATCACGAGAGAATATAGAATATAGAAAGAGAATTTGAAATCAATCTGGAAATTTAAATATATATATATATATATAAGAGAGAGAGCGTAAATACATACAGTTGCCTTAAACATGTAATTAATATTAATAGTGATCCAGTTAAATACCTGTTAAATGAATAATCAATTGTGAACGATCATCTTTGCGAAGTATACGTTTGCGATAAGTATCTCTAACTTTTACATACGTATGCTCCTGCTCAAAAGTTGGAGAAATAAGAATGTTATAATTTTAATTTCTAAATATAATTAATTAAAGTTTTAGTAATACTGAATTAATAATGAAGTCGTTATTCCTTTTGAAATCTTAATATTCTCGAAATTTTTGAACAATTTATTTATTCTTGGAATAAAATCATCTTTCGTTTGCAAAAATAAAACATTTTCTTTAAACGATTTTTTCATGAGATCCACAAGTTAACACTTTAAAAAATTGACAATTAGAATATTTCCAATTTTAGATAGATTTTAATTCAAAAGATAATAAAAAAAGAAAATATTTCTCGACGCGAAAAGATTTTTTCGGAATTCAAAAGTTAACACTAAAAGGACTGAAGCATAGAATTTTCATCAAAGAAAAGAAAAAATAGAAAAAACTGCAAGACTTGTACCCTAGTACGATTCGTCTCACTGAAAGGCCCAGAAGCAACTGTTCCGACTTTTTTGCCATAAAATTTTATTGATACGCAAACATTTGAATCGATAGAAAACAAATTACAGGCGTGATCGCTCAGTACCAGACAACGTCACTCTTACTCGAGGCCTACCCCACGCCCCCTCGCGAATCACGTGACCCAAATCAACCGATAGCTAATTTTCGTTGCACTAGCGTTGCACCTGAAGAGCCCCGATTTTCTGGATTACCCCCACTAAAATCACTTTCAGTGATAAAACTGTAAAATACGATAGAACGCACAAGCTCTTGTTTACCGAGCAAAAATCATTTAAATCTTCAAAAATATACTGTTTATAATATATCCAACAAAAATTATGAATTAGTCATTTTGATCATCTGCGTAATTCTAGTGTTAAATATCTCTTGAACCATGGTACGAACGACCCCCTAAAAAACTGGTTTCGTGATTTAGTAAAAAATAATAAATAAGAGCTGTTAGAGGAGGGTATATCGCGGTAATTTTTCAAGAGGGATGGTAAAATACGAGGAGAATTCGCCATCCCGTGCTCGATCGTGGTCGGGGAAAATTATTACTCGGAAAAGCACAATAGTCTTCCGCTATGAAAACACCGATAAGCCTGGTGGCGAGGATATTTCGTCAACGATACCGAGCGAAACGGCCTGCCGCCTGGGGCGAGTCAGAGGTCAAAAACGAAGCGTGCAGAATGTTGCAATCCCTCGACGATCGTCGAATCATGCGCACCGACTCCACTAAATTAGACGTTTATGCGCTTCCATTTACGCGAAAATGTCGTTTACGCGCGAGTTACAACGGAGACCTATCGCTCTCAAACGACACAGATCGTGTTGGCCCGCGCGACGATAGTGTTTATTATTGCTCGTTTGCTCGTTTAGAAGAGAAAAAGTGTGGAAGGATCAAGAAGCGTTTTATTTTTAACAAGCAGATAGGAGAATGTTTGCAATTTTTGTTTAACGTTTTATCGACGAGAGGCTCTCGATATGAGCAATGACCTGTTACCACAGACGTTCTCGGAAAATGGGAAGAAAGATTGATGGTTTTCTGAAATTGTTTCGCGAGCCAAAGCATGTTCGGTGCATTTATAAATTGCAATCTGGTTATTTGTTATAAAGCATTTTCCAGTTAGTGTTTTCGGTACATAAACTGTACAAAGTGACTCTAAAGCAGGCAGTGATTCTGCATTGTAAAAATAATCGGAAAATATAGAATACAATTTTCTTTCAGAGCTGAAGAGTAAAATTTGTAGACAAAACATTGCAAATACGTAGTATTTAATTTTGCTATCTTTACATAATTATTTTCGACCAATTTATATTTCTCTAAAATTAAAAAAATGTCCCAAGTTTAAACGAAATATGAAAAAACCTTATCAGTATGCATTATTTATTCGTGCGTCAAACATTTTTTTTAAAACGTATATTATAAATTCGTTTTGTTTGCTAAACAGAGTATAAAATTGAGATATAAAAATTTAAAGATCGTAACGACGTTAAAAATATTGGACGCTGTGCGATTTAAATAAAATAACATTTTAAATGGAAAATAAGATTTTGGCAAATGAAGTATTCTTATTTCAATAATCTAAAGCATAAAATAAAATATTTTAATTTTACATTTTGAATATATAAATATTTCAAATATTTCTTTGTTATAAAAATAAGTGAAGAGGGAGACCTTAATTAGGGTCAATAGAACGTTTGCACTAACAATTTCGTGATATAATTATACCTTCCAAATATTACAATTTATCAACAGATTTTGCTGCAGTTTCGAAGATCTTTGAATTTACATAAATATTGCAAACAGATATGTATCACGATAGCTATACTAACAGACTGTATTATAGCAAAGTATTTACTTTCTATTTTAACAATATTTTATCGACACAATAACACATCTTAACCACAGTCTTAATATTATTTTATTATTATACATCATTTTACATTATTTCCAGCAATATTTGCGACAAGTAAAATAAATTACACCAAATAAAACTTCAACACAAAGTTTTTGTGTTTAAAAATACTTTCAGCATCCTTCAAGCAAAGTATTATTTTAAAAAAAACTTGTTGCAACAAATGAATTTAAAGTTATTAAAGCGTAAGTTAAAATAGTTTATTCGCTATTTGTTATCTAAAATAATATTTTACCCAGCACGGTCAAGTAATATTTTACCCATCTTGGAATATTCCTCAAGTATAATTGATCTTAATTATCGATTAAGATGACACTTGGCATACTCCGTCATTAAAATATTAGTCAGAACTGATTATAAGTGGAAAGTTTAGTAAACTTTAGTTCAATAATCCGACCATATATCATGATTACTTTGAATAATTAAGGTTGATAATTTATTCTTCATTATGATAGACATGGAAAATTGTTTATCTATAAAAGCTAGAAGATGAATTAAATAGAGATAAAACAGATGATTAATTAACCGTTTGAGTGTTTAGTTTGTGAATAGATCTTATAATCAGTATCATTCAATAATCTTACAATCAATTCGTACGTCAATCACATAATCAATTATTTGCATCATATAATCAATGTATATTATATATCTTATATTTAAAGATAAGATGAGATAAATGCACTCTTTTGTTTTATTGCACGCTTCTCGTTAAACATTAAACTTCCAGATTTTTGAGCTATCAGAATTATTTAAATTATTTAAACACTCAAATTAATAAAATTGTTAAAATTATTTAAAGTTATTTAAAGAATTATTTAAATTATTTAAAGAGTTATCATTCAAAGAGTTAACATCCGAGTAGTTGACACGAAATTTCTGATATCCAAATATCTCACGTTAAGAGCTGTTTTTTCAACGATGCTTCAATTTTCTTGTTAAAGATAACCCATCCTCCGTTCAACGTCCCTGTCGTCTCTATATGTATTTTCGATTCATTCACGTTTCGTTCAACCCACTAGTTAGGTTCTTTACTCCACTCGTCATCCGAACGAGACGAGGTCAATAGCGAGATCGATGCCCTATAATAGGCTAGTTATTTATGCAAAGCCCTCGATATTTTAGAGAGATTTACATAGAACCGTTTCGTTTAATTCCACTTTCGTTTCCGAGCAGCTCCCTCGTTCGAGAACGGGGACAGTCGGATCCATTTGATCGAATCAACAACGGAAAGCGCAACGATGACAATTCCTTTCGTTTGAGTCATTTAAATTATCTCTTTATCGAGTACCTGACTCTTCAACCAGCAATAAGAAATCGGCCAGGTGGTTTCGGTCAACGCAGAATTGGATGATCATTCTATCTAACGAAACGGTCTCTATCTTGTATAATTGAAGCATTTCCCTTTGCGTGCTGCTAAAGCGGGTCAAAGAGCGAGAAAAAACGGTCCATTGTTCCCTTAACTCTCACGATGTGATGACAACTGAGTATTCCGAACCGAAATGCTTTCTAAATGATTGGCAGAGAAATTTAAAAAACCATAAAATTTTGGATTATTATTTCTGAACAATTGGCAAAAAAAAATGTTGTTTGTAATTTTATAAATTATAGAAATTTTAGTAAAAATATGTGGACCCAGATGTCGTAATTGATAGAAAAATGTTATTTATAATTTCGAAAATCGTAAAATCGTTTTCAACAAGTATATGAGTGGATCCACATGTTTTCTGAATAACTAGCTGGAAAAACGTTGCATCCAACTTTTAATAAGTATACTGTGGATGCCATAGAAAAATTTCAAAAACAATTACAGAAAGAAAAATTCTAAAAGCGTTTACATACATCGGAATAAAATGAACGTCAGTTTTAACAAACTATTGTTCAGTATAAAAGAGGTTGAAAAATTGAAAATATGCTTTTTTATATATTTCAATATCTGGTATCCAACCATTTTGCTTCATATAATTCCCAAACTTTATTATACAATATATTCCATTTATCTGAGAGCATTAAAATATTTCGAAAACTGTGAATGATACGAAAAAATTCCTGAAAGCTAATAACTCAATAACACCTTATGAAAAAATACATGGGTGGTATTTTGAAAATGTCTGCATGTAAGATATAAGAATATACTACAAAAAATATAGAAATCCATTTAAAAATTTTTAAACGACCTTCACAGGATGCTTTGTGATTACTATAAGAGACACATACATGGAATCTATCAAATTTTGAATGAGATTAAATTTCTAGTTAAATCTGTCTTAAATTTTCTTTATTAGCCCACTCACATCATAACCTATATTGTAAGTTCGGCTTATATCATCGAACATCTGCACGATTAATCATATGTAGTTTAACAAACCATTTACAATTTGACTTATTAAAATTATTTACTATTGTTTGCTAGCGCTCACTGATATATTGATAGATATAAAATTTTTTATTAGGCAGCCCATGGAATTTCTCGAGTAGTTTTAGAATTGTTTGATAATATTTATATCAAAAATTTTGGGCTCAATTTACTTTTTTTACTATTTAATTGTTGTTTTCGATCGACAAAAAAATTCCATCTTCTTGCAACCAATAATTTTTAAAGCCAAACAATACTGATACTCTGCATTCTTGGTCCCTGACTGTATCCAAATAATCGCAAGTTTCTTCTTCTGTTTCTTCATTTTGTTCTGATATGGCATTATACATTGGTAATGACAATCAATATCACAGAACATACAATAATAATAATATAAATACTACATGTACACAATAAACATTACTTCCGTTTTGAAAAAACGTTACATTGTACAAATTAGTACAAATCAGTAGGTAAAATGAAATTTGTATCTTTGTATTTATATTAGCGTTAATTGATTTAATTTCATTATATTAATAACGTCGAAAATTAAAGAGCTAAATATATGTTATACAAGTTAGATTCCTACTAAAAAATAAAATTAGATATTATTCGTATTTATTTATATCTAATTTTTTTCAAATAAATTTAACTTATGTACTTGTTGTTATAATAATTTAATTTTATCGCTTCGTTCTGAGCAAAAATTGGACAAAATTGAACCGGCAGTACTCAGCGATCCATATGTATTACGAGGGTTAATCTAGTTACAGGATTTTTCAGAATATTCGCTACCACTGTTTCGCTTTTTTCCTCTTCTCACGCACGATCCGTTCGAGTGGCTCTGCTCTTTTTTTGCTCACGAATCTTCGACCCGCTCTTGATAACTGATAACACGACCGAAGCTGTTTACATCGATCGCAACAACTGCAGCAGAATAGACTCTCTCTCTCTCTCTCTCTCTCTCTTCACCGATAACACCATGTTTCATGATTTATGAACGTTGATAATAAGACTATGCAATGTGCCACGCTATAGCGAGCGAGCGTCTTGGAAACTTGCTATCCCGCGGCTGGTATCGCTAACAAGACATATGGACGGCGAACGTCGAAAGTCCGAATCACGTGCAGACGGGGGAATGTAAATTCGAGGATTACGTGGCCACCGGAGGCTAATGTTCAATCTTTGTCAGCACGCGCGAACAACAGATTCGTTAGATACGGTGGATCGTCTGCCGCGCTTTTCAAACACGAAACAACGAAATACCTGAATCCGTCGGGCTCGAAACCGAAAACGATTTATTAATTATTAAATGGTATTGATCCGACGTCCGATGTATGTCGTTGCGCGTACAAAAGGGAAAGCTATAATCATAACAAAATATTAAACGTTTAAATCGTAATTGCCGATACAGAAATATTTTTGAATTTGTAAAAGACAGTATCTTCACTTTAAGGGAGATAAATTTAGGATCGTGAAGACGATTGGAGTGGATTCTTTCACGATCGAGTGCTCGAATACTAAAATAACTATGAATAACGAATAGCGAAGAATTGAAAAGAAAAGAGTTCGGAAGAAGAGATTTCATATCGCAGAGCGTTTAAGATAACAAATCTTGAAACAGTTTACTCTCACAAATAGTGTTACTCTTAAATACAACCACACTCTAGCCATACATTTACAGTTTTACACCCAGATAGAAGAGAGTCTTTGCATTGACGCGGTTCTGTTTCAGGTGGATTTCTAGGCGACATCGCCCTGCCGAACATCAAATACGAGACCGAATGGCGACAGCAAAAGCTTAACAAGAGTTACCTGGAAGAGCTGGAGAAGTATCGGGACGAAGTCCTGAAAGAGGGTCTTCAGGTCGAGGAAGAGGGTCTTACAGGTAAGAAAAAGTTTTCTTCTCCGGGCAAAGAACTTTCCCATTGTCCGGAGATAGACGGATAACCTCTCCGTGAAGGTGCGGGCGTGTGACTAGCGACAGGTGTCATTTCAGAGATCCTTCAGTTTAAAAATGAGCACAACGCTAACGAGCCGCATCAGGAGAACGAGGAGATGGTAGCTTCTCAAGAGAAATCCGAACCAATTATGGTAGACCGGAATCAATACAGCATGGACGGCGAGCTCGAGGGTGGATTCAGTTTTAACGCGAGGAACGAAGACGCCAGGCCTGGGGTGAGGGACGAGGGCGTCAAATTCAGGTAGAACGGCACGAAAATTTCACGCGAAAATTACGCGGACGTGTACGATGATCTGAGATTGATCCGCTCGAATCTATCAATGGCGATAGTACACCTTGGAACAAAAGAACAGCGCACCCTAAAAATTATTAAATTCCTTTCGATCAAACGAAATAATGCAAAATTTTTCTTACGTGCAGTCTTCCTTTGGTGCTCTTATCAACGTGTGTGATTAACATAAATTGAACTTTTTGCAATACATTTTGTGTTATTAAAAAGAGAAATAGATATATCTTTGGTAATATTTAGCGGGTCAAAATGACAGCGCACTTCCACTGTGAAAAGCAATGGATAGAAACAAAAGAGTCTGATAATTGTTTGCAATACTTAGATTACTTTACTGTTTGCAATTTTATTTAAAACGATGGTACGCATTTGTTATCCGAGGAAAATAATTTTCTTTCTATCGTTTCTGTTTCCGACAGACGTATCTATACAAAAAAAAAAACTGTTATTTCTTATTTTGCATTGCTGTTTGAAAATACTATTTGGAAATGATCTGCGTTTTAAATAAGATGCAGTTTGCATTCATTTTTACTTTGAAGTAAATTTAATTGCCTGTTTATTTGTTCTTTTCATTCCAAACAGAAAGCAATATCACTTAAGAAGAAACTTTTTTCCATTTTCTTTCTTCAAACATCCTTTTATATAGATAAACTTCAATTATGCGCTGAAGCAAGATTGAACGCTAAAAACAAACTTTAAAGAAGTGACATTTCGTATGCGCTAATTCAATGTATAAATTAGTTGGAACGATAGAAATAGCGGTTCTCGTTTCAAAATGAATTTTGTTGTCAGCGAAATGTTTCTAAGTCGCTACGTTTTCATTCTCATATAATTTTTAAATAACTTTCTGTAGTAAATTTGTAAACGTAATGCATATTTTTCATGCAAAGATTGAATTTTATTTTTTTTTTTTTTTCTTTAATGATACTTAAACTTTACGTTTACGAAAGAATGAATTATTTTAACGGACGGTGTTGTACGAGTCTGTAGGATAGGAGTCTTCTGTTCGAAAATTAATCCGATGTTTTGAATAAATGACGTACCATATGATACCACTTACGTAACTTTAATTAATTTTTTGTTATTCTTCTTTTTTAAACATACAGAAGTTGAGAAAATTAATTAAACCGGCGGAAGTAGAGATCCTCGTTCCATAGATAATTTTCTGTTTCTCTTTTATTCTTACATAATTTTCAAACAATTCTTTGTAATAAATTTGTGTTTGTATATAGTTTATATACATATATAGATAGTTTGTATACATGTATTATTCGTGTAAATGTTGAATTTTATTTTGATACTTGAACTTTATATTTATGTTTATTTACGGAAGAATAAATTTTATTTTAATAGACGATGTTATAATAATAATTGAACGATGATTAATTAATATTTATCTCAAAAGGTGTAGAAAAAGTGACAATTATTTACACGATTTAAATATCATGCTCTGCTATTTATTTCAGTTTCTTTTTTCGCTGGAAATGTACTATCAATGGCACACAAGTCCTAAATTTTCGATTAAATTTTTATAATTACAATATTTCAACTGCATCATGATTATTTGTTTCCATTACAAAATACATATCAAACGTATGTTTTGACATACATTGAGTTTCTCGCGCGATTGTTGAATTTATAATTTCTAATTTCAAACTGATCTCAACGACTTTGGTGTGATGAGGAATATTAAATGTTCAGGCTAGAATCGACCAGTCCGCCAACGAAAAAGAGGCACTCTGCTCGAAAACAAGGACGCGAAGCCTCGCAAACGGCATCGAACGCTACAAAATCGATGCAGGCGTTTTTGAGAACGTCTGAAGAGTTGAACGCGTTTCCCACCACCACTGAGAACGCGAATCAAATAAAAAACATGAACGTAGAAAACGTCGAGGAAGTGTTCACCATCCAACCGGAAAGCAGCACGCGGAACACATCGAAACGGCGTCATCGTCGTCATCATCGTAGAAGGTACGAGAAAATCTCTTTGCACTTTCAATGACTCGCGTTTATGGTACGTCGATACTCGAGGGATTTTCTTCTCAAAAGCAATTTAAATTTAATAGAAATAGTCTGTGGATCTACGAAAGGAGAGATTTGTTTTGAAATTTTTAAATTTCTCGATTCTTTGAAATATAACTTTTTTAATGAAAAAATACTAATCTAAGTTTATTTTACAGTCAACAAAATATAGACACAGTTGATAATAATCTCGAAATTTGTTAATTTGAGCTTTCTCCAAATCAGGAATCTCTTCTCGAATTTTTTCGCTTTTTGTAAATATAATTTCGAGTGGAGAATAGTAATTTAAATTTAATAAAAATACAGACGGAATTGGTAATGAAGGGAAAAGAGTCATTCTAAAAATATACATTTCGATGAGAAATTTGGAAAAATACGAACAAACAGAGCGTGTGTAAATGAAACGTTCAAATATGGAATTGGAATGAATATGGATGTGAAAGGAGAGTTGTGACAAAAAATAATTGCGATGAAGGAAACAAGGGAATCATGTTCGCTTCGACACAATTCTACGGAACAAAACACATTTGTCAAGGGAAGTTACTGTCAAATCGGTTGGAAACGCTTCGCAGTCTAGTAGGAATTTACGGTGTTTAGATTTTTCACAAAGTGTTGCTATTCGATCAAGGTTCGGATTAAATTTTATAAGTTAGTACCTTTCACAGCGTGAACTAAAAAATTTGTTTCATTCGAGCGAAATATCAATTAAATTGCGACATCTCTTTATTATTTTTATTGACGGAATTAAGAACGTACTTTGCGTTATTAGTGCTAAAGTACATTCACGTGTGAAAGTATGTTTAAAAGTGTATAAATAAATAATTTTTCAAACAAGAGAAAATGAAAATGTTTTTAGAAAAATATCGAGGAAAAAGGACCTTATTGCACATGTCTATTGGGATCTATGAAGATTGAGGTATCAAAAATAATCTAAATCTAATATCTTTTATAGTTCAACATAATATTGTATTATTACATTTATTCTTGAAAAATGACCCGTATTTCATCAATATATTACGTTTTAATAATTTATTATCCGAATACACTATTAAAAAATTATTTACTCATATTACCAATTATCGGTTTCTAGATTTAGATTTAGAATAGCATCAAATGGTTATAATTAATTGGTTTTTATTAATTTTCACTCATAACTGAATCAAATTCTAGTTATAAAAGTTCGACGATATCGATTAATTGACAATTCATCTTAATAATTCATTATCGTCTGCGACGATAACAATATTAATATTTAGGGGTTAATTTCATTTTAGAAGTTTCACGATGACGTTTCTAACATACTGACCCATAAAACTAATGACTACCAGGAGGAACTGGATTTTACTTGGCCGCAATAAAACCGATCGGGAAGCGTTTTCAACAAAAGACCTCCAAGCTGAAGTACCCATTGGGAAGTTAAAAAAAGAACCACACTCTATTTCCGATAGAGAAGTGATTAAGTGTATTGCCGTGTTCGATAATAGAGTTCGCTCTTTTAACTCGCACCCTCGCTATCGCCGACAATTTTCCGCTGGTAGGGCTACTATGCCAATAACAATGGTCGTCATCGTAAAGCTGGAAAATGGGGACCGATACTACCCGGCCGGGCATTTTCAGCCCTTGAACTGCCAATAACCTGTCAACATCGGCACACTAGTGTCTCTGACCGGTTTGTGTATAGATTATGCGTCTCCTCCCTCTGAATGAACCTATGGGGAATGAAGGCCGAAAAAAAAAGGAGTAGAAAGGACGTTATCGGTAAAATGTACTCGAGAAAATTCGAGGTTTTTTTTTTCCTTCTTTTTTCTTTTTTAGTTTCGTCGCCAGCGTGAAACTGCATTATTTGACGTCGTGATGAATCTCGTGACTCGAGTCGATTGCGAGAATGATAATCAGTTGGACATTATTTAAATGAGCTTTTAAATAACGATGCATTTCATTTTATTGTTTTAATTCTCTGTTCGAACGAGAAATCATTTCAATTTAAATTCTCAAATAACAAATAATTTTGTATTTAAATGGTTCATTTTAATAACTGTTTAAATATGAAGTTACCTATTATTTGAAAGTTGTTTATTATTTATGTAGGACCAGAATAGCATAAAGTCAATTGTTTCAATTGTTTCTCTCCCTCTCTCTTCGTTGTGTCTGTTGGAATTTAAGATCATAAAACGAACTTGGATCTTAAGAATGAAACGAAAAGTTGAATGTCAAGTAATACCTACGCGATGAATCAGATAGAACAAACTTTTGAACAGCTTGTTCGAAAGAAAAGTCTTGCAAGCAAATACAAATTGCAAACTATTTGTTGAAAAAGGATATTCTTTTAAATATAACTACAAATTTCAAACTATTCGTTGATTGAAAAAGGATATACGGAATAATTCTAAACGCATGATTTTAATCGCAATGAAATGTCCAAAATTTTGTTCTTGATTGAACGTTCGTTCTTTGTGTATTTTAATATCGACAACAGTAAGAAAAAAATTTGTGCAAAATCTATAATTATTCTCTTCGCTGTATACCTTGCAAGACAGACGAAGAGTTTCGACTCGAAACGTAAAATTAAACGAATCCCGGTAGCGGGTACAAGCGAGGAGTCTGTAATCAATACAAATTTTCCGATATTAAATGATATTTAATATTACCGATAAAATATTCGGGTGAAATTCACCGGCAGGTATTAATTCTTGAATCGGAAACACGTCGATCACTCCCGACTTTTCCCACGCTCGTCCTTCGCAAATTTCAGCAGCTTTCAGCCCGAGCGGTTGCTGCTCGTTTCTTTCTCATAGTTGTTGGAGAACAGGCTTACGAATCGCGTTTATTTATGACCTGTACCCGACACCGTGAAACGCGATCGCAGTGTGATTCCCCGATGAAGCTCCGGAGAATTCTGGAGAGGATCAAGCCCGGATCTGATACCTTTGACGTGGTTAAACCTCCCCCGTATCCGCAGAAACTATCTGCGTTTCTGCGTGGTTCTCCTCCGCAGAGCAATCACAAAGCACGTTTGAAAGTCTCTCTCCCGAAATTTGATCTCGAAATTTCTGCTTTTGCTCGATAATCCTTCCGAGAGAGATTCGAGGCAATTCCGGACCACGCGTATTTTCTTCCTCGTATTTTTTTCCTCGGAGATATGCTGATTTCAGACTGCTCTTTCCCACCACCGTTTAAACTTGGAGCGCGAAACATTCGGAGGAAGCTGAGGAAGCTGAGACAAGACGAAAGAGCCGAGATTTAATAATTAAGCGTTTAGAGCGCGTTCTTAAGCTAGTGGCGGATTATGCTCGACGGCTTACCAGGCACCACCCGTTTCTACTTATTGCTATAAATGTAAAATACAGTAGAGCTTCTCATATAGGAAGACTAAGAGGAGGACAAAGTTTTCAGTTAATGGAATTTTTAGATGATAGAATCCAAATGTATCCAAATGAAGGTTAAAAAAGTTTGTTTCGATATTTAAGAGTGTCATTTTCTTGGGTTGTTTAATTAATTAATTTCTAGTACAAGTACAGTAAAACTTTGTTTATCCCAACACGTCAACGTACAAGGCTAATTGAGGGTTTCGGATAATAGAGATTCGCTAACTTTCTTTTATTATTACATACCATGTATCATTATTATTTTATTATTATATATTATACATTATTAGGATGACTAAGACTCGACATTAACTATGTCGAATTATATTGTTTTTCTTCCTCAAATTATCAAAGTCATTTTCTAAATGTCTCATCATTTTTTGTTTGCTGTTTCATTTTAAGCAAAAATTATAACATCTATCACGTCAGTCTATCACGAAATTAACTACAATCTTTCATATATTTCGCCTCAAACATATACATAACAATATGATCAATATAAAACGATCGTATTTAAAATTAGAAATTCTATGTAAGTAATTGATCATAATTATGAGACTCTTAAAAGTCCTCGGCCGCGTCCTCTGAAATATCGATCACATTTTTTAATTTAAAGCCATCACCGGGAAAATCCTTAGCTAAAATTTATTACATTTAATCAAATTTGCTGCTCTTTCTAGAATATTATACATCCTACGATATATAGATCCGATTAATAAAATGTTCTTTCATATACCTAATTAAATATGTAACTCTACAGAATTTTTCTTCTGAATCCTTGAAAACTCCTAAAACCTTTGGTTTTACTATTGTTTCCAACCATTGTTTCCAACCATTGAATTTAACTTTCTTTGACATGAATATATTGTACAATATGATTATAGTATAATTATTGTATTTGCTCGCAATACTACAATCGTTAGATTTAAATTAAATAAACACAAGCGGAGACTTATGCATAATTACGCGTATTTCTTGTGAAAGTTAAAATTAAAAAAATGGAATATAGACGCAGGCATGTTTTGCTAAATATTCTGATAAATATTCCAACGTGCTTCTACTATGCTTCATATTTTCGTATTATGTGCATCTTTGCATACTGTGCCTAATTATAACATTTATTTATGTACACATATGAATAAATAAATGTGCACAAATGATTTAGTACAAGAAAATACATCTAGTACTATTACAGTAAATACTCTATCTGAGAATGTCGGAATAGAAAACCAGAAAATTCAAATATGAAAGACTACGTTGTGTCTATAAGCGAAATTATTCAAAGAAGAATACGATGCAGGGCTTTTCTCTATTTCCACGGTAGGATCATAAAGCAATCAACTACAGCGAGGTCGCGTCGGTGGACGTTGAATTGCCACGTAATTATTGAACGCAGGAATTCCAATTAAGAAAACGAACGCGAACGCATTAATTACAGGGCGATAAGGAAGTTTTGAAATCCGCTTCTTCGCGAGGTGGATCGAATCGGGCTGTAAATTTCAGTCAGCTTCGAGCATCGATTAAAAACCGAGGGAAGCTCGGGACGCATTAATTTCTCCATCGGTCCAATCTGATCGGGGGCTTAAACGTTTTTCACTGGAGGATCCGTGAAGACGACCGTGCCACGGGGATAACTTCTTACCGTATTCTCTCTCTCTCTCTCTCTCTCTCTCTCTCTCTCTGTCTATTTCTTTTCTTCTTTCTTTCTTTCTTTCCAATTTCGACCATCGAGCAAATGAAGACGCAAAAAAATGAACAGAGAAGAGAGAGAGAGAGAGAGAGAGAGAGAGAGGGAGAAAGAGAAAAGGGATGAAAAAGAGAAAAAAATAAGAAAGGAGAAAGATTTATCGAGATCAAGCCGGAGAAAATTTCGTATTCAGCGAATACGTCGGTCCGGTAGTGAATCGGTCGCCGTAACTCATCATTTTCCACTGTCCTCCGTGACTTCCGATCTTTGCGCTTCCGGCTGCACTTCACTCTCTTCGTTGACTCTTTCGTTATCGGCGCCGCGAGATTATCGTGCGCTTGTTGTCCGTAGCGCGGACAGTCGAATGGACAGGTGAAAAGGGACGAATTTAAGGATCTCTCCGATGGTATTCGATTAAAATCGGGCGCGTAGTAATACCTACGCGTCGGAGGATCAATTTGATTTTTCGAGTAATTTTTTAAGTAAAGTTAACGAAGAATTTAATTAAGAGTCGTTCGTGATATCGATTTAATCAGTTATCTTTCGCCAGTCATTTTTACAATCTAATTTCTTCCTCGATGTTAGAAATCGATTTAACTGGGAAATAACTATAGTGCAGTAGAGCTTTCTATATCCAAAGCTCCATTGTTTGAATACTCTAATATCCGAACAGAATAATTATCAGTGATGTGTCTTCTCTCGTACTGAGTCTTCACTGAAATTACCAAGAGTCTAACAATAAGAGTTTAATATCGAATGATGAGCATGCAAGAAATCTTTAATACCATAACTATCAAATCAAATTTTCTCTTCTTACAATTGCTGAAAAAATCCAGGTATTTTTGTCAAAATTAATATTGATTAATTCCGTCTAGATAGATTGTACAAATCGCTTTATTATTTATTATCATCTAAATTGTAATAATTTATATGTAGAATATATTGATACGTATTAGTTCCAGTGTTAAACATATACCTTTCGATAGATATATCGTAACATGTTATTCTCTTTGAATGTCTGACAAGTAAATTAATTATTTCAATTGATATTTTAATACGGATTAAAATACTCGAAGAGTATATATGTATTGATGGCTACTTTATATGTATTATTACACATTATTTTCTTTTTATAAATAAATAAATAAAAAGAACGTATAAGAGGTTATATATATTATGTTTAATATGTTCTTTTTTAATTTCGTAATAAATCAACATTTGTTACAAAGTGTAATACAAAGAAAATACATAACATGAAACAAGTTTCTATCGAGACTCTGTTTTTCTTCTCTGTTATATTTGTCACAAATATAAATTTGCATGAAACTTTGCATTCGTGAGTGTTGTAGACGTAATCTTTTTACACTGAAGTATCTAAGGCATTCATAAAAAAATGATTTGAGGCGCAAGAAGAATGTACTCACGCTGAGAAAAATTTAGAAAAATTCAAATATAGCATTCTTAAATATCGAAATAAACTGACAATTTTCTTCATCCCAGTTTAATATATAAAAAAAAAAACGAAAATTCCATTGATACTTTCGCTTCCCTGTTCAAATATGGGAGACTGCTACTGCAACTAAACAATTGGATTATTCACGTTGTTTGCGAGAAGCGAGGGAAAATTAAACGCCACTTTTTACAGTATTCCTTCATTGAAATATAATCTTGTTTCACACTTCAGGCGTTCCACCATTGAAACACTTTTAAATCTCGTTTCACGCGTAAAGCTTCGTCGACCAATTACTTAAAACGAATCTCCGGTTAAATCCAAGCGAACGACGTTCCTCAAATACCTAATTATATCTCGCGTAACGCGAGAAGAAAGAGAGAGGTGCTACGCTCCGAAGAAGAAATTAATTTTTCTCGTTGACGCACGTTTCTTCGGTTAATTTAACAGCCAACGGATTAATTAATACGCAGTACTGGCGAAAGTACCGGCGCGAAACGACGCAACGAATCCAGGGGGTTTGGGGGTGGAGGAGGGGGGTTGTTGGCTCGACGTTGATATCGACGTACACACACGCGTATATATTAGACGCGGGCTTTATTCAGTGGTGATAAGTTACGCGGAGAATGACGACAGTCAAACGAACCGAGCAAACGGGCTGCATTTCGCGATCATTTTCACCCCGCAGGGAGTGAAAATGATCGGAGACGCGAGCGAAGGGGTGATCGGTGCAGAGGATTCGCGTTTCCATTGTCGTTCGGCTGATTGATGAAAAATCGTGATTCGTTAAATTCGAAGCTTGGCCGGGCTGGATTATTTCAGTATGGCCGAGACACTGATATATTATATTGCGGTTTATTGCTGGCTGGTTAGGGGAGGGCTCGGCCGCCACCGCGGAGAGATGGATCGACATTCGAAGGGGGTGGTAACTAGCGCACGTCAAAGCTAATAGAATGATCTATGCGTCTCGCGATCGTTTGATTGAAATCCACGTCGGGTCAACCGATGGTGTTCCTCCGATAGGAGGACCGAATGGTCCTCTGAATGTCGCGTGAAAGGGAAAAGGATGACATACGGCCGAGTCGCGTGACTTTTCAATGAATTTAGCGCCGGCTCGATCGAACCTGACGAGACCTGCGGGATATATCGTACGCTCGTTCGGGAACGCGATTATGGGATGTTCGTCCAAATTGCGCGGAATAAATCTGCTTTCTTTGCCGATTAAAGAGCAGATAGGATAGGAACGATGATGTTGCAAATATTGTTATCCAAAGGAGTAGTCTCGTTCAGTACCACTGATTTTTAACTTTTTAAACGTTCGGTAATTTTACAATCAATAATATAATATAATTGATTTACTTATTAAAGGTTCAAAAATGGAATAAATATATCGTTGTAAGATGAATGCGTTATATGTCCTCATTCAATATTAAACTTTCAGGTTTCTGGTAATTTTAAGCATTCAAAGGATTAAGCGATTTATTAGGTTTTAGGTTACAATTTCAATTATATAAATTATTTGTCCCCGACAAATTCGTATAAGGTACTTTGAAATTTTTATGCGATGTCGAATTGAAACACGGATATGGAAAATCATTGCAACGTTAAATGGCTGGAAAATGATAGCTCAAAAGATCGACCTAAAAAAGTATGAATCGTGCCGTTGTGATTTCACGCGAAACGAATATAAAGCTCATTTAAAACGTGAGCGTGTTTCATGACGAAAACTCTGTTTCACGTGCGGAATCCAATGCAACGTTCTCGAGTGCACAGCATTTGTCGTCGTTGAAAATACGATATTGTCTCCAAAATCTATTTATTGTTTCCATCGAATTTGTCGTTTCAAACTCGTATATACTATACATACACACACATACATACACACACGCAGCACTAGCAATCGAATGGTTTTGTACTAAAAGCTAATATTTATAGAGGACAGTTGAAATAAAAATTTCATAAATCATTCGGCTATTTTACATTCAGATGCTTGAAAGTTACAGTTAATCACAGAGGTATTTCTATCAAATTTTAAATATTTTAAACAGAAGAATCGTCTTATGGATTTTAATCTCTTAATCGGGAAGGACGAGTTGACTAGAAAAGTATAGGCATGAATTTAAAAAAACTACACGACTTGTGACCCCAGTACGATTCGTCTGACTGAAATGCCCAGAAGAAACTGTTCTAACTAGGAAATGAGGACGACTTTTTTGCCATAAAATTTTGTTGATATGCAAACATTTGAATCAAACAAATTACAGACGCGATCGCTCAATACCAGACAACGCCACTTCTACTCGAGGTCTACCCCACGCCCCCCTCAAAAATCACGTGACCCAAATCAACCAATCGCTAATTTTCGTTGCATTAGCGTTGCACCTGAAGAGGCCCGATTTTCTGGGTTACCCCCGTTAAAATCACTTTCAGTGATAAAAGATTTCGTACAGAAAGAGGAGGAAACTCATTGTTCCTGTTTTTATGATGGGAGTAGCTTGAAAACTGTAAATTTTTTAATCAAACTCCTTTTATAGATGTGAGAGGAACCCATACTATTTAAACTTTTTTCCGATATCTCTTATCTATCATCTTCGAGATACCTTGCGTTTCTTTCAAGGGATAATTTCACTCTTTAAAACCGAATTATAATTACAAAAAGGTAGGTTCATGTTATACACCAAGTTTCACAATTTTTCGAATTTGCTAGTTCTTTATACTTCCCTTCGAAGAAGCAAGAATTTATATTCCAAAGATAAAAGGAAGACAGTCACAGCTAAAATCATCGGAAATGTCTTTCTTCTTACAATTGGTAGCGCCTGCCTCTCTTACCGCAAAAGTATCGGCCATCGGACTTTACTCATTGTCAGTAAAACCTATCTAACCCTAGAAACCTTAGCAAGAGTTGAAAGTTTCGACATTAGGACTTAACGGATACCGAGATTGGAACGACTCGCGCGATTATCGTTACTCGCTTTATATCGAGAACTGCATTTGCGGCAACCCCGACCAAGATCGACCAATAAAAACAACGAGTTGCGCGTTTTGTTACTCTCAGCACTTATTGTTATATATTGATACGATATTAAGCGAGATGTGTCATTTCTCAGCTGCGGATATCTTCGAAGTTGTAACAGTTGAATTACGAAGGGAACGTGACATTTAATTTGTCGAAACGTGTGTTCCTCGACGGTAAACACGAAAAAAATGCAAAGAACAAAAGAGAGGAGAACTTTTGAAAAATATACAGGACATACATTTTATGTAATTATGATGCAACTGATTGAAAGGTAATTCTGCAAGGGTGCAAGAATAAATCGCAAAGAAGAAAAGAATACTTTTTCAGTAAAGATTTTGTGTCTGAGAAAATCGAGTTTAAAATTCGATAATTTCAATTCAATAATAAATACCTTCTGTTTAAATAAAATACACACGAGAAAAGTCTTATTGATACGTATGATTTTTTTGTTTCAGTATAACAGTTGAGAGTGAATCATCGACAGGAGATTGTTTTAACGAAATAATTTCAGAAATGAGTAAAAAATATAGAATAAGATGTTTCCATTTATGGCTTTGCTTTCAAGAAAATCTACTTGGTTAGGAATTTATTTAATTCACGTGTGCTTGATAAATTTTCAAAACAAATTTTCTAGGAAATGAAGCGTTTCGTAAAAAAATTTCAATCTACGTTTTTTTACTTATTTTCTCATTATACAACAACCTCTCATCGATTATTCAATCCTGTCCAGGCTACAATTAGCCAATTTCAGGTATACTTGACAAATTTTCAAACTCGATCTCCTCGAAAACAAAACAATGTTTTAAATGCAAACGTGATATTCTTTATTTTCAATTTATTTTTGAGTGCGAAATCACCCCTTCACTGATTGTAACACGATTACAGAAATACCGCGTATAGTTGCTCACCGAGGTGTGTATCGTGCGCGTTAAACGAAACTACAGTCTAATGAGATACCCTCGATTCAATTTAAGACCACATGTAGAAATTACAAGATATTGTAAATATATTTAGTAAAACGAACATTTTATGTAAGTAACAAATGAACATTAAAATAGACACTTTGAGTGATTAATCACATTTATTACTACAGTGAATAATTGATTGTTCAAACACTTTTGTGATCTCTGTGAAATATACGGGTTGCTTCACTTAATATTTAGTTTTCATCATTATTCACGAGGAGAAATGTTATGATAAGAGATGAATAGTCTCGATGTGTATATGCTCCGATAATATTAATTTTTTCGTGAGCGAACGTGTGAGCGCCATATGAAAATTGACATTTTTTATTTAATGCATTAATCGATGTAATTTGACATTTTCTATAAAAAAAATATTAAATCACGTATGTCAAAAAATCATATTTTGTATAATAATTTTGTACAGCACATCATAATTTTATACAAAATTAAAATTAAAATATCTCCGAAAGTAAATAATTTTTTGATATAAATGATATAATTACTATATTTCATGATTTCATTTAAAAAATCAAAGATAACTTTCCAAAATACATTCCAATTCCCAGTTCCCAAAAAATTAATAATATATATATATATATGTGTGACTACATTCATTAAACACGCTTAACCACATTCATTAAATCATTCATAATATTTCTCGCTATTGCAAAAATGATAATGACACAAATCAAGATGATAATACTAAAAGAGAAATTCTACTATATTACTCTATTATACTAGCAGTTGTAAATATAATTATTATAATAATTAATATAATAATTGTAAATATAATTATTAAACATCCATATAGAATTGTTTGAAATATAATCAGGAGTCTCGTTGTAGTACTAAATCTCAAATATTTCCTGCCACGAGTAATATATTTATAAAATATTTTTACAAGCATTAGATCGCACTGAACATATAGTATCAGATCACTGAACATGTAATTTGTCTTTTTAAGTAAGGTAAAGTACATTTTATGCCTTTCACTCTTTTAATAGATAAAGGTAAAAGAAGTACCTGATAAGACTCGTCTTTTAAGCTTTATTATTTCACAATTATGGGGAAGTTGTCCGTTTCCGAAGGTTTCTCAAGCTTCGGTTCGCCCGGGCACAATTTGTTCTCCCGACAGGCCGCATCCATTTTTCACTTTCATACTAGAAACGCGTCAAGCGCAAATCGCCTTATCATAAATAATCTTTCTTTTGCCTTCGTTAACGCGACTGACGTTGACTGACAAGTATTATAAGCAGCGTCAGTGTCGAACCGACGAAAACAATCAACTGAAACAATTCACTGAAATCAGTCCTGGTAACCTCAGCGTTAATCAACAGCCCCACTTCAAGCCCCTGTTTCTTCGCAATTTCTCAACTTCTTCCAACTACCTCTATCTTTTCCGTGAAACGAAACATTTCGTTTTATCACCCCCGATCATTATCAATTTACGAACGACTTAATTCCGCGATATAACGCGTTAAACTGTCGTCTCGCCGATTCTCCTCGCGTTGACAAAGCGGCCACCGTCGCACCGGCGAAAAGGGTGTGTAACGACGAGAATCCAGGCGATTCTCCACTCGCGATTTCACCTCTCGGCGCGAATTGGGGCCGGAGTGATATTTATTTCATAGGACAGACCACGAGAGGATCAGTCGTAAAGCCGGTGTTCGTCCCGGTGCTCTATTACGACAAGGAACGATCGTAAAAGTCAAAGAATCCAGAGAAACGAGAAGGAGAGAAAGTTCCACCATCGGCGAAGACTCCTAACGGGTAAACGTCGTTAAAGAAAAGGCTCTGTCGGTTTTCCACCCGGCAGCCGTGAATTTCTACGATTTGCGCGTGCATCGTTCCTTTTCTTTTCTCTCTCTCTCTCTCTCTCTCTCTTTTTCTCTGGTTAGTTGGTTCGCTGGCGCACCCTTAATGGAGGCTGCCTGGTTGTTCGCTCGCTCGAGGCCCCGTTAATTAATTGTAATGCCACACCGATTCAGAAGCGCATAGCTTGACTGCTGCCGGTTGAGAGTCGCCGCTGCAAGGGTGGTTCACCCCTCGCGACCAGTCGAGGGGTGGGGAGATAGGAAATCCGGGGAGAATTACGCCCCCGCGGTAATTAGTACTAATAAACGAGGGGCAGAACCGTGGCACACGCGTGCGAGCCTCGTTCCTGCGGCGAGCTCCGATGTTTACGCGAAGGGGGCAAATTATTTTTCAAAGTGTCACTCCCCTCGCCAGCCTCGGCCCCCGCCGCGCTCCTTCCGTCTTTCTCCCCCGTTCTCACATCCCCTAAACCCGATACCACCATTCGTTCCGGCGGATTCGAATCGGGGAGCGGGAAAAACGGGGTAAATTGTGTCCCTGTTTTTCCTTCCTCTCTCGTTTTTTTCTTTCTTTCTTTCTTTCTTTCTTTTTTTTTTTTTTTTTTGGCAGCGAGTTTATTTTTGCCGGATTCCCTGATATAGGATTACGCGAGGAATTGAATTTTTGGGGACGAGGTAATTTAATAATTTGGACACGGACTGGGGGGGCTGCAGCCCGCCAACCGGGGATGATTTGATTTTTGCTGGCAATTGTTTCGTTAATTGCTAATTCGATTGGTAATTTTACATCGCGACGCGACGATGGGCCACGCGAGCGATATTTTTGAGGGATTGGTTCTGATTTTTCAAACCGGCATGATCGCGAATTTTGTTTGATTGAGAGGAATCCGAGCTTAACGAACCACATTTAATGCACTTTATTGGAGAAAATTCAACGTAGAGTTATTGGATTGGAATTTTTACTAAATATTTGTTAAAGATGTTCTATTTTTTTTTTTTTTTTTAGAAGAAAATCTGTCATATTAATAATTCTTAAGTGATATTGGGCCATTGGGAACCACAAGAATTTAAAGTTAGATTATTTATTATCATTTTATTAGTTTTAGAATTTTTAATTTGATTGAATTTTATTACCAGTCTCTATCGAAAGTCAAATATCTTAAATTTCAGTTATGTAACATATATTACTACGATTATTCATGACCCAACAATATTAATGGAAATGAGAGATTACGCTAATATTCAAAATTTTACATTTTTACGCTTTATGTATTTTTCATCGACAAATATCTTTTTATTTGAATCATTTCAACATCACATTAACATCAAGAATATTTTATACTAGATTTTACTTCTTTATTTTTTTTTCTACTTTATCAAGATTTGAAATGTTTTGTATCGCACTCAATATCATCTACAATCCAACTAGTATTTAAAATAATTATATTGAAATAATAAACAATATAAATATAAAAAATATATATTGAAAGTAATAAACAGTCGAAAGAATGAAATGCTTAATGGTTAAATATTGACTAGCGATGTTTCGAAAAGATAAATAGAATCAATAGAATCCGTGTTAACCGGCTCATGCAGAGAGTAGCCCTCGAACCAGTGGCTTAAAGTTTTTTCAGGACTGTCCCGTTTCTACGAATGAATATGCATGCGGTACATCGTCCTGCGCCTGTGAGATATTTGCCGAAGGATTTTACCACGTGTCCTTGTATTATGAAAACAGAAACGACGTGAATATAGGGATTCTCTATTTTCTTTGTCGAGAAGTCCCCTTTACTCCGATATGTACAACTACGCATAAAATGCCACTTTCGTTTCCAGCGTGCAAAATGCACAGCATCCCTCCTTCGTTAGAAAATAACCAAGCGTATGAAAAGGAATCCCAGTCTAAAAGTTTCGACTTGTCCTTTTTATTAAAACGGAAGGTGCTTTTCAAGACCTTTATATATAATTTCAAACTCGTTTTGCACGTTTCATCAGAATTTCAGGAGAGGATACTTCGCAGTGTTCTCTCCGTGCCGTGTAGGCGTAAAACTCGGTACGCTTCGAACACGCTTACGGTTAAGAACTACATATTCAGGAAACTGTTTCAGAATCTTGTTTTCACGAATCGTTTTGACCGAGTTCCAGAATTCGAGCGTCGTCGCGTCCTTCGATTCGCGGAAGATCCCCCCCTCCCTCCCTCCCTCCCTCTATCGAGTCTCATATCTTTAAAGCTCGGTTCCTTGAAAATTTCTGATATCGTGTCTCACGAGAGTGTGGAACCTGTCTCGATATCGAGATTCTGGATGTCACTCGTACGGAATCCCCGCGGCCACGAGTATCGAGCCTCGCTTGACAAGAAAGTTTCGTATTGAGTTTCGTAACACGAAATCCTTGGCATCCAGTTTTACAATACCAGGCTCATCGTGCCTATGGAGCCGAGTGTTTTCTGTTATCTATCCCTCATCCGTCGAGTTATTCCAGTTATCCGCAAAACTGAATAAAATCTGTATCTAAATACATGTATCTACGTATCTACGTCCAATGTCTATTTATTTTATCTACGCGGAGAGTGTCATACTTTGATGAGCGAAATTAATCCTTGAATGGATCTCTAATTTCAATTTAATAATTGGAGTTTACGTTTTGTGTCGAATGAATGTCTGGAAGAAGGGCGTACGTTGCGTTTATTAAATTTTAGAGGACGGCGCGAAAACAATTAATTGCTCACTGTCGAGAGAGTGGAGAAGCGGCTGGTGTAACGCACGCCCTCTCTCCAATTTGAAAAATAAAGATCAACACGGAATTGGTGGAAACTGGCCAAACTTTGTACACATGCACTCCTTTCTCGTATATTTTCTTTGCATAGTTCCTGAATATATTATACGTGTAGAATCATTGCTGAGTAATCAAACTTTCCTCCATCACATTCGATCCTTTGTTCACGAAGAACAACTTTTGCGAAATATTTGTAACATGCGCTCTTCTTCCAGGCAACCATTCAATTTAAATTATCCATTATTGATAAAATTGTTAATTTAAAATTAAAAGGAGTTTATAGTTCATTTAAGGATTTAGCCTGCTGCGTTTTTCTTCAGTCATTTTCGACCCACCAAACTCAAACGAAATATGAAAAGATGTTAGTGTTGATTTTCTGAAGTTAAACATTTTCTTAAAATGTTATAAACTCTTTTTGTTTGTAATAAAATTATCGATTATCTTCATTCTGTGTGTTAAAAGAATGTTTCTCATTTCCTTTAACAATACCAAAATGTTACTAATTTAAATTAATATACTTTTAATTTGACCAATTTGTCAGCTATTTTTCATCTTCACTTGACGAATGTTGGCTATACAATATTATACAAATATTATATTTACATAGTACAAATGCATTTCTTGTAATTATTGTTACATAATAAAATTAGATGGAAAAACAAAAATATTTAATATAAAGGTAAATAGTTCCCAGTATCCATCGTCAGTTAATAAGGGAATAAGCTGTACGAAGATTACATCTTTGTTACAACTTGTGAAACGTGAGATTACGTTTCCATTTACAACATAAAATTGATTTTTCTATATCTCTCAAGTGTAGAATATATTTCACAACGTGTCTCAATATATTTCCCAATTTATAATCCGGCAAATATTTTCCACTTTTTCTTTCTGCTATCCTATATATGTATATAGAGAAGAGCTTGAGGAAATTCGTTTTTATTGCCAAAAATCCTTGTTTTTGTTGTAAACCGTGCGGGGGGCTTTTTCCCGAGCGAAAGTCCAACACGCGCGCGGCACATAAATACACGTTTCATCAAAGTTGGAATTGGACACTTGGCCGGTCAGTTCGTTAGCCACGATTGCTTTTTCCCCGACCGATAAAGGGGTGTCCGCGGAGGCCGCGCGGCCGAAGAGCCTCTAAAAAACGTGTGTTTGTACCAGCCCGGTGGCAATTTCATCCGATATCGTAAAAAAAAAGAGCCCGGCTACATTCAATTCGCGATGCAACGGCTCGCTTTAATGCCGCGTTTCGCGGCCATTTTTATAACCACGAACACCTGTTTTTGCCACAACTTCGCCCTCGTTCCTCGTCGTTTCGTCTCGTTTCCCGCCCCCGCGCTCCTCTTTCTCCGTCGTCTCGTTATAAAACGATCGCGCGAGTTCTTTCAAACGCGGCGATACGGTCGTAGCAATTCGCCGCGTGTTCATAAACTATTTGCTCGTGTATCGATGCCTGGAGAGGATTGTTGCGCGGGTTGCGCAACTTCGGCTCGGTTATCCGTCCTGTTATTTACTTCGTCAACAGCCCGGTGACCGATGTTGATTGTGTTTCCACGTCTGGCCGTTTTACGACGCGGCGCAGCACGGCCGCACGAACGAAAATCGCTGTTTACAAGACAATAATGGGTGGGTCGCGAAACTTGGACAATAATAGCCGATATTTCCGCTAATAGGATATTAATAAACGATAAGCGGCAGGCTTTAACGAAACCGGTGTCCCGTTAAACGTTAAACATTCGAAGGTTGCCGCTTCGCGCCGTAAATTTTCCGGTCTTGCGATTTTTTAACGAGTCCCGAGGCGCGTTCAACGCCTCGATGCCGCGCTCTTCTGAGTAAATTTTCCGGTGTTTCATATTTCGTTTTTTTCTCTTTCCTTTTCTTCTTTTTCCGTCCTTTTTCCCCTCTTTTCTTTCCTTTTCTTTGTGACGTGCTCTTTGCCCGTCAACCTCGAAACCCCGGCCTTTTTTTCTCTCGCCGAGGGAAAGGAGAGAGAGAGTGAAGAAACCAGACCTCGCGTCACGTAAATAACGCTAGAGATCGTAAAGAGGAAGAAGCGGGAAGATTAACCAGGGAATCTCTTACACTTCACGGGGGTACGATGTTTCGGCGAATATGGAAAATAACGGGGAAAGAATGCGACTAGACGAAAATTGAGTCGGGAATGAAAATTTCGACGGGCCGCTTTACGGTCGTTTTAGGCGGTTCTCTTTAAGCGGCTTCAACGCAGGAAACAAGCGATATAAACCTCTTGCGATCGTGCCTTACTTCCGAGTAAATTGAACGATTCTGATTGTATGCCTTAATTGCCTTATTTCTGGATAAATTATTGTCTGATAAATTATTGTATTTGATAATCAGCAAATAATAAAGTTCAGAGTTACAAGTATTCCAGTAGAAATTAACAAGAGGCGGAAATGAAATATTAATGTAAAGTTTTGTTACAAAATTTTTATAAAAGAAAAGATACTTGAATCGTTTGAAAACGAAAAACTAAGGGAATTAAATGAAGAAATACGGAGAAAATTAATATTAATTATTATTATTATTATTATTGTTAATATTAATTTTTGAGTAAAAATTTATAAACACATTTCACAGTTGTGCGTAAGAAGCATTATTTATACAGAAACGATTGGAATTATCATTATATAAATTGCTGTGAATTATTATAATAATTATAGACACACAATACAATTATTAATTTGAAAGCAGATAGTATTGGCTTCGTTTACTTCAGAGTTGCTATTTTAGATTTTATTAATATTCAAGTAACTAAAATCATGTACGCACGACAGCGTTTAAAAAAGAAATTAAACCAACGAACATATTTATTCGCAGAGGAACCAGAAGGAGGCATCGAGTTCGCAAGGTTCCCCTAATCAGACGAGACTTGGACGACTCTTCCGATGAGGTACTGTCGTTGCACGATCGGCAGCTACGTTCGATAGAGTTCTACGACATGGAGCATAAACCAAAGTATTTGGCAAACAAACGTGGCACCACAAGACACAGATTTTCGGGGAGGACACGAAGAGCCGCGACTGCACGCAAGGAACGTGTATGGGATCACGGGGTGATCCCGTACGAGATCGATGGGAATTTTTCCGGCGCTCACAAGGCCCTGTTCAAGCAAGCCATGAGACACTGGGAGAACTTCACTTGCGTCAAGTTCGTCGAGAGGGTTCCGCAGGAGCATCCTAATTATATACTCTTCACGGAAAGGCCGTGCGGGTGAGTTTCGCGAATGAAAAGAAGGAGAGAATTTTTAAATACAGCGATGACTTTCATAATATAAAATGTTCGGTTAATAGAATTTTCGGATAATTTTTCCGATGTTAAATTACACGTATCCAAATGGAGATGAAGAAAATTGTTCAATCCACTTCAATATTGAAGAATTCACCTATCTCTCATCTTTCTATATTTCGTATCATCGGGAAACCCTTTTCCAAATACCTTGAATTGCAGTACAAGGCTTATTTTCATTATTATCTTTTCTTCACCGCTTCAACTTGTGGAAAATTTTGTCGCGAAATTAAATCTCTTGGAATATAATGATACGGTAGAATTAGCTATATTTTTCTGATTAAATATAGTTATCTGAAAAATAATAGATGGTTGTCAAAATTAAATTAAAGAACAGATAGAGCAAAAATTGTATTATGTGTCTATCAGGTACGTAATAATAAATGCAATTCTTGTTAGTAAATATTCTATTTAGATAACAGAGTTTTTGAATAGTTCGAATATTCTACTTGTTTTTTGAAAAAAAAACCCCCACTCTAACATTCAATAATTCTGATTTCTGATTTCCGAGTTCTACTGTTAAAGTAACTTTCCTCGGATATTATCGTACATGTGCGCATGATTCGTGTTAAAAGGACATTTCCTTTTACGTGGGCAGAATGTAATAGAAAAGACAGTTTCCTTCGTAATATACCAGTCCACGACCTATTCGCACGGAATTTCTTTCATTTCGCTTTTGAAACAACTTCGCAGATGCTGCTCGTTCGTCGGGAAACGAGGGAACGGTCCGCAGGCAATAAGTATCGGGAAGAACTGCGACAAGTTCGGCATAGTGGTTCACGAATTGGGCCACGTGGTTGGTTTCTGGCACGAGCACACGAGACCAGATCGCGACCGTCATGTGCAGATCATTCGCGACAATATCATGTCTGGTAAGTGAAATTTCTCCACCACCTAGCGCCTGTCTTTTTCCCTACGTTCGAACAAAATAAACAAAGTTCAAATAAAAAGAAAAAAGAAAGAAAAACAATTCTATTTTCATGTCCCGAACCAAGATCTCCAAACGTCTAGCGAACACACAGGATGTTTCATTCTATGATCATTAGCTGTATTAGCTGCCACGGCGTTTGATCACGATGCCAATTACTTTCTTTTCAATTAAACTTAAACCTAAACGTGCGTAAACCTAAACGGCAGTTTTCACCGTTGGTATTTCTCGCGTGGCACTATCCAACGCGATTCTTTTAAATAGCACTAAAACGGTCAGAGGAACGCGAACGTACGTAACATACTTCCACCGTATCGAATGAAAGCGCAGGAAAGCAAGGCCGTTTCGCGAACACTTTGACGTCGTTACCAGTCCCTCGATGTTTGGTGAACGTGAGAAGGATCAGGGCACGAGGAGAGCGTGCCCTTTGGTACGTGACTGGATCTCAATTCTGTCGCAAGTAGGAAACGGTCATGGCGGGCGTTTGCCTTCGCCCAATGGGCGAGTTTGATATCCGTTACAGATTAATGGGCCAATTTGCTGAGCCAAATCTCACCAATCATTAGCGATGACAACTAATCGGCGGGGCAGGCATTCTAATATTTACACGTGACAATCCCTGAACGGCCGACGATCGCATCCCGATTAATGGATACTCATAACAGGAATGGTAACGAGCTGTTTAATTAGGGTGGAGCGCCAGCTGTTTGCGCGATGAAATTTCACCTTGAGCACAGGACGCCGACACGGGCCCACCGGGGGCCCTCCGGAGAGACAAAACCAAATGCGAAATTGCACGCGTGGAAGAGGAACGCGCGCGTGCCGCTGTTGCGGTTTCGCGTTAAGGTCCCGCTTCCGACGATCAAACACCGATCGAAATCGCCGGCTGCGCGATTGAATAATAGTCGAGCCTGTGTCGAAACGCGGAATGTCGTCCCGTGCGGCGACAATCGTTCAGGAGGGGGGCGGAGGGGGCTTCGTACGTGTGTACCGGAAACGTCGACATCGACAATGTCGAACGTCGCTTTGGAAGCAGCAGCTGGATAGCCGATGGATATCGATCCAGCTTTGTTTCTTCGATGGAACGTCGAGTTGCCAACTATAGCTACGCAGAAAGGGTTACCTGACGCGAGTACCCGTTGCCGTGAGCGTCGAATGTTTGCCGATTCGAAGTGGTTAATTTGGATGGCGAGGCCAAACGCGTACTCCGAACGTTTGCGTGCTCGTATGATACGCGATTCGAACAACGGGGCACGCGAGAACGTACGAATGTTATCGCAGACACTGGTTCTGTACATACGTACGTACGTGCGTGTTGTGGCGTTTGAACGTTTTGCGAAATTCTCTCGAAAATTCTCTGTAGGTCAGGAGTACAATTTCAACAAACTGACAGAGGAGGAAGTGAACTCTCTCGGCCTGCCGTACGACTACGACTCCATCATGCACTACGCGAAGAACACGTTTTCGAGAGGGACGTACTTGGACACGATCCTGCCGATGGAAGTTCATGGGAAAAAGCGGCCTGAAATTGGCCAGAGGCTCCGGCTCAGCGAGGGCGATATCGCCCAGACGAACCTTCTCTACAGATGCTACAGTATGTTACTAAAAATAGCACTAGCCTTTGCAAAAACATGCTCGTACTTTCATCGTCGAGCATCGACGAATAATTATATTATTTGATACAGTTGGAATCGTCATAATTATCTGTGTAATATATTTTTTTGTCTGTTTTCTATCTACGTAGTGTAATTATTGATTATAATTATCTGTGTATATTGTTACATTGTTATTACATATGTAGTTATCTGTATCTGTATATTTTTTGTAGAGATACCGCGGACACTCGTAGCTCTTTATTTCATTGATTTACGATTAATTTACTAATTCAACTTTAGTTTGCTTAAACTTTGATTGAACTCCGCCGAGATTTACCTATTCAGTTTACCGATGTTTTATTCGATTTCTCGCAGGATGTGGCAGAACGTTTCAAGAGAACAGCGGAAGTTTTGGATCGCCGATCCATCCGAACAATTCGCCACCGGTGGAGGGAGAACGATGCGAATGGAGGATCACGGCGACCCACGGCGAGCGGATAGTTCTGAACATCACGTCGCTCGACATATTTAAGAGCAATTTTTGTCGCAGCGACTACTTGGAGATTAGGGACGGATACTGGTTCAAAAGCAACGTGTTGGGTAAGTAAAACGCGTGATAACGAACCCGGAAACACGCGGAACCCGGGAAATTTATACTTATCCCCGCGGACCCGACTGTATCGTGGATATATATCACGAATATTGCATTCACCGCAGCCAAGAAAATTTCTGTTGGCCTTATTCCGATGTTTCCGTGGCAAATCCTATTTACAAATGTATCTACAATCCCCTTTTTTGCACGGTGATAATTAACAAGTGGAAAATGACTCTTTTTTTTTTTTTTTTTTTTTTTCTTAAAGCAAAGAGGACAATGGGTTGGTTACGTTCGAAGTAATGATATATCGAAGGATTTAGTTTGCCGATGCTGCGTAGAATTTGTATGATCCTTTATGGTTCCTGTTACACGGTCAATATGAATATCGTATTTTACTTGATTGGATTTCGGGTTTTACGGCGAGTCGAATATGAAACTATTGAAACAGAGGAAGGGCACATCGTAGAATTGAATTTATGTTGAGTAACCGATGTTCCAATATTATCACACGCGATTATTCTCGAGCCCAATGAATTCTAGGAGATAAATGAAGAGCTAATAGTAAATGTTACAACTCAGAGGAATTTATTACCCCAAGTATCTCTTGATTCCTCAACAAATGAGTTTTTGTAACTTTGACGGCCAACTTTAATTGGCACGATATGTGACAAGCTGAAAATTATAATAACTAAGTAAATCAGGATTCTGAGAATTCGAATTTAATTACCTACGCATCTAGTACCCATCTAGTAGCCACTCAAAAATATATATGTATAAATTTAAATTTTTGTATTCTAGTTTGTTCCATATTAGAAAACATTATTGTGCCAATAAATTATTGAATATCTCACGAATAATAATCTTACGTCCTCTCACGTCCTGGTTCACCATCGTGTGCTTACAAGTTATAGTATGTTTTCCTCTTTTAAAATATTATCAATGTTCATTTTCTATGATAGTCATATTGAAACACGCAGTAATAAACATTTATTTATTTATCAGATTTAAATAATTTGTTTATTTCATGCATGTACTTTTAAGCGTGCTTCAATACTCACAAGTATCGTTCCTTTAGTTTGCCATGACAATAACGATTTCTTACAATAATAATAAACTCTGAATAATTTTTTATAAAAAAAAAAATATTCTCCTGGAGAATGCAATATGAAATGTCACGTCAATAATAACTCGTCGAACCTCTCGTGATTTACAAAAAAATGTAAAAACAATTAAATGGCGAAACGCAGGTCGATACTGCGGGAGCGGAAAGATCCACGAGCCGGTGGTGTCGACCGGAAGTCGAATGCTGGTTACATACGTGACGTCGAGCCATCAAACGGGCCATCATGGATTCACCGCGAGCTACGAGGCCGTTTGCGGCGGTGAGATCGAGGTGGAGGACACGGGCCATTTGGAGTCGCCCAATTACCCGGAGGGCTACCAATCGAGCAAGGAGTGCGTCTGGAAGTTGTCCGTGCCGCAGAACTTCCAAGTGGCGTTGAAGTTCCAGTCGTTCGAGATCGAGAACCACGACAATTGCGTGTACGACTACGTGGAGGTGCGGGACGGTCATAACGCCGACTCGCCGTTGATCGGGGTTTACTGCGGTTACAAGATACCGCCGGACATTAAGTCCACCGGCAACAAACTTCTGGTGAAGTTCGTTAGCGACGGGTCGGTGCAGAAGGCTGGGTTCTCGGCGACGTTCATGAAAGGTACGGTCTCGTTTTCACGTCCGATCGGGCTTCAATGGAGCTGCCGATTGGATTTCCTTCATCCTTTTATCTTATGCTAGTAATCCCGGGCTGAAATATCCCTTCGTGGTAGTGAATGAATTTTAAGAGGAGCTCAACGAAGAGTAAATGAGAAAGAATAGCTAGTGAAAAAGAGAAGTTGTCCCTCGATAAACGCAGACTGTGGGTTTTAATCGATGCTTTTGATCGATTCTTTAGAATTCGACGAGTGTGTTTTGATCGAGCACGGCTGCGAACATAATTGCATCAATACTCTGGGTGGATTCGAATGTTCCTGCAAACCTGGCTACGAATTACACTCTGATGGGAAACACTGCGAAGGTAAATTGCACAGGGTATCGAGAAATTTTTCTTCTTTCTTTCGTTTTCTTTTCTTTTTTTTTTTTTTTTCGTCCACTCTTCTAGAATTAATTAATTACCGCGGCAAATTAGAATTTCCATTTATCCGCATACGTCAATTAACGTACATTTACATCTGTATCAGATGCCTGTGGCGGAGTGTTCGAGGATAAAAACGGAACTATCACGAGCCCCTCGTTTCCGGTAACTTACCCGGGAAACAAGGATTGCGTCTGGGAAATTATAGCGCCACCTCAGTATCGTATCACGCTGAATTTCACGCATTTCGATTTAGAAGGGAACAATGCTCGTCAACAGGATTGCGAGTACGATTCCGTGGAAGTGAGCAGCAAGCTTGGAGACGATCTTTTGAGAAAACATGGGATTTTCTGCGGCTCGAGGCTACCATCGCTAATTATCTCAGAGGGGAACTCCTTAAGAGTGACTTTCACGTCTGACAATAGGTAATATTTAACAAATTAATAAACCGCCTTACGAACTGACTTACAAACTCACAGATGACCAATTTTTTTCTGATCTTTTCTTTGTGCGATCACAGTATTCAGAAAACCGGTTTCGCCGCTATTTTCTTCACGGACATGGACGAATGCGCAAACAACAACGGCGGTTGCCAACACGAGTGCAGGAACACAATAGGCTCTTATCAATGTTCGTGTCATAACGGCTTTACACTTCACGAAAATGGACACGACTGCAAGGAAGGCGGTTGCAAGTACGAAATCGTCGCACCAATGGGTACTATAACATCGCCCAACTATCCAGACTATTATCCCGGTCTCAAGGATTGCGTCTGGCACTTTGTTACCAAGCCAGGACATCGTATTAAATTAGTTAGTACCTAAGAAGTTTATTATCATTCCGTGATTATTAATTATTCTGCGAGGTCTTATTCCTGGAATTGCAAGCCTGTCCAATTGCACCTCTTGTCTTATAATATTGAATCACACGTAAATTATATATTTAAGGAAGGAAATACAAACTGATATTATGGATTTTGAATTTAAATTTTAGACCATTGTAAATAGAATTTCGTTCACTTATAAGAGAAAAAGATTACTAGTTAATTAGCTATTTAGTTCGAATTTAAAATCTGAAAATCAATTATTGCTACGAATGATTCGTTTAATTCATGTAATGGTATATTGATGAAATATAGTAGCAAAGCAATAAATCTATAGAAATAAAATTTCCAACATGTGGATATTTGAATATGTAACTTTTAAGTTACACGATTAAATTCTTTAAATTGAAGATTAATGAGTACAGATAATATATAACATTTCAATATTTTACATTTAACGAGATGTAATAATTACAATAATTACAAAGATTGTAAGACAAGGGCAAAAATTGTGAGACAAAATTATACAACGCACGGAGCAAATGAATAATCATTGAATGATTTGAAATTATTTTAAATGAAAATATCGTAATCTAAATGCAATATATTTTTGAACTGAAATTTTCGGAACTTGAAACTATCATATAGGAATTTATAAATTTGATGTAATTTCGATATCTTTTAGATTTTCAAAGTTTTCGAGATGGAATCCCATCAAGAATGCAACTACGATCATATCGCCATTTATGATGGCGATTCACCGGATAGTCACGTTCTGGGCAAATTTTGCGGTACCAAAGAGCCACATCCAATCTTGGCAACTGGAAATCAAATGTACATGGTGTTTAAGAGCGACGCTTCCGTCCAGAGGAAAGGTTTCCTTGCAACCCACAGCACGGGTGAGAGAGCCATCAATTTAAACTTCGTTATTAAGAATGTGATTTATTTCTATGAGATTTCTACTATAATTTAAATGTTGCGTTCGTTGCACGAACTCTTTCGTGTTCCGTGCGATTTTTCGCAAAATCTCGTTCACTCATCAGAATCGCATGAGTAATATCACAGTTAGTGTCCCAGAAATGGATATTTCTTTTAAATTGGAAAACATGTATAACCCGATATATTCCCACTGAAAAACAATAAAAATCTACAAAATTATGTTAAAAATTTTAAAAAAAAGGACTTGACAATTAATGAATTAAATTTACTAAGTTAAAGTATCAGGCTGCTCGATGCTTCCTGAAACACGGTAGTGTTTCATTTTATGTCCGCAATAAATTCTGGGAATGTTCATTTAATGAAATTAATCTCATGAAAGTATCGACGTAATTTCCTGCGTTAGGTACAATTTCGTTCATCTAATCTAATTTCGTTCTACAGCTTGCGGCGGCCACTTGATTGCCACGACCGAGGTGAAGCATTTGTACTCGCACGCGAAGTACGGCACCCACAATTACGATCACAGGACCGATTGCGATTGGGCGATCGAGGCACCGCCCGGCAAAAATGTACATCTCACGTTTGTCACGTTCCAATTGGAGTCTGAAAGCGACTGTAACTACGATTTCGTTGAAATCTACTCCGGTTTGGACACGTCTGGCCTTCTCTATGGCCGATATTGTGGAAATAGCGTAAGTTTAGCTCCATTGTGTGAAAGTATTATAATATTAGAGATAGAAACACTATTAGAGAATAATAGAAAAAAAAATATAAAGCAAAAGTAAATTTTACTTTCATACATCAATCTCTCGAGTGATAACTAATTTCTACGATAGAAGTCCATCATCTACAGTTCATACAATATTCGTATACTGGAAATTCATATTCACATTCATTGAAAGAAGCTTATTTAATCGAACATAAAATTTTGTCTCAATAAATAGTGTTCATACATGGAGATTCTATTCTACTTTTGTACGTTGATTTTAGAACACGATCTACCATCTGTATCAGTGTCCAATTTTACTATAAAATTTATTATGTTTCAGAACACCACCGAGTTCATATCGATAAACGAAGCGCTACTAGTAAGATTCAGAACGGACGACACGATATCGAACAAAGGTTTCATGGCGCTGTTCGTCGCGGTTGACCAGGACAATGGAGAAAATTACGGAGGTTCGGAGGACGAGGACGCGGACGAGGAGAATCTCTGATCCGTAACAGGCCTCGCCAATCGATTGGGCTACGGATTCCACATCGGTTCACTCTTGCAGAATAACGATCAAGGTGAAGACGAGTAAACGTTCCAAGCGTTTCAGTGGAGTCCGCGTGGCCCTTGGCAATCGTGAATCTTGCTCGATCGTCGAGGCCGTGAATCTTGTTCTTGTCATGAATTACGCGTTCGAACGAGGCGATTATTATCGAACGATAGTAATCGATCTTTGGACTTGAAGATTTGTATTTGACGATTAACGGGAGAACGAAGCAAAACGTTGCCCAGAGTTAGTCCCGAGGAGTGTCTCTGCATCAAGGATAATTTATTCCGTCAGCGATGGCGTTAGTTAACGGCTTAACCATTTGGATTAGCGATGTACGATCCTGAAATTCGGCCTAGAATCAAGGCCAATCGTGCCATTGTATGTTTAGGTAGAGCGCATTATACTGTTAACTACTATGAATTGAACACCCAGTGAGAAACAGCTGGTTCAAGAAGGAAGGCGAAACAACACACCATCTGGTGTGTTGCCGATGTGATTTTCTAATATTTAATCGAACAGTATCTTCATCGGTAGACGGAATTATTCCAAGTAATCGATATCAATACAATGAGAAGGCATTGAAAAAAAAGAAAGAAAGAAAGAATCGATGAGAGGAACAAACAAGATCCTGAATTTTGATCGAAGTTGTTCTCTCAAACACTGCCCTGTACCAAGTGATTCCAATTATTTCTCGAGTTTTCTCTCGACTATGTATAATTCTTTCGAATTCTCTTCTTTTCATTTCCTTTGTTTTCTTTCCTCCTTTTTTTACGCAAATGATACTTTTCGAAATGTTTTCTTAAACTTAAACGCGAATAAACGATTGTAACGTCGCCGTACAAGAATGTCGAAAGAAAACGATCGTGTTTCGAGTCGAACGAAAATGAGAAAAATATGAGGAGAAATTTTTCGTTCGAACCTGTTCGATGGAAACCTTCCAGACAAGTCGTGCAAATATTCGAAATAATCTAGATATAAATTTAGATATAGCGCTGATCGATCCTGAAGAATCAGCGATAGAGAGATGTCGTGGCGAACCTCGAGCGAAACTGATCAAGCGTTTTCGCGAGGATCTCGCCCAGCGTTTATTGTACATAGATAAAGTTTAGATGTAGACGTCGTGCCGTTTTATATCGTAGTCATAGGATCGATGACGAAAAATGAAATGTCTCGCTATCGTGTGAATTGGTGGATTTCTCTTCAGACGTTTCTCAGACTCTGTACTTTCGCCTGCGTTTCGCAATGAGATATTCACAAATATAATTGCAACAACAGACGCAGTAATTTGTTGCGGAATGATGTGGTTCCAACGATACCAATCGACGCATTGATAGACATATGTTAAATTAATGAACTAGACAATAGTATCTGATTAAAAGATGTCATTGGTAATTTCTTCAGAAAGTACAGCATAGAGCAACTAGAGAAATCTTTAATAATTTTATCGTAGATATTGATATATGATGGAGTTGCGACTCGAGTATTGGACACTTTATATTAAAACTGCTGTTTAAACGGTGAGAAAATGTATTAAATTTAAGATCAGGGACGTATCCTATCGAATTCATCGAAGTACTCGTGTTTCTGACAAAACGAAACATTGTCCTCTGTACACTGTTGTACGTGTTTAAGGAAAATGATACCGAGCAAAAGATTATTCTCCAATGGCCAAAAGGTTCGATCGTTGTTCGAGAAACGGTATGCTTAAATTTCCAAATTTTTGGCAATTTTTCTACGTGATTCACTGCCCGATTTTCACGATGGTGCACAGAGATATAAAAGAAAGAAAACACGATATATTCTTACTTTGATATTATTTTTAATTACGTTGCACAATGAATACGGCCTATATCAATTGGAAGAATACCTTTGTACGTAAATACAACTAAAAAGATACGTGACTAACTTGGAATTTCTTTTGCAAGTGTACATGTACGAGCGAGTACGCGCATAATGTTGATCCTTCAGGAAGAAAAGAAAAAAACAGAAATGAAAAATTCATACGCCTAAAGACACACGTATAGATAATAATACCTTTATCTATTATCTGACGATAAGAGCAATATTAAGCGCCGCGTCAAGTTCCTTTTTGTAAATTATATGTGATTTATTTGTTCTCAGAAATACACGTTATAGGCACTCTATATATTACTAAGCAAGTATATATATCTAATACAAGCATTTCTTCTATATCAAAGAACAGTATCCACTACCTGAATAAATTTCCTTTATCCATGTACCACATATAACCGATAATGCACATAGCAGCCACGTTCAATCCTACATATTTGATCTTGAATGATAATCATTTATAACGTAATTTATTTCAGCATGGTAACGAAGTGATATTTAAAATTGTAACTGAATGTCAGTTTAATAACTAATGATTAACTGTTACCAAAAGTGTCACAAGTTTAGGATCAGTCATTGATAAATGTAGCAACTCCGATTATTAATGAAGAATATTAAATATCTTCAGGTAAGTGTTCTACAATGTTCTTAAATAATTCTATGTTCGAAATACAAATTTTATTTTTGATAATCGACCGTTTCTTTTTAATATTTTATACGAAGAAGACATAAAATTTGAAAAAGTCTTGAGAAATTTTCAATCAGAAAGTTAATCACGTAAATAGAAATAAAGCATAAACTAAACAGCCTTCGATCACTGGCTATATTTGGAGAACAAGATCGCTACAAATGCAAGGACAATAAGCGCGTGGTCGATCTGTTGCATTACATCATCGTGGAGTTGTACTGGTACTGATTATGTTAATATCGAAGATTAATTTTCATATGTAAGAATAACGTACAAATAACAAAACAAAGATTCATATGAAATATTCAATAAAATCGAGTAAAAATTTATTAAGAAACTAACAATCTTTCAGACATTTCAACTACAAAAAATTTCAATGAACATTGAAACAGATAAGACAAGTTACATATTGTTACTTAAAACTTGTATAATATTTCGAAAAATTGTTATTGTACTTCAAGAACAACGACAAAATAATTCTGGAGTTCTCTCAAGGAGCAACGCAATTATTGTTTTGCGTGCACATCGTACAGATGAATTATTTCCAGATGCAATATTATATGCCCCAGCCTGAAACTTCTCCAGCGGAGATCGTTGCGATTTACCGCTTTCTTTACGTGAGATCCAGCCGTCTGTGACCAATTTTAGAAAAAGTGAACGGTGGTCGAGTGGCACAAGCGCGCTCTCATGGCAACTCATCCTTCCTTGCCATCTCTGCATATAAAAGACATCTACCTATATATACCAATTCAACAGATCGAAAGAAGAAGCCGGTAGTAATCAATATGTTACTGTTACGATATTACTGTCTTATTTTGAGAATTTTTGACAATACATTTTGGTATTTTGATTTTTAGAAAATTATCGATTCATTCTCAGAAATGGTATCCCACTAAACAGGATATGGCCACTTACGTAATTGCACGGATAATCAATATTTCTTTTTGTTTCTGAGTTTATACAATGAATTAAGAAATGTAAGTTTATAATTAGAAGATTAGTTACCTATCTAGTTTTTAAATGGTTAAACGATTGATAAAAAGTTTGTTTTTAATGTATAAAGAGAACAGATATTACAAATATTTTTAAGCAAGAAATATTTTCATTTGGCTAATTTCGTAATTTTCAAAGATTTGTACATACGGTTAATTTTCGAATAGAAATTGTGCGACGCAATGTCTATTCTTAACCAATGGACAAGTTCAACGCCCATATCCAACCGCCGTGGTTTTGCAACTAAGAATAAATGTCGCGTCTTTTTACATTGCTTTGCAGAATATCCTTCATCACGTGACAATGCAAATTTAAAAATAACAAAATATATAACAATAGCCAAATTTTAAAAAATTATTTGTAACATCGGATACTTCTTTAACAAAGTAATATTGAAAAAAAGAATTTGCAATATTATGTTACAAGAGTACAATTTATAATACTTTACAACAACTTTCTCTCGTGCATCTTCTCTCCACGTGTGTAACGTGAAATTCTGATGACAATTTCTCCGTGACACATTATGATCGAGAAAATCGATTCATAACTGTGTAATATTTACAACGTTATATTTGCTCTTCGACCAATTTTCATAGAAAGTAGTTTCTTGATAAAATTGCTAGTTATAATTGCAATCATGCGTGAAGCATTAAATATATTGCAAGATTTAATCTTTTAATTCTACAATAACAACTGTATGTAAAAAATGTTCTATTTCAGTACATGGTAATTAGCCTTAGAATTACCGTCTGACGTATTTTTAATTTGTTCTCCTATTTATTACACTTGATGAGGACAATACTGTAACAAAATGTAACTCACAATATTGCAACATAATGAAGAAAAAAGTACATTATACATATGTATATGTATATAATCGTATATATGTGTGTGTGTGTGTGTGTGTGTGTATAATGAATAAAAAGGACATATATCCTAATAATTGCATTTATTTTCTATCATAATTAGTTATAGCACGAGACTGTCATTTTTAAAAATAAATTAAATATGTGTATGATCTAGTAATGTTTTGACAAACTTAATAAAGTTTGCTAAAACGTTTAAAAAATAATCGTTAAGATAGTTGGGTTGTATTCTACGATATATTCGTTTCATATTTAAGTAAATTAGTTTTTCTAGCATTATAAGTATTTTCTCGGGAATCAATCGCTATCGAGTCAATGAACAGGTTATTATGTATGTAACAATTTTCTTGCTGTGCCCCGTCGAAATTTGTAAAATCAATAAAATAAATGTCGCATGACGGGGTACTATATCTTGGAAGTAGAAAACATGCGTAAAGGCGTTGTGGCGTTCTGCGGTCTTTCGTTGACCAATCAGAAACGTGGATGATGTCACTAGCGGCCAATGATTGTGCGCCAAAAGAGTCGATACTCAAGGGTATAAGATCCCGTGGCAAGCGTCTCTCGCGCATTAATCGTTTGGTGTTCGAACGTGTTGTGTGTGTGGTTGATAGCAGAAGCTCCATTACTTGCTCCAATTATCGACTACCCACTTTCTACAAGAACGTAAAACGAAGACTTCAAAATGGTAAGTGCACATTTGTCTGTGATATTCTGCTCATTAGAGACATATGAGAAATTTCAATTATGTCGATGGTGGTATACATACGTGGAAGACGACTTGGTTGCGACGCTTGCACCGGCCGGCTCCGCCCTTTCCGTTATGACTCATATTTAGCATCTAGATCTCATCGTTAAAATAGTCGAAATATTTATTCCCCAGATATAATAACTGTGCCTGCGTAAAGCATAATCTGCAAAATTGGTTATGGAATGTAGATATAAAAAAAGCGAAAATTATGAATTTCGTTGTTTCGTTCGTTATCGAATAGGAGAGAAGTACGCGTCGAAATGACGTTTGAAATGACGCGATCGATATTTCGTAAATAAAATGTCTGCCAAATATTAATTTACAGAGGAAATATTTTAAATGTTATTGAACTTAAGTATTATACGTTCTATGACCTGACAAAAAATATTTGTGAAAAATCGTACTAGAAAAAAGAATTTTAAAGATATATTAATATTATTTGATAAATCAAGACTAATCTATAAATTTATTTGAATTTTTTCAGCGTGAATGTATCTCAATCCACGTTGGCCAGGCTGGAGTCCAAATTGGTAATGCCTGCTGGGAATTGTATTGTCTGGAACATGGCATTCAGCCTGATGGTCAGATGCCATCAGACAAGACCATTGGAGGAGGTGATGACAGTTTCAATACTTTCTTCAGTGAAACCGGTGCAGGAAAACATGTTCCCAGAGCAGTTTTCATTGATTTAGAGCCTACAGTAGTCGGTATGTAATTATTATTTATACGTATTATCAATTTACATATTTTGAGAATTAAGTGACATTCTTTGCAACGTAAATTCTTGCAGACGAGGTTCGTACAGGCACTTATCGTCAGCTCTTCCATCCAGAACAACTGATCACAGGCAAAGAAGATGCAGCAAACAATTATGCTCGTGGTCACTACACAATTGGCAAAGAAATTGTCGACCTTGTTCTAGACCGTATTCGTAAACTCGCAGATCAATGTACTGGACTCCAAGGTTTTCTCATTTTCCATTCTTTCGGAGGTGGCACTGGCTCTGGTTTCACATCTTTGTTGATGGAACGTCTGTCCGTGGATTATGGAAAGAAGTCGAAACTGGAATTTGCTATTTACCCAGCCCCGCAAGTTTCCACTGCTGTAGTCGAGCCCTATAATTCAATTCTCACCACCCATACCACTTTAGAACATTCCGATTGTGCATTTATGGTCGATAATGAGGCTATTTACGATATCTGTCGCCGAAATTTGGACATCGAAAGACCAACATACACGAATCTCAACCGATTAATTGGTCAAATTGTATCTTCGATCACTGCCTCGCTGCGTTTCGATGGCGCTCTTAACGTTGATCTGACGGAATTCCAGACTAACTTAGTACCTTATCCAAGAATTCATTTCCCACTAGTCACTTACGCCCCGGTTATCTCTGCTGAAAAGGCGTATCACGAACAGCTTTCCGTAGCTGAAATCACAAATGCTTGCTTCGAGCCGGCTAACCAGATGGTCAAATGCGATCCACGACACGGAAAGTATATGGCGTGCTGCATGCTGTACAGAGGAGATGTTGTACCTAAAGACGTTAACGCAGCTATTGCAACTATCAAGACGAAACGTACTATTCAGTTTGTCGATTGGTGTCCAACTGGATTCAAAGTCGGCATTAATTATCAGCCACCTACCGTTGTACCAGGTGGAGATCTTGCTAAAGTACAACGAGCTGTCTGCATGTTGTCCAACACTACTGCTATCGCAGAAGCTTGGGCTCGTCTTGACCATAAATTCGACTTAATGTACGCCAAGAGAGCATTTGTACACTGGTATGTCGGCGAAGGTATGGAGGAAGGCGAGTTTTCTGAAGCGCGTGAAGATCTTGCCGCTTTGGAGAAGGACTACGAGGAGGTTGGTATGGATTCCGCAGAGGGTGAGGGAGAGGGAGCCGAAGAATATTAAACTGATTTTCGTCGAGATTTTTCAATGACGTACAATTCGAAATAAACGAATTGATTTGCAACTGTTTCATGCATTTACCCGTCCTTTTTACATTTTCCTGAATTTAATTATTTTCATGAACTCAATTGGAATTGAGTAGTTTATTTATTTATGTTACACAAAGTTAGATTGAAAAATAGATCGAGCATCTGTTTAAAAAATTTTTCAAATCTAGTTTTATTAAGTTGCTTAAAGAGTTCCAATTAGTTTTAATATTTAGTAATAAAAAGATTCGATATTTATGTATTCGATGTTCTATCGCTTCAGATACGTTTAAATATTAGAGATATTTAAAAGTTACGAAGTTGAAAGTATGTTGTTTGTAAATTTATATGTTTGTATAGAAAGATTACGGCTATGCCAAGAAAAGATGATATGTTGAAATATAAGAACGCGGAAATTTGTGGTTTACATGCATTGTCAGCGTGTGTGATGAATAAATATACGAAGGTTCTGTTTAACGTTTCATTTATTTCATGCGTAATTTGTATGAAGGAATGATGAAATTGTTTGCAATGAAAAGAAGCTGTATTAAATAACATCGAGATTTCAAAAGTGAAAGAAGTAAAAATATTGCTTTCGCAATGTGTTTTATTTTATTTCATGTTGTTCCACTCTTGTATGTTAACAACATATTGTTTTGCATTTTTTATTTTTTTTTCATATAAAAAGTTTATTCGAATAATTTAAACGTGTCATTTGTCATAGTTCAACACAAACTCGACGAAAGTATACAAGTATTGAAAGTACACATGCACACATGTGACACGTACGCAATGCATGGTATTCTGTCTAATAATTTATCGTGTCTATTTCAACTTTCTTGTTGCGAATACGAGAATATCTCTCCTAATTCTATCCCATTTTAGTTTCTTACGCATCAGTTCATCTCGCTTTATTCCGGCAACAAGAATAGATATCTTACTAAGAATCCGCCATGAGTCGAGCTCTTTACACTTGTCTCGAACACGCATGCGCAGTTCGACAGTGCACGTTGGTGCATGTCGGTGTGCACAGTGGTGTGTAAGGCGGTATTTTGTTAAAAAAAAACTGGCGGTCTCGTTGGGTTAAAAATTTTGCAAATGTTATCGACAAGTAATTAACAGTGCGCCCTAATGGATCGCCTGTCTATTCATCGTTGCGACGAGTAATATGAGTGAGTGAGCATGAATGCAACATTACTAAAAGTTTTCAGTAACGTTTCCCTTGGGAAAGAATGTAAAACCATGGCTGGGAATATCGATACGATATTACGATCGATGCATCGAAACTGAGTTGACAAAATGTGTGATAAAATAACACAGTAAATAAGATTAAATAAACGTTATTTGAAATCCATTTGGCCGATGCTTCGGGTCAGGTGCATCGATGTCTTCTTTACATTGATGTATTGTTTGCATACCTACTTGCAAGGCAAGAAGCTGTGCCTTGAATGTATGCAGTGGAGTGCAGCCCCTCCAACTCGAGTTCTCGTTGCAACGTTCTCCGGTTTCTTCAATCACATTTTTTTTCCTTACGGTGCTGAATAATACATTTAAACAGAAACCATTTCAAAGAATGCTAACTTTATTTCATGACTGCTTACGATAAGAATGAGTGAGTATTCTGGTGGAGTATATGGACGGTTTGAACGACTTTGTGTACTCTTGTGTGCTTATCTTGTAAAACTTAAGCCGGAGTGTAACGAGACTCTTGTATTTCTGATAAAATATACACACTTGGACGGTCTACCTGTATGAATTGCATATGTATACAGCGTATACACATTAACATCTTCAAACGTGTACCTGCACGTGTATTTGACTAATGTGTTCGAGATAATTCAGGCAGAAAGATTACATACATACGTCGTGTTGCGTCTAATGCATTGAGAAAGAATTTTTTTTTTTTTTGTAATTTAAAAATTCAATGAATAGTATAAAAAATTCGGTGACGCAGATATTTTTTTATATTTTCGTGTATGTGAAATGCAATATCTTGTAGTAAGTACGTAGTAGATAAATTATGTGAAAGATACCTGACAGTTTTGAAATAGAGAACAGTATCTCTGCGAATAGCAGTCTGGAGGTTATATTCTTAACTCTCTTGTTTCTTTGTAAATTTAGTCACAATTTGGGCACAGCTATTTTCATACTCATAAATAAAGAAGGATATATAAAAATACTTTATATATTACATTTATTAAACTTTCCCCAGTATCATCACGATTCAGAATAATGTAAAATGGGCATGTAAATGCGACTGATTTTTATTGACAGTTGAAATATATTTAATATTTTTAATTTTGGCTTGTTTTTATGTTGTATTTAAAGTATACATTGTAAATATCTATCTTAATAACATCCTGTTTTGTGTACTTTTGTTCTTACGTCTTTAAGGTTAAAGAATTATCATTTTATTTAATGAAGTGTAATTAGGATTTTATGTAATTATATTTATTTTAATAGTTATTATGTATTAATTCCTGTGGTTTAAATATTAATAAATGCCTTTCTTATTTCAAAATTATAGACCACTGCCACACCATGAAGATGAGTTTTTCTTTATCTTCGCTTCAACCTCTAGGCCATGGCTTAGAAAAGCATGGCCAAGCGGGGATAGCGATTGAAAGGCCATACAACAGTCTCACAAAAAAGAGGTTTGTATAATCTTTTATATCTTTTTCTGTTAATGTCTTCTTTTGGTTTATGTTATTTGTAATATATTCATTACTGTTTATATTACAGGAAAGATCCAAAGCAATTTCACAATCAACGTTTATGGACAAATCGTGAGGATTGCAAAGATGAGTTTTGGGCAGCAATACGATCTAACTATGACTATATTATGGACACTAATTTGATAGATAGTTGTAGAGTATGTATTTGATATAGATATTTGTAATGTAATAAGATAAAGTATATATGATGTATATTACATTTACGTTTTAACATCTCATTAATAGGAAGCTAATGGTGAATTAACATGGGATGAGACTGACATATCTACACAATCATGGAGTTTCAAAGAAGTTAGTAGTCAATTTTCAGAATTATATTCGTGGCTGAGGGTTCTTCAGGAATTGGTTTACTGCAAAGAAGAAAATTTATTGGACAAAAGTCTGCGTGCGGTATGTAATAACAGCACTATATTTTTTATGAGAGATTTTTTTATGAGAGATTAAATAATTTTAAAATATAAATTTAAGGCTCACATGCAGGAGCTGCGACGTAGGGCATATAGAAGAAAGTTGTTTAATGAACAGGCTGGAAAATTAGTGTCACGTGCCCCTGCTTTGAAAGATGAAGTAGCGTGGCGTGTTGACCATTTAAACGCAAAATGGGAATTAGTTGAACAAATTATGGCACCTGTTGAGCGGCCTGTATCTAATCAACAGGATATATCGGCAGGTAATATTCTTGTTAAAATAAGAACCTCCTAATTCGAAAAATTGTAGGTTTAAAAATTTTTAATGAAAATTTACATTATAGATTTTGAACATGAGGTAAAATGTTTGAGGAAATGGCTCCGTGAAATGGAATCCCGCCTTCAACCTCTGAGCTTTCATGTGGATTGGACGTTAGCAGAGCTCGAGGAAAAAGCAGTAGAGCATATGGTGAGTGACATAAAAATAGCAATTATTTAATATATTATAATTATTAAACTATATATTATAATTATTAAATATAAAACAGTTATATAGCATCGAGTAACATGTTATATATAATATACATAAATATTTGTTAAAAACGTTGATAAAAAATCTTTTGTGTCGAAGCAAATAAAAATAGAATTTAGTACCCCTTAAATTAGGGTTATCGTATATCGAGCCAAATACAGTGCGAATTGCGCGCTGTATTGCACGAGTCATTAACACGCTAAATCAATATTACGAATATGTCGTTTCCGTTTATAAGCCGGATATAACTCTTTATTGTTAACGGAAACAGTCGACAACGCACACTTAAGCAAGCGTGTAGGATAAATGTTGGTAATTACGCTTAGTATGCTTGAAATACACATACTTATCAACACAATTTTATCAAAAGCAATTCAAGAAAGCGAACGAAGCTTATTTTTGAAGCAATCACAACAATTAATTAATTGATGATTAATACCTGGAATTTTCGTTGCGATTTCTTGTCAATAATTTTGTCATCTCGACCAGAGGTAATGGAGTAAGTTTTACTTTTGTCGTGACGGAACGATAGTCGACTCACGTTCAGTTTGAGCACGATTCTCTGTCGAGTCTGTGCTGTATGATCAGGTGGGCGTCGGGAACCCGACTCGTGTTAGTTCCGTATCTCTCTACCGTGTTTTCTATCTTCTTCTTTCGCTGCTTTCCTCCCCCCTCCCTTAATTGCATCCCAACACAAAACATGATATGTACTGGACCTCGCGAATGCATGCATAACTATAGTATTGTGCATTATAGTATAATGATGCTGTGAGTGTGTGTAAGAGTTTTTGAATTTTTTTACTTATTACACATTGTATCGAAGGAGGATTATTTCATTTTTACTCCATTGTATTTCAAGATCGTGTTTCAAAGTATATTTATGATTCTCTGATCTTCGATTTTTACGTTTAATCATTTGTGTTTTCTTCCTTCCAAGTGTAAATCATTACTAATAATTTGAATCAAGCACGACTAGCACAATATATTGTTCGATGCAGTTTAAGATTACTTCATAAATGTAAGTTATACAATAAGACCATATAACATAGTTTTGAAATTGTAAGCGAATCATTATTGTAACAATATATTGTAACAGTAAGGTGCTGTGAATGTCAAAGTTAAAGTAAGAAATAAGAATATAAATTTTATATGTTGCAAGTCAAACTATGTTCTTAAATATAACTTCTAATTTTAGTTCAAGGATTCTGTATCTACGTATCTAAACAGTGATTGTTATTCATGCAATCTTAATGTTATTTACTTAGGTAACGTAGGTATTAAATCTTACTGTTGAGTGCTAACTATTAGCTATTACCTAATAGTACTAAGCTACCATTAAGATAAATCGAATGCAGAGTTTTTGTATATAAACTGTATCGCTTTAACATTTTTACAATTAGGAAAGTTGCAGGTCAGAACAAAGGAAAACTTGTTACATCTTTTATCCGTACAATTGTTTACTTTCTTGTAGAATATGAAAATATTGATTCATCAAGTTCTAAGACTAGAGCAGCGTTTACTTTAACATTAACAACGTTTAATCTGAACTTTTTCTCATTCTCTATTAGCGAAAGCTAAAACATTAGCTTTTTGTAGATACGAAAAAGGTTATAAAACGGGATGGCAAAAAACTTGATGGACTTGACGTTTATCATTTTTTGCTCGATAAATTAGGTGAGAGTAGAACGACTTTATTTCCCGGTATAAGAGAATGGTGAATTAAGGATCAATTGAGACTCACTTAGCTAATCCTTAATTTAGCGTGGAAGTAGCTCTCGTTCTTGTTCTCAGGCGCAAGGAAATCTTGATAACGCGTGCAGTAAAAGTTTTTTGATTGAAATTTTTACTATTTGAAATTATATTTCCTATGTAATTCGAGAAAAGTTAATTTTACTTGTCACGCATACTTCATTTCAGTGTCTCGTCGTCGACAGCATCGAACGAAAGCATCGACCGAATAATTTTAAATTTAGCTCTCTAAGCCGGCGTGAATAAATTTGTTTATGCCTGGTTCGTTGCTCCCTGACAACGCCATATGGCAGGCTCCTTAGTTTTAAGCAAATTCCACGAAATTTTCAAGCGCTGGTACGAAACTAAAAATTCACTGCTTCGAACGTCTGTCTTGTGATCATTCTATAAATTGTTTCCGAGCCACACGCGTAAAAAAAAAAAAAAATCAAGGTTGAAACGTCGTCGGTTACGCAATCTTCTTCTCGTGGTGTTACAGTGAAAACTGTTGCTACGTTCGATAGAAAAATCCAGTTCAGTTTTTAACTCCGTAGACCATTAACCAATTAAATTTAAGTTATCTATCATAATCTCTAAATTAAATTTGCAATAATCAAGTGGAATTTAGAAATCGAAATTGAATGTTAAAGTTGATCGAGATGAAATTTGACACTTAATCGCTGGGTTGTGAGTGATCGGGATAGTTTTGATTAAATTTATATTTTACGCGATAAATGATACTGACGATCCACGTGAAGCATAAAATACAAATTTGAAACTACCCCGAGATAGAAAAAACTGCGTATTAAAGACCAACATTGCGTTAATGTTTCAATTACAATTTTGTTTTCAGTCAATTTCTGTTATCAAATTAGTTAGTTTTTAAAAGAAAATTTCAAGAATTCGTTTAACGTTTTTCAACATTGTGTAAAAATTAAAATATTTATAATATCATGACAAATCATTAATTGCTTCGAATTCTTTCCAGTTATTCGCAATTGATTAAGGGTTAAGCCAATTTTCATAGAGTCATAGAGTAAAACAGTTAATATTTCAAGTTTACTTTGAACGTGCACGTTCTAAATCTACATTCTTAATTTCTTGAATCGAACTTTTAACAACAAGAGTAAAATAATCGAAGAAAGAGCGCAAACACTTGTCGAAACATTTATCATCTTGAAAATATTCGCTCGTTCGTGATTAATTAATTTCGAGAAATTTATTGTTCAGATTTATTTATGGGAATATTACACACACTGTGTATTATTAAAATACCGATGTTACACACGCGTGTGCACACAATCTCGAGATAAAGTAATTAATCTATCATACGCGTGATTTTCCGATTCGACGGAGAAAATAAAATGAAAGTCGGTATTAAGGCCGTGGACGCAGGTACTACGTAGCGAGGGAATACATGACGCGAGTACGATAATGATCTATACGTATGGGGGACGCATAATTTATTTTACGTCGTATATCGTTGCACGTTCGGATTGTTCGATCGATAGAATTTCAGAATGCTGATGAAGATTGATGGTGACGGTACTTGTGCCTCCCGATGGAAATAAACGATACTCGACCAGTTTTTTTTCTCTCTTTCGACTCTCTCGAGGGACGTACGTTAGGAATGCTGAAAGATGTTCATCAATCGTGGAAATTTTTTTAATTAAAGATCGATACTGGGTTGACGATTGACGATTGAGAGATGAGCAGAAGTCTACGTAAAGTTTATTGAAGTTTATTTATTTAATGTATATATTTAATTTTATTGTGAAGTATCGTTCATTTTATCATTCGATTTATCGTTTAATCGAAATACAACAGAAATTTATAGTTGACAAACGTGGCCGAATTTTTATTAGGTTTAAAAATTATAGCGAGTCAAGATGGTGATGATTTACTTGATAAATTATATTCAATTCATTGGTTTATTAATTCGTCTAAACATTTTTTTATTTAGTACTCCAGACATTAATATTTAACATTATTAGCATGTCTATTAATACGTATCATTCTTTGTATTCTGATATTTCATTGTAATCAATCAATACCAGTGGCAATAGGAAATGGCAAACATTTTAATCAGGACAAAAATTGTGAATAATTTGACAAACTACATCTTGCATAAATTTCGGTTTCGTTGTGAAATTTAAGTCGTGACGCGAATCGGTCAATTATCTTGCTTCTCCAATGTTTGAATCGTCCGTTATAGAAAGTCTAATTGTAAGTACAAGCCTTACAGCTTATAATGGTAATCATTCTTCGGTAATTAATCGTATGATTTCATTCATTATTTATATCCGTTTGCATGGTTGCTAATGTCATTCCGCACCTACATACGCCGTTGAATAATATTCGCATAAATTTTCACGTGCTTATTCAGATTATTATGTTGCTTTAATCCCACTTCTTTTATAATTAGAATCCAATAGACGAATGTCGTGTTTTCATTTCCTTGGAAATTCTATGATTCATTCTCCGCATATATGTATACATATTTTGAATAGTATTTTTTTGAAGTCGTATCCTTGTCGCTTGAAATTCTCAAAATTCTCAAAATTGTACTGTCGCATGCGAAAAGAATACACCCTTTTTTGGATAAAATGTTTAATTATGTAGTTTGTATTATTTTCTTATTCTAAATTTCATTGTTACATTTGTTGAATATTTTACAAACCAATGTCGATCAACTAACTTTTACTCTTCTAAAGATAAGCTTGACATTAATCATTCTGAATGTAGTACGATTTATGTGTACAACATATTCAATTGTTTTTTTGTCAATCAAATAAATCAGGATGATATATAGTAGTAGGTCGTGTTCAAATGAGTCACAGGAAAATACTACATTCGTACCTTCCTGAAATATCACGTAAATATTAAAGAATAATATAAAATAAAATTTAAAAAACCATATCATCATTTTACACGACAAGGATTACAAATTTTGCAACAAATTCGCTATAAACTATAAATATAGGACTATAAGGACTATAATCAGAAACATTTTTCTTTTAAATATTTAGAAACGTTTTTCTCGAAATTGCATCCGATAGTACAATTATTTCTCTCTTTCATTCGGAAAGAAAAAGGAAAACAAAACTTTCTTCTCGATTCCACGAGATCGATTCGTAACCTTGCGCAAAATCGAATCTCCCGTGATCTTTGAACTGCCCGCGGCTAGTACAAATTATAGAGTGTATCGGCTGAAAGAACCAATATTACATTATTATTTACACGCGTTGCTGAGAGACTTACACTACGCGCACTTCTTGTTTTATTGAATTTCAAATTACACGTTCGTTCGCGCTTAAATGTCGTGAAAGTGTCGTTATTATTGTATCTGCGCGTGTCTTAAATCGTTATTTTTTTTTTTTTTTTTTTTTTTTTTTTTTTTTTTTTTTTTTTTTTTTTTTTTTTTTTTTTTGTTCGAGACGATGCGGTCGTTAATTCGTTTAATTAACAGTTACGACTCGTGTTTTAATCCTTTACTGTTCACTGTCTGAGAATTAAAAAGTAAAAATTCGAATGAATCAGAAAAATTTCAGAAATGTGAGGAATAGGGGAAAGTTTGTGACACAATGTAAAGAATTGAAACACACTTTTATTCATGTATTTTACAAATTTCAAATCTCTGAAAATGCAACGTTATAAATTGGCCATTTTGACCATTTTGATAGTTTTAGTGTTAAAAAATACAAGTTTGTATTTCCCTCAGTTTAATTTGCCACTAACTGGTCATCGCAATTATTTCACTTTGATGTTATTGTAGAGCGCATGAACATCACGTATCTGGTATTTTTAAGTCAAATAATTACTATGGTTTCAAGATAAGGAAATATGATATTTTATTTTTCATGGTAATACATTTCTTCATCAATTTCCATTAGAGACATTAAAGTAAAAAAAAAAAAGAAAAGAGCACAATGTATTTTATAATATCTTTTTAACACATTTTACGAAAAATCAATCAAATCTTTGAAAAATGCATTGTCTTACGTCCGTCCAAAATTATGAATTGGTCATTTGACTATTTTGATCAGTTCTAGTGTTAAAATTATACCTCACTAAAGAAAAACATAGCTTTCATTAGATAGAACTGCGGATTGTCATATACTTACGAAAAGTTCAAAAGTGTAGAAATCCATAAAATACAAAAATTATAACGATATGTGTAATTATATTATAACGAACATAATTATATACTTGTTAGAATTCGTTGGCAAATTTTTATCCAAATCTCCAGTCCTTTAGTTGTCTTTTTAGAAATATAAATTCTTCTAAAGATCTTTAGAAATCTAGAAATTAAATGACTCGAAACGTTGCTTCGTTTGCTATTTTGTATCATAATTTCCTTATCGCCACGATCGTGGATGATTTAATTTCATTTTGTTCGCTTTCGGTTCGACAATAGAGGAACTCACCATGAGAAAAATCTTGAGGCACGGCGAAGTTGTTGCCACGTAGATCGGATTATTTACTTCGCTATGCAGCTAGAATGCCTGGATAGCATTGATGCTTCGCTGGGTTCACACTGCAATCCGAAGGATTGAATTTCCATGCGATACTTCCATTCCACGACATACAATCGCGCGATACTTGTCTTTGAGTTATTTGTATTTCCTATACCCTGAAACTGATACGAAACTTTTAATAAAAAAAGGGGAGGGAAGAAATAAAAGGAGTGTATGAATTGCAACATCGAAATGCAGTTGATACTGTTAGGTCGAGGACAGATTGAATATATGAACATTTTGCATTTTTTTTCTAGAGAAGTTCAAAATTACTCTACAACTGAAAATGAATTTATTAGATCCACTGTTCTTTAGAGAGATTAGTTCTGAAAAAATTACTGTTCTTTCTACAACTGAAAATGAATTTATTAGATTCATTGTTCTTTCTAGAGAAGTTCAAAATTACTCTACAACTGAAAATGAATTTATTAGATCCATTGTTCTTTCTAGAGATGTTCAAAATTACTCTACAACTGAAAATGAATTTATTAGATCCACTGTTCTTTCTAGAAAAGTTCAAAATTACTCTACAACTGAAAATGAATTTATTAGATCCATTGTTCTTTCTAGAGATGTTCAAAATTACTCTACAACTGAAAATGAATTTATTAGATCCACTGTTCTTTCTAGAGATGTTCAAAATTACTCTACAACTGAAAATGAATTTATTAGATCCATTGTTCTTTCTAGAGATGTTCAAAATTACTCTACAACTGAAAATGAATTTATTAGATCTACAGGTGTATAAAATTGTGATCACGATTTTGTGACTGAAAGTGCTATTAAATAATACTTCAAGCTTGAGATTGATCATAAGATTGAAAATCACAATTATTTTGTTATTGACAATTGTTTTGTTATAAAAAGCCAGCGATAAACTTGCTGGTTTTTTATATTATATACTATTTTTTTATATTATATACTTGACCTAACAAAATAAATCAACGAGATTTCTCAAAAGCTACACGAAGAGAAGAAATAAATTCATGTGAAAAATAGATCAGCAAGTACAAATGTGAACAATTAATCGCAAATTATGGACCGAAGATTTTGATTGGAATAATTGTAAAATGCCCCTCGATGATTAAGAGCGTCAGAATTTGATCATACGTATTATTTTGAAGAAAACTGCTATAAGCTGATGACATTTCATCTTCGATAATCTAATATACACGACTTAAGACGCGTCAATGGAAAATACGTTACGTCTAAAAATCCTGAGTATACATACGAAAGAGCCGAACATCAATCTCACGAGCGATCTCTATTCTTTTTCCAATCAATCATTTCCACGCGTCGATCACCGTTCTACCTTGCGTTTGCTTCAAACCACAACAGTCAGACAAGAGAGACGCACATGAGCGACTCACAGTCAGTTTTCACTTTTGAAGTCGTCGTAGCATCTCTCTCTCTCTCTCTCTCTCTCTCTTTGGATCGATAAATCAACGAACAGGTGAACCTTTGGAGCGCGTTTAATGGGCCAGCGTTGCGCGACCAACACGTGTCACTGGGAGTTTCTGTTCGCTGCGCGAAGGATGACGCGAGGGACGAGCAACGGTAGTTGCTGCAGATCTGGAGCAAGTCACGTCTAATTGTTTACCGAGAAACGGTGAAGTTGTTCGCAGGGTGAAGCGTCGAACATCTTGGATGGGTACCGCTACCTTGCCAGTTGGAATTGTTACGTCGTGTCGCTTCGAGCAACTACTGGGTCACTATCGTCGAAACGTGCCGCGGTCTCGCTCGATGTCAGCCAATTTCAGCCGGCGTGCGTCACGCACGTACGCGTTTAATTAACCCTTTGCGGTTCAATTTATTTATCCTTCCTGCTCTCTCACTGCACTGGACTCTAATCTACGTCGACTTTGAAACTCCTGCCAGCCGAATTATCGCGATCGTATGACGCTCGAGGCAAGTCGGTGGATTTTCAGCGGAGTATCGCGATGCTTCCAACGCCGAGGGCTTTGTTTCGAGTTGATAAGAGGCTAGCCGATCGACGACGGATTGTGTGGAAAAACGTGACAAGTCCATTTCTGTGACTTTGGAATTTTATGGATACAAGTTGAATATAAAATGTTCGAGGAAAAAAAATGGTTGAGTCAAATCTTACAAATTAGATACTATCGAATTGCAAAGTATGATCTACCACTCATCGTTTGTTAATTAGTAAATTATGTAGGTAAGGATGTCGTGAGATAGATTAGAGGATGCTGAAGATAGATAATAAATCCACGAAGAAACAAATAATACTAGTTTAGCTTTGATTCAGATTAATATTATTCCGCGTAATTAGTATTATTGATGTTTGTCAAATGTTTCAAGAATGTGATAAAAACATCCAATTCTGAACATGAGATTAATTGACGTTATTTATTGATACAACTGATGACAGTGCTGATAGGAATCCTTAGCTGAATGTTAAGGATTATCAAGCATTTGTTAAAACTTAGTGACTGAACACTGCAAAGTTCTATCGTCACTTGTCCAAAATCTAAGAATAATTTAATATTACAAGTGCACGCTGAGAAAATTGAAGAAAAACTTGACTAAAAAAATTAAACCTGAAAAAATTGTTTGAATCGTTTAAACGGTATTTTCTACATAATATACTTGTATAAAAGTATTGTAAAGTATTAAAGTATAAAGTATAAAGTATTATAATATACTATGTAATATACTTGTATAAAAATATCCCATTAACTGCAGTTAACTAGAAATTTTGAAATGACTGTGTTGAAAGTGCCACCGTTACCGACTGCGAATGTGTTAAATTCAAAAATTATTCTCTTACAAATTAGAGAATTCACTATGTTATGTATATATATATACATTATACATATAAGAAGATATCATCGAGAAAAAGCGCTGTTTCCAGTCTCTTGCTCGTTCCCTCATTTTACTTTTAATATCTCGTCGTCGCACCTGCGCTCATCGTAACACCGTTATCTTAAAACGATTATTAAAATCAACCTCTTTGCTTTCACTTTGCTACACATTTAAAACGAACAGACGGAGGTTTTCGTCGTTCGCGCGATTTCTCTAGCGGAGACTGCTGACTTTTTGATTTACCGCGTTACGCTCGTTCGGACGTCCAACGATTTTCGACGCGACGATTTTCACGGCGCACAACAGTTTCACCACCGGGATCGCAACCGCTTAATTGAAGATCGCTGTTCTCGCGCGCGTTGTTATGCGAATTTCTCGCCGTATCTTATCTGGTGAAATTCGATAAGTGTTTCTTGCTCCTTGTAATTAGCCGGTCGGTTAGCAGGCAGAAAATCGGGGGAAAATACGCTCGCTCTCCTTAACGTCCGAGGCTGAGGGTTAAGCGTTTCCTCATAAATTCCGTTCGTTTATGCACACCGTACGCGCATTTAACCTTTTAGCTGCGGTGCCGCTTTTAAAAGCGTGTTAAAATCATACATGGGGTCACTAGAACGATGCCATGACGACTATTCAGACAGAGTATGTGCAGTTGCTGTAAAATTGAATTAAATTGAAAGGAAATTTTTTTTAAATATCAATAATTTTATCGTCTAACTGTATTAACATTGTTTACAAAACATTAAACATTCGTAATTTTCTTGTTAAACAAAAAAGTTAGACATTTGGAAAAATAAAAAGAAATTAGAAAATTAATTTATTGTTTCAGAATGATATTTTTTAAAACACCAATGACACTTTGCACCAATATCTAGATTCTTTTCGTATATTATTTTTTGAACACTTTGATTTTTGACGATGTGCTTGACGGTACGCAGTCTGGAAAATATTTTCCGACGTGTAGGCATTCTTTTCATGTAACAAAAATGAATTCAAATGAATGATCTCTACGAGATGATTGATCCAGTATATAGGCAAAAATTGAAATCGCGCACACGAATCGCAAAACGATTATGGCAAGAAAGTATATTTGGAAATGATGTAAAAAGAACCGAAGAAAGTTTCGAAATATTTCGAAAAGTTAAAAATTTTCGTTTTTGCAAAAGATTTGATTCAAATAACAAATTGCAATTACTTCTCTCGCGCGACGAGTATGTACTCGTTATTGCGCAAAACATTGCCAATTCTTTTCCTGTACCTGTGTACGTCGTTCACAGCTAAGAGGTGTAGCAACGCGAAGCTTTTTCGTAGCGACAAGCATTTCTCACGACCCGGATAAGAGGCAAGCACGAGTACAATTTCGTTAACTTTACGATCGTTGGTTGGTCACGCTCGAAAGTGTGCTGCTAGTTAAGAATAAGAAAGTATCCGCTCTGATTTATTTTATTATTGCGTTATTATCGGGACAAGTAACATTTAGAACGGCGCTCGTTAATTTCGCGAGCGAGATACCACCCGTGACAAAGCTCGATATCCGTTCTAATTAGCCTCTCCGAGTCGTGGAACGTCGCCGTTTCGCGCCGCGTATCCGTCCGAGTTCCCCAGTCCGGTTAACCAGCGATCGGCGTAAGTCGCGTGTCAGCCTGTCTGCCAAACCGACCGACCTCCTCGGCGACGCGTGTCTTCGTTCCGTTTGCACAACTTTCTCGCGGTAGCGCATAACGAGGGCGAAATCGAGAGCGAACGTCGATGGAACGCAGAGATGTCTCGCGAAATTTGCTCGCCACCTTGTCGAACATCGGTTGGAACTACCGCGCGGATCGGCTGGTCGCGATCGGACCCGGATCCTTCGCTTCAAACGACGTCAAACGATATCAAACTGACATCTGAGCTCACGTTCGCGTTTTGCTCGAGTTTGTTGCCTTTCGTCCGTTTGTCCGTTTGATCGGGTTGGAGTTTAATTGAATTCGTCGCAATGGTGCGTGGCATTGTCCGCGGACACGCGAGGCTGGCAGAAATCACGGGCGCGTTACGTAACGTGCCGGCATTAAAATAATCGACGAGCATCGATAATAACGGTAGCTCGGGGGAGCTACCGCCAACGGTAGCTTTCCTCTCTCTCTCTCTCTCTCTCTCTCTCTGGTCGCGTGCTCGATGCATTGTTCGATCGACCATTGTGCCGCAACCGGGCGAAGAAAAGTTTCAAGTGCGATCGACCTTTGGAGATTTTCAACTCTCTATCTCTCTGGATAAAACGTGTTCGAGTAATTCAAACTGTCGATGTCCAGGCGAGGCCCGAGCACGACGAGGATCGTTGTTTTTGCTAATCGAACGGGTCACCAGCCGCGGGTCCGTATCTCGCGTTGGACCAGTGAATGACAATGTAGATCGTGGAAAGTCACCGAGTCACGACTGCAACTTTCCCCCGTGGCCGGTACATACGTACGTCGTTCCGTCTGTCTACCGCCGTCCGCCGTTCGGCGAAATGTGCATTTTGAATTCAGCGTCTCATTGTTGGACAAGTTCGAGTGAAAGCGTGACGAAAACTGGTATCTAATGAAGCACAATACCCGAAGTAACGTAGCTGACCGCGCGTTTACGTACGCGAGTCTCTCCCCAACGTTCCTCCAACGTTCCTCCAACGTTTGCCCCTGTGTTCGATGCAACTGCAACGCCCACGTGTTCGGACGAACTCACCGCGAACGATCGGGCAATGTAATTTCTTTCTCGTTATATAAATTATAGCTAGTCCCTCGATCACTGCCATAATCGGCAGCCGATGCCGCAGGTTAATGTTTGCGCAAACGTATTGCACAGGCCGACGCTTGGGCAACGTACGTACATACGCTGATTGCGAGCCGAGAATGGAGTTTATTGTTGGACGTATTTGGGCGTGACGCTCTCGTGTAGGCGATTAGAATTAACGTTTTGTAAGGTGGCGCGATGCGAGACGGTTCGAGCGGTCTTCAATTAGATCCACGAACCTCGTTCCCCTTCAATTTCGACGCTTTTAGTGACTGACAGTCGTACGAGTGTTGGTTAACAGACTGATGTTTGGACAAGGGACTGCAGATTTGGAGCCCGTCTCGATTGGTCGAGGGTCTTTGCACTCGTCTCGTATTGCAGTCACAGTTGGGCATTATTCGAACAACATTTCGAATAAATTTTATTCGAAATATTTACTGAAACAATGCAAAGAAAAAGAATTAGGAGTCCTTTTTTCACAATTTTGCTTTATTTGATAAATTTGCCTTTTAGTACGATTCTTTGTTCGATCATTTTGTCGGTTAATCTGTTAGAGCGTTATATTTCAAAAATTTTGTTCGAAGAATTTATTCGAAATGTTGTTCGAATAATGCCCAACTCTGATTGCCCATTTCCTATTTATTTCGATGCAAATTTAACGTAGAGTTTGTTAGTATTAGTTCTCGATTGAACAGAGATCATCGATTTAACGTTTTTTGCATCCGTTTTGCATCCGTCTCTTGCATAAAATCTGAAGAAAACGCGCAGGATCGTGATATGAACTTGAATCTACACCTGGGAGCACGTTTACGCGAATAGAAATTTATCTCTTCAGCGTAGATACTAATTTCTTTAATCACTGTGTCAAGTTGACACTTTTACAGCGGGCATCACGCTTGACTTTGGTCGATTAACGAAAATATCAATGTAAGCGAACAAATGAAAATATCTGCCAACCGTGTCAAAATATTCTACGTATAAATCGTCATAATTTAAATGACAATTGAACCAAATACGATTATGTTACCGTTTAAACAGAAATTAATATTAATTTTGTAAGAAACAAAAGTCTGAAGTCAGTCGTATTGATGGGATATCGATTGTTACGTTATTCAAATAACAAAATTGTACAATTATTTGTAAAAAAAAGAAATCACTTCTAGAGCGATAGTTCTAGCAAATAATACATATTTCAAACATCCCGCCGGGGAGAGTGTTAAGTTGGAAAAATGTGGGACGGATGAGGGTTACCGAGATAAACGTTCTGTCCAACGTTTTTAACGATTCTTTCTTCTTTTTTTTTTTTTTCTTTTTCGTCCCGTAAGTGTACCGTCGTTTGAGATGAATCGACGCAATCTCGCGATTTGAGCCGATTGGCGTGCTCCGAGTATACGGTAGTTGCGACACGGAAACGTACCGTAAAATTACGTTCGTGGCTTCGTCAATTTTTCGCTCATTGCTCCGTGACAATCCATAACGCCGATTTGAACGCGCGTCCATCTGGAATCTCTGTTCGAAAGCCTCGCGTATCCCTCCGTGTGGAGAAAGAAGGAAGAAAAAAACAGAAGAAATGCTTCTCTCTCGCGGCGTGACTCGTTGAATCTAGCCACCGCGTAAATCCGCGTAGGTCCTCGATCTAGATCGTAGATTCGCGTGACAGAGAGTTTCTCGATACGAGGACAGCACCCGCTGTCAATTTATCAACTCTGCGAAAAGCATATTGTACGTGTAGGAATCATCCCTCCCTCCTTTCAAAGATTGTTGTCTTTTACGACCGAGTGAAAGTTCGAGTCAGGTATCTCAGACGAGGAGGCAGTTGAGCGATAAGTGTGACTCACGAGGGGAACAATGGCCGCGGAGAGGAATTTGTTGAAGAGCCAGTCCCGCATGTAAGACCAATTGAAACAATTTGAGGCTATAATAAACCGTGCTGCGAACAGCGTGCCTGGCGCACAGTGTGTTGGTTCAGAGACACTCTGCCGGCTTCCTGTACCAGCCGCATTATTATAATTCCAGCGTTAACTCTCCTCGCGAGTAAAAACGCTTCCCCGATCCCGCTGCGAGGAATTTCTAACGGGAGAACGCTGGAGAGAGAAAGGGAGAGACACGGTAGTCCGAGCACCAAGATGGTTTCTCTACGTGGGTGACAATGGGGTGAAAGAGATCTTGGAAAAGAATCGAAAGAACGGAACCAATCGTCTCGTCGACGTGATGATACAACACGGTGTCGTGAATTTCCACGTCGCGATTGTGTGCATCTCGTACGAGAGGAAAGAAAGAGAAAAGAAAGATTCGACGCACGGAACGGGGGAACGACGATTCTCTGTTCGCAACAGCACACCGTGAAATGTTATTTGAATGTTACAGTAGGTCATAGAGAGTTACGTGGCCGCTGAAAGAATAGGGAGCTCTGTGAAAAATGAAATGTGGGATGCGGACCGACAGGGAACGCTTTCTACTTGATACGGTGCTTTAATCGCGCGGATGATCTTCGTTTTTCGCGATGGAACCAGTTGTCGTTCTTAGAACGTTAACGCTCCTTGGAGAATCCTCTGTGAATGCGATAATGCTCGAGAGATGTTTAGGAAACGTGTTTTTTTTTTTTTTAATCACTGAAAGTGATTTTAGCGGAGGTAACCCAGAAAATCGGGCCTCTTCAGGTGCAACGCTGATGCAACGAAAATTAGCGATTGGTTGATTTGGGTCACGTGATTCGCGAGGGGGCGTGGGGTAGACCTCGAGTAGGAGTGGCGCTTTGTCTGGTACTGAGCGATTCAAAATTGTTTGCATGTCAATAAAATTTTAAAGCAAAAAAGTCGTCTTCGTTTCCTAGTCGGAACAGTTGCTTCCGGGCCTTTCAGCGAGACGCATCGTACTGGGGTACAAGTCGTGCAGTTTTTTTTTTTTTTTCTGGGAAGATCTTTCATTCGAATATTACGCGTTCGAGGAGTTTGTTCTCATTGCGTGAGAACGTCTTCGCGATCGCGATCTCGTTTCCTCGTTAATTATTCAACGACGCGTTAATTGCACGGTGGAAATTAATTTCACGTTAAACGAGTACGTTGTTACTTCCTTGGGCGTAATCAAGTTCAGCGAATCGAACGGAAAACATCATCTACCGTAATGATGTTATAGGTAGCTTTCACTGTAGTTCGAATCGCGATTGGAAAATAAAAGTATAGATAAGACGGAAGGAAGGAAAAATTTATTTTTTTCGTTTTTAGAAAAAAGAATCCAAGTCGGATGATTACGTTCAAGTAATATTTATCTACTTGTTACGTTAATAAAGTTACGGTTACGGGTGAATTGAAAGTATTTAGGATGAAAAATTTCTAAACTGTCGACTGGATGTGATGTATGATACTAAATAACGTTCTTTGTTATTAATAATACAGCGACCTGGATAAAATTAATTACGGAAAAACTAAAGTTTTATTTATTCGAATATCAACTTCGGAGAAGTTGATATTCTTTGATTTCTTCTTTAATAATAACGTTTACACTTTTTATTACAAAACATCTAAAAAGTTCAAACTATATTTTACATCTGTGTTACGAATGTAAATAACTCGCAAAAGTACATATTCGAATATTTGTAAAAGAAAGAGATTTTAATATATTACGCGTGCATCAAACGAAATATTTAGAAATTTTATCATTCGAATACATACAGAAGATTGGAAATAAAATTATTCGAAAAATCGAAAACAATCAAAATTCTTTAGGGACCGATTATATGTTTGAAACAATTGCTAATTTTTTACTCATTGTCAGTGTACTTTGACGGTACATCGTTTGATTTTTATATACATTTCAATATTTCAATGCAGTCGTTATAGTATACAGTTTAGATTAATGTAAAAAAGCACAATATAATACAAAAGAATATATCTAAGATAATGTCATGAGAGTCTTGGAAATATCTTACATAATCTTACATAGATAGCATTTCTTTAGTATTCCAATTGATAAAACTATAAAACGCAATCATCTGTTCACGCATTTTTAGAAAATTTTCTCCGATAAAAATGTTCATAAAAATAATGTACAGTGATCGATGAAGATACTCCTTCAAATAAAATTCCACCGAATAGAACGGTTGGGTTGTAGAAGCCCAACGCTTCGTTCTTCGTCTCAACGAGGAGAGAACAAAGTGGCCCTGGTCTTGGTCGACCTCGGTCGAACGAAACAAAGCACCACCGAAAGGACGCTCGGCTGCACCACCCGCGCGGCTACCTACCACATAGGCACACACACACACATACACACACGCACACGGACAGGAATTTTTCAGAACGTGCTCGCCGGTCGAGCGAGGAGAGAGAAAGAAACGTAGGAGCGGAGAATCAACACTAGAACTACCGACGACTAAAGTATAACATTCGTAGCAAAGGAATTATAAATTAGCAAGTTAACAAAGAGCGCAATATATCACTCGAATATCTAAAAATATACCGTTACGAAACAAAAAATTATATAAATTGGTCATTGTACTTATATTTATATATATGTATTTGTATATAAAATTTATATACATATATATTTATATACATGTCCGATCGATCATCCTGAGTTACCATAGAGATCGTTTTTCGATCGAATTACCGACCGTAATGTCCAACTTGTCGTTTCAAATGTCTCTTCCGCGTCCGGCTGTCTCCTAATCGCTGTTTCTTATTTACAATGGCTCGCGAAATTTGTATCGATCTGCATCTTCCGTGAATATATTCACTTGTGCATTTTGCAATTTCATTAGCAGTACAGCGAAACGTTCGATCGATTGTCACGAGTATATTGGTGAAATATATTCTGAACATGTACTTGCACGGAAGTTACAGAGTGTTTAATACAAGTACATGTATGTTTCGTAGAGATCGTGAAAGTATTAAAATGGTCAATCACATTAATAAATCTCAACGTTTCTCACGTACGAGCGTACGTCTCGTACACTCGTATCGTGTTCAAATTTTAAAAAGAAATATATTCGAAGTTTATTTTCTTGAGAACGAAGCCTTCAATAAACAAATTTAAACTTAGTATTTTAGATTCTAAGAACGAAGTCTTGAACGAAAAAATGTTATTCTTTCTTTTGATTTATTTTTGCACGTAGAATGTATCCCTTTCTCTGTTCTACTATGTAAACTCAGACATCCCGCTATATTTATTAGAGAAGAAAAAGGGAAATTAATCGTTGAAAATTGTTCATTTATGTTATTGAAAATTGAAAATCGATTTTACGATGAAATAAACAGAAACAAGATCTTCGTTGCGTTATTATTACGTAACGCCTTTCGAATAATCGATCGTTTATTACAGTTTTTTTTTTTTTTGAGGTAAAAATATAAGAGGATAGAAACGAGAGGTGAAAAAGAAAGCGATATTGCAGCAACGTATCTGTAATATCAGTAATTACGTGTTAAACATGTTCGAAGCCGGACATACTTTGCTTCTCACCTTCGATTCTGATTATAACTATCTTATTCAATTAGATCATTTTTTACGATCGGGGAAACATCAATTTTGCTAGTAGCTTATTTAGTTAATGCATGGGCGTAAAGTGAATGGATCTCTTTCTTTTACTTTCTTTTTGCTGTGAATTTCTTATTACGAAAAAGAACATTGTAATTTTTTTTTTTTTTTTTGAAACACAATTCCAATTAATAAATGAGACGGTATATCGATATGGCAGTGACGTTTAGTTTAACGATTTGACGACTAATTTTGCTCTTGACCAAAAATTTTAATAGTCATTGCGTTAGCGTTATAAATTACTGGCCGTTTGAATCTTGAGAATAATCGTCTCGTTGATCTATTTAGAACCACGAGTGAGGTCTCATTGTAATATCGAACGTTTGCTGGTATCACTCGGTGCTGTCAGTTACGGACATTAATCACATCTCAATTTAATTTATGAACTTGCATCGTTGAAAATCTTGTGAATTGTGAAACATTTATTTTCAAGCGTCTGAAGTGTCTGTAACTGTCATGCATTCGAGTATCAACATCTCGAAATTTGTCAATCACTGTCAAATGTTTGCAATTTGCAACAGCAAAACGTTCAAGTGAATTCCGAGTTCCTGACTGATCGAAACTAAAATTTATAATCGTTAGTCACTCGAATTGTCGATGTAAATTGCAAATTTTTAATTACTATAATTATAATCACCCGAACATTTTCAACGCTCTAACATTCCAAACTTCAAAACGTACAATTAACTACAAAGTTCCCTTGAAAAATCTTATCGTCGAGCAAACAATCAACTTTCGTCAACGGTGGTACACGAAAAGCCTCGTCTCAGCCTCGTACAATATCCTCGTACAAAATTCCTCCAAAAATCTTATCTTTGAGTCTTGGAAAGTCGTCGAACTTTCGCCGAACGAAACGATCGAAAACGTATCGGATCTTTACAGTTTCTAAGGTAACAGGAAACGGAGTAACTGTCAGGATCGACTTGAAGTATCGCGTGGTGTCGTTACGCGGCTCGATAAGCCGCCGGACGGGTTGTCATTGACCCGTTATATATTGTGGTATTGAACGTTGCAAAAGGGTACCTAAACGTACGGTAGATATCGTTATCGTCGTATAACTCTCCCACGTTCGACCAAATGTAGCTGATACACGCCGAATGATTTTCCGACTGGATGCACTGGTGTTACACGCACCGGTAATGAAATTCGATAATGACCAACCGACGTTTACTTTCCGTTTTAACATTTGTTCAAATGTCTCGTCTCCTGAATCGCAATCGTCACTTTTTGATATAGATGTAGGTCCTAGACATTTACGAACATCATTATTGGATATAAGATTTTTACTTGAACTTGAGTTTACGAACCTAAACCTTACGTTACCTAGGGCTACCTTGGCGTCTGCAGTTGAACGATTAATTAATACGAATTAATCAAATGACAGTCATTTTACGTTTCGCAATATGTTCTATAGTAAAGATATAATTATACACTTTAGTGTATAATTATATCTTTTGTAACTTTTGTTTTACAGTTTTGTTTTGCACAGCCGCACTAGAAATAAATTAATATAAATCTCGCATCGCTTGTGTAACACACTCGACGTGTTAATTTGCCAACGTCTCAGAGACGTCGTTGTCGACTTTAGTTCAGGTTCAACGCGTGACGTCTCCCTGTGTGTCGAGGATTTAACGAATCGTTTCTGGTCGGGGCGAGCAATCTGTACCTCGCGAACTTAACAAAGAAATAGCAGGTTCGAGGAAGACGCGCTTGGGCGTGGACGGATATGAAGACGTATCCCGTTGATTTTTCTTAAGGATCCCCGTACGATTAACTGTATCGAGACGGGTCCGTGGCTTGTCCAGTGATTTATGTAGGATGTTGCGGGCGATAGGAAACGCCGTAAGAGTTTCTAAATGATCAGCGAGACGCTCGTACAATCGCTCGATACACATTGAACACGTCATGGTCCTGTAATTACTCGAATAGAAATTCCAACGCTTTGCTCTTGTCTTCGTCGCTATTGTTCTCGCCTATAGAAATACCGCGAGTCGACATCTTAATACGCTTTTACGCGTGTTTGTGTCCTACGTTGTTTCAAAATTGGCACTTTTCTAAGCCGCGAGTTTTTATACAGTTTGATGTCTGAATACAATTTTCATTTGTCTAATAAATATATGAACGTTTCATAAATAGATGAACAATAACATTGCGAATGTAGTTAACACGGCAATATTATCGAGTTTGCAAAGTGAACATAATAATAATAATACTTGCACGGCAAGAAATTGATTGTTCGTCACAATTTTTATTAATCGCGCATCAATCATTTGGAAAGGAACCCTTACGTAGGAAGGAGGTAATTTTGTAATAACACGTTCACGCAGATGCATTTTCTGTTTGTGGAGCAGGTAGAGCTCCAGTACAATCCAAAACAAAGAAATATCAGAATAACAATGTGTCTGATAGTTCTATCGATGTTGCATTCAGAAGTAATATTTTTTTTATATTTATGTACACATAAATAGCAGATCTTTGCAAATTTTTTGGAAATTACGACGTTTAGCCAAATATCTCGCTCTACAATCGCCGGTCGCGAATGTGGTAACACTTTTTTCACGCAATTACAGTGTCGCTTCTGTCTCTGTATATCCAGGACTTAAGATGTTATGTTTAGTACGAAGAAATCAATTCTGTCGTTAATTGTGAGTAACATAATTCTTTCAATTTTGAAAGAGTCGCTCACTCGGTTCGAATGGTTTTAAATAGTTTCTGCTTCAGTTAATATTTAGAAGCTTTTAAACCTAACCTAAAAGCAACGCGCAGGAATAACGAAGAAAATGTATACGATTCTTCTTATAACTCTTATATAGGATTCTTTGTGACAGTGGCGAAGACAGTGGAAGTAATAATATTTATTGACGTTTGAAAAATTAATAGAAACATGCATTATTTATATAATTATATATTATATGTTGCCACCTGCAAAACATGTTAATGTTGTTGGGAATTACATTAATCGAAAATAATCCACAGTCAGTTTTTAGCCATAATTGCAGCTTTTTTTTGACATCAATAAGTCGCGAACCGAGTGGAAAGTTTTGTCTTATTCGAATAAAAGTTCTGTAAAATGGTACGGTATAATTTTTAATTATACCCTTACAACGTAACAACGTTCACCCTTCCTGGTACCGGTGCATAATGCTGTAATAAATCATACAGACCGAAGCTCGCACAGTCAACGCTCCCCCGCCACAACGGAAATAGCTTCGTCAGCTTTCTCGACGACGTTGCAAACCGTCGACGTGCCTGTGTGATTTACATATAAATTTCCCACGGAAAACACGCACCACCGGCTGGACACATAAGTTATCCGGGTAATGAGTAGTGAAGCTTGCCTGCAAGGGAAAGCTTCCTTGGTCGATACGTAATAAGTTAGACGCTAGCAGCTGGTAAATCACGTAACACCACTGGCAACGGATTCCTAATCCTAATCAGTTACTTGTCCTATTCCGTAATTATTCCAGCGATATATTAATGGTTCCATTAACGTTCGTTGCTCACGCGAAATGATCATCGACAGCGGAATGTTATTAGAGACGATTATCCTCGGTTATCTCGATCGAGCCTTCGATAATTAATTCGCCCGTTCCGTCACGCCGATTTTCGTTCCATCCTTCCTCCAGCTTCCGTGCTGCGCTGATTATGTTAACGCGTTAACTATTTGACGGTCGAGAGAGCTCTTGTTTCCCGGCTTCCTACTCGCGGCTTGATTTATCACCGCGGCCTGGCTCAAACCGACGACAACGCGCGGAAACAAGAGCGCGCGTATTGAACACACACACAACCTGTTTTCATATCTTTTCTCGTTTTGCTCGCTTTGCTCGAGACACGTCGAAGTGGCCACCGCTCGCGGCTCTCGCAATTTCACACCTGGCTCGGCAGACTGATCGAAATTGTTTTCGCTTTTTGTCACTGAAATTTTAGCGCTAATGCAACGAAAATTAGCGATTGGTTGATTTGGGTCACGTGATTCGCGAGGGGGCGTGGGGTAGACCTCGAGTAGGAGCGATCGCGCCTGTAATTCGTTTTTCATCGATTCAAATGTTTGCATATCGTGCAGTTTTCTTTGTTTTCGCGTTTCTCTCGTCGAGTTTGCTCGCTAGTTTGCTTGTTAGGATCTCTGCCTCACGCCGGTGAAACGTGCCGTGTGCGCGCGTATATTGTTCCCTTTCCTTGTCGGTAAATTGGGCAGAGAGAGGGAGTTTGTTTGTTCGTTATCAGTTCTGCGAATGTTCCGTCTTGGAAACAGCATCGAGATTCGATTCTTAGTTTGTTAACGATGCTAGGATGTTCTTCGCGATTTCTTGTTTTACTTCTTGGAAGCTTCGGTATTTCGGTTTCTGTTGTAAACCTCATTTCGGATAATGAAACGATATTAAAATTTGATAGAGGTAGTTGTAACTGTAGCCGAATGTAAAACCATTTGATTATCAGTACTGTGTTTGTGTGTATATGAAATTTGTTATTAAAACAGACTCAAACGCGAAGGGTAAGCAAGAAATTTTAATTACACGCTTCGTTAGTATTCATTGTAGTTTCCGCGAAGAAATGGGACAAAGAAATTAAGTATTCCAAAAAACTCTGACAGCTATTCGAAGAAATTTATTGCAGAGAAGAACGGAAAATTTTTCTAGAAAAGATTCGTCGAGCAGTAAAATGTCATTAAGAGAAACGGTACGTACATTTTTCAATAGAACGTCAGGTCGTATGAAAGTACGTAGACATTTCCGTTGGATGTTTCTATAACTCTCGCAACCTTTCGTGCAAATATTTATACTGAAACGTATAAAAATATAAATGGTATATAGTTGGTAATAATAAAAATTCAGCGATGGTTGGCAGTAATGAAGCTTCAAAGAAATTTATTATAAATCAGACTCTTGCACAGTAACTGATTACACTTGGTTTTTACGATTTTATAATTTTTCGTCAATCAATTACTTAGGCATGAGAAACTACGCAAGGATATTTATTGATGTCTAGTAAAGTCATTCAAAATCAAATCACGTGATCGAAAAATAGGTAAAAGTGTAGTATGTTTCCTTCAATATTATACTTTTTCGATTCTAGTTAAGTCATACACACTGTGGATATATTTATTCGTTTCTAGTTGAGTGAAACCATACAAACTGTAAAAACCACGTATTCTTACAATTTGACATTTGTCAAACATATTATATATGATATATTAATAATAATAATAATAATATTACGCAATTATATCGACGAAATTTTACAAGACACAAGTTATAAATTACCAATGTGCGTATGTTTTCATCATTATCGCCATTCTGTTTCCCAGTGAAATTTTAAAACGAAATTCACGGCTGAAAGATCGATCAACCTTGACACAGGGTATTCACTCGGGCCCCAATTCCGAATTTACCTCGTCCGGTTCGTCTCGTTTCCGAGGAAATAAATGTTGACACAGTTTCTTTCGCGAACGCGCGCGGCGGCTGTTACATTCCCGGCTTCCCGGCGGGTAGCTTTGCCGGTTTCCACGACGAGAGGCCGTAACTTCTTCTCTCCTTAAAGGAGCGCTCATTAAGCGTAAGCAGGTAATTTGTTTTTCCTGGGCTTCTTAACGTCGGGTAGTATTTGTATTTGTCTCTTGACGCGGTAATACGGACGCGTTAATACGTTTCAGCTGGCGCGTTTTATCATCGAAATTACGGAGCGGTTTCGTCATATTCGCCGCGTCGGGTTATTGTTCCTCCCCCCCCCCCTCGATCGTTTCCTGCTGCCACTTCCCACGTTCGTTCGCCAGCTTTTACGCCAAGTCACCTGGCATCGACGAGTCGCGCTCCTCCGCGTTACGGGATTCTGGTTTCCGACTTGCGACAGCCAGCCGATTGCATTGTGCCGAACGTTCGCACGAAGCCAGTTTATCTGGTTAACCGGTGGCCTCCTCCTCTGCGAAAAACCTGCGATTCGGTCGGAGATAACACTTCCGCGCTGCTGTTGACCCGAACACGAGGCGTAAAATATCGATTCTTCTCCCATTTGCTCCCTCTATTTCTTACCACTAGAGCGAAAAAGAAGTTAAAACGGATTACGCGATCGTGGGATTTTCCTTGAATTTCGATTCCCTCTTCTTCTTAGAATTTCATGCTTCTTCGCTAATGACAATAATTACGATACGACGAGAAGAAGAAACGTCCAAAGTGACAAAAATTTGAGAAAAAGTGAGAGAGTATTGACAGAGGAGCTTGTGCCAAGGGGATTAAAGTGTTAAGAAAAACCGTACATATCCGTCGGTGCGAATTAATTTAGAATTAATTTAAACCGGCGGACGCAAAGTGAGGCTAATGCGTGCTCATTAAGATTCAACGTAGTGTTTCTTAAACGATCAATTAGGCTTTGAACAAGACGTTGATCAATTGTTCGATTATAGAGGATTTACATTTTTAGCGCAAATCCACTCGCATTACTTGTAAAATATATAGCGTCGTTACATGTCAAAATATTTTCTATGTTACAAATGATATGTTGCTTAATAAAATAATCATTTTTCATTCGACTCGATGTTATCTTGATCTTGAAGTAGTAGAAAATCATTTGACCGAGCAAATAATTTTTCTCAAAGTCACTTCACTATTTGGCTAGCAAGTAAAATAATTTCACACTTCATTTTGCATTCTGTTTCTGTCTTTTTTCCAATAACTTTTTTTCAAACAGTTTGCTGTACTAATTTCATCATCTGTTGAGATTATATATCTTTTGTCCTTATTTCTCATCAAGCAAAATCTGCTTCTACGCGTGTTCCATCGGATACTAAAAATCACGCGCGCGTCTCGAAAATGTTTACCATGTTCGTTCGTTATATTTAACAGCGCTCGAGCAGCCAAAGCGCAAAGACAAAGGTGCATGCATAATGCAGAAGATGTTTCACGCATTTTCGAGCGCATACGAAATTTGTCGAGGGTCCACACGTTGGAAGAGGGCCTACACGGAAATAATAATGGCGCGCTGCTGCAGGCAAACAAAAGGGCGAGCATGCAAATGGAAACGAATCTGAATTTCGTGTTACGATTACGAGAAATTTCGCTCTCGCTCTCGGTCGTGATCCAGCCTTATCGCGTACTAAAAATCAATTGGAAGAATCACGAATTCGTGTTTCGGGGAATTGCACGGAGTCGCGTGAGCATCGGTAATTAGGCTACCCGGGGCAAAGAACGTGGTATTGTAATTTTGCAACGCTAATCAAATCTATAACAACGGTCTTTTTTTTTTTTGTTTTGGAGTAATTAGCACGAGGCGTTTATGCACCGCTATCCTTTTATCGTCGTAGACGTGCTACATTCAACATAGCGTATCTACTTCCTTAATTAGTATACGCTGCGAGTCCTTTCAAAGCGTGCCTGCTCTTCACTTTGATTTTTAGCGTCTCGTTTGAAGAATTTCTTCCGCCAAACAACCATTGTTTGACAGGGACACGGACGATTTCTTTTAAATTCAGTACTACTTAGAATTGGAAAATTGATTAGTTTCGGTCTCCTTCGCGTTTTCAAAAAAAAAAGAAGAAAAATTATTTTAGTATTTTAGAAAATTAATTTTGAAATTCTTTCGTAAGAAAAAAAGATCAGTGAGAGATTTAAATTTGTGCTAATTACTTTGCTCGGAAAGATTGACAAACAAAGGATTGACAATTGAAATGCAAGTTAAAGACACATCTGAGTATCAAGTAACCGCGTGGCGAGAATTTCATTAAATCGTACGAGATGAAACACTTTACAACAAGAGTTTGATTATCTTTTGAAACGAGAATTGATCAGTCGTTTGCAACGTAAGATTCATGTCGAGAATACGCGTGTAAACTCGCGTATGAAAACAACAGAGAAAACGAAATAATTTCAGTCCATCTTCGAATTTTCTGTACCTACACTCCACGTGTAATTAACGCAGCGATACTCTTGCTAAACGTTGGAATAAAAATCTGCGAAAAATATTTCTCGCGAAAGTTTCGCGACCTCCGGGAAGTGATTGATGCCGCGAGATCGGAAGCCGCGTGGTCGTGTTCCTAACAATAAGTGAAATGTCAAGAGTCAGCCAATGCGTTTTCTTCCCGTTGGACATACGCGCACGGCCAGTCAATTTGTCATTCGGTTCGCGTACAATTTTGTCCTACATCTCCCTTCAGCGGAGATCGTGGGCGTTTCGAACAATTTTTACATTATTTTTTGAAGTTCAATTACTATTTCGTATAAAAGTTCAATTCAATTAAACGATTCATTTGTTACTTCGTGAAATAAATTCTTTGCTATTTGCCAGGATCTTTATTTGTCATTTGATTCCGATAGAAATAACTGGTTTCTCAAGGTACAACGTCCAATCTTTCCATTTATTATTTCTTATTCTGCGACTACGGCATAGCTATTACGCTTATCTGCAGGCACAAATTGAAATGGATATCGTTCGATTTTTTGATGACGATAAGAGAAGTAGAGATTCAGATATGCTCGATGACCATGTATTACGAAAACAAGTATTTATAAAGTATAATACTCCCCTCCCGTCCCCTTCGTCATCAGTAGAGAGTCTATTGAGAGTGACTATTCTCATTTGCAACTTTGACAAATGTCCCAAAATTTCGTTCATCAACAGTGTGAATGTTGGAGGAACGAGTCCTGTTAAAAGTTGAAATCAATTTCTGCCGCGATAAACTGATAAATTATTTTGATCATTGACTGTTTTCATTTATTCGAATATTTATTTCGAATGTTACTTTAAAGACAAATTTTCAAACAAGTATCATTTCCTCGAATAACCTGTTTCATATATCTGTATATCTATATATTTTCACGGCTTCAAATTCCTTCAGTCGACCAAATGAGCTACACATCGTTAATTCAAATTCGTCGTTACTTGCCAAATGCGAAAGAACATTATTCCAAAAATTTATTTAGAAATTGTCGTTCGAAATAAATCTCGCCCAGGTCTGCTTCGGCGCACTCGATGAAAAGGCACATCTCGATTTTGCTCTCTGGCAAATGGATCATCGCCACGTGATCGATGCGTCATTGTAAAATCGAGAAACTGCTTGGACGAGTTCGTTCTCGAGAATCGGAAGGAATCGGATTCGTCGACGATAATCGGCCAACTGATCAATCCTGAAACGTTCTTACCATACGAGTCGAGCCGAGAACGGCAACTGTAACGCATTGTTTGCTAATCGTGTTGCGGCGGCTCATCGGCGAATCAACAGACGATACGATTTATAATTGGAAAGTGTTTTAATATTCATAGGATAGAAACGCGGGTGTTCCATGTGTTCTCCCCTTTGTTCGTGCGCCGCGTTGTGTGTACGATGGTCCTAAAAAATCCAAAAAAAAAAAAAAGATTTCCCGTCGAATTCTTATTCAGACACGTTCGAATAGGGATAGCATAGTAGTCTGAACAAAGATTCAGTTTCAAATAGACATGTATCAGCTTACCATTTTCCATTATGATTCGTACGATAACGCTTTTTGGATGAAAATAATTAACGATAAAAAGTTGTATCAGACAGAATTTGTAATTGATCGGTTCGATCGACGTATCAACAATCGATAGTTGTTGCAAGTAAATCGTTCGATGGACAGTGACAAATGACAGAAGTGAAATTTTAAATACCTGACAATTAACTGAATTTCCTTTTTCCTTTCGTACACGTAACTTCTTTCTTAACGTTTCCTTCGAACTAATCTGTAAATTATAATCGGTACAAATTACGACTTCCTGACTCGATTCGATTCGATTAGAATCGGTGTGCTACGGATTTTCTCAAAGGCACGTGAAACGTCGCTGCTACGAACGCTATGATGCAAACTGGCAGCAAGCAGCAGGTACAAGCATCCGAACAATTTGTCCGCAGTGGGCACGCGTTAACACGAATAACTCGGACGTAATTGCAACGAGTTCGTAGAAACGTACGTGCCTCGTTACGGCAAAGGTGTTGGTGATATACAACAGCCGCGATATCGCGTCATTAAACGGTCGAAAGAAAGGAAGAAAAAGGAGAAACGAGCGAGCTGTTTCTCTATCAGTCTGACTTTCAAACCGTATCCCGCACTTAACGATACCGCACGCGTCTATCCTCGTTATACTTGTAATACTTTTCGACGATGGTAATCAAAGTTTCGAGGGCAGCCGCTTTATTTCTTCGCCGAGCTGCAATTTCTCCATTAAGTTTCGCGTTAATCTCGTTATCACCTGCCACTTCTCGACCCGCGTCTAAACACGGTCGGGAATCATCAGAATATTCATCACCTAGTGAGGTGTTTTTTTTCCTCTTCTTTTTTTTCTTTCAGGAAAGTCTTTTACGTAAGCTTTTAACCTAATTGTGTTTCGATATTCAAAGCGCCGTTTTTTAAAATTCTCTTTGAAACGTATATTCAAATAGAATATCGTGTTTTTACAATTGCCTGGATTAAATCCAACGGCATGCAAGATGAACGAGATAGTACGTCCTTGGAATAATAATTTTGCACGACTAAGCAAGTGAAAATCTAAAGAAAATAATAAATACCATCAAATTGGACTTTTGAAACAATTTTTCGTAATAAATTCCGTCATTGTTACAATTATTATTGTTAGTGCGGTTAAATTGAAATTCATCAACGTAAATAACAATGTTCCTTCATCGCATATCATGTCGTTAACAACTGGAATGCACGCGTTTTACAGGATTTACAGGGAAACCGTATTTTTAGTGGAAAAAATGAAAACGTTACACTTTAGTGGATTCCGAGACATCGCGTGGTTCGTAAAGATTTCGTAGAGTATAATCTTTCATAATTGTTCTAATCACGAGCGCGAAAAAGTCAGAAATGTGAACGTCATTTAATATTGAATACGATGAATTTACACAATGAAAATAAATTTTATCTTGAATATATAATAACGTAGAGAAATTAAGAAAGTGGAGTTAATCGATTTGGCGAGTGATGAGCGATTTAGTCAAATAAAAGGTTTAATGCGAGGACGCAAGATGCGATATTATCGAGACTTTGTGGAACTTGGAAACTTTGTATATTTATAATATTTTTTATTTCACTCGTATTATGAATTTCTCGCGATGATGAATACGCAGAATTGTGAAAAGAGGAAACGCAGGAAATTTGAATCAGTCAGGAAGAAAGAAACAGTCGTAATTTGAAGAAGGACGATGATTTTTAGATGATTCGTCGACTTCCAAACTTTCCATCAGTACAAAATTATGCTTCGTATTTGCTCCGAAAATTTAAAAACGTGGGATGACAAATCCCACAAGGCAGGCATCCGATGAAACGACATCAAACGATATCAAACTTGCACGTCCAACTTAAAACTAAAACTAAAACTAAACTGAAAAAGATACTGAAGCAAATTATTATACACGTCGGAGGAAAAGCTCGAGCAAACAAAGAAAAACGAGAGAAACGAGAGTTGTTGTTTGGGGAAAACTCGCGTATCATCCTCTCTTGTAGCACGTTACGTGCTCTGGTCTCGGAGCGTTACGAAGCACAGTTGGGCATTATCCGAATAAATTCCTCGAATAAAATTCTATTCGAAACATTTACTGAAATTTTTCGTTCGAACATTTTGTCGTTTAGGCGAGTTTGCTGTTGTCATTGCTGTAGCAGAAGATGGCAAAGGAGCGTTACATTTCAAAGATATACTTTTTAAAAATTGTACTAAAAGAAAATTTATTAAATAAACCAAAATTGTGAAGAAATGACTTCCAAAATCTTTTTCTTTACATTATTTCATTCGAATAAAATATGCTCAACTCTGTCACGAAGACGAGAAGAAGAACAGTGGCGTATCAAGGGGAACGCGAGGCCCTACGTGGCCCGGTGCGTGGTGTCGCGTACCGGGGGATCAAGCGCGGCAACAGGAGCGACGTAGCCAGGGTGTTGCGCGGGGTTTGGCGGCGCGAGGGACGTCGAGCAAAGTTTGTAGTTTTGTTTGAAGCCGATCTTTGCCGAAGGCGAGCGCTCGGTCGCGAACGACTGGACTTCGTAGCGTGTTGGAGCGCACCAGCTGGCCGCCGGCTGCACGAACCGACAGAGTTCGCCGTTCCACGGTCGCCGTCGGTAGACGGACGCAGTGGCGCGCACCTTGTTCCAAGATTCCCGGTTCCTCCTTCTCTTCTCTCTTTTTTTAGCCTTCTTTTTTTCTCCACTCACTCACTCTCTTTCTCTCTCTGTCTCTTCTCGTGTTCGTGTTCTTCGCGTTTCTTCTCGATCTCCACCAGAGAAGAGACGGCGGACCTCTTCCCCGAGGAGAGAAGTGAGAGATATGTATACCTCTCTCTTTCTCCTTGTACCATCTCGCGTACGCGCGTGTCGCGCGTCTCATCTCTGTTCCCAGTCCTCTCGTCTGGCACGCTCGTCCCAAGTCCTCGATATCGTCCACGCACGCTCCATGGAGTTGTAGTGCTGTGGGTCAGCCGGGCGAGCTTCTTTTCTCGATCTTTTCTTCCCTTCTGGCACGCTCGTGCCCGTGTCCTCCGGCCCACAATCGGTCCACGACCGTTTCTTTATTCACTTCCCCTACCTCTCCCTTCGCTTCACTTTTTCTCTTTTTCCACCTCCAACCTCCCCGCCCCCCCCTCTCTCTCTCTCTCTTTCTCTCTCTTTCTTTCTCTTTCGGCCTTTGTCCGTCTCGCTCAATCCCTCTTCCTCTCGATCTATCTACCTACCACCTATCTGCCTACCTACCTACCTACCTGGGTACCTTCTCTCAGCCAGCCTTCCTGTCTCTCCTCTCCTTCGTAGTTGGCCCGCTCCGTCCGCTCGACAACGAAACACGCGGAGACACCGACTCCGAAACGAAACGAAACCAAGCGAAGAACGTCTACAAAACTCGGCAAGGGAGCGAGGACCGATCGACTGCTAGCGAGGCTTCGGCTTCGGCTCCGAATGGTTGTGCATCGTCGTGCTCCGCGACGCTGTTCCGCGAACGAGGAAGAGGGACGCACGCGGCTCGGTTCGCGCAGCCGTGTCCGAGCGAGGTTGCGTGCTGGTGACACGCGAGTAAGCAGAGGCGCACGCGGCCACGCGAAATGCGCCGGCGAGCAGCGGCGGCAGACCGACGGGTAGTAGTCAGTTGCAGTGTTCACGGAGCACCGCTCCGGTAGTGTGGTCCCGCGATATGCCGGTTGGTGGTTTCCTCCTCGTGTATTCTTCGACGCACGGTTCCTGTTCTCCTTCCGTCCTCTAGACGCGCGCCGATCGCTCGATCGTCATCCTTCCACGAAAGACCAGTTCTCTCTCGAGACCAGTTCTCTCCTCAGATCGGGATCGATCGCCTACGAGTCACGTGTGCCCTGGTCTGCGATCGTCGTTTCAACCACGGGGAGACATTGGAGTGGATATACATTCGGTAACGTATTCCGGACCACGTTCTCTCTTTTTCTTTTCTTTTCTTTTCCTTTCCTTTCCTTTCGGGTTGTTCATTCAGGTTAGATTCACGCGTACGAAGCGCGCGTGTGTCGATTGTCCTGCGAGCGCGAGTGAGGATTACGCGTCTGCTCGTCCTCGAGGCAGCAGCGTTGCCGCTGCCTCCTCGGTTCGCGTTAGCCCCGTTCCGTTGTTATATTTGCGCACAAAGAAACGAGGTGGGATCGCGATCGAGATGTTCGGGACGCTTGACACGTTGCGTACGCGGCGAACCGCGATTTTCGCGTGCCAGACAGAGAATAAACCCCGCTACGGCTCGGAGAGGAAACGGAATAAGAAACGTCGAGAAAAATCCAGAGAGAAGGAGAGAACGGCCAACTATACTCGGCGGTATACTCGAACGTAAAGACAGACGGAGACGAAGCATTTCTTACGACGATGGTTCGTTCGTGACTAGTCGCGAACGGGCAAGAAAAAAAAAAGATAGTGGTTTCTCTCGTAAGACAATCGTGCAAAACAGCGCGAGTAGCTAGCCCCCTGTTTCCTGTTTTCCACAGCCCTGTGGCGGCGAACGATTTCCGTTGGGCACGATTATCAGGCTGTTTCCAACGTTCCGCGTCGGCTGATACGTTTTTTTTGTTTTTGCCGGAATCGCAGATAGCCGGTGCGACGCGGTTTTACCGCTCGAGACATCGCTCGCGACTCACTGCCGATCTCAGTCACCAGAGTAGCTACTCGCTACTCGCGTCTATCCGCGATCGCTCGGCAATGCTCGTGCTCGTTCCACGATGGTGTATTACGTATCGGTGCACACTGCGACAGCGTACTCCAAAACTCCTCGTGTCTGCGACGCGTTTCGCGCGAATCTTCCTCAGGGAAGGATCTCGGCTCGTTACGTCCTCCGAAGTCGAGCGAGTCTCTTTCCGTCTCGTCCTCTATCGTTGGATAGGTTTCTCCATTCGTCGTCGAGGAACGAACAAGGAACGACTAGTACGGAGTCTTCTCAAGTTTCTCAAATTATGATCGATTTATTCGTTTCCTACGACGAGCGAGCGAGTTATTGGAGGAGGGGGGAAGAGTGAGGTCGATTGCATCGCGTTGATGTAGGCAGATGCTGAAAGTAACTGTTATACATTGCGGTCCTGTGATTGAAACAGTTACGATGGACCGAAATTTCTGTCGATATCGGGTTCGATTACTGTTCTTCGTACGTCGGAGATCGGTCCGCATGTCGCTCCTAAGACCGTTATTTTTCGGTCTTTATATCGGTTCTGGGTCTGTTGGTTGTAGGACACTTTTTGTACTTCCTTGTACCGTGCATTAACAGGAAAGGACGAGTGAACTCCGTCACTGAGATCCCAATCCTTTGCGCGTATATAGGGTGGTCACTGAAAGACCGAGCAATATAAAACAAAATAACTTTTACAAACACGTGTTTTTTAAATTTTTTGTTATTTTATTTTTTCGAACCCTTCAGTTTTCCAGTGGCCACACCCTATGTAATGACATAACAATTTTCTATATCAGTATATTGAAAATATAAAATCCTTTGTCTCGTAGATGTGTTATTTTTGAAAATATATTATGATTGATATAGTATATTTACAAGATTGATCAGGCACTTATCTCCGCACCGGTGAAGCGGATCATTGAATTACAGATGATATGTTATAAACACGCCTAAGTTGGATAACGAAAGTTAGGATTGTTAATTCTGAGAAGTTAAATTCTAGAACGTGACATGTAGACCGATATTCGAAACAGTAATGGAAACCGATATCAACAGAAATTTCAGTCCTTCGTAACTGTTTCAAGGACCGAAATCGATATCATAGCTATTTTCAGGCCCTGAATGTAGATTTTGATCGCGTATCCAATGGTTGTTCGGTTCTTTTTTCATAAAACAAGAGATAGGGATGTTAGCATATCCTCGCTGCTGGAGGCTATCGCGTTTAACTAATACGTATCACTGATAAGCCGGTATCTGTTGACGTTGCTATAGCACGGAAAGATCGATCCGATGACAGTGAGTTGCTTTGGGTGGTCGAGGCTTGTCAAAACCCAGTCGTATTATTTACGACGGATGTGGCATGATGCGTTTTGAGTTTGACCGCTATAAAATTTCTGGTTTTATTACGATTCTGTGATAATTTAAAATTGGCAGATTATCAGAACGCTTCTTATTTTTTGAGGTGCAAAGAAAGCGTATTTCCACAAATTTTTACCTTGCACTTAATTAAAATTTCAGACGATTCTTATCTATACTAACAAGTTACGGAATATTTCAGTATCTGTCATTCTTTTTTTTTTCTATTTATTGGGAGGATGAAAGCTTCTTAATAAATGGAAGAAATTTGTTGGTTTTGCTGACAAACATAAAGTAAAACACTCGTAAAATATTTCAGTGTCTTTCCACTTGTTGACAAGATGAAAGAAAGCTTCGTTTCTTAATAAATAGAAGAAATTTTAGTTCCGTTAGCAAGTATAAAATAAAGTACTCGTGGACTACTCCAGTGTCCTTGAGTTTTTCTCTCCACTTGTTGAGAAGATGAAAGAAAGCTTCGTTTGTTAACGAACGAAAGAAATTTTGTCTTCGACCCAATTGAAATTCTCTACAGTGTGATAGCTATGAAATAAAGTATTCGCGAAATACTCAAGCGTCATTGATTTTTCTTCCCACTTGTTGACAAGATGAAAGAAAGTTTACTCTCTTGTCAGACGGAAAAAATTTCAATCTTAAAGTTCCAATATTCTCGATATTCTCAACTAAAAATTTAAAACCTCTGTACTTTTGTACCAACAGTTGCAAAATGAATTTTACGAAATATTTCCCAATCTTTGTGTATACCCTCTCGACGTTCGGCTATTTACTGCCAAACATTGAAAACTGCACGACTTGTAGTGACCCAGTAGTGACCCAAATCAACCAATTGCTAATTTTCGTTGCACCCGAAGAGGCCCGATTTTCTGGATTACCCCTGCTAAAATCACTTTCAGTGACGAAAATTTAAAAAAGAGAAAATACCCGCGTGTTTTTTGGACGGACAGAATTCGACGAATACTTGTTTTGTTTTTCCATGCATTTTTCATGGAGCTGTGGCGGAGGGGTTAGCCCAGGTGTGCGATGGAGATAGGACGCCGAGGGGTCGGTTGCGTTCGACGGACACCTTGTGCAACCACGTGGGGAGGGCTCCGCTCGGACGAACGACATTCGCGGTCGTTGAAGTCGGTCGTTCGAGGTCGGCCGAGTTCACGTGGAATTGTCCATATAAAGAGAAAGTAGATCTTAGCAAATTTTTATGGGATCGCCGACGGCGGGCAGACGATACGATGGCGACACGACGCCGTTCTCGGCGTTGCTGTGGGTTTAATTAAACTGTAGGTCGCTTCGTCTGGAATTACGGAAGAACGCAGTTCCATCTGCACTAGCCGGTTCCTCGTTTGCCTGTTGTCATCGTCGACCGGATCACATCGTTACGCTCGTCTTCCTGTTCGTTTTGTCCCTTCCGTTGACTGCGTTGAACGTCGCGAAATACGTATACCCACCGAACGAAACGCTTTCCCGCGACACTCATCGCTCGGATTCTCGCTGCGGGTTATATCGGATGGTTTAATTGCGGGCAATCAGTCGAGAATAGTGTCGGGATCGATTATACGGATATCGCCTTTTCAGCCGGTTCGCCGCCAGCGGTTCGGACGAGAAAGTTGTCTTCTCGAGTTCAGCGTGTTCAGTAATTGATGTAATCGCGATTGAGTCACGTGACATTGAACGGGTTAATTACGAGAGCGTGTCTTTCTTAGAAAACGACGAGTTTTGAAATATATCGATGCACGTTCTCTCTCTCTTTGTTTTGTGTCTCCACTGGAGAGCAAAACTGTCGCGAATATGCTCTCGCAACTGGATACTGTTCTGCGAGCTACTGTCCGAGAGCATCGCTCAACTGTTTCAGAGTCACGACCCCCGCTCGCAAACGGAGCATGATATTATACTGCTGCAAGGAGAGTTATCTGCATTCGAAGCGGTTTCAAAGTCTCCTGCGAGCAGAGTAATGAATAATAATAAAAAATTGTGATCGAAAAGTGGAATTATTGAACTAATTTGCACCTCTATGACAGCGATGTCACTGTTCACATTTGTGTTTCGAACTAAAGTACACTACAGCGAGTAGAACCAGAGACAATGAACTCTGAAATGGGCACGGTTTTGCGAGTTATTCTGTCGGATAGTAAAATTGAAAATTCTCAAATGAAAATACTTTCCAGAGTGACACGTACCTTTACTCGCGAGCTACTTAAACACGCAGGTGGGGTTTGCGATTCGAATGTACCTTTTTCGTGGATCGTGCAAAGATTGTTGGAGCAAGTCGAAGCAACTCGTCGGCAACAAGTCTTTGTTCGCTTGACGTTTCTAGCTGTTGTTGTTAGGATAGACACTGGCCTTGATGTCGCGGAACAAATAGTACTCAGGCGCACGTTGTGAAATTAATGGGCCGTCATTTACAAGGGAAAGTAACGTAAGAACTAGATTTTCGTTCAAGGTATTACACTTTCATCCGATTCAAAACGCCAGAAGGATCGTAGAAACTCAGACGCCGAGCGTTTAACGACGATATTCCCTCGTACGTATGTAAGTACGTTGCTGCGTCCATTCAGGGTTCAGTCTACCATGAATAATTACTCCGACTCCCTCTCTCTATTGTCGTTTGATTCCACCGCTATACAGTTATAACTGTGCGTCGATGTTTTTACCACACGATCGTCGACTTTGCTGTTCCAAAGAGGGCAGATGCACGCTGGCCAGTAATTTTCGTAGGAAAATTACTCTCGATTGTTCGTCGTTGCACGAATCACCAGCTTTCCCCTCCCCTTTGGACGTTGTAAAATTGAAATCCCTACAAAGTACAAATTCGCTTGTAAACTTGGGGATCTAAATTTTGTAGACTATGTTTCAAAATGTTTATGTACGTCAGTGTTTTGAAGAAATCTTTGATATAGTGTATTTATACAGTATTTTAACATGCGAACCTCTAAAACTATGTAAGTAAATTAATATTTTGAACATCTCAAAGATTGTGTGTACAATCAGTGCAGATGAAACATTCAAACGAGCTATTAATTTCTCAATTCTATAACATAAGTACATGACTGATATTCTTCAAAAAACAAATTTTTAACTGTATTATACTATGATAAACAGATTAATATATTACGTATGTATAATACACTGAAATACTAAAATACAGCCAAGAAAATAATTATTTACACGAGCTAATTTTTTTCACATATTAAAAGTGTTGTTTTACAGAATTTTTGACCGATAGTGTATTTGTATCCAATTGTTTTCGAATTTTTCGATCGACTCGTTCAACTTTGATTGAAGTTGGATTTACCTGAGAATTTTGTAAATTGATTTAATTGATTAGTAATTTGTACGGGTTTCGGTGAATCAAGACGCTGTCATCGACAGGTGCCAAAACGTGGAGCCAACTCGAGAATCCGTGGTGTACGATGTACGTTCCTCGTGAACGCATATTAAGTTACGTGACTTAACAGTTCGCTGCTCCGAATATATTGCGCGGCGATCCAGAATTAACGACACCTGCTATTTTCGAATAGATGTCAGCCTCGAGCCGTGACAATATTTCTTTTATGTTCGCTTCGGTTTTGCCGGTACGGTTTTCTACGTTTAGCTTTGAAAAGGCTAGCTACTTGTTGAGCTTCATTTATCGTTCTTGCGCACTTTGCACACTTTTTTTTTTTTTTTTTTTTTTTTTTTTTTTGTAACTTGTGCGCGTATGTGTGTCACGGCGTGCTTTTGTATCTCCGTGTGCCACGTACAGGGTGCGAGGAAAGTAAGCTACGGCAATTTTAGTTGATTTCTCCTTAATGAAAAGTGTTAATCCTTGCCTGTTTCGTATTTTTATTTTACGAAAGAAAAGATATCAGGTTTTTCTTCGGGGGTAATTTAGACCACTAAGTGGAACAACCAACTGACGTAAATAAATAAGTGGAACACAAACTGAAGCGAAAGATGTAACACGTACATAGTTTCTTTGCGTCCTGTGTATCTCAAAGTACCACAGTACCTTCATCCGCTAAGTAATGGAGCAAGAATTTATAAGTATTAAGAATACTTCAATGTCTTAAAATTTCACGAAATGCAAGTGATGAATGAAAAAGTATCGTTGTGAAATAGAATTTGGTAACGTAAATTGATTGAAAAGAACTGCAAATGAAATGTTATATTTAATGAGTATAAATAACACATCGACGCTGTTCTCTATTCTTTTGCCAACGTTATATGTTTGACAAATAATTCCTCGTACCATACATATTACAATGATTGTATTTCTATACATACAATTGGAATTTTTTTTACTCGGATACTTTAATGTCCGAATACTTTTGAACACTTTCACGTTGTTACGTTACAGTTATATTAGAATAGAATGTTCGCTGTTAGTAACTCTAGTTACTAACTCTAGTACATGTAACAGTTAGTATACTACAGTTATACTGTTACTAGTTGAGTATATACTAGTATATATAGTATACTTACTATACTAGTATTACTAGTATATTATAGCTAACTTAAAGAATAGTAAGATATACTGAAATAGTATATCTTTACGTTAGCTATACTAGTAATAAGTATACTATTAGAGTACAAAGAATAGTACTTTAGTATCATATATACTAAATAGTTAGTAATTATAATGTATATAGTTGGTATACTCTATTCTGAATGTTGAAATATTCGAGAAAAAAACGAGCAGGAAGGCTCTGCTCTAATTCCATATTGTGATTATTCTGTCGAATCTTGAATTACAGACAATCTCTTGCACAAGTATAAAATGTACGAAGCCAATAATAGTACCAAAATAATCTTCTCAAAAAAAAAAAAAAAAAAAAAAAAAATGTTTCGGAGGTAAGAAAAGGCTTTGGCAAAGTTCGTGGGGGCAAAAGTCGTTCTGCTGAGATTCTCGTGGCGGAGGATCGGTTTGTTACGACGCGCAACGGAAAAGGGGTCAATAATTCTGACGTCCGCGCAGGGACGGAGTTCCACGCGGTGACGAGCGGCCGTGCGATTCCAAAAATACTTCTCTATGGTCGGTGAGTTGAACGTCTGGTGGCTGGCCACGCGTGTATCCCTGTTGCGGGATGGTTGAGCCGTTCTTCCGTGTGGCGGAAGGCCTGCGTCTCACATGTTGGTTAAAATGGCGGGAAACCTTGGTCGTCGGTGTCTGTCGGGTTTTTTTGCTAGCAAGCGTGTCCACCGACTGTTGGAACCACCGTGAATCCGTCGCCACGAGCCAAGTGCTTTCTTTCGTCCTTTCGTATTTTCGTTCATCTTTCGTCGACCGATTTATCGAAGAGTTTGAATAACGTAATGCTCCCTGACAAGGAATATTCTGTCATTCCGAACAGTCTGCAAGTTCGGAATTTCCAAGAGAAGTTCTTCCATTCAGAGATTTCAAAACGTTTAATTAATATTTTTTGAAGAGAATAGTCGCGTTATTAATTTCACTTTCGCGAAATTGTCATTTACGTTTTAAAAATTTGTGAAAAACTTGAAAAAACTTTTAAAGAGGGATCTGTAAATAAATAAATCTTTCGACTCAACTGTAAAATTCGGGGACAAGCGTAACGCTTTCGGTTTCGCACCAACGTAATGTTCAATTCAACAAATTTACGTTTCCAATCGACACTAGCGTGCCAACTCATTATATCGCAAGTACAAAGTCCGGGCGAATCACACATCACCAATTCGAAATCCTAATGACACAGCATCCACTCAAGTCTCAGAGCGTTATTATTTGCTTTAGAGCAAGTGAAAGATACGAACATAAATAGTTTGTTCGATTTCGCTTTTGCTTGTCGGTTTATCGACCGTCTCTCGCGTGGAAAGTTAGTCCGACGAAGTTATCGTTTCGATTTATCGTTGCCTGTCGCGATGAAAGTCTCTCTTTGTATAATTTGCTTGATTGATCCTTGTGTTCTCGAGCTGGATACGATGGGGAAGGGAAACGTTAATTGATGAGCTTGATTCGCCTCGATCCGTTGCTAAGAATATTACAGACTCCGACGACCCGAGTGTAGAAAGTCGATAAATAAAGTAGTAAGAGAGAATAAGTTCACGTTAGCGTTGAGTTTCATTAAACATTTCACTGTCAGCCGTTACAGTTTCTCGTGGTCTTTCCTTTATCGCTGAAAGTGATTTTAGCGGGGGTAACCCAGAAAATCGGGCCTCTTCAGGTTCAGCAACGCTAATGCAACGAAAATTAGCGATTGGTTGATTTGGGTCACGTGATTCGCGAGGGGGCGTGGGATAGACCTAGAATGGGAGTGGCGTTGTCTGGTATTGAGCGATCGCTCCTGTAATTCGTTTTGTATCGATTCAAATGTTTGCGTATCAATAAAATTTTATGGCAAAAAAGTCGTCTTCGTTTCCTAGTCGGAACAGTTGTTTCTGAGCCCTTCAGTGAGACGAAAAGTTTCTCGAGAAAATTCAGGCTGCAGCGTAATTCAACGTAGCTTGTTGAAATTGTTTTTTATTCGTCTCATAAAATATTTAGCGAATTTTTACCTCGATCTTTGTACGTAATACGCGTGTTACGAAATCGTGGGAAAAAGCCAGTTCCTGATCCGAGCGTTTATTTGCAGCGGCAAAAAGTAGAACATAGATGTTTACGTGTTTTCCGATAACAGTATCGAGAATGATAAAAAGAAAGTGCTGTCTGTCTGCCGGTAACGCGTGGCGAACGTAATTACCAGATCGAAGCGTTTGGCAATAACATTGCCGCTCTTTAATTAACTCTCCGTCCGATAAACGGACACGTACTTTTTTCACATTCCGTAAGCAAACCGGATCATTCTTGCTCGAATTTACTTACGCACGTTGTTTATCGCTCTAGGTTTTTCAAGGATTTGAAGAAATACCGAGTACATGTATCAACATCCCCGTTACATTCTACATTCTAAACTTATTTGAAAAATAAAGTAATTTTTTTATTCCCATCAGGATTTTCTGATCTTTTCCAAATGTCAGTATCGTCACAGATAAAAGTTTGAGGCAAGATTTTTCATAAAACTTTTGAAAATTTCTCGAGATTTCAACTGCTACGAAATGATGTTACAATTATTGCAATTAAAATCTTCAGTTGATAACGAATTAAGTTTTTTAGTTGAATTTTTACGAATACTCGTATTGATACAATCGGGCAATTTTACCCAAGTTTCGTCGAATTTGAAGCTTCGAAAGAAGCTTGAAGGAAATTCACTCGAACTCGACAGTCGTTTGCATCGTTTACGACTGTAAAAATACCGGACAAGCTTCGAAATAAATATTATTTAACAGCAATTTCACTCGTTAAGTCCGAAATGATTTTTTATACTCTCGTAAAAAAAAAAAATCCGCCATTTCCTCTACCACGATCTAATATTCCCTGGCCAATAGCAATCCATTCTGTCATAGTATTTAGTTTGATTCATTATTTAACCGCGATGCGGTGTTCCGCGTAATTGAATCGAGACAACTCTCGACAATCGTAAACGAGCATTTCACCCGCGCGAGTTAGCTCCAACCACCAGTTTCCCTTTTTCTCCGAATTCGCGACAGATTCGCTGTTCTCTCGTTGCTCGCTCACACGCTCGCTCTTTTCCCGGAATATTTTGATCGACTGATGTTCGAAAGTACTTCCGGAACTGGGTGGCACTAATTGTACGACTTCTCAAAAAAAAGAAAAAAAAGAAAAAAAAATAAGTGCAAGCAAGAAGAAACTTTCTATAAAACAACTTGCACAATGTAACGTTTACACGGGCGAACAGTTTCTTTTGTTGCCGTGTATTTGAATACAATCGAGATCGTGTCGAAATGCTTGCCTGTTAAGCGAACCGCTAACGCTATTTATGCGATTACTTGCTTATTTAGAAATGGAGTACTATCGCTTCCAGCGAGTGTCCAGGGATAAAAGTTTCCAGAAACGGCGAGAGAGAGAGAGAGAGAGAGGTGCCAACGACTTCATTTTTCTCTCAAGCGTTCTTTTTGCTTGGTAAATTTCAAGTTTTTCTGGATTTTAGCGTGGTCGCAATATTTACGTCTTGATTCGAATAAACTCCTTCTTAATTACCTGTTAATTGTCAGTGTTTAACAAATAATTCCTATACTGTGTATTTTGTATTGGTTATTTTTGATTGGGATATAAATGTCGCAGTCATTCCGAAGTTTCAAAGAATTCAAAAATCGCACGGACAAACGAATAAATTTGGTGAATAACGTTTGAAACAAGTACTTGGAATAATCGAAGTTGGTGAAGTTTTATATAAAGTTTGATACAAGTATGGAACGGTTGTTATAAAAATATTGACTAGTTATGTGCGCAGTTGTATATATCAGAGTAGAATATCATCTCCTCGACACTTTTGTCGTAGACAATAATATCAGACAAGATTATTTTTAGAGAATATATAGGAAGAATATATCGTATTCTTTAAATTTTCGTATCTTTTAAATGAAATGTACCAAGCGTAAGCGTTGTTTGAACAAAATATTTGAAAACTGATTATTTAGATTGATGTTGAACTAATGATTTCTCTCGTAATTGTTTAATCATTCGACTGTTAAATTTCTTTCACTTTGGGTTTGCTTCTACAAATAATTTCATAAATAGTTTCTGATTCATCTTCCACTGGGATTATTTGTAATTTTATTTCAATAAATTAATTCGAAAATTACTTACGCAAATGATCGCTTTTCCTAAATTATTTTTGAAATACAATAGAAATAACGGTTCGCTATTTCAAATTCTTATATTTTTATCTTTGTTTCGAGTAAAATTTGTCCACTCCCGTTACATACTTCTTAGGAATATCGCGTTTCTATTTCTATTCCTTAGCGAAGAATTACTTTCAGCCGTTGCACATCGCTGTACGATCGTTTCACACGAGACACCAATTGGCGTACTCGCTCGTTAAAATGGTAATCAGCCATTACAATAAAATTAGAAAATGAAGATAGACACGTGCGAACAATTTATGCAGCCATCGTGCTGCTTTCCAGAAACGTTGAACGAGTCGGAACGAGTAGAACCTCGATTATCGGAACTAATGGAGAAATAAACGTGTTCGGATAATAAAATGGCAGCTTTCTCTGTGTGTAAACTTAACGCACGTATTGTGAAGAGATTTTATTTCGATCGTTAACTCGGACGATTTTGATAGAAGAAAGTAACCATTGCACGGATTACATGCACGAAATACGTAGTAGGAAACGCGTGTAATGCCGATAATGCAATAATTCTGCGGTGATGAATCACTTGGATAATAGAAAGTTCGATCAATCGATGTTTCGATAATCAAGATTACGCCGCATTTATACTGGGTGGTATTAATGCGGCATCGCGTGAAATCCATAAATCAAAAATTCCTCTATCGACGAAAGTCTCGTTTAAATTCTAAAACATGTAGAATTCCTATGATGTGGTATCTGTCGAACAAGAGGTCAGCGCCGACCAACTCTGCATCTGTCAAAAATTTTTCTCATTAACGCTTCACGGTTCTCCACGTCGTTAGGAATTAGTCACACCTGCACGAATGGTCCTAAGATACTTTTGGCCAGGAACCAAAGCACGAGTCAAGAAGGATATACAAACGGATCCACAATCACTACAGCTAGTAGTACGACAGCATTGCAATATTTCTACGTCAAGTGAAAGTCTCGTTTTCTTCGAACGTGAATTCTCTAAAACTGCAAATTATAATTTCTTAATAATACTCTTACAACGTGACAAAAAACGACACGAACGAGAACATTGGTAGATTCTGTCAATTTTCCCTGTGAAATGTCATCGGTTGCGATACTTTTTTAGAGACACGCGAACAACATTGACAGCGATCGTTCATGCTGATTCTCGATAGTGACAGATGGACGCGATCCACGCGACGTGCAGCTGTTTGCGAGCAAACGAAATGACGAAGTTAGTGACGCGTGTCGGTACGGTAGTACGGGCGACCGTAGGTAGGTTTGTGAGTTTCTCGACGAGTTTAGAAACGCGGAGTGCGACATCGCGCGCGGTCGTTCGAGTGAGACGATCCTTAGATGATAGCAGACGATACCACGTAAATTACTCCGTTTCTCTACTTACGCATCGGACCCTGTCCAACTCGACTCGACGTGAGATCGATTCTTGATCGATCGATTAGCGAGTCTAGCCCGACGTCGACTAATCGTCCAATTAATTTCACTGCCGTTTAACAGACAGCTAAGGCCTAGCTAACGGAAAAACTGCGCGCGTGTTTTACGTACGTTCGAAACGGTCACGCAACGTTAGAAATCTGGTCTTCCTTCCAGAAGTTGAAAATAGACTTTCCAGTGTTTCGTTTTAACCTATCGGCAGTGGGTCACGGAAGTATTCGAATGTTTTTACGCGCGCGTACACCCTCGCTCAAGAGGGTCGTGGGACGAGTACTGTACTTGCTTTGAAACTGCATAATTCATGTAAGAAAGTTCCCAAAAATTACCAATAGAGGATCCTATTATACGAATCTACAAATCGTACAAAGTGCGTCAGAATAACACGTACAAACGGACACGAAGTTGGCTTCGTTTTCGAGATAATTGAAATCTTTGAAAAAGAAATGAGAAGCCTCTTAAACACGATCTATAAGAAAGAAAATTCAGAATGGATTTTAGATATTTTCGAGCGAGTGTGGAATTCAATGTTAAAGCGTGTAATATATTAAAATAATTGATGAGTAATAAAGAAAATAATAGTGTATAAATAATTTATATTTTACAAGAATTTGTATTAATTTTGACGTATTAATAAAATACACGCGCAATTTGAGAATTGTATCATCTACGATAGATATTGAAATATTAAAGATAAAACGTGTTCTAATGCTTTTTTGAGTGAGAATGCAAGTGTTATGTAAAACATTCGAAAATTTCATAGTCATTGTAATAAATAGAGTAGTAGTAGAGGTTTATGCAATATAATGCATTTTTATGAATGTAATTAAAGAAACGAAAACTTGATAAAGAGTAAATGCTTACTAAGTATAATATTTTGGACATTTCAATTACGTTGATCAACAATCAATTTGAAACCAATTTGAAAATGTGCAGATGAATAATAGATTTAAACATACAACTAATGTCAAAGTTGATCCAATGAAATATTATAGTATATCAATGGTTTGGCCATGTATTTGAAAAATGATTATTTAAATAATATATCACATGAATATGTCATTGATTCAATGTTTCGAACAAACAAATAGTTTATCTTTGAATCATTTTATTATTTCTTTATCAAGCGAAATATTTTTTTATTTTATTTTGTACTTGTTTCGTCAAATAATTCCTCAAATCTGATTCTGTTGCATACACTCCATCTTATATGATAGACTGTTTTAATGAATTAAGTTAAACAAAAGATTATTTGAAAGTAATTTATTTCGTTTGGGATAAAATCACTTTTCCTATATTATTTTCGGAATAAAAATATTAAAATCAGCGGAAACGGTTATTTCAAATTGTTATTTTTCATCTTCGTTTTCCCAATCTTGTACTAAAGTACAAACTACACGACTTTTACTCTAGTACGATTCGTCTTACTGAAAGGCCCAGGAGCAACTGTTCCGACTAGGAAACGAAGACGACTTTTCTGCCATAAAGTTTTCTGCCCCTCACGAATCACGTGACCCAAATCAACCAATCGCTAATTTTCGTTGCATCAGCGTTGCACCTGAAGAGGCCCGATTTTCTGGGTTACCCCCGCTAAAATCACTTTCAGTGATAATATTTCACAATCTTATATTATATTCTATTTTTACCGCAGTATCAATAAAAGTTCAAAATGCTCCATTTTTTTTTTTTTTTCAAATTGTCATAACTTTAGTCTACTCTCATTTTTACTTCCTCTCTCCTCCTCAAATTACGAGGAAATGCAGAGAATGAAATAACGAAATAAAGCGTGCGTGCAGAAAGCGAGCGAGCAGAACGGACCTGCCTAATGGTGTCTGATTACGGCTAAGACACCTTTTTTCCCCTCCGTTCTCGTCTCCGGTACGGAGACTCTCCGAACACCTGCCTCCTCGTCTCGAATACCGTTAATCTACGTATTAAATGTGGTTTCATTTCCAATGCATCGTGAATATTGCTCTTCTGCTCGCCGGTAATCATCGGTTATTAAGATCGCGCACAGCAGGCAAGATCTTGGCGTCGTGTACGAGCCGAGGAGTGATCTACGTTCGCGGGTTTGACGTTGTACCAGATTCTTGGGCTAGATATTCCCCGATAACGTTTGCTCGTCGATGTACATACGTGGGTTAAGCGCCGCGCTTTTATCGGGAATAAATGCGGGTAGGGTTTCGGTTGTTCGTCGAGCAATCGGTTTATTCGATTTTACGCGATGTCAGCGTTTAATCCTCCTGCGCTCGCGAAGCGGCTTTTCTAGTCGCTCGGTTATTCGACGTGGCCGAATGCCAAGTATCTCGAGTTGACTTACGAACGCTGTATAAGAAAGACGCGATAAGATTTTTCCTGTGATTAGTTTAACATCTCGTTTTATGATTAAAGTATTTCTTGCGCCGGGCGATTAAAAGGGCAATTTAACTCGTTCAGATTTTATAAGAATCGGGGCAAGATTTTAAAAGAAATAGTGGCTTTAAGTAAATGTTATTTTTAAATAAATATTCTGTTCTGTAATAATACTATTTTTTGCATTTAAAGATGAAAACTGTGATTATAAATTTATTGAATAATCTTTTTTTCTGTAATTACAATCATCAAATGTCCCCGTTTCTCAGAAGAATGTAGGAAAGTTTGTTTTGCCTGAAAAGTAAAGAGAGGTCTGTGTGACGTTCACACGAATATGAAACACGAATTAAAAAAGTACGATGTTATAATTATCGAATTAAATAAAGTTGTTAAGTACAGCTATTGGCCTAGAAACCCAAGTAAGTTATTTGAAATATATCGATCTAAATAAATTATTTGGAAATTACTCGTTGGTATACGATATTACAGAGAATAAAAATGCAAACGTGTCAATATATGACATAACTGAAAAAGAGGTAGTCTTCGAAAAACAATACACAATTTTATCATTGTGCAATATATTCGTGCATTATTGTCGCGTATCTCATGTCCGTCCGTCCGTCCGTCCGTCCATTTGTACAATATCTCGACGTCTTCCTGAATCGATCACCAGTTCTCTGTCCTCGTCCGTGCAATATTCATGGATTAATCATCCTGTCGTACAACCTAATTGCACACCGGGATATTCAAAATTTATTATACTTGGCTTGGTTTAAAGTTGCACAGTTGGACAACGGTTCAATTGAAGCAATACTTCATTAAACACAGTGAAAGTTGCGCAAATATTGCTCGGTGGAAACGATAAGAGATATAATCGGGCAAAGGATTGCGAGAGGCAAAGTATGCCTCTTGACTGAGTAACGAGCGACGAGGAGCGCTATTGGAAATGCGTTTCTCGGAGCAACGAATTTAGATAGTGGAATGTTGGCCAAGCAGTTGCTACGACACGCTAGATTTACTCTGTTACTCATTGAAAAAAAGGTGAAAGAATCAGGTAACAGACTTTTTACATTACAATATAAAAAAACATATATGTAACACATTTGATCCCTCAGCCATTCTTTGTATTGATTTGACGTTTGATGTTTTTCTTGTAACACATTATATAAATATTTCTAATAGTGTATTTTATGGTGTACATATTTTTAATATTTTTGGTAACAAAATATATTGTCAGAATTGCAAATAATATTTGTTTTCAAGTACATATTGGTAGACAATACATTGCTTCCTTATTCATTATTATATTATATTATATTATAATTATGTATCGTCAATGTATGATCTTCCAATGTATCAGTAATTATAGCACAATTGCAACAAATCTAAAATAGACGATCATGACGTTGGACAAATCTGGAGAAACTAAAATTACGATATGAAGTTGACTGATGCGTGAAAGTAAGATTTTTGTGAATTTTACACGCAATTGAAATTTCCACTTATTCATTTTTAATAAAAGAAATTTTAACGAAACTCGCAAACTTCGCTATTTATTTTTTCATTGTGGATATTAACTTTTAAACATTGTGTCAATTCGACACCGAGGAACAAATTAAATTAGAATAATGGACGGAGGTTTTTAATTCTAATTATCAATAAATTGACGAAAATTTAGTAATTCCAATTTTATTTAAATTTAAAAAGCAATGATGGTTTATATTGATATGTTATAATTCGAGTTTTATACAATTATAAAATGAGTAAATTCAAGTTCCTTTCGAGCTGATTTAGCTGACATTCACGCGATGCTCCCCTCGCAAGTTTCGATCATTTGAACAAACCGTTGCCACGGCCGTATGGTGAATTTTGTAACGGAACCGATCATTTGCTGTTCAGAGCGTACGTACGAAACCGGGATCCCGACGAAATCCAAGTGTATCATTTAATACAGTTTCTAATAATAAGGGAACGCGGTGGCCAATAATTTCATCCACTCTCGTATACTTATGAGCTTAATGCCACTCTCTTCCGCGATCGAACCGGCTAGTACAAATTAAACTTGGCCTACTGTTCTTAACGTTCGGTCACTAATATAATAGGATTATCTGGACAGAATAATGTGGTTTGTACAGGGTGCATTGGACTGACTACATGTATAAGTAGTCAAGAGAATGACCTCTCACAAAAAAGAATAAGAAAAAAAAAAGAAATAAAATTTTTTGATTTGGGACTTTGTTTCTGAGGAAATCGAATTTGAAAATTTATGGAATATACGAATATATTTATATTCCAAGGTGGAATTTTCAACGAAACATATTCAGAGTCTTTTTTGAAAGCGAAACTTTAAATGAAAACATTTTATTTTTTTTTTTTTTTTTTTACGTTCGCCTTTTGTTAATCATTCTTTTCTGTCGCGTCTAGAATTAGCTAAATTCAAGTATACTTGATAAACTTTCAAACTTGATCTTTTTGAAAACAAAGCGCAAGAAAATTTTATTCTATACTTTTTTTTCTCGTTTTTTTTTTCACCCTGTATATCTACATATAATAAAAAATCTATCTAATAATGTAATAAATGTTTAAGATGATAATAATATAATATCCGTAAATGTTTAAGATGGTTTCACTGGACATTAAGGTTTATTAATTTAATGGATAATCGATTGCTTAAATCATTTGTACAATTTCTGAAGAATATATGGTTATGATAGCTCTAAAGAATTGAGCAATATTCTGCTTTGTTGTGAGTAATGTTTCGCTCGCTGATCACAGGTTAAGAACTTATCTGATCAGCAATCGAGAAAATTATACGTTGTAATTTTCAGCGTGCACTGTCTATAAATTTTTATTAAGATGTGTTTCTGATATTTACCAACTATTTTCTAACTTTCATATACTATATACAGAGGGTGATTCCACGCAACTTGCACACCTGATATAACTTTTAAATTATTCGTCTAATGTTGTGAAAATTGTTTAGTACAAAAGTTAAGCATGATTTTAAGGCAGGTAAAATATGTCATGTACGAGTCTGTAACAATTAAAAGAGAGTTTCAAAATTAGAGGCACTGAAGTTGTTAATTAAATTCAAGAACAGTGCGATTATTCCAGCGATTAGCGTAATTTTATCGAAGGATCGAGTTAATGGAGATCTTTGCTTTTTTCGTTTCATTGAACTCTCCCAACTCGTAACGTGTTACGCCGCGTCATTCCGGAGATACACGTTCAAAGAGGAAAACTCGGATCACTGTCGATTTCCTTTCCACTGACGTTTGATTAAGTCGCTTAGCCTGCTAATGAAGGCTAATGAAGGTCGGGGCAATTTTTACAACGTCGAGGATTTCTTCTTTTCCACCCTTTCCTTTTCGCGTTTTCTTGTTTTGACTAACTCGAACACAGCTTAATGGCAGATGCTGTGTTCGAGGAAAACCTGTAAAAGCAGGTGTAATTTTCCGAGCGCTGTAATTACAGCGTAATAAAAGTCTACTTTGACTCTTTTTACCCAATCGTTGCCTGTTCGAGTTTCGCAAAGAAAGCAAATCTCAAATCGCCCATGTTGCATTTATTTTAGATGATTTCCTTCGACTGATTCGATTCCGCTCGAAACGCGGATGAATATATAAAAAAACTAGTTCGATATATAGATCATTATACGTAGCTAGAAATAATTGGAGGAAAAGGTGTATTTTATATTTCGTTAGTTTTGCCGACCTGTTTATCTTTATCTTCTTATTATCACTGAAAAGTGATTTTAGCGGGGGTAACCCAGAAAATCGGGCCTCTTCAGGTGTAACGCTAATGCAACGAAAATTAGCGATTGGTTGATTTGGATCACGTGATTCGTGAGGAGGCGTAGGATAGACTTTGAGTAGGAGTGGCGTTGTCTGGTACTGAGCGATCCCTGTAATTCGTTTTGTATCGATTCAAACGTTTGCGTATCGATAAAATTTTATGGCAAAAATTTATTCGTCTTCATTTCCTTCATTTCCAAAACAGTTGCTTCTGGGCCTTTCAGTGAGATAAATCGTACTGGAGTACAAGTCGTGCAGTTTTTTCCTATCTGTGATGTTCAATCTCATCCTTATCGATCTCACGTTTCCTATTCTTTTTCAATACGGAATAAATCTACGATCTTTTTCTATCAACTTCGAACCAATAATTTTTCCTTTTCTAACTGCATAGTGACGCATCATGTAAGATAATTAATGCCGAATCGTTTTTTAGTTGTCCAATCTATTTCTGAATACGTGATCGTGTTGCAGCATTAAAATATAATTTAATGTAACAGTTACAACATTGTGTAACAATTGTTTGATTTACTTTAATACTATAACATACAAATTGTGCAACATACTACAATGTATCTCTCTAATTTAAGAATTGAATTATCAAATTATTAATTTTTATGTGTATAAAAATATATATCCTAGTAATTAATTATTAGTTATATAATTAATTGTTAGTTATATTAATTTGGGAAATCGTTATAAACACTTCTATTTTTTTAAATTTTCCACAAATTTGTAGAATCAAATTAGAGGAAATAGCGACCAAGAAAATATTAAAGAAACAAAATTCAATATCGGTCGAACAAAATTGCCTGTATAATAAAATGTTGCGTTAAAGTAACGTTGGTCTTTAACGAATAAATCAAGTAATGAAATTAGAGCATTGAATGATCTTGATTCATTACTCAAAAAAATGGCATACAAAATATTTATACGAAATATCCAAAGTAAAGTATATTATAATACGTGTATAAATATTTTTAATATTTTTAACACTTTTGTTCCCTTAGTGATGTCCATAAAAATTTCACACTCCTAGTAATTAGGGATTGTAAAATTAATACAACATTAATACAGAAATTCTTCAGAGATCTTTCGAAATCCGTGGTATAGTTTCGATCGTTCGTCAAACGAATTTTATTGACACACTCGTAGTGATACTGTTACGACGAAATATTCGAAATATTTACTGAAATAATCTAAAGAAAAAGAGTCAAAAGTCCTAGTACAATTTTTTGTTCGAACATTTTGTCGGTTAATCTGTTTGCTTCAGGCGAGTTATCGTTGCAAATGAAAACAAACGCTCTACAGGAACAGAAGATGGTAAAAGAGCATTGTATTTTAAAAATATATTTTCTTAAAATCGCAATAAAAGAAAATTTATTGAATAAACGAAAATTGTGAAAAGAGGACTCCCGACTCTTTTTCTTTGCATTATTTCATTCGAAGAATTAATTCGAAATTTTATTCGAATAATGCCCAACTGTGTGTTCGAATAAGCCTTGTCGAAATAAAATCGTTATTCGTAAATAACGACAAATTTTTCCTGGAATAAGATTCTTATTCGTTATTTGCGAACAAATTTGACAGATTTATTCGTTATTCGTTGTTCGAATAAAATATGTCCAACTCTGGGTAGAAGCTAGGGGAAAATTGAGTTGCAGGTATCGCGATTACATCGAGTAGATGGAGAAATATTTATGGATCGTGGAGCGCGGAGTGACTGGAAGTCCAGCGAGGGACGCGGTTCTACACACTTTCCAGAAACTCGCGCCTCCAGATACACGACCCGCGAGAGGATACGTGTGTAATATCGTTGTTGGCACGTCGCGTTGATACATTGTTGCGTCATTTGCTGGCCGCGTGGCGTGTAAGTGAAAGGGAATCGAATATTTTTCCTTTCTTATTTTTTTTTTTTTTTTTTTTTTTTTTTTTCTTTCGTTTCCTCCGTCTTTCTATCTCGCCGCATTTAGAATAGCGCGTGCGCTCGCGGCGATCGTGCATGCCACGGAGTGCAAGGTCTTGCGCGGCGAAAAGTTTCGCCGATTCTCCGATGAAATTCCAGAAGATAGTCCAGCGTTCCTTCGCGGTTAATTCTACAGGGTGTTCCACGAGCGACTCGTGAAACTACTCGAACGAGTATTTCTTTTTTTTTTTTTCATTTGTCAAGTTCGTAGAGAAGAAACGTATTTCGAACACATTTTTCGCGAAAGCTAAAGTACTATATGAAGTTACGTTGAAGCTATGTGAAAATTTGAGTGGTCTCTGAGTAAAAAATTGCACATGGAATTTCACGTACAGAATTAGAAATATGCATTTTCTGTTTTTCTCTCGAATAGATTTACATTATGCTTATGGAAAGTTAATTCTAAGTATTCGTTTGTTACTTTTTTTTTTTTCTTTTTTATCACTGAAAGTGGTTTTAGCGGGGATAACCCAGAAAATCGAGCCTCTTCAGGTGCAACGCTAATGCAACGAAAATTAGCGATTGGTTGATTTGGATCACGTGATTCGTGAGGAGGCGTAGGGTAGACTTTGAGTAGGAGTGACGTTGTCTGGTACTGAGCGATCCCTGTAATTTGTTTTGTATCGATTCAAATCTTTGCACGTCAATAAAATTTCATGGCAAAAAAGTCGTCTTCATTTCCTAGTCGGAACGGTTGCTTCCGGGCCTTTCAGTGAGACGAATCGTACAAGTCGTGCAGTTTTTTTGTAATTACTCTATAAAATTTTAAAAATTTGAAGATTATACGTATGAATTATTGCTTGGTATTATGGGACTTGATAGTATCTTGAGTAAGGCTGGATAGGTTTCGTTGAGAGAATTGAGAGGTGTAGTTAGAAAGGAGGTGATAGGTTGATTGTAACTTGACGAGTTATATGGTCTTAGAAAACTGACTGCATTGTTTGATAAATTCCGCCGATAATAGGTATTCGTACGTTCTTGCTTGCGCTCAAGAAATTTGTATTACACTTCGATTTTATTATTTGCTATATGCAGTTCTAATTGTGAAATGGTTTATCAAACGTGTCATCTCGTCAAACAACTCATTCATTTTGGCCGAAAATTCTCAGGAAAGAACGATATTTTTAACTTTATTTGTACTCGAGAAATGTGTATTGTACGTTACTGTACTGTTTTAATTGTAAAATGTGTCATCTCTTCGAACAAATTGCAAAGAACGGAACTGATTCACTCTATTTGAACATTCTCCGAGAAAGAACGACGAATAGTTTAATTGAGGAAATTCCAACACTCGTTCCAACGATAAAGAAACTGTATTCTCAACAAGTCGGAATTTCATTTAACGATAAAAGAAAAAAATTATTAGTTGCAAATTGACAATTTATTCCAATTATTGTGGCTGCTAAAAAATTTCGTGTTCAGACTGAATACAATAATTAATCAAATTCTTTCTCCAAAAATTTTTATGATAGTGTAACTTTTTAATTTAAAAACTCTTTATTTTAACAGTATAATAAAAATAATTGTATTGTCTAGGAATTATTATTTGATTCATTTATTAGATACTGTGACAAATGTTGCATTTATATTTTCGTGTATTGCGTAAATCTTGTGCGTACGCATTCGCGCACTTGCACACATCTTTCAATTTTCCATAAATGCACAAGAATTCGTAATCTTTGAATTAATTTCTGCAATGACGTACTGACAAAGTACATCATTACGAAGTGAAAAGTAAATCATTTCCAAATTGCGAATACGAAAGGTTGATATTTGCCTTCCGAGCGAGATAAATACAGAGAGAAGAGCGACCGTTCAGCCAATTTTTGTTAGATCATCGAGGCTTCGCGTGGTTGCAGCAGGATTTAACGCGACGAAGGTACAAAGTGCGTGCGATCGAAGAAGCTCGCGGTTGTACGCGCGTTTCGTTTCCCACGGGCGGCGGTCGGCTAGAATTCTACTAGAAGTCTTTCCTCCAGCTCGAAAAAGAAAAAGCGCGATTCAATGTCGCCACACGTTGATCTTTTTAAAGTGAAGGGAAGCCTTCGAAAGAGTCGCTTGATGTTTTAAACCTCCGTGCAGGTTTGCCGCGACGACAAGTCCCCTCCTTGGCTTTTTAGGGCTTCCCTGATTACTTCATTATTCACTGATATTCGCATTTAAGTAGCTGAACAAAAGCCACCGCCGTGGCCGAAGCTTCCTGATTTATTCGTTCGTGGATAATTTGCTCGGTGCATTTTTTTTTTTTATGTTATTCTCTCTTGACTAGACAGAAATTTTTAGATCAAGTAACTTTTTTATAGTCTTGTAATATCGATTCACATTCGTATGAATTATAGTTTTAAATTGAAAGAGAGAGAGAGAGCAAATTGTGGCTTCGAATTTCGACTTTTTCAATTGAAGGTTACAGAAAATTATACTTAAGGTTATAGGTTATATTTAAACATAAATTATATTTAACTTTTCATTACTCTGTATCTGACGCGATTTAACAAATTAGGATAACTAACGTTAGGTTAAACAACGTATCTGAGAAGATTGGAAGAAAAATCACGAAGCAAGGAAAATCGACTGAATGGAATTAATTAAACAAAATGAATTCGATTTAAAAATTATTTTAAAAAATTAACGTACAGTGTTGAAACTATTAATAACGTTACAAAAATTAGAAAAGTTTTATATATATATAAATTATTAAATACACATGTTCTTTCTACTAACATTTATATAATATCCTATTCAGGTTACATTCTTTAATTATAAATATTAAATTATATTTAATTATAATATTATTGTATTTCTAAAACACGAATTTGCAGTTTAACAATTATCCTAGGTTTCTTCCGCCGAAGAAAGATGTTTGGTCCGCACGTCGAGTGAAATGCGATTGTTTTTGAGTAATCAACAGCGACAATGATTCCTCAAATTTCACTCACGGAGCGTTGAATAGTTGGAACACTCTCTGCGATAATTACGCAAGAGTCGTAAATTAGACTTTGTACGATTTGTAATTATGTTTCATCGCGGTAGTTGCTCGGTGGTATTCGAGCCGGCAACACCGATGGAATCTCTCGCCAACGGCAAAAAAGTTTAGACGATCAGATAAGGTTAAAGACCAGATATACAGGTTTTTAAAGACGAGAAGCATCGGTGTTGCACGTCGGCCGAGGCACGGCGCACTTCGCTCTAACAATGAGCGCATACCCGCAATTACTTCCATCGTGATAATTAAAATTCTTTGTTTATCTTGCTCTCTGATTCCCTTCCTCGTCGATTTGCTTGAGTTTCTGTGCCGAACTGATGCAATTTCACCACGATCGTGTTTTTCCTTCAAATCTGATATCTGATCTAACGATCGTTTTGAAAGCGGCTGAGGTCTTGCTACCTCGACGAATTCGATTCTTCTCTCTCTCTCTCTCTCTCTCTCTCTCGTTGTTTTTCGTTTCGAGATTATGCAATGTAACGAAAGTGTCGAAGCCAGGTGCACGCTTTAAAGTGTCACGATGCGACACGCGTGCGAATTTGCGTGCCCGGAATTCCGTTCACGGATCATAAGCACCCAGTTAAGAAGTCATTTTTCGCTCATCGGGTGTGAACTATGCGTGATCGCGAACACCGAAACCTTACCCTGCAGGACGAGACGTCGTCTCGTCTTCGAAACCACGCGGAATTATGGCTTCTTAGAAACGGAGAATTTTCACGGTCGAACGACTCAATTTTGAGTAAAGCGTTTGAGGATGAAAACTTCAGTGATCGAAGATTCATTATACTGCGCACTTGCGGCGAGTGAGTATTTTTCGTGAGAAATCGGAAAAATTTTTCTTTGAACATAGTTAACGTTAAAAATTTTATCCGATTGAAGGATAAAATTTTCATCGGGAAAAAATTGAAATGAAAAAGACAGAGCAACTTTATAATAGAATGGACTATACGAGCTTGTTTTACGTCTATAAAGTATCTAACAAAAATTATAAAAGCAAAGAAAATGATAGTGAATTGAATGATACGAAAAACTTGCGATTAGATTGCAAATTTTTGTACAATTTTGTATTTTTATGAACGTAATTAAAACAATGAAATCTAGTTAGAAAATTAATTTGCTTATTAGAAATTATTACAAAAATTGTAAGGAGTAGGTATTGAAGTGTGCAGATTGTATGCATTTTTGCATCTACAAATTTTCCATAAATACATAAAAATTCATAACATGTTCGCGACTAAGTTGCATTTAGGTATGAGATACACGAATATGATATAATCGGTCAAATTCTGCGAGGATAAATGAATAAGATTCTCGTAAGATTTTATCCTAGCGATGACTCGAAAATTGCGTTTTTTTAATTACGTCATTCTTGTCACAAGCGTATTTTTAAGATATTAAAAAAATTACTTCCGTCTGACCACGCTTTTATCATTCTACTGTTCTACTCTGTTCAATCAAGTAACCTCTAGACGAAAAAATGCTCTTAGAACAAATACGCTTCTGTTTTCACGAATAGACGTGGAAATTTACAATTGACACTAAAAATGGTAATTCATTATTGACAGCAAAAATATTACACTAGCATGATATGGTTATAATTACAAAATATATGTAACGTGTAAAAGAATATAAAATTGTGATACAATTTTCTATCTGGGTTTCTTTTTTTCCTGAATTTTGTTTTTAAAAACATAAAAATCCGCAGTTTCATTTCGTAAAAAGATGTCTCAGTTTTCTTAATTAATTACTGTACAGGAGAAATTTGGTGAAATTTTACTTGAATAAAAATGATATTTTGATCGATATATGAACATCTCTGGTATGTATCACAAAGTAACGTCTAATATGAAAATTTCTCAAGTTTATATAAATTTACCAGATATCATTACAGGATAAAATTGTTGTACGTAAAAAATATTAGTGCATATTGTTATTGTATCAAACTTTATTTTATTTTCGTAATATCAAAGTTTCGTACTCTGTATTGAAATACCTATTATCACTAAGTGATAATATACTCTTGTCTAAATAATTAATTAATATGTGAAATATAACTATTAGAAATGTAAATCTAATTAATTAATACATAAATGCTATATCTAATAAATATCAAATAATTGTATGCGAATATTTTCTATAATCGCTGCATATAAAATTCAATCCAAACTGCAGTCAAGTTTTTCTCTTTTCTACGCCTCATTGTAGACCATCGTTGCATTCTCTTCAATCGGCATAAATTGTACTATCAATGTCTACTTACTGCTAGTGTCGAGATTATTCCGAGAATTCGTTCCGGAATATATTTTCTCGTCGTCTCAGTTATTTCACAACTTTACCAGGTTCAAAGAAATCGACACATTTGTAATATTAGGACGAGTTTGATCCTTAATGGGTTGGCTCGAGCCTAAATAGGCGTATTCGAATGAGGCGAGTTTCATAACACCAGGTCGTTGAACCTTCTGAAACGACAGTGTCAGCGGGCATCTTCTCCTAGAAATCGATGATTTGCGATCGTTGTGTCCTTATTAAGGACTCACCTCGTTTATTATCCGGGATTAATCCCCGAGGAATCCCCGAGAAAGTGATTTCGAGGACTTTCGCTCTCGAGGAGCGAGATTGTGTCGATGCAAGGACCGCTTTAGAAAACGAGTGAATGAGTCATGCTCGTGCGACAGTATCATTCGCGTATGCATTTACGAGCGGTGTTACTGTTCCACGCGCTCGTTCCGCTAAATTATTGGCTTCCAGTGCGTGCGTTTCCTCGCGCGCAGCGTCGCGCCTCGGTGTTTAACCTCGGCCATAACCGCAGGAAATTACGTAATTATTAACGTGTTAATTATAATTGAAATTTAACCCGGTTATTAACTGTGATTTACAAGTTGTTTAAATCAGGTTCGTAGCTCTTCCCTGTTGATCTTTGAAATTTGATGATTTAGGACAGGTGCATTTTCAAGAAAGCAAGGTCAGATTTTTAAGAATGTAACATAACACGTATGTAATTATGTGATTCGGTAATTTTCCTTTCGTACAAATTCATATTTTGAAGAGTATAATGTTATTATTAATATAATATTGATTCGATAATTATCTTCAGTATAGAATTTATTGAAATAACGATGGAGATCTTCCAACGATGTTATTTTATTATACTATTGTAATATAATACGTTTACTACATTTTGATGATTTTCCAGAGTTTCTCTCAAACTGCATACGTCATTAAATAAACAGTTGAAATACTCTTCGTTTCTTCTTCAATTTTTACAACTCGGGTAAAATTGAAATTCAAAACATACTCGTACAATTAAAAGAATCGGATTAAAAATATGTCGATTATAAAACCAATCATCTCGTATTCGACGATTAATCATAGGTTGGATTTCATCTTCTTCGCAAAGATTGTGAGAAACCACGAGGGTCTTGTATGTTTGTACCTTCGCATGTGGTTAATTACTGTGTAACAAGAGTATTAATCTTGTGTTGCGACAGGTACGCGTTGGACGTGAGAATTCATTTATCTCGTTGCATTTTATGATCAACCCGAGTTATATCTCGGCTATATCTCGTAAATTTTTGAGTTTTAAAAATTAAAAGCAGATTGAAAATTCTTTGGACTGTAGTGATCTTTGAAGAACGTATAGGTTAGACACACATTGTGTTGTCTACTTGCTGTGTCGTCAAACAGTCTGATTTATGTTGATTGTTCCTCGTTCTCTGATTAACGTTCAAATATTTTTCTTTCCCCAGAATATGTATGTATGTAATCGTATCGTATATTCCTGTGTTTCGTTGTGAGTGGCTCGGTATCAGTATTTCGTTCACGAGCGAAGAATGTGTCGTAGATATAATTCTTTCACAAAGTGTAACACGCAATGTTACATTTCACGAGTGAAAATGGTGAGCTTGAAAAATAGACTTTGGTGATTCTTCTTCGCGAAAAGAACTCAACTCCACAAAATTATTTAAGAAAAAACTGTACGACTTGCATCCCAGTACGATTCGTCTCACTGAAAGGCCCAGAAACAACTGTTCCGACTTTTTTGCCATAAAATTTAATTGATACGCAAACATTTGAATCGATAGAAAACAAATTACAGGCGCGATCGCTCAGTACCAGACAACGCCACTCCTACTTGAGGTCTACGCCCCCTCGCGAATCACGTGACCCAAATCGACCAATCGTTAATTTTCGTTGCATTAGCGTTGCACCTGAAGAGGGCCGATTTTCTGGGTTACCCCCGCTAAAATCGCTTTCAGTGATAAAAAAAAAAAATTATATACAACATTCACACGTATCAATGAAAAGAATTTATAACGTTCTCAAATAAACCAGCAATTTCCTTGTTCTCTGTCAAGAAAATGGTTGTTATACGAAAATTTTGTTAATTGAACACTTTGGTCTCCCCGTTGGTTCGAATATGGGACTCCATAGTAACATCATGTACTCGGGAGACGCAAATTGCATTTCAACTGATAATCAACAGGACGCGACGCGAAAGACGTCGGCGAGCCTTCTTTTATGGAAGGAGACCGTTACGGGTGTTTCGTGACTTTGTCCGGCTGTTGCCGTAAAAACTACGCCGTTAATGGTGCCCCTGGAAGAACGTGCCTAGTTTTACAGTCCATAAACGAACCCGTCGTCGCCCGGAATTAGAACGGAATTGTGTTTCAGATGTTAACGAAAGTAGAACGGTAAAATATTGCCCCGATATGATCGCCACCAGGAAGTATCGAACTCTCGTGGAACACGTTGACAGGGAAAACGGACATTACCCTCTTTTCCAAACAATACGTTCATTTCTGAAAGAAAAAGTCAGCTTGGTGGCTCGTTGGGAATCATCGAATGACTCTGTTATTTCTTCGCAGCAGTAATTTTATTGGATAATTCTAGTGCAATACATTTTTTCTTGTAGAAAGATCGAACTCGATAATTCAGATTTGAAATGATCATTAATTTTGGTAATTTTATGGAGCAGAGATTCTATTTTTTTAAATAATTCTTAATCTTTGTTACACGAGGAAATTGGGATAGACAGATAGGAATGATTTATTAGAAATTGTCGGAGAAGTTGTTGAAATTTTATATCTGCGTCTCATGACATGAATAACTGTAATGTATATGAATTGATGAATCAGTATAATGTGAAAGTAGTTGTATAAGCAAACAGAGTATATTTTTCTCATGGAAAAATTAGTCTTCGTACTTGAGAGAAACGATCAAAAAGTTTGAAGCAACTAATTTTACTATCTTTTTGGAGCAGGAATCTTATCTTTCGATTGGTGCGTTTCATGGCATGGATAACTGTAACGTTTATGAATTAATACACGTGAAAGTAGTTGGTTGGATACGTAAGTAGGAACGTGTCGTAGTTTTGGTTCTTTTTTCGAAACAATATGTTCTTTCCTCGCGAGTATATTAAGCCTGGTACTGGTTAGAAATTACCAGAGAAGAATTTTATCTATAGATCAACGTATTTTATTTGACGTAGACAATTTTTAATATGAAACGTATGTGAAAGTTGATTCGGAAGTATATTCTAATCCAGTGTTAAATTTGTAGACGATAATCGAAATATGAAATTTAGAAGAATTTAAACGTGCTAGCAAATTAGAAATTCGCTTTTAAATCTTAATCCTTCAACCCCATTCCTGGGTATATTTGTGGGAAAAATCGTGTCTATGGAACCCCCAAAAATGGCAAGATTGAAACATAAATTAATTAATTCAATTTTAGATAGATAAGTAATGTAATGTAATGTAATATAGTATAATATAAAATAAAAAATATGATATAAATATAAATTAATTTAATTTTAGATACTTGCGCACTTTCGAATAAATATATGTATATATATATATAAATACAAGGTGACTAAAACAAAATATTCGCAAAAAAAGAAAGGAAATGAAAGAAGGACGAAAAATTCATTGGAGATTCAACTACCGTTTCTAGTTTTCCGCAGTAAATCATTAAAATTAAGCTCGGGCGATTTAATCTCGGTTATGATCGCCGTTTTAATTGAGGCAGATTCAAACGAGACCCGAGTAACTTTCTACTCCGGATTGATGCAGATCGCGTTCAATTTGCAAAAATATCTCGTCGGAAAATGAGCTGCCCGTTAATAGCCAGGCATAAATCGTAGCGTATCGCGGTCTGCGCGCCCGGATAACCGTATCTTTCCTTTATCTCCTCCTCGGTGAAGGAGAATCCCACGGGAGAGACAGAGACGAGAGAACGGAACTCTCTTTTCTTCGATCTTTCCTTACTGCATTTCACAATAAACGATCGCTACTTTATACGTATATTTTATGATGTGTATATTTTACGATGATGTCACTTGTATATTCACATTGAGATATAAACAACGAATAGTATTCTCCGATAGGCAAACAAAATCCTTAGTTCTTTAGATCAGTCTGTCGAATATTTCTTCAGCTGAAAGCAACATTCAGTCTAAAGAAACATGTATTTAATTCGGTTTCGTTTTGCTTTAGTTAATTTTGTTATACATGTATGCTATATACTTTGATATATACTTGTATAAATTTTTATAAATTATATATATATATATTTATACAATGAAAACAAGCGAGTGAGTACACTGATTATGAGGATGTATTGGGCAGTGACAGTGAATTCGATAGAGAAAATTTCATTGTTAACGTTAACAATGAAAATAAAGTCGAACTTGCAAATATTGGTAATGGGATAATGAGTTTGAAAGGAAAGGGTTATACAGTAGCGACAGTGGTACCGAATAAAATTTATTTTTAGTTTTCTGAAATAAATTTCTGAATTTATTTCATTTCAAAATTATTGTCACTATTATTATTATTATTATTGTTATTTTATTAATCTATGTGAAATAAATATATATTCCTGTAACTTGCACCGGCTTCTCTTTCCAATAGTTTGTTTTCTTTCGTACTGATATATACAGATTTTCATTCGCATAAAACCGAATCCACGTGGAACGGATACTCCGCGTAAATGGAGGAACGAGTGCGTTAGTACTTAATTTTGAATGTTACACGGGCCCGTAGAGGATTTAAAGTCAACAAGTCGCTGGTCCCCAAGGATCGGCATGGCAATGAAAGTGTTGATAAGGCGAACTGTGAAACTCTCGGTGGAAATTGCGCACGCGCTCGTTCGTTCCACTTATCTCCACCGAGGGAAAAGGAAAGGAAAAAGGAAAACACGCACGAGAAAAATCGACGATTAGACATTCGAGTATCACGGACGAGACTGTCCGCGATTTACAGACACACGGTTGTTCTCGCCGATCGACGATCGTCGAATCGATCCTAATTTTCGCGGAGATTGCCGATTCCCCGTGGCAAATGCAATCGGCCGGCACCGCGAGTACATCGTTCTGCAATTTGGCGCGAAGCTAAATTGCAAAGATTGCCGGGAAATGATGGAATCGAGCTATCGAAATTATAAGATTTCAATTCGCGCGGCTCTTAAACCTTTTTGCTCGTGTTCAAATCGTGATGAGCGTGTATCCGCGTAAATACAGTTATTCGGACACGGGAACGAGTTGAATCGTTTTTAAACAGGATTTTAACACCGTACAGGCCAGCACCGCGCGATTCTGCGTCATTTGTAGAATGGTGGTTAGCAGCCGCAAAGTGACGCACTTTCGCGTCATTTGCGATTTCAATTCTTTTAAACGTTCGTTTAAAACACGTTAATATCGTGTGTTATTGTCAGGGAAGCAGATGTTGATAACTCTGCGAAGGTTTTTCCCATAAAAAAAAATAGCAAAACTTTTACATTTTTCATTTTAATTTGTGCATGTGAAATAATAATCCTTTAACCTCTTGCGCTGGCAACTGATTGCGGACCATAACGAGTGACCAAACCGTCTTCTTTTTAAATTCGTCGGTATATCACTGGATAGAAATTTAATTAATAAATTTATTACTCGTTTTGTTTGGGTTATAGTTCAATATACTTGGAACTGAACAAATATTGCAATTTTGGGTTAAATATTCTCGACGTGCGTGACACGTTATTCCAGCGCAAGACGTTAATAAACCTGTCCGGCGCTAGAAAAGAGTATGTTTATTGCGTAACATTTAAAAAAAAATGTATACCTCTTCTGATACACAAATACAGTATATTTTACTACTTTACTTCATTTGTTCGGGAGGAGAATTTTGTAAGATACGCTTGTGTTTAGAGAGATGTTTCGAATGTGAAAGAAAATTATCAAATCTACGCATACGTTAAAAAATATTATTTTTGTTACTATTCGTCTTAATTTTTTTTGGTATACAAATCTTTAGAACTTGTTCGTAATGATATAATAAAGTTGTTTTAATTTCTATTCTCATTCCACGCTACTTTCACGAAAAAGTGTCGGTCACTCGTGCTCGCTGTCACGTGAAATATCGTCAGCTATAATGTTAATATTGAGTTTTGAAGATTGCGCGGTGTTCAGTGCTCGAGTGAGACTCTTGTAGAAGGCTGATGATAATTTCAGCGGTGAAACACTGAGAGACGCGTTAATGCCTCGCAGCAGCGTAATATCTTGATCGAAGCAGAGTTCTCGAGGTTTTTCTCGACTTTATAGCTCATTCTTGTGTAGGACACGCGAACTCGCAGTTTTGGACTTTGCTTTTTGCGACTGTTCATTTGTACGTCGGTTCGTTTGTACGGTAAGACTTTAAGACTCGCGGATTGCACGCGAGAATTCTTAATAAAATGATCGAAGTAATACGATTACTCGGTCAGTAATGTTTTTCAGAATGCAATTAAAAAATGAAACATCATTGGAAAATTTCTGTAAAAGACATTGTAACTTGAACATTTTGTATCTCTTTCTGCGCTATGTGCATTTTTGTACTTCAAAATTTTCTGTAAATGTGTAAAAATACGTAATCCACAATCTTACAATCTTAAATCTCTTCATTATCAAATGCAAAGTTCAACTGAAAACTTTCACTGTCGCAAGAGAAACAAGTCTCAATAGAGATACGTAAAAGATAAGAAAATACAATCTGGGAGAGAGCGTTCTTATCTTTGGTATTGATACAAGTTTAAAATCATTCGAAAGTTATCAAATAGAGACATACGCGAGTTACGCAAGAAACATTCTGAACTTCCATAGAAATACGTAAAATATCCTCAATGTTAATCCTCAAGTATTAATTAGATGGCTAAAGTTTAAAGTGTTTGATTTCACTTCTTCGTAATAAAATTCAAGTAAATTAAAAATTTCAGAATGTCGTGGTTTTCAGTGGTTTTACGTCAGTTAAAATTATTCAGAAACGCATGCACCGTAGGTGGAACGTCTCGAAAAAAATCTGAAACTCTCTTCGTTTTGAGTCGCTCGAGACATTCACGTACTCGTACTAACGCGCGAAGTTCAAAACCTCGAGTGCCATTTATCATCTAATTCCTCCACTCCCTAGCTCGAACAGACGTAACAAATCGATGTCTCGAGCGCAAGAAAGGAAGGAAAAAGAGAAGAAGACCTCGCGATAAAAATCGCGTTCGATTCTTGGCAAAGGGATTTACAAAAGCGAACGAGGTGTAATAAGTGAAATTGGCCAAGCCCAGCTAGTCTCTCGTTCCTCGAAACGATTTCAACGAAAGGTTCCGAGGGCAGGAACACTCGCCTGCCACGCCCGCGCTTGTATATCTGTCTACCGTTTCGCGTTCGTGTCGATTTTCCAGTGGATATCTCGCCGAGATATTTCTCGGTCGTGAACCGGTCACGACGAACTCTCGTCGGGGTCTCGTCCCCCTGACAATCCGATAAAACTCGTAGAAAGCGAACGGTCGTCAGATAAATGCCTTCAACCAGCTTGGACACCAGCGAATAGACGTAATTTAATCAAAATCGTCACTGCCTATTTCGATTGAATTGCCAAGGGGGATCGGTCGCCCCTTCCGTTTGTTTCAACGATCCGCGTTTTTCGTTTGTCGAGAGTTGCGGATGATTCCTTTGACGCGTTTCTGTCTTACCGATCTACTGATTTTTTTTTTTTTGTTTTTTATCATTGAAAGTGATAAACCCTTTTAGCGGGGGTAACCCAGAAAATCGGGCCTCTTTAGGTGCAACGCTGATGCAACGAAAATTAGCGATTGGTTGATTTGGGTCACGTGATTTTTGAAGGGGCGTGGAGTAGACCTCGAGTAGGAGTGGCGTTGTCTGGTACTAAGCGATCGCGCCTGTAATTTGTTTTGTATCGATTCAAATGTTTGCACATCAATTTTATGGCAAAGAAGTCGCCTTTATTTCCTAATCAGAACAGTTGCTTCTGGGCCTTTCAGTGAGACGAATCGTACAAGTCGTGCAGTTTTTTCTTTTTGGTTCGTACGCGATGAGAAATCGGTCAACTATGTTCGCTCTGCCTCTGGGTTCTTGTGTAATTGTCAAATTAGAATGGAGATGAGATATTGACGTGGAAGATCAGCGAATAATGGTACTGCGGTTAATTCAAACAGGCTTGTCTGATCAGAATGTTTGACAAATGACTGTAGGATGAAGACCTTTCGTATTTAAGAATCAGGCGTCGATTTCATTTATAGTACATTTAATATTGGAACTATCGACGACTGAAATATCAAATTTGTAGCGAAAAAATTAAAATGTATGGGACGGAGAAAAGTTTATTATTAGATTTTTATGAGTATGCAAGATTTCTGTGAAAAATTGTAAATCATCTTGACCACTTTGGTAACTCTTGTGTGAAAATATATAAACTCTTCTACCTTCGATATCAATGCAGTTGAGGTTATATAATATCTTATGATAGATGGAATTTATAGAGATGTTGTAAAGTTTTATAATAATAACCTTATATGTGTTATAAGGTTTTTTTTGATAATATATATAGATAAATTATTTTTGTAAACTTGATTTAAACGAAAGTTCAAAAGACAAAAGATTTCCTTTAAGAAAAATAACAGATTTTTTATTTAATGAAAATATCGATTTGCTTCATCGTTCACTTTGTTACTCAAATTTCACTCTCCGTGATTTCTCTCTGTTTCCAAAGATCAAGTCAACGCTCAGAAAAATTCATTTTTCATAGTGAAAAGTATAAGTAAAACTACAATAAAAACGACGGAGATTCTCGGCAATGCTGCTAGAACCTAATCAACAGAATTGCTTCGTACGTTGACATCGTCGTATGCGGTTGCGTGTCAGCTGAGAAGGAAATTACTTTCGAGATGATGTCACAGTTGACTCCCTGAATTTGTTTAATAAAAGAAATTATAGAACATTTTGTTTCTGTCAAAATTTTTCGTTTTTAAAATTTCGTTTTAACATCAATATTTCATTGTTCCGTGTTGCGAGAAAATTCTTATATTTTTTAATATTTAATTTTTAAATATTCAATTATTTTTCTTTTCACTTACCTTCGCCAATGTGTCCATTTTATGCGTGCGAAATATTTACATCTTCTTGGTAGACAAAAATTAGAATAACAGCAATTATCGATAATTCTATGTACAATGCAATTGATATTTCCATTTTACATGTTGCTATGCTATTCGCGTTATATAACGCGCGACGATTGCACAAGATCCCTAAGAATAAATAATTTCAGCGTTGTCCAAAGCGCGGCTTCAAAGACTGTTGAAGGCTCGGCTCTCCGCGAGAAAACGCGAGTGCGGCTTAATTGCGGTTGACGGGGCATTTAACGAAGAACCGTTTTCAAACGGCGGAAACGGTTCTTTAATATTAGCACAGGGGGTTCGCTAGCTTCATTAGCATCGTCTGTGAACGCTGTTCTATGTTCGCGCGGCGAACACCAGCGTTCTGGGAATTTATTTCCCGCACAGAGCGAGCGTTGATTTTTATTTTCCCCCGCGCGCTTCTTGGTAAACGGTACATCATTTCATTTAGCCACTTCCAAGTGACCAACGTGGTCGTCGTATATACGCACCAGAGAAAGTGTGCGGCATCTTATTGGGAGAAATGAGTGTTCAATTATATTTAGTCGACGGCCGTATCGTTATAGTGTCCTTACGATAGTTCTCACGAAAAGTCTACGAGCAATATAGTTCAATTTGTTTCTACAGTCATTTAAGCCAGGGTTATTCTCGTTGTTTGCGATTAATTTTTCCATTTGCGGAAAATTGACAAAAATTGGCAGAGATGCATAATATAGAAAAATTTCTACATGAAATACATATGTAGTGTGAATAAGACAAACTTCTTTTAACGACGGTAAAATCTACATCTGAGTGATTGTTACTGTTATTTTACCGAAGCAGAATTTTTAAATTGTTTGTGCGTGTTTGGAATTGTACGTGAAATAAGAAGAATGCTTCGAGATTAAACGGGTTTAATCGAAAAGTTGGAAATTAAACAGAAAATGAAAAGATTGAAGAAACTGTTGTTGTTCAATCTCGTTGTTGTATTATATATTTTCATCTTGTCAAAAATTCCAAAATATAAATTGCATTACATATGTGGATGGTTATTTTTATGTTATTACAATAAATAACAACAAAATAATAAATAATAAATCCAGTTGTAATTAGAATAAAATTTCTGATCGTTTTAATGCTCGCAGCTGATTGACATCGAAATTAAATAATAACAAAAGTCGGGAAAGTCGACGTTGAGAGACTGTAAAAGCTGACCGAAATAATAAAACTAATAAAAGAGAAAGGAGAAATATAGCAAAAAGGAAGAGAACAGCTTCTCTCACGACGCAACTTTTTGCCAGTAAACAGCCTCTCTATTACGATTCGCCGATGCTTCTAGGCGCATTGCTAACAGGAATAACAAGCGGCGGTACGTGCACACACGTAGGGAATAATCGCGGATATATCGTCGGAGGTAAATGCTTTTGGAATCGCATATTCGAATGGCCATGCACGACGGAGAAACGCCGGTCGTGTCTGTAATTTTTAGTCGCGTGTGTAGCTCGGGATCGTGTGTTTCTCGTTGCTTGGATTTTCAGGAACACGTCGATTTTTCTTGATAACACGGTTGAAACAAGGCTGCCAAGGTAATCTCTGCCCCGGCTCTCCGTTCAAATCGGTTCGTACGGCGGAGGCTGGCCGTGCGTGGATGTGTTTGCTGCACGCCCACGCCACGAACCCGCTCAATTCACCTCGCGGACGCGCGTTGGCAACATTAACGCGAATCGTGTCTTATGCTTCTTATAATCGAGGATGGCGACTCCGCACGCCCACGAGGAATCACCTCGCAGGCGTTTCTTCTTCTTCTTCTTCTTCTTAAACGGTTTGTTCCATTCTCTCTTCCGTTGAATTTGGAAGATCTCCTTTTTTTCGTTCTGATGGATTAGAATTAGTCTTGCTCGACTGATGCAATTAAAATGAATTACTCTAATCGTGAATAAATACAAACTTATTGGTTTAGTATTAGTACACAGTTAAAATTTCGTTCGAGCGACTGAGAGAAGCATTTCTTTTATCAATCAAAGATGGCGACCTGCGAGAAATCACCAGTTCTTCTTCTTGGCAAAAGTAGAATCTTCGTGGATTTTACAAACCAGTATCTTTCGATAACTTATTTTCGTTTTAATGAATTGATTAGTCGTGTTGAATTTTTATTTTCAATCGTGAATATTGTTTGGAGTGTACGCAATATCAATACAAGTTTATAGTATCATAGTATACATTGTTTATATACATTGTTGAATTCGAACAAGTCTGTTGAAATTGTTTTTGAGTGATTGAAAGAATATTCTTTTGTAATGAAAGATGAAAGACTATATATAGATAAGACTAGATAAAAATCGATTCAATAGAACCCTTGAGGATTTTAAAAGGGTTCTTCTTTTCATTTTGATGGATTAGAATTATTCGTGTTTAATAATGAGTGGATAATTTTTCCATAGAATTCAGTTCTGTTAAAATATTCTTCTTTTATACGAGATAAACATTGCTTTCGCTATATTATTTTACTTGAGAAATGAGAATTAAAATTTCCTTTCAAGCTATTCAAATCTATCGAGTAAAGCACTCTTGTTTAGATAATCTCGATGTGGAATACATTAAGTAATTTGAATGCTTAAGAATGATTCCCATGGAATAGAATAGAACGAAGCATACGCTCCTCAATAACATACTCACGAGAGAAAATGAACCGAGTAAAATGCACTTTGAATTGCATCGATAATACAGATGTCGAGATACAACAATTCGATTGTTTGAGCCACAGTTCCCACGAGGATAAATGACTCTCGTGTGAACCATAATTTTGCATTTTTATATCGTTTAAGGTTCTCGATTTTTCTGTTCTCTCGTTCAAAGTAGAAAAAAAATCTCGCCGACGGAAATAATTAAAGACAGAAATAACCTCGCAAGAGAAATGTGAATCGAATCCACTCCCGGTTTCAACTTCCAATTATAAAATGCATTATTACCTGCACGACGATTCGATCGTTAAGCTAATCACCATAAACTTAACATCGTTCCACAATGTCGTAACGTTACCACTCTACTTACCACCGCATCACGAACTTTCCTCGTTTTAAACTCTCTCCAGATTGAACGATACTCTGATCCTCGTTGCTTCTACTAATCTCATCGCTGTTATTTCGCGATCTTTCGCCGACACGCGTATTCTGTCAGAGTTGAAGAGATTACTCTGTCCATTAATTTTTACTTGTTTTTCTGTAGAGCTACCAAATTATAGAACAACGTTGATTCATTTTGATGCCTAGTACACCCATTTCTGGATTTTTTGTCCCGTGTGAAAATTGCTTTCCTACGCAAAAGAGAACTATGCAAAAGTGTCGATAGACAAGTCTGCTTAAAGAGAAAATTTCTTAAAAGGAAGATAATAATGAGAGTTTGGAATGATCGGAATAAATTTTATATTTGCAGAATGATACGAAGATTAATAGCGTAAAATTTCCATCAGAAACGTTATAGTAAATAAATAGAAGAGCTTTATAATACAATAAATTACATTTTTCAAAGAATCGCTTAAATTTTTAAAAATAATACGTTATTTCACGTCTAGTATATAAAATATAAAACAGAAATTATAAATTGGTCATTTTGATCGTTTTGGTAATTCTAGTGTCAGCTTACGTAACTATGATTTTCTGATTGAATTCTTTCACAATTTGGAATGTAACATCTTCCAGTGCCACTTTTCACTTCCAGTCCTTCACCGTAGATATTAATTCATGTCGTTCTTGTAAACGTAGTATAATCCCGAGTTTTTAAATCTTCCGGCCATTCTCTTTCCTGGTCAACCTTCTCCGATACAATACCACCACTCCTCCACCACTGATCCACTTTTTCACTCCTCCGGTCCAGTAATTTCACGCAAATCAATCGGATCAATTCGCCAACCAAGAGCTGTGTCATTTCCACCCGGCGTAATCCCGACTTTTCAAATCGAGTATCCGCCGTCATCTTTCGCAATCTAATTCTGCAACGTCTCTTTTCATCGGTTCGGCAATCCCCGTTCCATGCAAATTTTACGGAGATCAGCGTCGTTTCAAGCTTCTTGACTTTACGGCCGTCGTCTTTCCTATCCTCGGCCATCGGAACGTAGAATTGTATCGAGATCACGTGACGAAATCTGGCAATTTGTGTTCTCTTCTGCCGTCGAGGATGCAGGAGGCGTCCGAATGCGGACTGGCACGAGAGTCAATAACTGTCGGTTACCAAAGCCAGCGGTTTTCAGCGTGTAACCGTAATCTTCGCGTGGATTCAACCGTGAATTATGGGCTACTTTATCCCGGTTGCACCGACGGAAGAGGAGACGCCCCTGTCCTCGGATCTTCCGCGAACGTATGCTGCCGCTCATATCCTCACACCTATCGTCCAACTTTCCCATGAACAGTCGTTGCGCTCGTTACCGCGTTCCAGCGGTTTTTAAACTCGACCCCGAGCTTAAAGTAATTAAAGAGTTGATCGACGAATGCCTCTAAACCTTTAACCGCATATGACGAATTAACTCGTTATCGCAAAAGTGCTTTTCAGCACGCGAAACGAAGCAAGCAACTCGTCATGGAATTTTTGAAAGTGAATGATAGCACATAGATTTAAACGCGAAGAAGATGTCTTTTCAGTCTCGTTTGAATGCGCTTTTGGTAAGTTAGAGGTAGGACGTCGCAAGGGAAATTTTGTCTGAAGGGTTGTCTGAAGACTGCGTTTTCGTGGCGAAAATTATTTTAATCTCTTGCGCTGGAATGGTCGAGAATTTTTTATACACAGGCAAAACAAATAATAAATTTATTACTTCTCAATAATTTCTATCCGAGTTTAAAAAGAAAGCGACGAATTATTGTGTACGGTTTGGTCACTCGTTATGGTCCGCAATCAGTTGCCAGCGCAAGTGGTTAAACGTTGCCTCAAGATTTAAGAACCTAGTGTGGTAGGTCGTTGAATTTGTTTTGACTTGATGTCAAAAATATGTAATGACGTTTAAAAGATAGAGGTAACCTTGAGTTTTTATGAAAATAAAATTTTTTTTTTTTTAATTTGTAAAAGACCAAATGCTGATTGATTCTTTGGCTCGTTGTTAACTCTTTCCACTTCTCCACAATTAATTATTTTAATTCATTGATATTTGCGAATTATCTTCCTGAATTTTGGTATACGATCCTCGTCCCAAATTACCCCAGTTAATTTTCTGTAATATTTAAGATAATATTTTATTTGTTACTGAAGATAGATTAATATTTTTTATTTATTTTCTATAATATTTAAAACACGAATTATTTAAATGTACATATTTCCAGCAATTCGTGTTAATTTGTTTGTCAATCGTTTCACTATTTTCCTATATAAATTTTATTTCCAACTCGTCTCCCCGAATCATTATATCGTTATCTCCCGTGAGTCAACGACTCGGAAGTTGTTGCTCCTTTTCAGTGAAGTGAAGACCATCAAATTCGCCTAAATTGAACCTCTTTTCACCGATAAATATAACTCTTCGCCATTTCTTGTCGATAGTTCACGATACATAGTATAAAAGAATGCAGAGTGTGTAATCTTTTTATAGCCGTGGTATATTTAATATAATAATTCTATCAAAGTACGTTTATATAATGATTCTTTTGATGTCAGAACAAAAAGGAAGTTCTAGCTTACTGTATAGAAAAGTATAGTATTTCCGTGCACGAGATTCCCCGCCGCTGTTGAAGATAATTTCATAGAAGAGTCACAAGTTGAAAGTTTTTGCTGCTACAATAAAATTCCATCGATCGTCGTTCCAAGAAACAATGTATATATTTCCAGTTGTGCTTTTTTTATCGATCTTAGGTCTAATGAAATTTTCATACGAGTTTTCCAGTACCCAAGAGACACGTGTAATACTCACTCGTGAATATCTTGCTCTTTTTCTCTTGCAGCAACTTATTGAAAAAACTCCATGCGAGAGGAGATAATATTACAATATTAGACACTCTACAGAGTGTCTCGTTTGAATCGATCTGCTCTAATATTGATAACACAAAGCTATTGATAATGCAAGAAAACAGCAATAACACTTTCAAGGGATACGTAATTTGGCATAAATAATTCCTTTGTAAGCGAACGCATCGAGGATGCACGAAGATCAATTTTCATTCTTTTAAATTGAATCGTACCTTTTATATTCACGAATCGTATTTCGCGTTTTTTTTATTTCGAAAAATTGAAGTTGAAATTTTTCGATATTCGTGGGTCAATATTTTTTTTTTTAAACATACGGAGCTACATCGATCGGTACAATTTAATTCGTCTAATGCCTTTCTCACGATAAGAATTCATGTTGGAATTACGGTGAATCGAACACTAGCGAGTGGAAATGATAAAGTAGCAATAAAACAGCAATTGCTCGAGTGTCTAGCGGATACGATGTGACGCTAAGTAGCGTGTTTTGCATAACGCGACACTCGATACACTGTCGCCTGTCATAAATCGAGCCTGGAGAAATGTTGTGTAAATTGAACGAGCAGTCTGAATCCTGTTCGTCATCGGTCATGTAATATCAATCACTTTTACTTTACGAGGTACACAAACGATCGTGATTAGCGATAGCGCCCAAGTCGAGCTTTAACTGCCACTGTGGCCTACTTCGCGGAAACGTGATTATTATTATTGTATGTTTATTTATGCGCGATACGCGACTTCCTTCCGAGCGTAGTTAACACCGCATTAATCGTGAACACTAGATTCACTATTTTAGAAATATTATTCTCGGTTTATGTGTGTCATACATCAAATTCTTTTCTCAGAAAAATTTCTTTTTCACAAAACAGTATTACACTCATAAACCGAGAATAATACTCCTAAAATAGCGAATCTATTTATCTATATATATTTATGTATATAAATATTTTATTTTATTATATATATAAAAGAAATTTTTTTGAGAAGAGAATTTGATTTAATGTGATAAATATGATCAACCTGTCTCAACCCCTTAACCTATGGATACGTGTGAGACTCGTACTCTTGTATTCGGGCCGAAACGTATTACTACGGGCCGTACATTGCTCGAACCAAATGTAAATATTACGGGTATGGCCCCCGGTACAACGATCACGGGTCGTACGACGGTCGCGGCTCGTGATAGATTCTTATTATCTCTTTGTATCGTAATCAGTTACATGTTATTCTCGGTCACGTTCGCACGTTGAAATATATTTTCTTAAATATTAGAGAAGAATCCCCACAAGATGTTCTTTGTTATTGATTTTTTTATGCCAATTACGTGAACTGCTAATTTATTCAGGAATTGCAGATAAATGTTATTGATTTATGTTATATTTTAATGATTGATAATAAACATTTAGTGGTATATCTACAACAATTGTTACATCAGGTTGTAATTACTTATCAAATATTCCGCAAAATTAAACCAGTTGTATCCTACACATGTATTTACATTCTGTAAGTCGTGCGCGTTTAGTGCAACTTGGGACCGACTTGCCGAGCCGTCGAGTGGCCCGAAGGCTGCGCGATCCTGTTTACGTTTTGGGCCCAGACTGTTGGAAAGACGTAGCTTGTAGGTTAAGGGGTTAATTACCGAGTGATCGAATTTATACAATTTTCCATAGAAATTTTATACATTTACAACAGAGTATATTTTTGACTTGCATAATTTTTAGTAAGGTATATAAACAGAAGATTGTATTCTTTATTAAATCTCTTGTACTTTAATTTCTTTGCTGCAAATTTTATGCCCTAGTTCTTGTTGTTCAGTCAACAATTTACATTACTGAATTCCTGTTGAATCTACATTATAATTATGAAAGTGAAGAATACACGTTCATTAACTAATTCTACGTTAGTTCTAATTTAATTCTAATTTTGTAAGAATTTTAAGAAATATTTAGACAAAATGAATTATAATTAATTCAAATTGATATCATTCGTTCATTTTCTTACGAAACATTGTGAATTCGTCACTTGTTTTAGAGAAATCACTTAAATAATTGAGTGATATAAGAATGAATAATATGAAAATCGATAAAAATGCTATATTTTTTCATATGGTTTTCGTATATGAAAGGTTATTTTTTGTATCAATTTTATAATCCATCTTGATAAATAATTATATAAAACGAAGCACAAGACTAGAGTAAAACCGTACAAAAGTTGCAATGATCGTAGCAATATTAGCTGTATCGTTAATTTTTTCATAAAAATGAATTTTTCATTTACCGCTGAAAGACATTTATTTTGAATCAAACGAATCGTTTGCCTTTTCAACTTTGTTGTATTAACGTGCACCACCAGATAATACCAAACTCAGAAGATCAAAAAAAAAATATTTTATGCAATAAGACGTCTCACGCAAACTCCATTTTATAATTGAAATCACGGTATCACGAAGAAGTCGCACGATGATTTCCGTAATGGAGCACATTGTGAAATATCTTCAATACATCGGAGGCATCATTATGATAGTTTCTTTACCGGCTATATTTCCACGCTATTCGTAGTAGCCGTCTTCTTTGGATCTGTACCCTATTGTAGCGCAAAGGTTCGTTTATTCAAGATAACTGGTGTAGTCGGTAGATCCCGTGAAAGTTGTTACTCCAACCTCAAATCTGACCATGCTTCCGCGCGTAGTATGTACATACCTACACATCTTGCAGTTGATGTTACCTTATCCTTCGCCGTGCGCTTAGTTAAACGTTTACATAAGCCGAATGATTACGTGGTTCGAAGAAAAAAGCAGACCGTGAATGATTGCACGAATCCTTTAACAGGTTCCCGACAACTTGTACAAACCTAGCGGCGTGGACGTGTTTCCAAGAATTAGTAGTAGAACCAGTTACCGGAATTTTTCGGTGTGGGTACAAAAAAAAAATCTTTAATTGTAATAATGCGAATTTTTTTTCTCTCGAATCTTCAAACAGATTGAGAAAAATTTGGAATATTTTGTTAGTGTTTTTATCCCATTCATTAGTCGAAGAAATGTTTAAAATTTTTATGAAACGTGTAAAGATTCGAAAATGAAGAAAGTAGAAGAGTAAGATTCTTTTTTGTGAAATTTCGCAACAGATGAGGAGTAATTCAGCGTCTGGTTTTCACTACAATTAATAAAATTGGTCTCTTTGGTCGAATAAAATGTTTGAGATTTTTACCACAGGAATAATTCGGTAGGAAATCTGGGAAATCTTGTGAAGAATGATTCAGCTTCTGCTTTTTACTAGGATTAATAAACCATTAATCATTATTTAAATTAGTTTATCAATAACGATCGAAAATTTGTGTCGTTAGTCGAATGAAAATATTTGATTTATTTCTCTGTCTCTGAAAAATGTAAATTCAATGCGGTGAAATTGAAGAACGAAAATATGATTCAGCTTTGAAGAACAATCTAGCTTCTGTCTTCCATCAGATGGCTCTAATAAAACATCAATCATTCCTGAAACTAGTTTTACCAATTTACAAATAGATTATGACGATTGCAAATTTACGTCGTGGAGTAAAATCTTTAAAATGTCCGCCAGAAGAATAAAAAAATCCAATAGGAAGAAATGGAGGTACGACAGAATGTCTATGAAAATATGATTCAACTTTGTCGAAGTTTACAGCAAACGTGGAGCAACTCATCTTCTGTGAGAAAACTCTGTAATAAAATATCACTCATCGATCGAGCTAGCTTTGTCACTATGCAATATTAATGTTCGTTTATAAAGATAGGCGAAAAATCCATCCAGAAAATCGAATGTCGCGATTGTAGAAAATGATGCAAAGTCGTAACAAGGAACGGGAATCCCATCACAGCCATATGGTGCATTGTTTCGTGATGTATCGGCACGTGGTGGAAACTTTCTACTATAAAAGCAGCGTGACGTCGTTGCGAGATGGAACGATCGAACACACGTCGTCGTCGTCTCGAAAATCTTTTTCGATGGGTGGCTCGATAACATCCAGCAGATCGGAAACTCGACACCGTTGCGTTTATACGGAAGTGCTTTCCTTTCGTCGTCTCTTTTACTTTTTTTTTTTTTTATTACTGAAAGTGATTTTAGCGAGGGTAACCCAGAAAATCGGGCCTCTTCAGGTGCAACGCTAATGCAACGAAAATTAGCGATTGGTTGTTTTGGGTCACGTGATTCGTGAGGGGACGTATGGTAGACCTCGAGTAGGCGTGGCGTTGTCTGGTACTGAGCGATCGCGCCTGTAATTTGTTTTCCATCGATTCAAATGTTTGCATATTTTAATAATCGATATCGATCGACAACCAATCAGTTTTACGACTTCAGGGATTTTCGATTTTCTTGGCTGGACGATCGATCTCGACGACGCTTTTACCGATTTTCTTCGAACGGTGATATCGATCGTTTCGAACGGAATTGTTAAATGTTGGCGATTTCTCCGGGAATCGATCCTGTCTCGTCGACTTCAGTTTCAGTGAAACGCGACCTCGCGCGCAGAGATTTAGATAAGTTTTCTGATATCTCGTCCGTTACGCTTCGTAGTCTATGTGTAATGCCTGCGTGCAACGCATTTCCTTAAACTTTCCACCGGTACTTGTGTTTCTTTCTTTCTTTTTTTTCCCTTCTTTTTCGGTGATTTTAATACTAAGAACGAATTTTTTTTCGCAAAGCAACTGTTTTTCGAACAAGAAAGTGGAATCTTACGTAAAGTAAATTTAAATTTACTAGATTGTTTTATGAATGTACAAAAGTATGGAGTACGCCGTCGTACCACAAAAAAGCGAATTTTAGCGAATTAATTTTTTTCTTTTAAATTTACAAAATTCACGGAATAGAATTGATAGCATCAACAGCCTGATTTTATTTTGATTATGTTCAACTGTACTTAAAAAATTATATTTGATTATATTAAAAAAAAAAAAATGTCTCGCGAATAATATTTGACGAGCCGAGTTGAAGGCCACGGAAGAATTTCTGTGACCATGGGAGAGTCGTGTGTACAGAAAAAAGTAAACTTCGCGAGAATGCAAAGAGTCCAAGTATGCATAAGGCGCATAACGCAGCAGTTTGTAGCGTAATTTTCAAGACACGTCGTGTAAAACATTTCAAATACATATGTATTTCTTTCGACTTATGGTTCTTTTCTGTTTTCAAAGTATGCAGCTTTTATTTGAAAGCTCGTAATGTTTTAGAGAAAACGATGCGCGAATACGTGGCTTTGGTTAATTATGTTTGAAAGAGTGCAAGTGTCGGCGAATAGAAAATGTTTTGCAGATTTTTGCGTGGAAACGCAAACGATTTGTATAATTTACGGTACAATAGTAGCTGACAAACAGAAGTTTAAGTTCTTCGCGTAAATATGGACGCGTCTATGAGAGCAGTATACAATCTATTCTTCCACTAGAAGATAACGTTTATCTTTTGTAAAGAAGTCGCGCTTCAAAAATCTCTTATCTTTCGAAATCGTTTCGATGGTCACGTAAACATTGTTCAGCGGTGAAAGAAGCTTATCGACTGTCTTTATCATTCTTGCTCGCTTATCTCTCGTAGTATCGTCCTAAATATATCTTTGTTACTTAGTTGTAACAATCGTGTGTGAAAATACGTAAAAAAAATTGAAAGTCCGACGGATTCTCGACATTCAATTTCCTACTAGATCTAATCTAGATCTCAAATGAAAGTGGATCAACATTGTCTTAAATGTAATTGTCAAGAAATTTTAATGAATTTAAATTGAAATCCTTTCGACGAGAATTACGAAGGAATTCGGACAATTTGCAAGTTTCCAATAGACTTAGAAATTTCCTTTTCCTGTCGCAACATCAAATTCAGTTTAAAGGAATTTCCACTAACGTTCAATTTTCTACCAAAATGTTAGGTTTAACTTAATTTTAATCAAGTAAGGATTTGAACAATGTTACGTTTAAATCGACGAAATTTTAAATTTTCAATAAATAATCGATAATCAAGAAAATAATCTCCAAGTTTCCAATAAACGCTTGATTAATTTTCTGTCAAATGTATCCGACGTCGAGGAAAATTGAAATTTACCCCGAGCAAAGAAAGAATTCAGACAAATCCAAAACTTCCAACAAACTCGCCACATAAATGAACGAAACTCGAGAGAAGCGTAGACTTTGGCGGTCTCGTTCAGAGAGCCAATAAGTTTTCCACGGTCGACGGGAGCGTACTTTCCCAGAGTGTGTAGAAATCGAGCCGAGCCGACGTCTCGGCTAGAAAATCGAACCCGGCGATCGACGCCTCCGACCGGAGCCTCTCGATCGAAACGAATTAGCGTTTCGTCTTCTTCTCTCTCGGCTTTCACGTAATTTTCCCTGCGAGGCGAGGCCAGGCGGTGGCAGGTGTGTCTCGATTCGAATTTCCTCCCATGGCCTTTTCTCCGGCGCACCGACACCCGCGGTTTTTCAACCGCGAAACGCCAATTACGTTCTATCGGGACGTCGATCTTTAATATCAGATAAGACCGAGCTTCTTCCGCGCGCGTTGGCATTGTTCTCGCGCGGAACGAAAGCAAATCGCGCGGGACCGGGAAAAACCTCGGTCGTAGAACCGAGGAGCCAGTCGAAAGCACACACACACACACACACACACGAAGTGGAACAATCGCGCGTAATCGTACGCAATCTATAGGAGAAAGTGGGCTAATGCGATCCGCGGATAGAGCCGGGACCGGCAACGTCTTTGTTCGGTGATTTCAGCTACCTCGCTTCGGAGATTGCACTCGTTGCAAGAGAGAGAATAGAGATTGTAAGATTCTTTCAGAAGCCAAAGTCACAAATTCAAAAATTGGCTCCGAAGGTTGAAAGCAAGATTCAGAGACGCATTGACACGGGATTTCCTGAAAGCGTTCACGCTTCAGAAGTGTAGTAAATTATTGTTGCGTTTAGTTGAAAGTGACGTGGAATTATGTTCTTTCACTTGTCGTGAAAAACAAACGGGAGAAGTAACAAAGTCTCGCGTGAAAAGAATTTCTGATTTATGGGAATTTGTTTCGAGGTTCGAAATAAAAAGTTTTGTAACTAATTTGTAATTAATAATACATTTATTATCATTATTATTATTGTTGTTATTATCATTATCATCATCATCATCATCATCATTATTATTATTGTGGTAATAATATATTATTCAAATAATCAAGTTCACCTTACATATAATTCCCTGTTCGAGTTATCAAATTTAATCAAATTTAACGTTCGTAAGAGTTGGTCAATCGAGCAAGTACTAAAATTTCATTCGGTTAACTGAATTTGAAAATTTCACTGGGCACACGAACCACTTAGTATTGAAACTACCGGTTTCTAACGTGTACCAAAATATTCTAGAATTATTTTATCATTATAATTCAAATGATGTTAATTAAAATAAATATATCGGTACAATTCTCCGTCTCTATCTGAATAGAAACCAACATTAATTAGAAAATACCGGTATTTTTTCTAGCAAGCGTGAAAAAGTCCAAAGTCCACCAGTTTTAGCGTTAAACGAGTAGATACAGTCGATAAACTGTCAGACAAACTTTGTTTAGTCTACTGTCCAACTCCACAAGTGCTACTGTTTGACTTAGTTTGACTCATTCGCGCCGTTTCGTTTGCGAATTCGAACGTCACGTATTTGTGGAATTTCGAAACGTGACGATTCTTGAGGCTCACAGATGCTTACGGGACTCATTTTCAACCCGAAAATTCAAATATGAGCGAATGAATTACGATTGTTTGTTCGTCGCGAGTACGTGAAACGAGTCAGATTGAATCGAAGCACTGGAACAGAGATGGCTTTGAAATACTCTATTCTCGTGACGTGCAGGTGTCAGGACAAATACAGGAGCTGTGCCGATCGTTGATGCGAGAAATTGAGCAAACTTTCAGCGAGTATCAGATGGGAAAGCGGATAGCTTCGTTAAATATCATAGATATTTTTTTATGCTTCTGGTTAATGCGATTATGGTTCTGATCGATCGTTGCTATTGATTAACCAGGTGTGTCGGGATTTTTAATTCGTTGAATTTGTACATCATTCGAATCAATCATTCAATGTTATACCGGCAAGTATCATGAGATAAAATTCAACTATTATTATTGTATCATTACTTTGATCATTTTTTATGCTGCGTTTTCACTAAAACAAGTATGAATACTTTGCTGCTAGCTGTTGCTCCAACGAATATTAATCTGTAGAAACATTTTGTGTTCGTCGAATTGACATAATTAGGGGAATATTTCGATTTTATCTTCATCTTATTCCGAGAACAATTGTCTTTTTGATAATTTCGAATAGAACGAAAGGACGAAAGTTTTTAGGTTCACTCTAGATAAAGTTAAAAATATTAATATAGGTATCATTTTATATATATGTATTATTTTATGCAAGAACGTCAAAGTACATAGCGTATACTTTTGCTTTGATATGCGTTTGCAATAATTTATAAACTATTATAATAGTTTGCAATTTCATATTTACAATAATAATTGAACATTTATAATTTTAAAACGCTTAAATTGCATCAATTGCACAATATATTAATTATAGTCGGTCCTATAAATTGACATAATATATTAACAGTTTGCAGATTATTCGATTTTGACAATTTTGAAACGATACAATACCTGTTTTAAGATTCAAACGAGAGAGTATATGTGTTGAGAAAGGCCCAGAAGCAACTGTTCTGACTAGGAAATGAAGACGACTTTTTTGCCATAAAATTTTATTAATATGCAAACATTTGAATCGATAGATAACAAATTACAGGCGCGATCGCTCAGTACCAGACAACGCCACTCCTACTCGAGGTCTACTCCACGCCCTTTCACGAATCACGTGACCCAAATCAACCAATCGCTAATTTTCGTTGCATCAGCGTTGCAGCTGAAGAGGCCCGATTTTCTGGGTTACCCCCATTAAAATCACTTTCAGTGAAAAAAAATCTTCAGTACAAAGATGTTGTTAATTTCGAGACGACTGTTCGTTACACCGGGAAAACTCGAGAAAGCGCGTACAGCGAACAACGCGAAAGTATCAGAACCAGCTTGTCGGATAATTTGCGCGGTGCGATTTTCCCTTTTCCTGTTTTTTTTTTTTTTTTTTTCACGAAGAAGGTAGATTAGATAGTTATCTCGGCGAATTTTTCTCGACGGTTGGAGATAAATCACGGTTCGGGGCATCGCGGCGTGCATCGACACGCTGTACGCTCGAGTGCAAAGGTCAAGCACACGCGTGCAAAAGAAAACAGTTAAAATGCCTTTATTGCTTCCGCGAAGCGAGTCAAGCGTTTCGACGCAACGCTCATTGCGCTTCGACCGGGAGAGAAGGTCTTCTCGTTCCCTCTGCAAAAAATTATCGTTCGTGTTCGCTCCGCGTTCTGTGTATTTGATTACACGTAACGAGAAACTAGACGCGGCGACAGGGCAACGCGAAATTTCGTTGGAACGGGTTATCGCGATACGCGCGGTTCCGGGGAATGAATGGGAGAAAATCTTTTATTCGCGATAGCTCGTATGTTTGTGTAAAGCATTTTGTTGATAAAGCTCTGGAAGTATTCGCAGAATTTACAAGATACGTGTTTCATAAAAAATTAGCATACAGCGTAAATAGTAAATAAATAAATTAGCAGAACATAATGGGAACTTTTTGTAGTATGCGTCGCGTAATCGAATTTTCTATCGACATACATAGAAAACGTATAAAATATTAAAAATGCGTTTAGTTTCTGTAATATTCATCGCGTGATATAAATTTTCGAAATTTTATTTCAGAGAAACTAAATTTAAGTTAAGAAAGAAAATTTCTCTGTAAAGTGCCATTTTTGCTTGATACTCTCGTAAAGAAACCGTGCGTTGACGTAACGGGGAAGAACACCGAGAGCTAATTACGTAGAAACAACGATCACGCGTAGAATAGGAAAGCAACCTCTGAGGGCAGAAAGGAAACGAGGACTGCGGTTGTGTTCTTGTCGTTAATTCCAATCCCGCCGTGGGCAGGAAAATCGTAATCCGACTTTATGCTTCCTTTGCACTGGGAATATCGAACGATGCTCCGCGCGCAGCAAACTCGTTACGTGTGTGCCTTATCTCCGTATGTGCCGTACCGCCCATTCCCGTTCGCGAGGAGCTCTCGCAATCAGATTGATGAATTTCAGCTGGTCGGGGGCCGGTTCGTAGAAAGGAGGAAACACACCGAGGAGGACAGGTCTCTGAAAAGCGAGAAAGTGTGGCTGAAGAGTGCAGTGCCAGTGGGCCGCGACGGGCCTCGGCGGTATCAGTGCAGCTGCACATCGGAAGTGCCATACTTGCACGCCTGTTAGCGAGATAATCGCCGTATGAAATGCCCGCTCGAATTTGACGTTCGATTGAATTTGGACGAGAAAGTTGCGAACAGTCGCTGTCAGTCAACACGTGCTCCGTCATTCGACCGGGAAAAACGTCAACGTGGCTCAGCCACGTAGGCTTGTGGCATTTAACGTTGAAGGAAACGATCTGACGTTGGTGATGTTCCGGTTGGATGTATTCGTGAATTGGATAATCACAGTCTTGGCGAACATGTAAGGATGCGGTGATCCTATCACGACCCTGATAACTGTATTTATCGGGTAATATTATAGATGTATTTGGATTTTCATCGACTCGTCTATTAGATGATGTTAGTATTAGATACAGAATTTAGAATATTTACGTCGAATCTGTGAGATATCTCGAAAAGATTTACAAATTTTCATCGAGAATTTTCATTCCTTATCAAGGAAGTTGTCTGGAATTTTCATAGTTCTAGAGTTAATGAACACTAACTCTCTTAACTTGGATCAGAGAAAATGAAATAAAAACGAGTAGAGAAAAGTTCATGATACTAGAAAGATTACGAATTTGAATTCGTATATTTTACAAGGAATCACGAAAATTTCTAGAAATACACTGTAATGGATCGACAAACTTTCCATGGAAAATTACGAATTGGTCATTTTGTATTTTTCTGTCGTAAATTTTATCTCGAGCTCTCGATAGATCTTGATTTTCACAATTGCAAGCTCGTCAGACGTACCAAAGACCACCACAGAACTACGAGAAAACCCTAATCACGCAAGATCCCGAACTCCTCCTCGAGATTGCGAAACTTGCCAGAGAGAGAGAGAGAGAGAGAGAGAGAGAGATTTCTTCGGTATTTTTCGCGCACTGCAGATGATGGCGTAAGGCGTGGATTCCAATGATACAAGACGGATCTCATGGTCCTCGTGATCAAGAGGTCAGCCAGCTGAAAGTGTCACGACCCCGATGTGCTCTCTAGCGAGTGTCACGACTTTCAGGGCGGTCTGTGAAGTGTCCAGTGACTCTGTGGTGGTTCGTGGTTAACTAAGTCCCGTAACTTCTGGGTCAGGTGACTTGAAATCTGACATGGACGATGCCACCAGTGATATATCCACATTTCCTGACAACTGCTTCTCTGACGCGAAAGACTTTGGGGGTCAAGCTGTCGAGGTTCCACGACCTGGGGGTGGCTCGTGACGATTCCAGGTCGTCGTAATTAATAAATAATTATTCAGGGTCGTTGATTTTTCTTTTCCTCGTTGGCGATTTATCTGGTCGAAAATGTTGCACTCCAACTTTTTTTCTCGAGTATACAAGAGTCTTACAGTAACTCTTTTTAGCTTTTCACGCATATTTAAATATTATTTATAGAGTTTTATTCGAAATATGGAATTATTGTTTGGTATAATGTAAGTTTGGTATCAATTATTTAAAATTTTTAAAACGCTGTTTTAATGGCGCATGCCTGTAAATGCGTGGCTCAATCTGCCAATTCGGTCGGCGTGAAAGAAAACCTTTGGAAGATCGGCACGTGATAACGGTACCTGGTCCGAAGCGCAATTTAAAGTCCATAAATCGATCTCTGCGTGGGCTTCCGGGTACTTTCGAAATTCGTGCACTTAATAACCGTTCACCAAGCTGTTCACTTTGCACGCTTTCCAGTCCTGAAAATGATGCTAATTTCGGTACTTAACGTTATCTGATTCGTACACTCGGGGATTGTCACTGACTGATGAAACTTGATACGATACGACAGTGTTTTAAGTCGTATCATTTTGCAACCGTGGTACACGATTTTTCTTGGTGCATTGATAAATTACCACGTTACTCTTACTTTGTTATATAAGGAATATTTATATTTAGAGTATTTGGTGAAAATTGTCATAGAAAATTTTTATGTGTAAAGTATCCAAAGTAGAGTGTATATAAAATATTAATTATAACTATATTTTTTCAAATTTAATTTATAACATATATTTTTTTCAACTAATTAAAGATTAAACTAATTACAGCGTGTCATAGTTATTCCCGAAGGAAACAATGCAAAGGTCGAACGATAAAATTCTACGTTTAACAGCTGTACGAATGAATTTTCATGTGATTGCAGGTACTCCAACGAGACATAGAGGCACACGGTCGAATCGTCAGTTCGGTCGTGAAATTGGGGGACAAGGTTTTCAATCAACAGCAGAAAGAGCAGCAGCAGCAGCAGCAGCAGCAGGAACAGGATCGAGAGAAGCAGAAGGAACAAGAACAACGGGAACTGTCACAGGCTCTGCGAACAGCGAAATCTCTGGAACGCCGATGGCATCTGCTGTTTCTACGAGCTTTGGAATGGCAGTGTCACATTGAAACACTCGTGTCTCGCATAAGCAGTAAGGTAAGTTCAGTTTCTTGCCCTTTTTTGTTCCTAACCTAATTTTATCTAACGGTTCCTTTTCAAACAATCACAACGTAATGGCATTCCTTCTAAAGTCTTCAAATGTTTAGTCTGTGTTAGAGATTAATCGTACAAATAATCTAAGGTTTCTTAAACACGTGTTTAAATTTTTAATATATTTCAATGCAGTTTGCTACGTGTTTCTCATTCATCAAACTCTTAATTGCATTCTTGATACTGCATGTTTGATTTATCACAACAGTGACATGAATTCAATAATCACGATTTTAGAGGAACCGTTCTTGTTATAATTTTGTTGCAGAATTTTATCGATAAAAAAATAACTGTAAAATAACGACTGTTTTTTCTGTGTTAATAGCTTGAATTGAAAATTGAAAAAAAAAAAACTGACTTGGTGATTTCTAAAATTTTATCAGCTATTGAATAAAAATTCAGTACGCCGTTATATTTTTACGTTTTAATATTTCATAAATTCGGAATTTTTGAAGAAGGAGCGTTGAAGAACATAGTCGATTTAATTGAACTGGTTTTTCTCATTTCTGAAATAAGATCTTCATCACTCGTAAAAAATACACGTGTATATAAATTATTCATCTCTTTGTTCTATACCTTTCATGAATATGCTCCCGAAGAAAAAAAAGAATGAATAATAAGTAGGTGAGAGTCATGCAATTAGGTACTGACCGTTTTGAGATTTTTCTGTTACATCATTCGATAAGGAGTTCGAAGTTTATAAAGTGAGTTTGCTGTGTCAGTGAAACTTAATAAACGAAGAAAAGTTATATTTTTATGAAATTTGATGAAAAATCTTGATTATTGATTATTGTTTTGAATTTAACAAAAAATATTGAAATATTGAAGCATTGGTTGTCGAATTACATGAAATACTTAAAAATAAAAGAATCGTAATTTCCAGGAAGTGGAAAATTGTTATCCAGTCTATTTAATCAATTGTTGAATTAATTTATTTCCTGATACTCATGTTTATATACAGTTGTTAATTAAATAAATTAATAATTTTAGATCTAAATAATTAACAATGTTGATAGAGAAACATTTAATTAGTCGGAATAAAAAAATCTTTATATTCAAGTTTAATTTTAAAAAATTGAAATTAACTTCAATTAAGAATGAAATAATTGTTATTTTTCTGATCTGTGTGTTACATGTGTGTTTAACTTTTTTTGTTTCGAAATCTTAAATATAGTTCTGTAGAAGAAGATGGAAGAATAATTAATTTCAGTTACCAAATGAAAAAGATTTAATTTCTGTTAATTGACAATTTGTCGTGCTATGTTACAAAATATTAAATATTGCATTAATGGACCAAAGGCACCATGCGTAATAAAATAAAATCATCTGCATGCAAAAAATATCTTTCGACTTACTGAATATATCAACTTGCACGTACAATCAGCAAATAACATGGTTTCGAAATATGTTACACAGAACTGTGTGTTAATCATTTACTCGTTCAAATAAAACGTAACAAACGGGAGCTACCTGCCTACCAGAGAGTCGCATTTAAATCGCAAATAAAGATTCAGCGATACCACCGACTACCCAACCGCGCCACCTTTATTCGAATCAAACGCGGCGTTCACGCCTGTTCGCGATTTATTACTCGGAATAATTATACGGAACGACGATTCGTTTTCCGCAGCCTGTTGAAAGGAACGAAAGTGTTGCTGGCACTCTTGAAAAAATCCATTCACAATTGGTGGCTGATTAGATTCAGAAAAGCGGATGCAAGGGCTGAAGACAGCGTGAAATGATTAGTTGAATTAGAAATTCTAATACAAAAAAAGGGTACGTATTTTGCGTTAAACGTGAGAACGGCCACTTATTTCCATGTTAAGCGAGGATTGTCTCGACCTGGGAACGAAAAAACTCAGGTATATCTGAGTTGATTCTGAGCGCATGAAAGTGGAATCGTCAGGGATCGAACGATCTTATCGGGAACGAGACCCTACTTTTTATTTTAATTCGTTGCGTTGCGTTATCGTCATTTTGTTGTTCTCATTTCATCTAATGAGCAGATTAACGATAGTTATGTAAATTTGTAGTTTTATGAGTACCACCAAAGAATAGGGGCATAAAGAATCAATAAATATTGTAATTAGTTACGTAGAAAAACTCGGGTATTTTATGCAGCTTTGTTCATTATTATTCAAATCAAATGCAGGAACATCCGCGTTCTATTGATGATAAAGATATCATTAATAACTAGACTGTGGATTTTTATGCATTTATTGGAAATTTGAAAATTCACAGGGTCGTACAACGCATAGAATATGTAAAATATATATATATATAAAATAGTGCAATATTTAATATAGAAAATAAAATATTAATTTAAATATTTGAATATTATTTATATAAAGTATCCAAGATTTAAAATATGAAAGCTTTGTGAGTATTAAATTTATATTTAAATTTTAATCCTTCAATGATATATGTGAAAATTTAAATCCATGTATAAAATGAAATGTAAATACATCTATGCATACATAGATATTTAAATTTAAATTTGAATTTCAAACGTCTATTAATATCCAAACTGTATTTAATATGCAGTTGTTACAAAAAGTATTTGCACGTTATATTTATAATATTATACTTTGAGCACGGATTTATGGAAAAGTTGAGGATGCCATAGCGTATAAAATATCGAGAGTAGAACAATATTTACTGTAATATTTGGTAGCAGACCAAATTTCTATTCTTTTTTAATTGCATTTATGAATGTACGAAATTCCAATACTAATTAATTGGATCCAAATACATGTATTTAAAGTACGTATCATTTTACATACTATGAAAATAAACTGTAAAACAATTCATTGAAAAGTAAGAATATTTTATGGAGTCGATGTAAATTGTCACGTAATTAAATCATTAAATTAATAACGAATGTTTGTGCAAAAACGTATTTCGCACATCTGAAATAACTTTTAAATTATACCGTACAACTTTTGTATTGAACAATTTTTCATTACGCGTATAATTTAAAAATTACTTCAAGTGTCCAAGTTACGCGAGTCACCCTGTATATACAATACAATGAATGTGGGATATAAATTTCTCAAGTTTTCAATTAAAAGTCACTCAAATGAACTCTGTCACTTCCACAGTATCAAAACGTTTCATCAAAGTTTCTCCAGTGATCACTGCGCTCCGTGATCCTTCGATCTTTTCATCACGAATATCGAGGAATTCGCGTATTCACGATACACACGCGATCGAGAATCCTGTCCGACTTTTCTGCGCGCGCTGGCTCAATGGAATGTTGCATGTTTTCATTACGCGTACGTTTATATGCATTCTCGGTTTAGCTTAATCATTTGGCAGAGATTTATGGCTTAAGAGAAAGAGAGGTATTTGACATGATTGATAATATGTAAGTTACGTATTTCACGTTTCTGTTTTAGCAGTTCCTTTCCTTTAATTGAGAAATCAAAGGAAATTAAAATGCGCTTTTCAGTGTCTGTTTTGCGTTTGACTTACAGTTTTCTTATAAAAATAATTCTATTTTTATAAAGCGTGTACGATTATGCAATATATCCTTCTCTGAGAGATTAACACTGTAATAAAATCATGATACGTAATCGGAAACTTGGACAGTCATTATACAAGCACAAGTGTTTTTTTTTTTTTTCACTATTAACGATATTATCTCGTCGTGACGTTGTAGTTTCTTTTATAAACTATGCAAAGTCTTGATTCTTACTGCTTTTATATCCAATTTCATAGCCTATAAACGCTCACATAAAAGCTCAATAAGAAGCAATAAGAGTTCGCCGCGTGAATTCACAAAACGAGATTTTCAGCAGTTACGAAGGAATTTATTTAAAGAGCAAGCAATAAAAAAAGAGACAGTTATAAAGAAATATTTATTAGCAATTGTTAGATCATGTCATTGCAAATGATAATTGAATGCCATTTTTAGTGCAGATATTAATGTTTAAAAAGCAAGCAACAAAAGAAGAAATCACACGATTGTACAAAATTGATTATTAACAGTTACAAAAGAATTTATTCGTAATTATTAAATTATGCCATTATAGCATTGACAGACATAGAAATTTGGCAGACAAACATCGTTACAGAAATGGATTGTTAACAGTTTTCAAAATTTATTAACAAAATTTATTAAATTTATTGTGAATATTATCCATCTATCCAAGGAAGTGAAATTGACACAATACAATAGTTACACTCCTAATTAGTATTTTACTTGGGTGATGAAATTATTCAGTATTCACGAAATTAGAAATTGAAATTGTAAATTTTATATATAATATTAACATTAATGTATTAATTGTATTAACTGCAAATTCATTGTTGCACAAAGTATTGCTTAAATTTCCCAATTTTGAAACGAATGTAGTACTTGTTCGAAGACTCTCGTACCACATTTCGTGCTCGTAGATTTCATCAAAAGCTTCTCAGTCTGAGATTTCTCTGCTACTGCTATTATTCTTTCAACAGCGGCGTAATAAAGCCCGTGCCACCCACTGTTAACGAGTGTCCACGTGAAAGAACGAACAAATCGCGCGCCATTAAAAAAGATTTCACGACGTTCGGTGTTGTCGACTCCGGCCATTAACTCGCGATCGCGTTCGGCGAATGCGTTCCTTCTCGTGCCCGTTCATCCTCTCGAGACCATGTTTGTCCAGCCAGCGCGTGCCATAAAATTTTATTAATTCCACGGTACAGCACGATAATCGAGTGTTTTTATTATCACTGAAAGTGACTTTAGCGGGGGCAACCCAGAAAATCGGGCCTCTTCAGGTGCAACGCTAATGCAACGAAAATTAGCGATTGGTCACGTGATTCGTGAGGGGGCGTGGAGTAGACCTCGAGTAGGAGTGGCGTTGTCTGGTACTGAGCGATCGCGCCTGTAATTTGTTTTCTATCGATTCAAATGTTTGCGTATCAATAAAATTTTATGGCAAAAAAGTCGTCTTCATTTCCTAGTCGGAACAGTTGCTTCTGGGCCTTTCAGTCAGACGAATCGTACTGGGGTACAAGTCGTGCAGTTTTTTCTCCTCTCCTATTTTTCTTTTCCTTTTCTTTGCGAACGTTCAACGATCTTCAATTTACACGAAAGAATTTTGCCCAATAAAGACGCGAGTGTGAAACAGCGCTTTCGTTAAAAATTGCTGCTTCTTTTTAGGATCATTAATAATGTCACTGTTTGTTCCACGCTTTTCCAACACACACGAATTAATGCTGAATTTTATTAATTGATCTAATTAATAAAATAGTAGTTAGATTCATCAAAATTGATTTAGAATTAATTTTTAGAATCAGTCAGACTAGCCTAACTAACCTAACTGAACTGAAGCTGAGATAACTTCTGTTTATAAAAAGTTTCTATTTGTTATTTCAAAATTACTCGCTTGACGTACACTTATGAATTTATTACACGGCATCCACCCACCAGATTTTAAATAAATAATTACATGCGTATATAAATTATGGAATCTCCAGTGATTCTCGTTAAACCGAGAATTTGTTTCGTATTCATTTCCATTCATTATCGACGAGTTTCTTAGATCGCTTTGTATGTTAACGAGATGATTAACTCTCATGAAAGTTCCGTAATTTTCGTGCAACGACGAGGAAGTCTGTTGGCCTCTGTGTGGGAGGCCTGCAAGTGAATATGATAGTGCCTCGGTGTTCGTCGGACGGTTTTTAGCAGTAGGTGTTCGCGAATGAAATGAGATTCGCGCGTCTCGGTGCACATGGCTTGAGTAATAGGCAGCGAGAAATTACAGCTGGTTTTTGCATCTTTTTGTATTCTAACAATATTTAATTTTATGTAAAATATTCATGGACTATTAAAGAACGCGTAAGAAATAGTAATATATTAATACGATATTATAATTATAATTATTCTGAAAATATTTGATAACAAATATATTGTAACGCTATATATACCTATTATAATATAATATAATATATTATATATGTAAATCGATTGAAATTTGACGATCGAGTTAACCTCTTAAGATCTACAAAAATAGAAGTTTTTCAAAAAAAAAAAAAAAATATTTCGTATAAATTTATAGAATAAGAAAATGAAATAAAAAGAGCTTCTTAAAATTGAAAGAGTGAAAAGTTTAATTAATCTCTCGGGAATCATCTTCCAAACGGAGATGTATCGCGAGCGATGGGAATAGCACCTGTGCTCGGAAATTTTTTTTACAATTACGTGACTATCGTGGGAAGAGCAGACTCTTGTTACTCTATTTACGTCGATTACGAAGAAAAATGTCACTCTCAATCTCAGATCGATCGGGGAGAACGCAGGCAAAGCGTATCGATCTGTATCGCCGAGTCGTGCCGATCGTACACAGCTTATCGTGGCCGAGCAAGAGGCAAACGAGAACGGCGTGTCCCTGTTTTTACGGCCTCCACGAAACCTACATCCTACCAGGCAGAGCGAGGCCGTACTAAATTTACAATCGAATAAAAAAAATGTCAGCTTAGCCAGGGAAATCGTTAATTATTGGGGCGAATTGCATCCGAGGCGGGCGCACCTGCAATAAATCTACCGACTCGCGACCACGTTCTTACTATCTCCTCCCCTCTTTCTTTTCGTTTCTGTCCTTCCTTTTTTCGGCTAGATTCATCCGTGTCGAACGAAAGCAGAGGCTGGCCATTCGCATATCGGTGGAGCGTGTTTGCACGGGTAAAACGATCGCGCGCATAAAGTTCGATTAACGTGAGCAATGAGCAATCAGCCTGGCGCGTGTGTACAAGGCCCTCACCACGGTACACGGTTTCACTCGCGCTGGTAGATCGTTGCTAGATGCGACATGTGCTGCTGCCCGCCTAAAACTTTCACGCGACGCGTACCAACGCGGCGAGGCTTTCCGGTTTGTCCTGAATTTGAACTTTTCGCAGATCCCTCCACCCTGATTCTGCCAGCCTCGTTGAGATATATTAGCCTTGCTCACTTCGAGAGATAGAGCCAGAGTGTAACGAGGCAGGATGCGGTTACTCGAGTCGAGTCAATTGCGAGTGGTTCGTGTTTCAACTGATCAAATTCGGCTGTTACTTTTATCAGATTGTTTATGAGATTTTTAAGTGACACGTTACTTAAGGATTATTTCGAAACTGCAAATTTTTAAGTAATCTGTTACTTTATTGGGTCGTTAGACTGTTTTAAAGGGAAATATTTAAAAAGAAGGTGTTGAAGATTAAGTTTACAAAGTAGAAAATATTAATATTGTATAATATAGTATCGTATAGTTATATTGTATGATATAAAATACTACTAAATAACATAGTTAAAATACACCAAATAAATACAGTTGATCCAACAGAGGCGATAAAACTGTAGTATCTCTAAAATAAATTGGTTTTATTACTACATCCGATATTTATATTACTTTACGCCCGAAATTAAGTTATGATATTGAAAAAGTAGAGATTCTTAGGAGTAGTTTCTGAAGTAGCAAACTGGAAGAATTAAAATGAACCATCGCACAATTCTCGTAACATTCTGCGGTGATTCAGAATCGTTCATTTTATCACGAGGAATTGTTGTCACATTGAATCGATGCTATGAAAGATTAAAATGCACAAATGTTTTCTCGTTCTTTCGTTATTATTGTTACGTTGCAAGCTAACGGTACGTCAGGCTATGAAACAAGTTCGATCATTCTGTGCAGTGTTCGTGATTGAATCCTGAGATATCGAGACTCCGAAGTGATTCAAATAACATTACTTTCGTCGGCCGGAAGTACCTCGAAAATATGCTTTCGCCTCGGTATCTCGATGAAAAGCGTGTTGTTAGAACATGGTTAGAACCTGGAGGATAAGTAGCTCCTTCGGCGAACGAGACAAGAAAAACACGTTTGCGAGCATGTCGAAGGATCACACGCGTCAGGTTCCCGAAGAGAAAACGTAGCTTAGAGGAAGAAGGGGTTGGCCACGATTTTTGTTCTTTTTCTTTTTCTTTTTTTTTCTTTCTTCTAGACGCGAGTGTACGTGGGTGCTTGGTAAGAGGAAATCTCACGTTCGGTGATTCTTTTACTTTCGCGTGGCTTCCAGTGAAACGTGACATCAGCCTCCGTTTTCATTGATGAACACGAACGTTACTTTGAATACCGAGCATAATCGAGCCATGCCTTCTCTTATTGCTGTTAACATTAAGATAATACGCGAAAAACGGATGGTTGTACCAGAAACATTTTTTGCAATTTAACGTAAAAAATGAACACAATAGAAACGTTAATTATTGGGATGCAGATTTATTTAATACTTGACACGATGAAACAAATAATAAAATTTCTACGAACGTCATTAAAGAAATAGAATCTAAAAGCAAATTAGAACGCGGATTTTGTGGATTTTGAAATTTTTGTGGACGTCGTTGCAGAAATAGAATCTCGAAAAAATTTTTTTAATCCGCTTAATAACGTAGGCGCTTTTATCACACGCGTCTCTTTAACTTGAGACTTTGTTCTTAAGAAAACCGAGTTTAAAAAAATTATTAACTGAGTTTGAATTTAGTTTAGAACTCCGGACATGACGAAAAAGAGTAATTAACGGGAGATTGATTGTACCAAGTTATTGCAAAAATTAGCAAAAAACGTAATAGCTTAATGTTAATAACAACGAAGAGCGATTCACGCGAAATTTTTAGTTATATTCTTCGTTGCAAGAACGGAGAAACGTGATTTGCACGCGTCTCGGCTAATTGACTGCACTTGAGGAGTTAACGAATGCCATAACTGCAAGAAGGCAATCGTGCTACTCAACGATACGTTAATTCATTTTTCTCGTCGAAAGATTTCCACCGTGTGGTTTTCTTTTTCTGTTTCACCGGGTTGCAGCTGTAGGTTTCGTGGCTGAGAGCGATCGCGTAGAAAATTACCTCATTTCGCAGGATGCTTCGTGATTTGCACGACCATGTTCACGGTATAGCATGAAAGTGTAAGTTTCACTGTGGAGCGCACAAAAATCCGCAGTCTAGCAATAATATATGTAGTTGTGATAGTGTATAATTTCTTGTATCTTAATAGGTACTTTTTTTACGTAGGATAACGAGAGGAATCTTATTTATGTATTAAATCGCGTCACGTGAAATGTCAGATTTGTGTTCATTCAACATGAGAAAACATTGGTTTGTTCAATTTGGAGATTGACATTTTGGGGAAACTCATTACATTCTACATGTTCTAACTGCGTTAGAGAAAACTGTGCGATTATAATTTGATTAATTGACACATTATTATAATTATAATTTGAAACAATTTTTATAACACGAGCTTACCCCCGTATCTCGATACGTCAAGACACTAACGTCCCGCTTGATCCGAAACAACTTTCGTTTCGAACATTTCTTTGAACGCACCGACACTGATCTAAGAAATCGATCTTCCACTTCACCTCGCTGAAGAGCTAATTTCAGAAGAAAATCGAGTACGAACGTTATTTTCTTCCACATTTTTTCCACGTTTCTAATAGTAACCGTTGAAATGAGAGGCACGATAGAAATCATCGACGTAAACTCTCAAAAGAGCCCCGGTGGAAGGCCGTGAGTTTCGTTTTGATTAATCGACCGCGGTCGACCCACTCTCGTTTCAAAGAAACTCGTGGCAAATAAGCAGCGTTCGCGCCTCCGGTAAAAGCGGTAAAAGTGAAATGAAATATTTCGAATTGCGGAAAGATCTTCGATTTCCTCGGGCATAAGTCTTCGCGGACAGCGCCGCGCTGCCTGGAGGTCGTTTAGAAACAGTGTCGTCACGATTTCATCGCGGAACACGGGTGACTCACGGACGTATCGACATTATCGACTCGAGGTTACGATATCGTTACGAGTCTCTCGGCCAATGTGGCGAACATCACGTACTCCTTTGGAAATGTTTATCTTTCCTCGAGAAGCTGTTTCGTCTCTCTCTCTCTCTCTCTCTCTCTCTCTCGAGGCAAGTGGGAAGAGGCAGTGTAACACGCGTCGAACCTTGTAGCTTTGCGCCGGTACCCGATCACAATATTCTTATTAACACTTGGCCAACCGAAGAGTTGGAGAGAGCTTTCACTTTTTCCTTTTTTCCCCCCTTTTTTTAAACAAAAAACAGTCCTGGGTGTTTTGAAAAGTTTTCAAATGACAATTTTTTAATTTTTGAACTTTTCAGAGTTATTTTATATCGGAAACGATCTGTTCGTAAAATAACGAAATTATATTGTATTCAAGTATTTTGTAATACGATAATTATATTGTGAAAATTAAGTTCAGTCGAACGATTCATTTGTTATTTCGCGAAATAAATTACTATTTGCCAAGATCTTTGTTTGTTATTTGATTTTGGTAGAGGTAAGCTGGTTCCTCAAGCTTCCAATCACGTCCAATGTTTATATTTGCTATTTTTTTCATTTGAGTATTTTAGTTTCATTTATATATTTATTTTGAAGATAAATTTTCAAACAGATATTATCTTCTCAAGTTTTTCAATTTATTATTTTTTACACGTCGTTAACTGAACTCCATTATTTCCCAAGTACCGAAGAACGTTATTTCAAAAATTCATTTAAAATTATTTATCATTCGAAATAAATTTCGTCCGTCGATAACTTATTGGTCGATGTACGTACGACGCTCGTGCTCGGCCGTAAATCGTCGTTTTCTCCGCAGGAGACAATTTTCACTCGCGGAAATCGACGTCGCCTGATGTTAACACGAGTCAGTAGGCGAAGCGAATGAAGCAAGAACAATTTTCCAACGACAGGTCTTAATTTAGATATTCGTCATTTTCAATGATATTCATCGTTGCTTTTATCATCGGCGATCGTTTCTCCGACTTGAGAGATATCGAAAATATATACGAGATATTTCGCAATCCTCTTTTTCGCGCGTTTAATATACGAGTCTTTCAGAAACTGGACCGATTAATTTTATTTCTTATCGATTTCTCGGTTTTGCTACTCGGGCGTATCATCATTAATATTTAATGTTCGATAAAGAGGTGATTTATTTCTACGTGTTAATTTGCCACTGGAGGACGGTGTAAATGGCGGCAAATTTTAAAAAATTCTATCGTCGTGTCATCATCGGTTTTTCGTTACTTTCCAATGTATGACGTATGAACGACTGCTAGTCGCTCGAACAGTGTCGTTATAGATGCGAGTAATATTTTATTTACATCGCTAAAACTTTATTTTATATTTCATCACGCGCAACTTATAACAACATTCATTTAAATGAAAAATTCCAAAGTCACAGAATTTAATTTTAAATTAATTCCAAACGTGTAACGACATCATTTAAGAGTTAAATGTACAATAAATTGATGCTAATTAGTAACAAATACTAAATAAATATATCAGAATTAATTAATAACAAGTATTAACCAAATGAATACTCACTGTTGGTTGGTTGGTTTAGTACTAATTTCTTATTATTCTTCGTAAGTTAATGATTAGTATTCCACTAATATTTGACGCGAATTTTTAAAAGATTAAAGACAGTCTATAATTAATTACTAGCGAGTTAATCATCTTCCTTTGTTACTTCCTCCGCGTTCGCCGCAATAATTCGTGAAAGTTCGAACCGGTTGCACGAAAGTGGTATATCCACGTGTTGTTTGCCGCGAAACACGCAGGGTTTCCTCGGTTCTCGTTCTACGCACGCTTTTGATCGCTTGTCGCGTGACCAACGCTGACATTCCCGGAGGAACCGGGCCAGGCAGCGATAATTTCACGACCCGACCGGTCGATTTGAATGAATCGTGTTTTTCTTCATCGTGTACCCGAATGATTTGCACGCCGGGTTGATCGAGTAATTTACAGGACGCCCCGTAAATTATTTCCTGCTCTTGTGTTTTACTCAACGTGGCGCTAGCCGCGCGTAACCCGTTCGCCCGATCGAAGAGGAAAGCGTGCGAACGGACGATGGGCAATCTTCTCTTCGATCTCTTCTCGGATGCTAGCGACTCGCTCCGCGGTATCATTTCGCATTCAAAATTCTCCATCTGTTGTCTCTTGACGATTACCTGGGTTCTGGATCTTACTCTGGTTAATGAATTATTTTTACAACATATATTATTACTGTATAAAATATACAGTAAAAATAAATTAGTATTAATATGATAATATTATTTATATATAATATAATATAATAATATTTAAATATATAGTAATTATTTTTACTATGTATATGTATTATAATGAATTATTTTCACTTTAGGTGTTCATTTTTCAGAAACAATGGGACTCTGCGAATTTTTAAATACCTATTGTTTTGTTCATTTTGACTTCAATGTGTTGCATCATCTCGTAAATAATGTGTTTTCTTCTTCGTCGTTTAGAAAAAGAACCTTCAAGGTTTAAAAATATTGTAGCTAAGCGGAAAATATCGAGGCAAGTTGGCAATAGTTTGATAAAGTTTGAGAAAAGAAAAAAGATGTGATGTCTGTAAGAAATGATAATCACAAAATTGATGTGTGTATAATACATAGAAATATATAAAATATCGAAAGTGCAATGTAATTATATTTTTTGATACGTGAAAATTAAAAAATGTATGAAATTGTAGCGGTAATATTAAAATTCCTTTATGACAGATTGATTTTATTACTTATATTTATACGTTGATTGTTTGATGAAAAATTCATGGATCGTTGTATGTCTTCGACACTGTACTCAGAGTAGTAATAAAGTTTATTAATCTCTAATTGGACGTAATTAGACGTACTCGCATTTAACGGTTCGAAGCTTGATTAATATCTAACTCACAATTAGTGTTGGGTTGAAATTTAGTTGTTAGAGATCCGAAATTGATACAGTAACAAGGTATTTTAGTTGATAATTTCGTGCAATTTTAATCAAACAATTATATTCCAATAAGCTCCTGGAAATTATGTTGAAATTATGCGAAAAATGCGTGAAAGAATTTTTATTCTCTTCGACAACTGTTTATTAACACTCACCGATTGAAGAATCACGTTGACTCAGTTTTCTGCTATGTTCCCAATATTATTGAGATAGGTGAAAGTAATAATTTCACGAGTAAATTCTGATAAAAATATTAATTTAAACGAACCGTGATAAATGAAAGTATATTAAATAAACTTTCCGTGCAATGAATTTGCATATTGTGTACATTTTACATTAAAATTTCTCATAAATGATAAACAAGTCACGAATTTTTATGCAGTTTCATATTTCTGTGGATACGACTAGTACTAATAATAAATGACAGATTATTTTCGTCCACCGAGTACCGTAATGAAAATTTTACTTTGGATATTTTATTTATTTTTGCACGCTGTACGCGCTCTATCAACTTTCACACTTTCAAATTTCGCATTAATCACAAACATCCGGAATTTGAAGGATTCTCGTGCATTTATGCGAAATCTTACAGTGTAAAATTGCACATAACTTGAAAATATTTTATATAATAAATGTATATTGTATTATAGATTCATGTTACAAATATATATATATATATATAGCAGTTATAAATAAATTATAAAATATATGATAATCTAGTTACGTAAAACAATTTTCAACTGAGGTTCGATTTCTTTAAATTACATTTTCGGGAACATAAATTCGCACGAAAGATTACAATTTTTTGAACGAAACGAGAATGCAACAGAAAGGGTTCGCGCGAAAACGAGAATTCCGTGCAAGCAGAAGTAATTTCGATTTCGAGCGTCTCTCCCTGTCGGCGTTTTCGTTTCTCCGGAGTTTCTCGAATGGAAAGTCCATGCTGGAACGGTCGCATAATGCAGGAGCATATCTACATGCCCGTGTGCGTCCGCATATATTTAACCTCTCCGAGGGAAACGCAGGGATATTAAATTGCAGCGTTTAAGCATCGCGTGGTTACTTATTTGCAAGTCTAACGATCGCTACTAAACCGTTTCTGTATCACGTTCTTATACGCTGTAATCCCCGATAGATTCCTCTCGTTTCCTTTTTTTCCTTCGTCTTCTTCTTCTTTATCGCGTTATATAAATCTTTGTCTACACGAGGATCTTTCGAGTCTTGGGTCCGTCAGAAGTGTGTTACGTACCTCGCGCGCCGCGTTTACTTACGAGTTACCTCCTTCGGTCTTCTTTCTTTTTCTCTTCGCTCGGTTTTCTATCTCTTTTTCCCTCGCGATTCGAAATTGTTTACGATCGCTCGCTAACTTGTAAAAGATGGAGTATTAAAGATAATTACACGTTACGGCGAACTTACTTCCAGGAGCTCTATATAACTTTGTGTTGTAATGTTATCCACAACCTGTTTTTTAGGGGGTAATTTTAATAATGTGTCTATTCGTTGTATAATGAGAGTTATTTTTTCTTTTTAACACGATCGTAAAGGTTTTTAAACTAATAAATTTTTCTTTGGGAATTGTCTTCAGTTTGATTTAAAAATTATCGAAATATGATTGAACACATGTCAAATTTTTTTTTTTTTGTCGAATGGCAAAAACTTTTAGAGTGATGAGCCAAATAAATTACTAAATAGTAAAATGAAATAATACACATTGATACTGTCGTCGATGAAATAAGTACGAATCGAATTTGTTGCAATCTAATTATTTCCATTATTTTAATTACAGTAACATCGCAAGTCAGTAATTCTAAACAAGAAGGAAAATCTTCAATTTCGTATTTGCAAAACGAAACCAATGAAATTCCTATAGTACAATGAAAGAACCTTTCGTTAAAATTTGCAATACTTTAACTCTTTTGCTGTTGATTTCGGCTTCAGCACTCGAAAACTGTATTCTTCTGTATTAAAATTGACACTTTTTTCAAGAATAGAGAGCGAGAAAAAATGTAAAAATCGAAAAGGACCTTCACTGTAAGAAGGCATTAATTTATTTAAAATCTTCAATTATTATTATAAATAACATTAAAAATGTTAAAACTTCAAATGAAATTGAACGTATTATTCCTAATGTGGAATAATTATTTATTGAAACTCATCTAATAATTAAAATTGGACAAACGTTTCATCTTATAATAAATGATATAAAAATTTATTCTATATATTGTAATATTAGAAATACAGGTCTGTAATAAAGTATTTTATTTGATCTCAAATAAAATATTTCCTCGAAAAGTAATTTTAATATGTCACTAAGAGGTTGAAACAAACCTTTAAGTAACAATTTATTTACGATGTTGTGTATAACTTAAAATTTTTCGTTCAAATAGAATTGAAAAAGCAACTCTTTATATTGCTATTAACGTTAATAAAATATAATTTAAAACTAAAATTATTATTTATTACAATTTACATAATTTAATTTAAATTCTGAATTTAAAACACTAACGAGATAAATTATTTATTAATAATTTAACTAAGAATGGTTGTACAACGATTTCCTCAGTCAGTCGTAGATCAAAGCACCGAAAGTCTTTGTTTTATGTCGCAATCAGCGGGGGTAATTTTCTTACGGTAAATTTCTACCCGTCAGAATGGAATGCACGATTTCCCAGCCCGCGGATTTTGCACAATGGCCTAACGTCGTCCATTTTACGAAGTCGTCTCCCAGGGTGAACGGTCGGTTTTTCAACGGTTCGATGCTCGTTTAATTCGGCGGCTGATCGTCACGGTTAAAACGAAAGGGGGATTCTAACGCGTTCGATTAACGACAACTCGAGTTCGTCCGTGTCTAACGACATCGTTTCGCGTGTCTTGCTCTCTTACGTTTATGGCAGCTATAAATAAGCGGCGCAGGCGAATCAACCGGCTGGAGTATTCCTGTCGGCGAAAAACTGCAACTATATTTCAGCTCGATGTAAGTGGAACAGAAGTCGAAGGATATAGAAAAGGAGAGGGAGGAGTTTGAACTCGCCTATTCGGTCAGATTTTAATTGTCGGATCGTTGCAACGTAAAATGACCGATTTCGCAATCTAAATTTTAACGACTAACAGGTCTGCCAAGTAATATTTATTTCGACGTCGATTTCGAGCACGATTGAAAATGGTTGTCGTCAGCAAACAGAACGTCAGTCACAGAGAAGTAGACGCAGCTGCAACATCTTTATAGCAATTGTTGTAATAGATATGTTCACTTTTACACGTTAGTTTTGCTTGTTACATTGACATTTTATGCTCCTTTTGCAATACAACGACTGACATTTCGTTTGCTAAAAGCAATCCGTAGCGTGCCGATCCGATTCCACGTATCAGGAACGTTGATTAGATCGGTGGCTTGCTGCTTTCAACGTTAATGAAAGGCAGCTGTTTCAAGTAGGGTTTGATTTTGTTAGATACTGGTGTAGGATTTTAATTCACTCGTCAGAAGTGAGATTCGATTGGACGGTTTGATAATCCGACGAACGTGAATTGTATGAGTAAGGAACGTGTAAGATAGTAAGTGAGATTGTGTGATACGAGTAGGAGGGTAAGTTGAAGATGCACGTAGGAGTACTGTGTGAGAAGACTGTGAGATGTTGGATGTATACACTCGCGTGAAAACTACCTGACCACTATTCTGCTGGATTGTTGTAGACTACTTGAACTGCTTTATGGATAGTCTTATACAGTGGTGGTGGTTCCAACGTGTTTTTCCGGGTACGGGATTAGGCAGGTAGATAATTAAATCCAGATGTGATTTATGGCGAGGACAGTTGCAATGAAGAAACTTACCGAACCTTGGAATTGGGAGTCAGGTATGACTACAACTATGAAATAGAAAGAGTACGGTCAAGGTAAATCCTTTGCCGTAGAGAAAATAATAAATTTGAAAATTATGATCCTTGAATTTGTTTTTCGCATCATTGTTTGGCCTTGCTGCGTTCGGTGAGACTGACATTTTGAAGCAAGTGAAGCAAGAACGAAATTTCAAGAGCCAAAGTTCTGTTAAAATCACAGTGTGATAAACATTTTCTTGACATTTTTATTTTCTAGCCGACTGATTTTTATTCTGAACACCTTTTCGACTGTATTAATGAAACGGTACAACTCTTGTACAAAGTGATTACAAACTTTGGAAAGTGACATTCTTCTTTGTCCTTCTCACTGTCAAATGTTTCTCCCGGTGTAGAAATTTCTCTCAGCAATTATTATTTTACATTCTTTCAATATGTGAAGATCAGATATCCTCCCGAATAAATATAAATTGACTTTCGGCTCGCTTTGCAATCGTTGAAAGTTATTTGCACTCTGGCGATGGTGCTGAGAAAATGCCACGCCAGGCATTTTTCGCGATGCGCACGGTGTGCAAAATGATTATCGATTATCTCTGTTGGTCGATCTTTTGACACGAACGGTGCCGTGTCCCTTTCCCGGCGAAACGCTTGCTCGAAAAGGCGAAAGTGGAGGTTCTAAATAGCGGCGAACAAGGTGTAGTTCATGGCCGTCGCGGCCATTCGACGGAAGTTTATTCAAGCAATGACGCGTCGCACACTGCGAGACGAAACTTTACCAAACGCTTCGTGACTCGCTCGTTTATTCTCTCGATAAATCCCTTGCGAAGATTTCCTTCTGCATATTTATAAATCTTCTATTCTCTGTCATTTTTACAATTCGTCAAACAAGCAATTAATAATTATTTGATTAAAAACAATTGATAAACCTTTACGAGTATGTGCAATAAAGTGTTCGATCTGTTTTTAATTTTCTTAGATTTTGCAATTAATTTAAATATAAAGTATTAACATCCGTTTAAGTGACCATGAAAGGATAGCACACGATCTTGGTACAAAAGAGGATTCTGAAAGAACGCAAGATAGAGTCAGATAAGAATATAAAGTAAAACAGTCGAAAGAAATACAAGGTAAAACAATTAGATACACAGTGACTTCAACATTTGATTAACCAGTTAACTGTGACGCTCCCATCTGCGTGCGCGCACTTAAATGTGTCGCCGAAATCGAGCGATGACGAGTATACTCGTCAATCACAGAGTAAGTGTCGCTGTTAAGGTATTGGATCAAAAAGATGGGTTTATTTTATAAAATTGACGTCCCATTATTTTTTTTAATATTTATAATGCCATCGCTCATGTCCACTCCACCCATTTTCTTATTATAGTCTATCACTATCTCTGGTTTTTTTGTTATCATTTTCCTTTTCTAATAGGCATTTTTATCAAGTCTGAGGAAATGCCAGTCCTATTTTTTCTAATAGTGCCAACCACGTCCGTCTTATGGCTGCATAGTTTTTCAATCAATGGAATGCTGGTGTACTAATATATTTGTCTAAATATAATCTATATCCACGATCTAAAAGATCGCTACATAACTGTAGCACAATACGTGCAGAAATATTGAACTCTAAATACTCTGTCTCTTTTCCGGTATATACACAAAAATTCCAAATATATGCCGATTCACTTTCGCATAAAACAAAAAATCGAATCGACTTCTTTTTGACGCTAACATCTAAAAAAAACGTTGTCATCGCACATAAATAAATTAGTTATGCGAACTGATAAGCTGTTTCAGCCGGGGCGCATACGGGGCGCATGAGTTTATCTCAAATTATTTATATTTTTTATTCGTTTGTTTTATTCCGGCCTGGCCTCAAAATATTCTAAACATCTTGAAATTTGAGAATATGTTTTGTTTTTCTCAAAAATTACAATTTAAATAGCCAATATAACTAGTTTATACGCATGACGAGTATACTCGTCAATCACAGTTAACTGGTTAAACCAGGTGTAAAGAATTATAAGCTTGACTATTGAATGTCCGTTTTCACTTCCAAGCGTCATTCATAACCCTCATGTTGCACTGTTATCCCTTCTAGAAAGGAAAGTCCGAGGATCCTTTGTGTTTGTTTTATGCTTTTCTGTGTACCACTGGCTTTCATTAGATAAGAAATCAATCGTCAGACATCGTCAGTCAATATTCGATTGTTTGCAAGTGTACCTGTCGAACTCGTACTCAGTCCTCATTCAGATTACATTTTTTAATCTTGCACAAGATTTGTTGCAAAGTAAAAACATCTGTTTTTAGCAAAATCAACCAGGGTTGTTCATTTCACACGCAAAAATACACGATCCTTTCCAGTCTTCTCGAGTGTTCTTGAAACATCAATCTTTCTTGTATTATCCTGCTAAGGCAATTGAACCTTTTTCCGGGCTACCTGTCCGTAATTTTCGCGCCACGGTAAGTAGCCCTAGCTGTTTACCTAGGAGGTAACGATGGCCGAGCAACTCGGCATTCCTCTCAGTCTTCATCGAAGCATTCTGAAGCGAAGGTCTACGGCGAATAGCCATCGTGGTTCTTCAGTTCGGCTCTTCGTCAGATTTGGCGAAGCATCTCTCGCAGCGGAAGGTGCTTCCTTCGAGATCGAGTGAACGAATCGAGGCAGTTGACTTGGATCAAGTTCGAAACAATGATCAAACACTACTACTATCTGGCTCTTCGCTGGAGGCTGACCAAAAAGAATGTGAGCAATTTACTTTTTCTCGCGAACGACACCTTTGGATCGGTCGTTCTGGCCCGCTGATCCCGCTGATCCCGCTGACCTCTATTTACCTATTTACGGGCGTAGAGCTGGCTGATCGATCAGCAAAGATTACGAAATAATTGCGTGAATGGGTGAATTATCGATTTTTCACTCTTTTCGCTTTAGATCTAGCGAGTGTGTCAGTGATAGATGATCTCTTGGGACGTGTGAAATGTTTTAAAAATTGGTTAGAAGCGTAGAGTTGCGGAAGGGTTCGAATGGAATCGCGGAGATTGATTGAACGACCAAGAAATTCGATTTTAATGATATATCGCGTATCTGAAACATATTTCATCGCGTTAGAGGTATCGGTGATGAATCTGTGAAATTTTATCAAGTGTTTCTTGTAATTTCTTCTTTTTTTTCTTCTTTTCTCAGGCTTTCGCGCCAACCCGAAGGAGAAAAGTTCAGATTGCTTTGTATATTTACTCTTGTTTGAGATTAGAGGCTTATCTGTTCAGAGAAATTGAATCCAACGAGCTATTAACATAGAAATGCGTACAATTAGCAAGCGTATCGTTTGAAATTTAATTGACCGTACGTGCCCATTTGAAATCTTATTGTTGCTCCGTTCGCTTCGAATCTTACTTATCATACGTTAATCTTACAAATGCAAATTGAAATTTCAACGTGCCTGTAATATAATTTGCTAACGCTAGAAATATTTTCTACGATTCGATGTCGTCTCGTATTTTGATTAAATTCGTTTGTTCGGAACGATTTCTTTATCTGGGCGGTCACCTTTATCTAGAAAGTTGATAAATTAAATGAAAATTCTACGATCTTTTTTTCCTTTGCAAGAAGCGCTCTCCTTCGAGAGAACAATCTCTTGCAAGTAAGATGTAATTATTAGATTATTATTGTTCGGTCGGTTCTGAGTTACGCCTTTCACTCGACTGTGATTAGCAATTAAATTAACCCTTTAAGAAGATAGTTGTAAAACGCAGACATTTGTTCGAAGTAAAACATAGGTTACTTATTGGAAGTTACTGGAACTTCGACGAATAACATATGCGATGTGTTTCTAATATGTTAATAATATATATAAACAATATAAATGTAAATATTAAATTATATTATATGTTATATATATTAATAATATCGATGCGTGTATTATTTAAATTTATATATTTAAAGATGAATGATATTTTTAATTTCTTTTATATTCGGTATTAAGTTTTCATAAACTTGTAACATTTTTGTGTTACAAGTTTGTGTACATTGTTCTATTATTTTGGATTTATTGCGAAAGTTAAAGCATCTTTAGAAATAAATAAATAAATAAATGTTAGCAAACACTCAAATGATTAAAACGTTTGTGCAAAAGTATCTTTAAACTTCTGTTTGTTCTTTTTATTAAATTCTCGTTATCTTTTTAACTTTTATCGTGGAATTTTGCGTATTGTGCACGTTACGTGTAACAACGTTACGTTACGATTCTTCGAAATTGTTGAATAATGAAATTTGAAACGGGTTTATCTTGATGAGCAGAGGATTTTATCAGGCACTGGTGTGTGTTTGTTTCTTTCTCTTATCAGCCGCACACTGGAGATTATCTAGTTTCTATATTTACCAGTATTTATACCATTAACGTGCTTTGTAAGACACTTTATTTTTCCTTGTGTACAGCGAAGGTGTTTGAGTTTAATTTAATTAGACGTTTGATAAAAATAAAATGGTTCAAGTAGAAAGCGAATAATTTTGAGAAAATACAAACCGATGTAATTGGTTTTTACGTTTTCTTAAAAAAAATTGAATCGTATAATTTATTTATGTATTATGTTAAGAAACCGAGAATCTATCGCATGAAAAACGAGAGCAATATGAATAAGAATATTGTCCCTGTCTTTCATGCGACAAATTTTGCAAAATCAAAGTTAGAACATCTAAATCGATGGTTTTTGAACGCGTCATTTTTATAAAATCTGTGACGTGCATCATAATTTCGTAAAATGCACGTTTATTACATTTAATGTGTAATATAATTCCATGTGTTTCAATGATATTAAATTGGACAGTCTATTTATTCGATTCGCATTAAATAAATTAATGGCACCGAAAAGTCAAATGTGGAGGCTGTTCCGTGTTGTTTTTTCATCTACACATCTTGTAAACTGCGTTTGCAATTATTTTTTATTATTATTCGTGAAACAACTTGCTGATAAGATATACGTATTCCTTAATACAAACCATGATAATGGACAGGTATACAAATCAAGTAATCGTTCAACATACTTTTAAACAAGTATGTTGAATGTTGGAACGCGAATTAAAAATTGCACAAAATTCCATTTAAGAAACACGAGATTGCGATCCTCTCAGAATCATTCACTTCGATTAAAAAATAATAAAATAATGAAATAATTCTAGTTTAGAAAATAGTTAAACAATTTTTCTTATTGTTTTATTGTAGCTCGTTAACGAGAAATAAATAACAGCTTCCACGCTGGAGCATGATACTCAATAGTGGGCAAAGAACGGGAACTCTTGACAGATAAATTAGCGCCGAGTAACGCCGGTGGCACACGCAAAACTGGAAATCAGCGTTAAATACCTCGCGTATTCCGATTAATGCGTCTCGTTTAATTGATACGACAATAACATCTCGGTTCCCACAGGGTGTACGGTGGATCCCCTATAAATCCAGCGGTTTCTAAATTTAGTCGAACCGCGGTGAAATCGGCCATTAATCTTGCATTTATTTGCCGGCCGCGATGCCACACGCGTTCTTTATATACGGTGTGTATCAGTCGTGTCCATCGAGCGTCTTTCGTTAGTCACGTTGTGTCGTCGTTTGGCCACAGGTTGCCAGTGAATGCCTTCAACGACCGGTGGGACGATCATTGATTTCGATGTGGTTCCGATGCCGCGGCCTGTAATTAAAGAGGTTTCGCTCATTCGTAGTTGTTTCTAGCCTTTGCAGAAGAAACGAGCAACGAAAGCTGGCTACGTATCATGACTCATGATTTTCACTTTCGTTTTTAATTCGTAAAATAGCGAACGGTGTTTCAGACGCTCTTTTATTTACGCGATTTAATACCGAAGGAGAGAATCTTTTTTTTTTTTTCTAATTAAGTTAATACTCTCGTTTTTTTCTTTCTTTCTTTGTTTTCTTTTTCTCCCCTTAGATAACTTTTATTTAGATCCATCGATACAGTATGGTAGAACAATTCTAGCGATATGAAAGTAGCCTCAATGTTTAAATTCGAAATATATTATTATGAGAAGAGAAAGGAAGATTTCGTGTTCGGGAGTGCAGAAGATTGTTACTATTAATATTGTTTGACTATGAATTTAAAAGTGACTTGATTTTGCTTGATTTTGGAATGCTTCCTTTTGATTTATCCAAATTATTCAAAAAATTATTAGAATATTCTAAAATAACATTAATTTAAGTTTTGTTATGTCATGTGTGGTATAGTTTGATGGATTCATTCTGTCAACAAAAGAAATTTTTGAATAAATAAATAAATATCTATATACATGATGTTTATAAATATCTAAATAAATCTATAAGATATTTGTACCAAGTACACGTTGATCCATAAATTTAAAAAGTTTTTAAAACCAGTATTTATACCACAATGATTGTCCAATTGAATTTTGAACACGTTTAAAAAAAATCTACGACGACACAAGCTGATCTGTAAAGTGTAAAGTGTTAATTCGTGCGGTCACACGATCGAAAAGTTTGTGGAATTTTTGGAAGAAGGAAACGACGTTTTATATAAATTCACAGAAAACTCGAGTTGAATCGATGCCAGAGTAAAATTAGTTTGAATCGAGAATAGAAACGAAACCGTGGAAAAATTGTTCCAAGCTTTGCCGATACACGTTTCTCGACTAATTTTTGCCGCGTCCAATTTCTTACAAGAAATTACTGTTACTAAAAAGAACGCTATTACGCTTTAGTTTCCTCATTTTACTTCTACACTCGAGATTGTGAAACTTCAGTATTTTTTTCTTTTCACTCGACATAAATAATACAGTAACGAAAGAAAGTAACGTGCTTTGACTGGTTAGCATTCTTATCGACACTTTGAAAAAACAATTATGATTTAACGTAGGATTCTTATTAACACGTTTTATTTTACTCGTACTCTCTTCGCGATAAATAAATTATGTTTTATTTGATAAAACGTTTTAATTGATCTTTTACAAATGAGTATTCTTTGTAATCTTTGAAGAAAAAAGGTTATCAAAATGATACAAGATCTTGCTTTTTAAAAAAATTAGATTTGAAATGTACCAATTACTTAATTTTTTTGTTAAAAGAGAGACTGGTTTTCTTTGTTTTGCCATCTTGGTATGATGCTTTAGAAGTAAAGTGAGAAAAAGAAAAGTCTCATGAAAAAAAGTGTTGATAGAAATCACTACCTAATTTCTTTTTATTCCATTTTTCTTACAGTTCACGATGTTCGAAAGTATTCTAAAAGTTCTAAATTCTCCTCGAGAATTGTGCCAAATTTCAATTTGTCCGCAATATTTTGATTCGACAGAAATTAACCTCCTGCGCTGGAATGACGCGCTACAAAAGTCGAGAATTTTTTGTCCCAAATTGCAACCTCAAAATTTTCTCAATTTTAAGTATGTTCAAATGTAACCCAGGCAAAACAAATGATAAGTATATTACTAATTAATAATTTCTATCCAGTGATGTCATACCGACGAGTTCTTCAAAAGCAGAAGAAAGCGACGAATTATTGTATACAGTTCGGTCACTCGTTACGGTCCGCAAACCAACGCAAGGGGTTAAAGCAACAAGAACTAAAAATAAAGGCTCAAAGATACTTAAACTACGCAACGACGACGCTGTCAAAGTGTTCCATCCCTGAGTCCGGCAAACACACGCGTGGTGAACAACCCGATTTACATACAGGCGTTTTCCGATAGGATCGAGACACCACGCACCGTGGTCGTTGACAGGCGTGGTGGGACAGTAGATTATCAGACGAAAGTGATTCGACGTGTTCTCGGTGTGTTTCAGAATTCGGCGGCCTGCCGCTACAGCAGCGACAGCGACGAGGAGCCAGTCACGAAGCAGCCTCGGCTCAGCCGTAAACACTCTAAAACATCTGGAAAGGAGTTGCTGGGTCAGTCGGCTCGTTCGTCGCGTACCAGACGCCACAGAACGCCGAGATCGCGATATCACGAGGATTCCGCCGCCAGTAGAGTGTACTTGTCCGACACCGACGCGTCTTCCGAGAATCGATCGATCGGCGATGGATCCTACTTCGAGGTGCGTATTCGTGTGACTTCGTACAATTGGCGGTGTTGTTCCCTTCTTGCAGACGTGTTTGCTGGGAATGTACGTGTTTGAGGAGAATGCACATGGTGCGGAGGAGGAGTCGTGAAAACTAGTATGGCAACGTTTCCCAAACTGTGTTGTCTGAAGAACAATAGGGGGAAGAACGCGTCCTCGGGAGGAAGTTGGCTTGATTAGAGCGCGCGGTGACTGTTTAGTTGACGATCCGTGGTGTATTCGCGCGTGTGCCCCTCTGTGTGTGTTTGTGGATTCCTTGACGAAGATGGATTCTTGGATTAGCGGTGAATCACTGCTGGCTAGTTGATTAACTTTTTGAACCGTTTATTTAAACGGTGTTTCTCTTTGATATTTGAGTGAAACTTGGATTGATCCGCGTGATAAATTTCGAATATTAGGAGACGAGTCTCGTAGTGAAGTTCTTTTTTCAAAGAATTGTCAAAGAGTACGAATAGTTAAAGTATGGAAGATGAATTGATTTGGAACAATGTTTTGAATATTAGGAAACAAATCTTGCAGTGAAATCTTTTTTCAATCAAAAATATATCAGAAGAAGAGTGAGTTCAAGTCTTTGAAATTTAGTTGAATTGAATTGATTCGTGCGACGAATTTAAATATTATTTTGCGTAGTTTTAAATATTAGGAAACGAGTCTTAGTAAATTTTCCTTGCTGAAAATCATCAGACGAAAATACTTAAAGTATGGAACATGGATCAAAATTTGATTGATTCGAGTTTCGAGCAATATTTTCAATATTTCAACGAGAGAACTTTGTTTTTTAAAGAAGTAATATACATTTGACATACGTGAAGATACAATTGAAATATAAAAATTTCGCAAACGAATGAGTTTGGTTATTCTTAAAATCGATCTCGACGAATAACTGACTGTCTCATACTCGGAAACGCGTCGGCTGCACTTTCATTGCACAACTTTCCACGAAAGTGACCATTTGATCTTCTTTCTAGTCGCTTTTTACCGCTCGGTGCCTCAAAATTCGTTGTTTTTTCATCCCTCCGGTCGAAAATAGCTTAGATCGACGATACCTAAAAGTAGGAACGAGTCTAATCCTTATTTGCGTAGCTGAAATCTGTACAATTCCTATCTATTTCGAGCATTCTTGTAATTTTAATTTTTTTTCGCCCTTTGCTTTTTGCTTCCTGCTTCCTTTTTTTTACTCGTATTTCGCGCGCTTATCGAGTGAAATTAGCGTGAAAATGGAATGCGCGCAGGTGTATGCCTCTGGAATGTCGGTGTCATCGCGAGTGCATCAAGCGTACACAGCGTAACGTTATTCGTCACACGTGCGTTACCAGTGTGAATGATCTATCGTTCGCGAGCTCTACCTCAACAGCAGCGTGACTATGGCGCGTAGCGCGGATTCACGCGTGGTTCCACCGCCTTTCTTTCGTTCCATCTCTTTGTTAGCCGGTGAAATCGATTCAAGAAGATAACCCGTGCGTTTGAAGTGAATTAATCGTTGCTCGGCAGTAGGCGACTCAAACAATTAATTCAGTGAAAGTATTACAGAATAAATACAGAACTTTTAATCACAAATTTTAATACACATCAAATTAATAAATTTATCGTTACCTACAACAACAAGTTCATGAATTACAAAAATAGGAGAAATAGTTTATGAATTAACATCAGTATCTTTGATAATGATAATTTTGAAATGTGTTTCAATTGCCATCTGAAATTGGCACACAGTGATCATGCGTGACGTTGGCTATATAGGACACACGTAAATGCACAGGTCATGATTGTAAAATTTCGCGCAGTGTGCTGCAAGTCCAACATCTTTCTTTTACTGCTAATTATATTGTTCCATTTTCTTGATAGCAGTTGAACAAGCTTTTTGTACGCCTGGCAACACCAAAGCGCGCGGAGTGGAACGCGTTCCTTTCATTCTACCTCTTTTGTTGCCTGGTGAAATTGATTTACGGCTTTTCGCCGGACTTTTCGTTTTCGCGTTACATTAATTAACATTCGTATCAAACGTCGAACTCGCGACGATTTATCGCCCTGTATCACTTCTTTTTTTTTTTTTTTCTTTTTAATCAGACTATGTCCACTGATCGACTTGTGTGACTCGAAGAAACCGTAGAAACAGGAAGAAGTTCGTCGACGATACCAAGAAAGACTGTTTTCTGTTCTTTCTTTTTGTTTTTGCTTCCTCGAGGAAGCTCGAAAATCTTGCTTGCGCTCGGAACGCGTGTTACCCCGCACGGAATGAGAACTCGACGAGAGAAAGTGCACGTGGGGCCTTTTACCTTTTGAAATATTCACGAGGCCAGTTAAAATAAAAAGATTGAAATTGACGCGTAATTACGCGTACGTGACACGAGGAGGAACGTGCCTCCATTGCGTCAACCCTCACCTCTGGCTAATCAGAAACGAGCATATATTCGCTTATTTATTTGTTTTGTCCCGCTTGTCTCGGACATTTGCATTTACAACACAGAAGAAAAACCAGTTTTCTTACGTCGAACGACATTATGATACATTATTTTGTCACGTTAGCATTATCCGTCCTCGTTTTCTCCGCTCGATCTTGGAAATAGTCCTTGCCCGTTCGAAGCAGAATTTTTCTTCTACTTTTATTTTTATTCGTTTTAATCTTTGACAAGCTTCCTCTAGACGTTCGTAGGAAAATTGAATTTTAATTATATTGATGCGAGTATATTTTTCTTTTTTCTTTTAAGATAGACGGTTCTTTTTTTTTTTTTTAATTCGGTGTTTTGTGGATTTTTATGCGTACAATATCCAAAGTATCGGTCTATACTAAACTGTGGATTTACAAATTCTTTGAAATGCTAAATTACGCTTTATATGTACATACATATAATTTATACATATGATTTTCGAAATATCATTCAGTTCAGTACGTGAAGCAATTTTTTATAAAAATCCTACTTTCTAAATTACGTTTTCAGATAGATAAAGATCGTCAGTTTACTTATTATCTAATAACATGTATCATATGTCAAGAACGAATTGAACTTGTAAATGTTCGCCTCTAAAATAAATTGTCGAAAGAGAATAGAGGAGAGATTAGGAGTATGAGAAAAATATGTAAAGTATCCAAATACTTTCTGGAACATTTAGACAACGTAAGACTTCTTCCAATTATGTGTCATTTTTCTGCTACTTTTTTTGTCACGTATCAAAAACCAATTAATAATAAATATTTGCCTGTGAAACAGAAGAAAAATCAAGAGGCGAACGAGTTAACGAACCAAATTGCCTATTTTATTTTCACAGTCATCGCAAGAATCTCACAGTCCCGGAAGGAACAGAAATAACTACAACCTGTTTCTCGTTTTTCATGATCAGTCGTTCCTTAGACGATGAAAATTCGAGAGATTGTTCTATTCAGATATTTTCGTCTGATGCTCAAAATTCAACGAAACGAAGAAAAAAAGGTTTTCTCGAGTGTTAGGGAGAGATTTCAATCTTCAAATCCATCGCAGATACAGTCACGGAAAAAGTGTTCGATGTTTTTATCGCTTCGTCGAAGGAATCGGCCGAGGTAACGCGAGGAACACAGCTCGAAGCGTGAAATTTTCGCGGTTGCATCACGCTCGGTTTTATGGAGCACTGGAGAGAATCCGTTTTGTCGAGCAACAAATAATAATAAACCGGAGTGGCGTTCCCGTACCGAGAACCGAGTGTGTTAAGTGGGAAAAAATCTGCCGCGAAACGAGCACGTACACGCGCCGACATGCCGCCATTGCAAAGCGATCACGTACACACACCATTGCCGCGTTTCATTACACTTCGATATGCTGATACACGGGACGTACTTTCGATAAATAACGCTCCTACAAATTTTTGTCAACGACTTGAGTTCTTCGTTGTTCAAGACAGACGATAAAAAAGACTTTTGTACTATGAAAATTTGAGAAATTGTTATGCACGTTGTCGCCTGATGCTCATTTTGATCTTCATTTAGGTTTAGAGCAAAATGTAAACTTAATCGCAATTTAATTAATCTAGATGTTTTAGATGTTTACTTGTACATTCTAGTAACATTTTGAAACCTTCATTTACTAACGAGGATTTATATTAGTTGCAAGCATAAATTTGCGATGGGTACTTGCAAGAATTATTAGATCGACGTAGGAGAGAAAATGTAAATTTAATTACACAAATTACAGCATATTTATTATTTTCTTTATTCAGAATGGGACGATAAATCGTCAGATATACGCGATTGCTGTTTAAGATCATTCGTCTTCAAGGAATATTCTGTTCGTCTACCGCGATACTATTTTGTTGAGATTGTACAACTGTTTGCGTTAGTGTGCCAGTTAGCGGCCTGATCGATAATTAACTCCGTATCGTGGAAAATTATCGTGATATCTATCTGCACGCGTCTCGCGCGTACCGCCAGTCGACACGGTGTGATATCAACGTACAATCTCTATCTCGACGATGTTTTTTTTTTTATATCAAACATTTCTTACCAGAAACCGGTACTAGTAGTGTCAACGAAGCTTCTCCGAAATAGCGAAACACAAATTGAAAAAAAAAAATAGCAAAGCATCGTTTGATTGCAGGATGAATTATGCCCTCTTTGTGTGATGAACGCGCAGTCCGAGGAAGTGGCAATTCACGAAACCAGTCGAATCGCGAGCACGGGTGATCAGGGCGAGGACGCTGATATTGAGGAAGGTACGTTGAGCGACAACGAAGAGAACGATATGCCACCGATACCAGACACCGTTCCGATATCAAATTCGACGGCCATCGCTGAGAGTGATCAGATCGACGGCCAGCACGGAAACGTCGATCAGACGAACGACAATTTGGCCGCTAACGAGCCGCTGAAACGTCGCCGAACAACTGACGAAGTCGCCTCTTTTAACATGTAAGTATCGATCTCTTATCGGGAATTTTATCACGTGGGCGTGTGCGATCGATCGACGTGTTAGTTCTCTGTTCAGAATGTTCGTGTTAATGTCGCGTTTGATCAGCTCGTTGCTACTTTCATTGATCTTCGTCGATCGTTGTTTATGCGTGGTAAAATTTTGCGACCAAGATGGTAATCGGGGGAAAGATTTAAGTACGGTGTTGTTGCGTGGAGATAAGTGTTTTTGAGTTTCGAAAGAAACTGTGGAAAAGCTTCGTCGCAGCGCAAAAGGTTGGTTCGATTTATCTCTGTGAAACATTCGATGGTTTTAGAAACCACGGATCTATCCGTTTCACGTTTCAGCCAAACGTTGATACTTTTAGGAAACATGAACAAAACGTAGGTGTCGTTGTCCTTAGGTAACGTAAATTTGGCATCTCAAGATTTATCTAGATTTCTTCCAAATTTCCTAAATTTTTTCCTTACTAACGATTTAATTTCTTTAGCCGTCAAAGTGATCAACTTTTGAATTTCTTTAACTTTTAACAACCTTTTTTTTTTTGTTTGACTCTTTATATTTAAAATAAATTTATTCAACAATTGGGCTTAGTATCACTAAATGATAAAAATAATACATAATAATAAATAATTTATTTTGGGTGCCAATGTAATTATTTCAAGGATATACGATTTTATGCATTTTGTGTGTTGTTAAAGCTATTTCCACACGATATTTGTTTGAACTTAAATTTCAGAAGAAATTTTAAAAAGGAATATGTATCGTTAATGCTAAAAATTAGTTCAGTGACGTATTAAATTTAAAAAAAAGAACCATCATACATATTTATAAAACACGATGTAGGTTATCAAAGGAAATGACATTATTCTTTTCAAATTTCCAATTAAAAACTTTTCAATAGTGACGTAAATATATCTAATCAAGAACACATTGACATAAAAAATTAAAGAAACTCGAAGAACTTGAATAATCATTGAACGAAACCTTTCCTCAACAAACTTATTTTCTAACGCGAAGAAATCCAAGAAAAAAAACGATCTCGGAATAGAACCAATGAATAAATTTAGTCCAGCAAGTTTGTATTTTAGCAAACTTGTCTAAAAACAAAAAAAACATTATGTTAATTTCCACGTCCAATATTTTACCAATTTCTCTAATCAAATTGACAAAGGAGTGACTCGAATGTTCAGAAGCAAACCAACCTGCCCCTTGAAGAAAACATAAAAAGTTAACGCTTTTATCCCCTCTTTTTCCTTGCCGTCCGCGACAATCAGAATTTCGCGTCACTGATCCGTGTCGTTTCGCCTTAGGTCCGACAGGAAATCGAAGAACTGCGCGACCTTCTATTTCCGCCACTTGGACACCGACTCTGAGCAGAACGAAGACGGAGCGATCGCGATGGAGGATTCCTCGGAGGAAGAATGGACGTACACGTCGTCGCGGTTGAATAATACGAGCGAACAACGAAATACGAACATGCTGGTGCGTCTGGACTTTGGCGAGGGGCAAAGTGAATCACTGGCTGGCGAGGGAGACGGGAAAACGAGCGAGAGGAAGCCCGTGAAGGAGAGCCCGTCCAGCATGGAGGTTGTCAACGAGAGTAACGAAACCGACGCGTCTTCTTGCAACAAGAAAGACAGCGATGACGAAACTAGCAACGACAAAACGAGGATTCAGAGGCTGATCAAGGAGGTGGAGAAGTTAGTCGGGGAGGAAAGGCGCAACGGTGCCTCAAAGACATTCCCTCAATTTATATTTGACGATAAGAAGGGTTTGGCGAACAGTCATCGCGTCAAATACGCGAGGATCAAAGAGTGGTTGAAATTGAACTCCGCACGAGGCCACGATGGACATCCTACATCACAGGTGCGTTGTAATTATCGCTATTATACATGTACATATATATATATATATATACTTATATGTATTATATAACTTATCTGTATATATATAAGATAAGTTATATAAATATATAATATATGTATGATATATAATTTTAGAAGATTGATTGACGCAAAAAAAATTACATAATTTACTTGATAAGTAATAACTTTCATATCTCCTGCATGCATCTATCTAGAAACAAACTAAATATACAAACTGCATTCCAGACATTTTTTAAATGACGAATAGATTCGAAGATAATTGAAACTGTGTACGTATAAACGTTTTGGAGTGAATTGCACGAGTTTTGACTTTCATAGTACTCGCGTTGATTTTCCTTTTTGTTCTGTTTTTAAATGGAAAGAAGATTGTTTCGTATTAATCTAAAGGCAGCAAGTTCATTCTTTTTAGGTTGAAATTCAACGTAATTGGTAGTTTAACGTTTCGTGGAAAACTGTCGATTCGCACAGGATGTCCAAACGTCCTCCGCTTTGTAAATAGAATATTTCGTAACAATATAAAAGAGCGGGCTCGTGGGATGTTGCTCTTTTTTTTGTTGCCGGATTACTTAATCAACGTGTAATAAGCTTGTTTGCTTTGCATCATGTTGCATTGACAATTTCAGAGAAAATGTAGAAACGTTTTAGCATTCGCTTTTAAAATATCTTGTTCGTTAATTCAATAAACATTGAAGACGTGACAATCACAGATCCATTGAATTAGTGTAACTTTGGGTTTTTATGTTTTAGATGAATTTAATAAAATTGAAGGGTTTGAAGTTTAGTTACAAGTTTCATTAGTTTTATCAATAACTTATATGTTAGATATACCTCAATATATTTTATTATTTTTTATACGAGCAATAAAATTACCGTGTTTGATGAATTGTTAAGCATCAAGTAAATGATCAGTATATTTGAATCTCCCAAAAAGGTGTTACTGATTTTATATTATGAGAAGGAAAATTGAAAGAGAAAAGCAGACTTTAATAGAAAATTAAAAATAATCCTAATTCAGTGGTCGAAAATTGTAAATAAAAATGTAGAATAATATTCAAGCCTCGTTTTTTTAACACAATGGTAAAAAATTAATATCTACAAAGGAAGCATAAGTAAAAATTGAATTTTATTTGCAAATTCCTTTATTGAGTAATTAAATAGAGTAAAATTCATGTATAAATCAGACTCATATCTAAGTAATCGAATATTTGAATATCATTTTTTTTTTTTTTTTAATCAAAAATGTCGAAAATACACATATATGTTAGAAACAAGTATTGCTTGAATAACGCGTTATCATTTGATTCGATATTATCTTGAAATAATCCTAGTTAGTTTATGTTTAAACAAACATTTTTCTCGATATTATTTCATTGCTTGGCTATTGAATGAAATAATATTTTACAAGATAAAGTTATTTTTCGAATAAAAATAATTAGTGGAAGAAATTTTTATTTTCTTACCTTCGTATTAAATAAAATTTGCTCCACTTTGATTAGAAGTACTCGTACAACGTGTCACTGTACTAAAAAAAAAAAAAAAAAATACGTTAAATTGACGCGAGGGTTAAAGAAAAAAAAAATGGAACAAAAGGAAGGAAGAATTCTAGACGGAGTATAAGACAGTGAAGCAACCGAATCGTCCGCGTCTGATCATGCGCGCTAGTCGTAACGAGGCCTAAGGGGGGGAATTATAACGTTTCGTAACAATTGTAATCAACGCGAATTACAGCCGTTGGATAGCCGCGATGCCAGCAGCGAGTACACGAGCGGAGAATCCGATGAAGAGAAGCAGTCAGTTTCGTCAGAGGATCTGCAGAGTAGCGTTGCGACTTATCGAAGATTCGAGGGTGCACTGGGTTGCACGTCGCAATCGGTGTCGCAAGAGATTTTCGACGACGCTGACAAAACGCCGGTCAACGAGGGGCACCCGATGTTGGATCCGAGCACGCCGAAAGTCGTGATGCGCTCCAAGCAGAAGAACAACGGGCCCAGGCCGTGGAGCGTATCTTGCATATCTCAGATCGGCAACAATTCAGACTTGAATCAAACCAACGACTCGATCTCGTCGGCGCAGTTCTCCATAAGCGAAACGGCGCTCCATCAATTGATCGCCACTCCGCCGACGAAATCCGTGTCCCTCGATGCGACGTGAGTTGATAATTGCACCGCTTTCAGAGAGCCAACACTTGTATCAAAGCTGGGAATAACATTGAGACGAAATTGAAACGAACGTTGCAACACTGGGAATAAATTATTATTAGATTGTACTTGCAATCTTTTATTTACAATAATAGCAATTGCATCTTCTACAATACAATAATAATTTATAATAGCATTTGTATCCTCATTTCTACTTGTAATTATCTTTTATTTCTTTACATTTGTGATTACTTGATTAGTAGATTCTAGAGCGAAATTATTATTCCCATTGCTGTAATTGTATCGCCAAAGAAAAATTATAGATGCAAAGAAGTTTGAAACTTCCAGAGTCACAAATTTCAAACGTCGAGTTTATTTCAATTTCAATTTATTCCTAAGGTAGTATATCATTAAATGACGCACGTGATTCGAACCATGCGCCTCAGTTCGTCCCGCGATCGAAGCCATCGTTCGAATTCATCGCGTGTCGGAAACCGCGACGTCGCCTCGACACACGCGGTTGCCTCATCGAAGAACTTTCAGACATTTTAATTCGATCGCCCTTAAATTACAGCGCATCACGGAAGTCGTTCAATAACTCAACGTCCACATTATTGGAACAATCGATGATTTGCCACGACGACCGCGTGGTACGAAACAGCTCGCTGCGCAGGAAAAAGAGCAAGTTACGCAAGAAGAATCTGGTAAGATGGGTGATTAAAATTGTGTTACACGCTGTAAATCGCCGTCTTGCGTTTCCATTTCTTTTCTTTCACTGTCGTTTGTTCTACGACACAGGGTCGTAAGAGTGACTCCAGTTTGGAAGGCGTGAATGCGAATCATTCCGCCGGAAGTGACGGAAGCTCGTCGACAAATCAGCAACGCTCAGCGCGCAAGATGAACGGAAATCGTTCGGCGCGCACCGTTTCGAGAGACTGTCACGGTCGTTTGACCACCCTGGTGAAGTCGGGCTCGTTCTCAGGATGCACCGTCCATCAGCAACTCTCGGCCGAGAGGACGATCGTCAGCGACCCGACACCGCCGTTCAGATTACCTCGTTGTACTTCGGTGGCTTCCACGTCCGAGACCGAGGGCGAGGAGCAACGAAACTGTACGCGTGGCCGCTTCGCCTACGACGACAACCTGTTCGATAACGTATTGAACAACAAAGAGCTCTGCAACCAACAGATGAACGCCGACAGCGACATCGAAATGAACAGCTTCGGAAACAATTCATTCTCCGAGCAAGCCTGGGACAATTATCAGGTAACCGATCGGATTCTATCTACGATAAGAATAAAAGTTTGTTTTCTGTTTTTTTTTTTTTTTTTATCTTTGATCTTCCGGCGAAATTAAAATGTAAACATAACAATTAGAATTAGGAACGACGATGAAATCAAAGTTTTACAAAATCTTTTGGAATCGATCGTGGACTTTATTATTATAATAGAGATTTTTTTATTGTTGTATATTGTAGAAGTTTTATTTCTGTTTTTTTTTTCTTTTTAATCAAAATTAGTAATTCTCAAAAATTGCTAACTTTTAATTTTAATTCGCACAAGTAATATATTAAACACGCTGTATAGAAATTCATAATTAGGTTTTACGGCATCAGTCATTCATATAAATTTATTAAATTGATCCTTTTTTTTGAACAGGAGAAATACATGAGCGAGTCATATAGCGAAGCGCCAGATATAGAAACTGCACGAAGATTAATGGACTTTGGAGACGATTACAGAAACTTCCTCGATAGTCAGTCAGATTGTGCATCGAGTATGAGTGCTATGCCCCCTAGTAGTTCGCCGCTAGCGAGAAGACGCATGCATGTATGTTCCATTCTATTATTCTTTCTTGACCAAGTGTCCATATTTTTTCTGTGACACTACATCTCCCTTTGCACTATAGAGATTTCCACTATCTTGTACATATTACGAGTCAGTATGTGGAATCTCATACGAATCAATATTTGTACAATGAAAATCGACATTGGTTTCATATTAAGAATAGAACAATACAATAGTCCCCATTATCCGCACCAAATGTTCACGTTCCTCTATTAATCGATGCCTCGACGCAGTAGTAACAAAGTCATGTCTCGAGTTTTACAGTATTTGACAGAAAGTATACCGGTGTCGTAGCTTACTCGTAGCGTTTCCCTTTTAGCGTTTGTAGTCTCTCGTTTCAATGGAAAAAATAAAGAATCGTTTTGTTTGTGTATTGCTGTAGGGTGGTGAATGTAATCCTTCCGCAGCAAATAAAAGTTTTGATTTTGTCTGTCCAACCATCGATTGACATTGATATCTGCAATAAATTCATTACTATCTCGCAACCACACGCCGAGTTATTACCCTGCACAGATATGCTCGCGTATATCTTATTCGATTTTTTTTTATATATACCCCGTAACGAGTTTCTTTTCCTTTCATTTTCTCTCCAGTATAATTCAAATGTAATGATCATTGGATAGTACTTTCTATTCAACGTTCTAGTCGTTCGTGTAATACAATATTATCACCTTGACAAGAAATTTTCTTTCGCATCTCTTCGTTGAATTTCTCTCGCCGTGTCTTATCAAGTCTTCTTTGAGACGAACGCGTCTCTTCGTTGACAATATCTTAACGAGGATAAACGATGTAATTACAGATACAGTCGCTGCCAGAGATGTCTCGCAAATTGTATCTGGAGCGAGATTTTAATGGCAGATATTGAGCAGAAATTATTATGAAATACTACAAAAGTAAAAGTTTTTCATTTACTACAAAAGTAGTGACTTTCAAAGTATATTAAAATTTAAATAGTTAATGATTAACATTATACTATGCACGAAGAAAATTTATAAATTGTCGTGTACATTGAATTAAAAATCGATTCAATTCAATTTTCATTGATCGTGCACATGTCGCGTTTAAACTCATTTTCTCGCGTTCAAACATTTTCACGTACAATAGCATCGAGTCATTATCTCGGTCAATAAATCAGATAACTGACGGTAACTATGTTTCGACAATTCGTCCTTGATTCGAACGAACGCCACTGGTAACGCGAGACGAGAATACTCCTCAACTTCAGTATATCTATTAACTAATTAGTACGTTCTCAAGTCATTGCTCTCAAAATTTCCAAGACTCCTTAATAGTAATCATCAACTTCCTCTTCCTCTTTTCCTTCGTTGACAAATTATCTTAAAAGTAGAATTAATATTGTAACGAGCAGAGATACAATGCGGAAGAACTCTTAAAAAAAAGATTTGAAACTTGTTGTAGGAAATAACCGATACCACAGAGGACAGCGACAGCGATGTCGAGGAGATACGGAATTTGGTTGAAAAGTCGCAGAGTCAGTTATCTCTCACTGAAAGTTTATTTTCAAGATTATATAACAACGCAGAAGATTACGTACGTATACAATGTTTTTTGCAAATGGTGTTGCATTTGATTATTTATTTCCTCATTTCTTTTATTTTACCACCTTACTTATTTTACATTGTATACAAAAAATGGTATAATAGCCGGAAATATAGTAGTAAGAAATAGTAAACTAACGGGAATAAGTAAAATAGATTTTTCTTGTACATATATAGTACATTTTCGTAGACTGTCGATAAACATTTTTAACGTATCACGTAACTTTTTTTAAGCAACCAGACAAAGTGAAACTGCTATTCTTTCTATCAAGATTTATAAATGTTTATAGATTTAACTATTAGAAATTTTAGAATTTGTAATGCATTGAAAATTACAAAATTATATTAAAACAATGCCATGTGAAAGTGTCACGGGCTAATATTGATAATCCACATACAGTGTTAAGATTCTTAAGATTCTTTTCGAGCTTTTATTTTGAGGTCATCTGCACCTGTATCAATGTTACACGCAGATGTGTGTAGTCACATGAAATACCTTTTCTTCAGCTTTTTGCGTAGACCGTAATTAATTTAGCATGTACATTAAATCTAAGAAAAAGTATTTCGTATGAATTATTAATAATTAATTATTAATTATTAATGAGGGCAAGGAATAAACTGCGTATTGGAATAATGCACTGTGCTTTCGTTGCGAGATCTGCACCTGTTATACATATAACATAATGCATGTGCGAAATATATTTTCTCAATTTTTTTTACATGTAATTGCTTGTATGCTTTGTATGTGCTTTTGTTTTTAATGATAAAATTGCTGCGTCTGCTTGATTTTAATAAACGTTTATAATAATGATAATTAATAAAAATAAAGAATTGCATATTGAAACAAGACACCTACCCCTCCCACGTTTTCCAAGTTAATATTTTTTCAAGTTTTATGTTTGCTTTTAACCAGTTAACTGTCGCGCTCCCATCTGCGTGCGCGCACTTAAATGTGTCGCCGAAATCGAGCGATGACGAGTATACTCGTCAATCACAGAGTAAGTGTCGCTGTTAAGGTATTGGATCAAAAAGATGGGTTTATTTTATAAAATTGACGTCCCATTATTTTTTTTGTATAATATATATGAATTCAAACAAGTAATATCTAATAGATGGAGAAATATTTTTTTTTTAATAGTTTTTAAGTCTTTTTCTTGCTGTGGAGTACGCTACGATAATGCCATTTTCTTATTATAGTCTATCACTATCTCTGGTTTTTTTGTTATCATTTTCTTTTTCTAATAGTCATTTTTATCAAGTCTGAGGAAATGCCAGTCCTATTTTTTCTAATAGTGCCAACCTCGTCCGTCTTATGGCTGCATAGTTTTTCAATCAATGGAATGCTGGTGTACGAATATATTTGTCTAAATATAATGTATATCCACGATCTAAAAGATCGCTACATAACTGTAGCACAATACGTGCAGAAATATTGAACTCTAAATACTCTGTCTCTTTTCCGGTATATACACAAAAATTCCAAATATATGCCGATTCACTTTCGCATAAAACAAAAAATCGAATCGACTTCTTTTTGACGCTAACATCTAAAAAAAACGTTGTCATCGCACATAAATAAATTAGTTGTGCGAACTGATAAGCTGTTTCAGCCGGTGCATACGGGGCGCATGAGTTTATCTCAAATTATTTATATTTTTTATTCGTTTGTTTTATTCCGGCCTGGCCTCAAAATATTCTAAACATCTTGAAATTTGAGAATATGTTTTGTTTTTCTCAAAAATTACAATTTAAATAGCCAATATAACTAGTTTATACGCATGACGAGTATACTCGTCAATCACAGTTAACTGGTTAAAAGAGTTTTATTGATACGTATACAATATACCATACATGCATTTCAACTACACTGTCAAAAATTTCTATACAAGATAAGAGGCTTAATGTTTCTTGTTAATGAAAATCTCACTAATTTATTAATACGATTCTCGTTAACATAAAATTATTAAGCGATAATGTTCGCAAAATTAAACATGAAATTGAAAATATGAATTCAACCGCTGAAATTTAATATTCGAAATTTACAAAAGAACGATAACTTTTAATCATCGTTATTTCGCTTATGAATGTGATTAATGTAACATAGATCCTTATTTACGAGGTCATCGTTCAATTATTTTAAGCTTTAAATTCAAAATAATTTCACCCGTTTGCGAAATCACGAACCTTCGTGTGCAACGACCTAATATATCAGTTTTATTGACAAAATTTATACGTGTCACTGTATTTAATTCTCATTTTCTTTCCACAAAACTCTTTTATTGTGTAAGTATTTTGCGCACTACACGAACGCGAGTAAAAAGTCACGTTCCTTCACGTTTCTATTTCATTGACATCTAAACACGAAGGTAAAAATGAAAGTTGAATTCGATTTCATTTCTCGGAATGTTGCTTTTTACGTTCGATCGTGGACAACAGATTGACGCAAGTTTTTCTGTTGTAGACCGAAGTGCAGTGCGCGTGTAGCGAAAATCTGCGATGCCTGCACGCGTTACTGGAGTCCGTCAGCAATTCGTTCCGAAGCGAAAAATACGTGAAACAAGTTCGCGGTGAGTACAACAATCAAATTGACCGTCGATCGTTTTCTATATCGCTGTCGTACATGGCCGCTGTGTTAGTTACCGCCCTCAGCTGGCTTGTGTTTTTACTTCTTTCGTAATTGTTACTTTGTTCTTAACCTTGAAAACTGCTTTCAAATTTGATCCTACAGGAACTATATAGAGTGGCATTGTTCCTTTCGAAACCGATAATTTTCTTTGCTCATTTTACGACGGACGAATTTTTCAACGAGTTTTTTTATAAATTTTTACTACTCGAATTTCGATAGTTCAGACATAGTCGATGGTTTACTGTCTTAGAATCAAATGGGAGGATTTTTTAAAACAAAATCATGTTTTACAAGAGTGACGAGGAACAATTAGAGTTTTAGTTAAGTTAAACGTTGCTTGCTCCCGAATCAGCGCGTGTAAATATTATTGTAAGTCAATTGCTGATAAAGACTGATATTTGAGTATTATAGCATGTTGCAAAAATGTGCATTTTTCCCTCTCGACGTACTTTGAAAATGTACTTTGAAATTTCTGAGAAGTGTGTGCATCTGATGCAATATTTAGTGTTGTTGATCGTAAATCTTGTACTTAATTCTACAATTTGAAAAATTGTAAAAGAAACAATCGGTGAGTCAAACCGTTCGTAACATGTACAATGTAATTGACAATTGAATTCTTGCGTTTGCTCAAGTAGTATATACGTTGAAATCTCCAAAAGTTAGTAATTATTTGATCGTTTATTATTTAAACGATGGCTTGCGCCCAAAAGCAATGTACGAAACGATCTTTATATAACCTGAAGATAACACGTACAATTGCACGTGTAAGTTAGCCTGAACCACTGAAGCTAAATCAGCTGCATGCTAAATAGTGAATTGTATTTGCACATTAATGTCCATTATCAGTAATTAGTAACGACTTTACGTTACGTAAAATGTTTTATTTTTAAGCGTCTTTGAAACGATAGAAAGACGCGAGAGATTCAACATTTGACTTTTGATAAATGTGAGATCTCTTTCTGAAAACAAGTGTCTTACGACTTTGCTTGAAAGCAAATCGGTGACGTTTCCTTTGTTTAAAAATCAACCGATGACAGAAGAAAAGGAACTGGAGAGAACGTACGCGTCTGTCCTTTGCAACCACGAATATTGAATTTTTCCAACGTCGTTCGTTTATATAATTTAACATTTAGTTAACACCTCTCTTACAAATTTTTCGTTCGTTGCAACGAAAAACTTTAGAGTATTTTCAGTATCTTGTATACCGTTCACACATTGTAATTATTATGTAATAAACTCTGCTTTGTTTTTGCTTTTTACTAATTATTCTTTTGTTTCTTTTACCACCTGCGGAGAATATTTTCGATTGTCTAGCTTCGACAGCGTTTTTATATCATTTCGATCTTCGATTTTCTTTCAAATTTTCGTACGGTAGATTTTTTTTTTTTTTTTTTTTGCAATGCTTGTTAAGTAGATAATAAAATTAATAGATCGTGAAATATGCGTGCGACGAGTTTAACAGATTTTGCGATTCGTTGAGCTTCCGCGCGAGGAATGCAACGGGATATGTTCATTACTCGCGGAAGATTTCAAATAAAATTAGAATCTGACTTGTTCGTTGCATATATATTTCTTTTAATTGCACTAATTAATCTCGTTACATCGGATACCCAACAGCCAAATGCTATTAAATCGACGAATAGATATTCCTTGCGGCACTTATTCGCTTCAAGCGTGAAACATTCTAAATTCACATTCCGTGTTAGCAGCGGAACTAATTTTCTTAATTGCTAGAACAAGTAGCTTTTAAGCGAGGAAAGTAACGAGTTTGATTGCATACGGTCTTAACGTCGTATCCGTTTAAAATTGCGGACGTCATCGAGGAAACGATTTTTAATATCTAATCCGTGATAATATGTTTGATAGGTAGTACGTTTGAATTAGATTAGAATGACTTGCAAGATCGACAAATAGTCGATTTTATGTGAGATTTAGTTTCTTCTTTATTTTCGTGCATCAGCTTTCGAGATTAGTATTATTGAATATGATAGAATGCAATTTAATGTTGTGCCGTTGGACGCAAGAAAAGCTTCATGACGTCTCTAGACATTTGAAAGTGAAATATTTCTTGCATGAAGTTGTTGTAAAAAATTGTGCACAGAAATGTTGAAAATTCAATGTTTTTTCTTAATAAGTAAAATAACGATGGCATGTATGATATACACGAGATAATAAAATGGATTGATGAGTAGTTCTTTAATGATAATGATACATCTGTATGAAAGAAACAATATTGTATTTTTTATACTCATCTGTTCTTGTTTATTTAATATTTACGTATAATATTTGAGTATTACGCAGTATTGAAAAACGATATGGTAAGATTCACAAAATAACTAAGAAATGTTAATCTTGAATTAACTGAAAAACAATTAGATTCGAATCATCAACATTCGGTTAGTATCGTTAGAGAAGCAAAAAGTCAACTCATACTGGCTTGCAAAATTTGTGGATGCAACAATGAAATTTAAAAATCAAATTTAGAATATAGAAGAGAATGTTCTTGCACTGAAAAGTCATCCGAACGATCCAATGAAAGTTGTTACTACTTCTTCATCTAAAACACAATTTAATTGAATTCACCTTCAAGATCGATTGCAAAATACGATTCATTCAAGACCGAAATTGACTTAACACCAATCTTTTCAAGCGTATTAGCCCAGAAAAGTATACGAGGAGATCCAATTTTGTCCCATTAAACTCTCGTCCGTTCTTTCCGTCAATTTGACATACTTTTCTTTTTTAATAATTAATGTCTTATCATGCAGGCATTTTTCTATTTACATATACTTATGCTTTTCTGGTCACTTACTTTTGATATTTTTGATAACAAAATATGCCAAAATTGCACATCAAGTCTCTAATTTTTGTCATATTTTGTGCATTTTTGTCAATTATCCTAAAATCACAATGTGGAATTGACTTACACGTGGAAATAAGATTTCTATAAATCTTACACGCGTAATTGAACATAGAAATCTATTCTACTTATTACCAGTAATATCAATAAAATTTAACTATTTTTCCATCGTGCGTATTAACTTTTTATCACGTTTACCATTGTGTCAGTCTGACACCAGATTAGGACAAATTATTTAAGTTGGAAAAATGATGAAGGGACTTACTAGAACTATACCAGAATGGTCAAAGTGATCAATTTTTGTTAGAAATTTCATAGACGTGAAACAACGTGTTTCTTTCGAGAAATTGAACGCGTAGATTAAAAACTTGCGTAATTTTCATGGAAATTTTACGCTCTAGTCGTGTTTAAAGAAAAAGAAAAAATATTCAACTCGGCCAAGCTTCTTCCTTCTTCTCGAGCCAATGAACAAAGTCCGCGGCCCGAAGAAAAATACGATTAGGGCAGTCGCGGTCGACCGCGGTGTAATCCACGCGTTGCGTGTGGGTGCACTCGCGTAGGAGGAGCGTTTCAGAACGCGTGCACCATCTGTGGCACCTTTGGATCTCACCTTATAAGAAGCACCGTAGTCGACGGAACCTCACGAATCGATGCTCGGCCGCGTTCGTGCTCGAGTTTGCCGCAAGAATCGTTCGCCGCGCGATTCACCGCGTGTACACCTTGGTCAGTAGCTCGGTTATCTCGCCGCGAGTCGTGGCCCTCTGCTCCTCGTGGCTCGCCCTCGCTTCCGCCCCACAGCTGATCCGCCACGCGTCGTTTGACGTTTCCGGAAATCGACGGTCCTCTCGATTGTTTCGTCGTCTCTTGCGTTAATTCCGCAGTTTCCATTGTTATCGGTGTATCGCGTTCGTTTAGTGGTTTTGAATTGAAGTTTCAAGCTCGAAGTAGGAAAGCCTCTGTTGGTTTGAAAAAGATCGACGAAAAAGTGACTTGTGTTCGTGGAGTTGCAGCAGTTCGAGAGTTTTGAAAGTAGATTGGAGAGCATTGGAAGGAAGCGTTTAAAAAGGAAAAAGTCGGTGTTTCGTGAAGGAGGAATCTAATTGAAGCTTTCCAATAAAGAATGTTTGTTTAAAGATAATTGAAAATAGAAAAGAAGACACTCTTAAAAGGGGGAACAAATCTCGGAAATTTAAATTAAACGGCGGATACGGTGGATTATTCGAACAATTAAAGTGCAACTGATTCGCGTGAAAAGTTAATCGCGATTTGTGATGATGTTCGCAAAGGAGGAGAGCAGCGCCGGGGAAGATGCACCGGATACCTGTTACGCGTACAAGCAGATAATCGCGAAGGATCAGCCGGATGATACCTGTATGTTTGAAACCTTCCACCCGTAAATCCTTTTTAAATGTCACGCCGACTGGAACATTCAAAAAAACAATGAAACAGCTTGATCGGAACATTCGGACGACCAACAATGTTAAATAACTCGTTATTTTATACGGACAGTTTTTTCTTCGAGTTCTTAAAATTAAAAGGCTAGATTTTATTTATTTATAGGTATCTCGTCGGCGAGAAATTTTCCATTCTACTTCTCGAAATATTTTACGTGAAAATTAATTTTCTTTCCTAGTTTTATCTTCGTTATGTTCTTAAAATTATTTCATAGTCGAGTTCTTAAAGTTAAATTTTGCCTTATTTTTGGTTTTATTTTGGTCTATAGTTTAACTGGAAGCTAATGTTACTATTCTGTGTTAAAAAAATTTGTATCGACGAGACTATCAAGAGAAAATGTTAAATTTTCCAATATTATAAACAGTCGTGCAATAATTTCACTGTGCGTGCAAGAAATATTTAACCTGACTTCTTTCATCCAACAGCATAATTTAAGAATTTCATGCAAAGAAAGTGACTTTCCAGATTGTTTTCTCTCTGCTTTTTTTCCCCTTTTTTCTTTAGCCACGACCTACTTTATTTTATTACTAAAATTTCAAAGTTTCAATTCAGCGAACATCATTGAATATTCCTCGATGTCAGATCTCGTTCCTTGTCGTTAATTCTAATTTCTGTCGTTTTCTATCATTAATTCTGGTTTCTGTTTGTTCTTTCTTTTGTGTGAAATATGATTTCTCACAAAAGTATTCGAACAATTATAAAACCTTTTCGCGAATATTATGCGTGTTACGCGCGAAACATTTTAACATTTCATTAACACGTCATTAGCGAAATCCGAATTCTGTATCAGAATTACGTTTGTCAACTCTAGAAATGCACATGGACAAATTACAAGATATTTCGCAGAGTTCACAAAAGTATTTGAACGATCAATGTTCGGTGAGATCGTCTTTGACACTTATTATACACCTCAAATGATTATTCATGCCGTATATATGAATTTTTTTTTTAGTAAATATATGCTACAAGTTTTATATCTGAAAATTAAATTTCAGATTGAATTCCAATTTTATCAGTACAATCACAATTGAAGAGTCCTTGTGTCAAACATCGAATTTTTTAAAAGTGGAGAAGAAAAATTTGCCATTCATTTGAGTTTACGAACACAGTGGATGCACATGAAAAACACGATTATTATTTTGCCTAGTGCGATGTTATTTTTTATCTTCAAGTAGAACGTATGTACTACAGTCACTGAGAATTTGATATTTGACATTCACAAGGTTTCCTACACTTTTTTAATTAGATTACGGATTTTTATGATATTCACAGAGTATTTGAAGATACTAAGAATGCGGATAATTCCAAAAAATATTAATCATAACATGTAATTATATAAAAGTTGGGCTTTTTCTTATGTTCAGTGACAAAAACAAATTTCTAGCTCAGCCTACGTCTAATAATTATCGATAATTGAAATTATGCAAAAATTATGGAAATTAAAATTTCAAAACATTTCACATTTAACACGCGTAGTGTAATAACTGTTCAAATACCCACGCAATACCCACTTTTCACATTCGACCTCTGACATCATCCCAAAAGATAACTTCGTATTCTTCTCCATCGATGTTCCGTTATCTGTCAAATCGGTCGCGCACATTCGTTTCGTCAAGACCAACTTACATAGGACCAGGTTCTTTCGTTCCATTCTCTTGCTCTGTCGGCGAATTTTATTCTGTCAGAATTCTTGTTAACAATTTTTCATTTAGAGTTAGAACGAACGTCGAAATCGCATGACGCAAATTCTCTGAATATGTGTACATTTTTCTCGATCTGTATCTGCGAGAAACTCACGAACGAGTTTGTTATTGTATTGCTTTTCTTCTGTCTTCACGACGATGGTCCAGATTCTGCAAGAACGAAGAATTTTAGAGAGGAATTTCAAACTTTTTAAATTGGATTAGATAAAGCTTGTATTTTATTAGTCTTAATAAGAGTCTTACGGTGTGAATGTTTTGTGGCATATTGTTTATTTAATAACAACGGGATTACCTGTTGTTAATTCACTATTTTTCACAGAAATTTTGTTTGTAGGTTCACCGCACAGTAGATTTTTGGAGATAAAGAGAAGTTTGCGTGGAATTTTAAATTTTTTAGATTAAATAAGTAAACCGTGCATTCCTTTTAGATTCGGTTTAAGAATTACGTTATGAATATTCTACGGAATTTAATAATTTAGTAGGATTATCAGAATAATAAGAATGATTAATTTATCATTTTTAGGATATTTCAGAGGGTTTTAAATTTTTTCGATTAAAATTAAACGAAGCGTATCTTTTACTAGATTCAATTTCCGATACAATGAACATTGTACGAAGAATTTTAAATGTTTTTAATTTGGACCAAGCAAGTCGTGTATTTTGTTAGATTCAGTTCTGGAGTTATGGTATGAAGATTATCGGAGTGGTAATATTGATCGATTCGTTGTTTTTCGTAGGAATTTTGTGGGTTTGCAACGGTTCATTTTTGGAGATTCAAATAATCTTTAGTATATTACAGAGATTAATACGATTTTTCTCATTTTTATTATTTCTCCCACTTAGACGTCGATTTCATTTATTATTCTTTTCATTTAGAATTCCAGTTCAAATTCTAGTATGAAAAATTGTTCGTTATTTTTAGATCAGTTGAATTAATTGATGTAAAAATTCAAAAGAAACGGCATCGCCGATGCCTCTGGCGAGACTATCGATAGTTTTATTTTCTACTCGCTACGTAGTTTGTAATTTGCGATACGCATACACGTGCCAGAAGATGGTGAATTCACAGTTAATTTTACCGCGAGCTTCGTTCTGACATAATTCCGTCTCTGTAAAGCGAGACAACATTTGGCCTTGAATTGAATTTTCGTTTAAACCAGGTTTAAATATCGTGAGAATTGATCGCGCGGGAATGTTATCGCTCATAAATCTGACAAATCCAACATTCTTTAAATAAAATGTTGTTACACTGAATGTAAGAATGTAAAGAATTGGAGAATAATTTCAATCCAAATTAAACAGAATCGTTTGCGAAAGCAGAATGTTGCGATCTCTGATTTCTCAGTTTATATTAATAGCAACTTAAAATCCAAAAACAAACGAATTTGTTATTATACAAGAAAGTATATAAGAAAATTAGAAGAAAATAATCTAGAATTGGCAAAAAACAAAATATGCTGATCTGCTTTTAATTACCTGGTTAATTACGAAGCTTTGATCTTCCGAATAAAACAAAATGTTAAAAATAGAAAATTATATGAAATTGACGAACAGCGAAATAATAGGTAATTAAATGGATTCTCAGAATCTATCGAACGATCTGTTTCAGAGTCATCGCCTAATACCAAATCTCACTAACAGCGACTTGATAAATTCTCCAAATAAAATAAATATTAAAAATTGAAGAACAGTAATAAAACTCGATGGAATAACAATTGAAAATTAGCAAGTAGAATCAAAGCAAAATGTATTAATCCGTCTGTTTCGACTCCAAAGTTACTACCCAATTACGAAGCCTCGATTAATAGGAAGCAAATTAGTCGACTTCGCATTGGCATCAGAGTCGAGTCTAATCTATCGCAATTTCACTTCAAACATTTCAATGCCAGCTTTCTTAAATACATCTATCAACTCTTTTCCAGCACTTTTGTCCTCTTTTTTTCTTTCTTTCCCCTCGTCTGTCTTCGACTTCGAAACCGCAGCGAGACAATGCTCGATTTTATTAGCACGTAGCCGCGAAGCAACGATCGCTCAGCGAGAGATTAAAGTAGAAAGCCCGGGAACACAATCGTCCAGCAACCGTTTCACCGTTGTCCAAGATCCCAGTCCGATAGAAACTTTAGAAGGTAGTTGATTAACGAGCTTGCTCGATTCATTCTCGCGTTAACGTTGACCTGTTTCGTGTCAAGTCGCTTTCATAACACGCTGCTCGCACGAGCACACGTGGGCGTTATCCGTGGATGCTACTCGGTGATGTCTCGCGTTTCGTTTAATTCCGTTATTAATGCGTTCTGTGCAGCGAAAGAGGCGCACGGTTCGTTGGAATTTTTACACACGCGTTCATCATCAGGGGAATGATCTTGACCTTGATCTTCTCCGACAGAGCTGAATCTTTGGGCGGAATTGTGAACCTCCCTTTGAACTCAGCGCGTGTGAAAGTTACGTTTGAACGTTCAATTTCAGCAAATGTAGCGTTTGAAATTGTAGCTTTTTTCTTTTACGTGTATCTTTACATCGTTATTTGATTCCTTCCCTGAGAGTTGTTTTTCATTGCTAGAAAAAATCCTGAACGAGCCTGATAAATTACAACACGGTCTTTTACTCGAAATTGCGATTCGACCGAATTTTTTTTCTGTTCGGACGTTTTAAGAAAAAGGTTCCATCGAAATCTTTACCGTATAATATATTTTGTAATTTTAATTATTTTTCATTATCATCATTATTATTATTATTTACGCAATATTGCACAATATGAATAATTATACAAACGTAAATCATAATTGTAATTACAAATTGCTATATTGTCATTACAATATTGAGATTTCACCGAAAACGAAACGCTTTAAAAACTTGAAAACGAGGCCGTGCCTTATTTGATCAGCTACTACGATGGATAACGGGCAGCGGGACGCGTACTAACTGCTCAGAACTAGCTGAAGCCCCGCGTTCGCGTTCGTTTGGCCAGAATCGTGATGTAAAATCGGACGATCGTTCAACCGCCAGCCCAGTTAAAAGGACCGAATTATGCAAATTGCGGACGAAACGTGCGCGCCCGATAGATCAAAACGGAGAGCGTTCGAGGATTGAGACGCGTTTGTGCGAGTTTCGAAATCGTTCGTGACGGAGGACGGGAGGAAGATCAATTAATCATCAAGACGTACGTAGTCGCGATACGTGCCACCTTTCTCGCCGTTTATTTCCCTAACGTGATTAATTGGCGAACGCGATCGGGGAAAGCAGTAATAATATGTTTCGTTTCGTTGAGAACGACTTTATAAATCAGCCGAACCGTGTTCGCGTTCACCGCGTTCAGCCTCTGGTGGTGACGATCGTGAAACGATCGCGATAGTTAGGGATCTACTCTTGTACTCGTTTTAATGAACGTGATAATGCTACTTACAGCCGATTAGGGCGTACGGTGTAGCTTACAAGAAGCTACACGTTTGGTTTATTTTGGGCAAAAGAAAGTCTCGTGTCTTACTTGTGTTGAGCACTTGGATTGATAAGAGGCTCATTAAGCTCAATTGTCCTGTGCATTATTTACATGTGGACTGTGGATACGATAAATGAATAATGAAGTGTTTATAGCGCGTGAAAAGTTAAGGTAGTTTTTTTATTCACTGGTTGTTCACGCGACGGTGTAAATACGAATAGTGTATAACGAAGTAATTTTTTTCAAGTCCGATCATTGTTGAATACGTGGATTGATGAGAGTCTATTGAGCCAAATCATCTCATTCGCACATTTAATGATATAGATCTGTTATACAACGCAAAAAAATACATAAATAAAAAACGTATAAATGTAATAAAATTATTATAATAAATATAATAAAGTATTCGTAAAAGGGTCAATGATTCGTTGGCAATGTTTTTTAGAGTTTGATTGTCAATCCTGAGAATTTACAGTGGCATTTTAAAAGATGATCATTCGAAAAAAAGACCATTTGGAAGGAACTGATCGATCTGAGAAACTTCGTAAAAAGTCAAGGAAACAATTAACGTAATAGCAACAAATGTTGCTTCGTAATTTCCGCGAGACTTTGAAAAAGTCGTATGTAAAAAGTCTTAATAATACGGTAATACTTCGACTGACGTCTAAGATTAATGTTCTTGGAAGAGGATTATCTTAGTAGCGTAGTATGTGAATAGAGATAAAGAAACGTATGATTGAGAATAAAGAAGTTTCGCTTTAATTTTAAGTTGCTTTTATATATAAATATTTATAATATTTATAATATTACGTATATATGTGCAAAGAAAAGAAAAGAAAGAGGCACATGCAAAGAGAAGGTTTATTTTGTACTGTCGAAGATTGAGGCCCTTCTGAAACTTTCGATTGTTCGCTCATGATTATATCACTATATAATATATAGAATATTTCTTTAGAGTCTTTTTTAGAATTTGGAAAAGAAAAGAAAATATCATTTGCGAAAAAAGACACTTTGTAAAAGATCAAAGAGATAAATAATTAAATAATCAAATAACCGTAACTTCCGAGAGACTTCAAAATCGTTTAATCGTGAAACCGTATGGAAAAAACACAATCTGTGTAATACGTACCTGTTCGAGAGCGTTTCGAATGCCAAAGTACCCACGCAAAGAACAGAGAACGTGACTCGCCACGTTTCACCTGTCGCCGCACGTTCCTCCGCTTAATTCCGTTCCAATTTTTCATTCGAGCCTAAATTTGCCACGAACGATTTGCTCGTACGGATTACATTTTCTCCTATCGGCCAGATACTAGTTACTTCCGGAGTAACAATAATCACGGGCGAATCCTCGAGATTAATTTCTTCCTGGGAGAGCGTTAGCCAAAGATTAACTAGCTCCCGATTCGATCTTTCCCTCCGGTGAATCCCGACTAACACGGACAGAAAATTATACAGATCTGGACTTGCACGAGCGACGATTCTTCGAAATTTTGTCATTCCAGTTCGGTCAAAGACGAAATCGAAAAAAAAAGGAGGAGAGGCGTGTGCACTCGCCTTACCGATTTCTGCTCTACTGAGCGCAATCGTTCGACCGTGATAACGCGGGACGTATATTACGCGTAATACACGATACCACGCTGGCCGCAATTATCCCGCGCATTCTTCGTCATTTCCTGTAGGTCAGTGTGAAATTCATTGCTCTCTGTCGGCAATATGTTTTCCCGGGCTCTCTTCGTGGACGGCACGCTCTTCCTGCCGTTTCGAGCGTTTGTCAACGAGCTTGTTACGGTAATGATACACCTGTGCCAGGATACGCGGATCCTGCTGGTTACCGGTCACGTGAAATTTCTTTTATAACGAGGCCTTATTTCCATGGCGCACTCATGGGAATGGAAAATTTAGAGAAAATTGGTGGGTTGGTTTTGAAGTGTAGTCATGTTTTCTTTGAATGAGTATTTTTGTATATGTGTATTTACACTTACACTTACACACACACACATTTTATATATATATATATATATATCCGTATTACATGTTTGTTCTTATATATATATTTATATATACTTCAATTTTCAACCTGTATGTACTTCTCATTTTTATATATATATATATATACTCTTCGTACATGTTATATTAATATTGATATTAATTATAATTGATGGTTCACTTGATTGGAAATTGAAAATGAAATTTCATTTTATTTCCTAAGTTTTGTGCCTTATATTTGAATATTTGGTACACAGAAATTGGTGTTTTGTCCATGTATTATAATCAAGGCTACTTGATTAATATTTTTGTCGTATTTCTTTTCTCAAATTTGATCGATGAACATTACAAGTGAATTTTAAATTGGTATTATATTTTTTCATTTTCCAATTGTTATAAATGTTTTTAATAATACTGATTGCTATTTTTATCGAATTAATTAAAAACGAATATAATTATATACGAAAATTTGAAGCAAGAAGAACACGTGTCCCAAAATGTAAATGACATCGTTGGATTGACGTGAACGTGCAAAACGTTCTGCATTTGGATAATCAATCGGATTCGAATAATTGAAATTTCGATCGACGTATGTTTGAAGATGCATTCTCAATTCGTTTTATACCACTCGCTCGATATTAAACTTTTAGGCTTGTTAAATTCTAAATTAATTACGTACATATAAGATTTAAACACGTACTAAAAGTTGTTGGTAGCTTCAGTTTTTAATTCTCAAGCAAAGTAAGCAACGTTGAAACGATTCTCGCGAAAAATTCGTTGAAAATCGGTTCCAACCAATTTCGCAAAATGGCGAAAAGGCTTTCCTTTTCGTTTCGTTTGTTCCCAACGGAACAAGCAATATTTTTATTCGAGATTTCACTCGACACAACTATAGCCCGTAACGCGATTGTTTTTCGCGAACCACCCGTGACAAAGTGAAAGTTGTTTTTTCCCTGAGAAAATCGCGCAAAAACCGGCGCAAGGTTTTTCCTTCGCAGCCTAGAAATCGCCTTACACTTTTGTGTCGAGCGTGGCGCGTACCTGAGATTCATCGCGGACTATAATAGGTACGATAGAGCGTGAATGTAGATTGAAAAACGCAGAGGCCTTCGAGCTATTTTCATTGCGATCGTCATCAGGTTGTTAATGACCACGCGAATCAAAGGTTGCTTTTGGATCTTTGCCGACTAATTATTGAGTTTCTTGTATTCTCTCTATTTATATTCTCTCTAAATCTAAAAAGTTTTTCCAGTGAATAATTTTTTGCAATGCAGCGTGACCTAGGATTTAGATATGTGTGTAGGTATCCTGATACCTTATCTGTGATTTTTTAATCTCGTTGTATCTATCTATCACTGTATTCTCTCTTTATCGCTATGTTTATTGCCATATCGTGGGATGTGTATTTGAGAAATTTTTATTTTTATTGTTTCTCTAAAAAAAAAAATTAGTTTCGAGGTCAGAGGAATACCTTTGTTTGAGATATCTCCTATATTCAAAACTTAATTGCTGTCTGATATATTTCGATTGATTTATATTATTAAGAATAATGAATATACGTATGAAATGAATATGTTTATACGTTAAGAATAATGAATTGAATTATATTATTGATTATATATAGAAATATATTATTTTATTCAACTATTTGAAATAAATATGCGTTAATTTATTTGAATATGAAAATGAATTTTCTCTAGATTATTCCATTATTTGTCTATTAAAAGAGATAACTGTTTATTTTTTATATTTGAATAAAATTGAAGGTGTGAAGGGGATAGATAGATATGGAAGGACGTATGTATTTGAAGTTGAATGAGAGAGAAGGTGAAGATGCGTTTCGTCTCGGAAGTCACTGCCTAAGACTTCATCAGTGGGGCTGATAGCAACGACCCCCTTACCCCAAAGACGCTTTGTTGTTGTAACTGCTCCCCGCTAGGCTGTTGTCCCGGGCGGTCACCCCCATCCTAGCGGGATTCTACACACACTCTGCTTGCTTAACATTGAAGATCCTCGACGCTAGGCGCGCAGCTACTTGCGGCTTGTGCTAGTCAGTGTTCGGAACTCGTAGTTGAGGAATCATAGGCCGCTACAAAAATATTTTTAATCCTTGTATTATCAATCTTATCATAATTCAAATTATTTATTTCATTTCGAACAAGAAATTATTTGGCAATGATTCGTTCAAATCTCACATCAAATAAAATTTTCTATACCGTTTCAAAAATGACAATAACAAATTGAAATAATTTATCATTTCAGACTGTTATCTTTGTTTCATTTCATATAAAATCTACTCAAGCTTGATTACTTACACACATGTAGTTACATTCTCACTAATATATTCTCATATTTTCGCAATTTTTAGCAAGATTTTACGCAATTAATCATCGGAAAATTAACTTTCGAATTCACGATGCAATTCGCCGAACACTCAATCTTGCTTCTTCTCTGCATCGAGAAATGCTTATCATCAGAAACACCTTGTTTTAACAAGATACGGTGCGTATCCGCGTGAAAAGAATTTGTTTCGTGGATCGTTAGTCTCCATCGATCATCGTTAACCACTTGCGCTGATTGCGGATCATAACGAGTGACCAAATCGTATACAATAATTCGTCGCTTTCTTTTTGAACTCGTCGGTATGATGTCATTGGATAGAAATTATTGAGAAGTAATAAATTAATCATTTGTTTTGCCTGGCTTGTACTTAAATTTACTTAAAACTGAGAAAATATCGCAATTTTGGGACAAAAGATTCTCGACGTGTGTATACGTCATTCCAACGTGAGAGGTTAATCGCACCTGTTGCGCGAATTGTCTATAGTCACTTCTAAATACTTCGTTCCTTGCCACTTTGCTGTTTACTTTCTTTCAGTACTTGTTTCTATTTGCGGGACAGTAATTACCCGAATGTCTCGGTCACGGTTACCATGTTGCACAGAAAGGGGAATTCGATCGACTTTCACCGAATAATTTATTTCTCTTGTACGAAGACACTTCGTTGGCAACAGGCACGCTACTCGTATTTAATCGAACGAAAGCAAGGATCACGGTAACGGAGCGTGGCCTCATCGATAGGGGTCGCGTGTTCCGACGTCGATAATTGTTTCCGACTCGATAATTAAGAAATCATGACAGCATGTTAAATTGCTAATGACTTACTTCGACCTTGATTTCTGTTTACGTTTTATGTGTTCTTTTCTACTCTATTTTTATATTTTTTACTCTAGAGTGAAATAGTGAAATAGTGAAGCGTATTATGAATCGTACAATTTGAGGTTAAGTTGCAATCCTCTATGTAAGTGAACAATTTATTAGTTTATTACTTACTATATAATTAATGCACCCAATATATTATCTACTGTGTTAATAATATTATTTATTCCTTGCATTTTTTACGGTAATCGAAGATCTTTCCTTTAATTTCGATATTTGATAACGATATTAGTTTCTTGAGCTGAAATGACGTGCCACGCACGTCGAGAATTTTTTGTCCCAAAATTGCAATATTTTCTCAGTTTTAAGTATATTTAAGTATAACCCAGGTAAAACAAATAATAAATTTATTCTCAATAATTTCTATCGTACCGACGAGTTCAAACGGAAAGCGAATTATTGTATACGGTTTAGTCACTCGTTATGGTCCGCAATCAGTTGCCAGCGCAAATGGTTAAGTATACATACAAACTTGAAATATATACTTGTGTACACTATTATCTAGATGAAAGTATATAATTGGTTTGATAATTGTCGATCTCGATTCTTGTCTAACTTGAAATCGTTCAAGTGGTATATGTTAGATTGAAAAACACTCCGGATCCGCTGTAGAGAGTGGAAAATATCCTGATGACTGAGATATCGCGGGGAAAGTCACATTTTTATCATCTTTCAAATATTTCTGGTAGAGAAAATGAACGCCAGAACTGTACGCTCGATTTTTCCAATCTCTTCGTCAGAAAAATTAAGATTTAAAGATAAATAATAACTTCTGCAAGTAAATAAACGTTTTATTCATAATTCATTGTTTTTGATAATTAATAAACTATCATTGAAGATCGGGCTCATAATTATAACATTGATTTCTCAGGAAAAATTTATTTCGTTCGAAAAGTATAAAGTTCTAGTGGTGTTGTATGTACATTTTCGTCTATAAATTAGCGGACGCTTGATGAACACGTGTTTACGATTTGCTCTAGGAATTAACTATTCGCGATTGCGAAGACTATGATCTTAACTTATTGTTAAAATTATTGTTTTCCAAAATTTCAAAGCGTGTTTTGGATCATCATTCTGCATAGATATAGTTTTCTCTTATTAATTCATTAATTCATCTACGTGATTTGCGTATAAGATGTTTGTGCGTTTTACAAAATTTCTTTGACTTTCACTAAACGTTTTGCTATTGGCGTGGTATAGTTAGATATTAATTTTTGCACTTTGTTTTCTCTTCGCATAAACTCGTCGCTTTTATCATCGAGAATTTCAAATCTCGACTCATCGATCGATAACATTTATTTAAATTAGAATATTTATTTAAATTATGTACGCATATTATTATATTTCGCTTAAAAATATTGTAAAATTAAACAATTATGCAAAACAGCCGTATTAATGTAATAATTCTTCTGTCTAAAATGAGCAGGATACTATATAGTTTGATGGCAAAATTTGAAATCAAATCAAAGATGATTAAAGAAATTTGAAAGATTTTGAAGTCGTAAATTTGAAATTTAATATTTAACGTGTTGTAAACACTGCAGAGCAATGTTCTTTAATCCTTCGAATGGAAATTTTGATATAAGTCGAAGATTCGTGGTCTCGCAAAAGTGAAAGTTCTTAAATCGGAGCAGGCTGTTCAAAACGATATCAGCCGGTTAAATCGTGCATTGAAATCGTTTGTATATATTTTTAAGGGCGGCAGCGTTGTCTCGCGGAAGAAAGTACCGAAGGAAAGTATGAAAGAAACAGGTCATTGAAGCCATGCGAACTGCATATACGAACATATAAGCTGCTGCTTGACCTTAAATATCGGAGTTATTTTCACTGACATAATGAAATTGCCCTGAGAATGTGGCATCATGAGTGACGTACTACAGTAGTATTGAGATCATCGAACAAAAGAAAGCTATTGCGTATAATTATCTAAATTGTTTCTTACGAGAAAAATAATATTCTAAAATATACTTAATATTTAATTTCTTTTTCTTTTTTTTAATTTGTTTACTTTTGATCGTGTTATAAATTCGTTTTTGCTGTTATATTTATAAAAAAAAATGCGAAATGGAAAATGCAGTAATAAGGATAGGAGACCAATGTGCAATGTCTCAGTATAGCTGTATAGTGGTATCATTATAATAAAATAGGATGAATAGAGTCTACTATGTATAGAATATAGGAATAAGAAATAAAGGAAGAAATAATAAATGAAAGATTAATGAAAATAGAATTAAGTAAGTTTATTTTCTTAGCAATGAGGATGAAAATAAAAATATAATCAAATAACATAGAATGGATAAATATTACTTGCATTACTTAATCATACGATATTTGAAATATTGAAAGAATTATTTGTCACTTCAAAATATTGGCTTCGTTATCAAATGATTCAGATTAAATATTGAAATATTTACTGTATTATTAATACCGGGACGGATTCTCTAATATATCATTTCAAAAATGTAAATATCCTTTTCAATAAAAAGTTGAAAAGCTTTGGAGCGACGAGATAAGAAAATGAGCGACAAGTAAATTAATCTATTAATGAAATACATACAAACGGATCTATTACACAATCTTCCGTCGTATTACAATTTTTTCTATGGAAACTTGAATAAAACCTTTTTTTTTTTTATTGTAATTTTTTATTGACTGTAATTTATAGTATTCTCTTTTTTATATTTCAGGTATGTTAGAGAAGTGGGAATCCCTAACAGCTAGAGTGGAAGAGACGCAAATGGCTACTGCGCTTCATCGCGAGCTGACTGCTCTACGTACAGAATTCAAAGCAGCACACGACAGACTCTTCTCGTACGAGATCGCTTTGGAGCAGCCTCACATATTGGACGAGCGAATTAATCGAATCACGGTAAGAATTTTTCATTTCTATAGCTGCGTTACATTTGTATTATATTTGCATATTCCAACAGGATAATAGAATATCATGCAGTGTCTATGATGATATTCCTCACGGTATTATTTTTACTGCGAAATATCAATTAAGTTAGTCAATGTTATAAATAAAACGAGTTGAGTCTAGATGGAACTAAATTACTGCGAATAAAATTGTGTATAATCTAGACTGCACTACATATTGCTTGGTATCTATCATTCTTTGCTTGATATAATTTTTCAATACTAATGTCCAAGAAAATAAAAACTCGAATCGCTTTTCAAATAGTAATACTTCGGGAGAAGGTGATTATACTCAAATCCGATCATAGTATATCATAAATTAATGCTGTTCCAACAGTCACGATTTATACTTGTGGCAAATTTAAACAATTTGTTAAAAAGAGAGAACAATATCCGTAGAAAAATTTATTTCTATTCACTTCTTTTCAGTTCACTTATTTAAAAATTCAAGTTCGGTCGATGCGTGCGCAATGAAAGTTCAATTGGTAATGAACTTCTGTCTCGATACCAATCAAAGTGAACCTGATATTTTGATAATCTTTATTATAATACTTGTCTGTGACATATAATGGTAATTTATGTAGAGAATAATTATATTATAATCAAGTTGGTCGTCTCTTAAGAATAGTTATGCAAAATGAGAAATTTAACGTTCAATTCAACAAATAATTTTCGGTACAATTGAAATAACGTCATTTATATTTTCTGATTTTAATTCCTATTATTAGTAGCGTTGCGATTCAAACCCTGCATAAATCGATATAGTAGAATGTGACACAGAAATGTTAAGGGAATCAGGTGACGCCCAAAATGTTGGACACGAATAAGTATTGGACGTTCGATCTATTCAGTGATTTTAGTTAATCGATGATTATATTTTCAAATCACGCGAGATCGATACTCCATTAAACACTTTCTACTGGTTCGTGTCTAGTATAAATATACCGAATGTCGATAACTTTTCTTTGGTCGATAACCCAATCTTTTGTTTCGTCGGTATTTGAACTGTATACCGACAGATATACTGTTTCAATGAACGTGCCAACTGCAGATGGCGGGAAATCACTCGTTTCCTCAAACATCATTTTAATTTTCAATAAATATCGAAAATAGTACAATTTTCTTCCTATATCGTTAAAATAAAATTGTACACTAACGATAAAAGTATCCTTCCATTATATTTTTCAATCATTAACGATATAATCGAAAATTAATGAAAGATTAACAATTAACAGCACATTTGTTTCATAAAGTTATAAATTTAACTTTTTATATTATTTTTCAAATAGTACCAAACAACTTTTATCTGTTTCCAAATTTATTGTCACAATGAAAAATTGTATAACTTTCCTACAAGTTTCGAGCATTGAACTCTTTTTTAAAAATCAGACCCCATGTTAATCCCCATATTCCAACACGCGATGTTCGATTCGAGAGGTATCCGCGTGCGTTCACTAAAGCGGAACAAGCTCGGGCATTATTAAAAACATCCTGAAGAAGTTGGAGAGAGCCGGGAGGACGGGTGCTCGAGATGAAAGTAGGCGAAATAGAAGTAAGAAAAAGAGGAAAAGTGGGATGGCGTACAGGGGGTACGGTACGGCGGAGCCCGGAACAGACGGGGCTGGAGGTCGCGGAGGAAGAGGAGTATAAAGAGAGGGTGAGACCAGTCAGGAGGCAAGGATAGAGGCAGAGAGTGGCGTAAAAGCGTAGTCGTGTCGCACGTACGCTCGTCTGACGGCGACGTGCCCGGCATTGCAACTCGCCGGAGCGAACGCCGGCGAACCTGGCCAACCCTCTGAAGTTCCACCCCCCAGGAGTCATCCCCAGTCTGCCTCTACCCTCAGTGAACCCCTCTCTGGAAACCTCTGGAACACCCTGGTCTCCACCTCCTTCCTATTTCCCTCTCTTTTCTATCTTCCACTGTCCTTCTTTCTCTTGTACCATCTCTCAATATATATATATATATACATATATACATATCTCCTCGTCTTTCTTCGTCTCACTCATTTTCCACGATTCTCCGGACTATACGGCGGGGGGGGGGGCTGCTCTTCTTCTCATTTTCGCCTCAACTTTCTTCGATCCTCCTGCCACCCCTTCGGTCTTACGCTTTTCTCCGTCTTTTTCTCCTTTACCCTTTTCGTTTTCTCTCTCCCTCCACCGAGAAACCATCGCGCCTTCTCTTTCCAGCGTGTTACACGCCCCTGGCCCCCTATTCCTCGTAATATCCCTAACGTCCCTACCAACCTCATTGCGAAGACCAAACACATGCTCCCTATCTATCATCAAGATGTATTAGCGTCCAACATTTGCCGGGTGAACTCGTCGCTGTGCTGCATTATGCAGCAGGCGCGAGGCTGTCTAGCCGCCGACATCCAACTCTCTCTCTCTTTCTCTCTTTCTCTCCTATGCCCCTCCGCCGGATGCTTCTTATTTTACATGTTTTCGCGTGCCACGTTTCACGTAACTGGTCCTCCTTTGGGTTTCGATTGACGGGCCACGGTCGAAACCCTAGTTTCAAGTTCGGGAGTCTGCTTTGTTCCAACGTGTCAGAATGTGGTTACCGAGACGACAGCGAGTGCGGCAGCGTCGAGCGTGTTGTTCGCGAGGTTTTGCACGCGACGAAGGCTGCCGATGGTTTAGGGAGAAAGGGTTGACGCGCCGTTGAGGTAAGCCGTGCAACCAGGGGTTGGAGAAGCACGCGCGCTTCGGGGATTAGCTCGCTGTCGAAACCCGGGGCTTCGCGTTACGTTGCTCGTACTGGTTTTTGCGGGTGAGAGTGTTCTTTTTTTTCCTTTTTTCTTTTTTTTCTGTCGCGTGGATTTTGAATGGAGTTAAAATGGCGCGAGAAGATTTCCGAGGATTTACGTTCGTTGAATCTCGTAAGGGGGGATTTTGATTGAAACACGAGTGTCGCAAAGGAAGTTGTGTAATAAATATATACACTTCTGTTCAGGAAAGAGTGATGAATTTTTTAAACAAATATAGAGAGATTTGGAGCTCAAGCTGGCTCAAAAGTCATTTCAAGCTACTAAAGATGACTTGTGCTGTGCAAATATGCTTGCATTGTTGTAATCTTCAAACAGTAAGACAGTTTAGTTGTAATATAACAATAATTATATTACGACAACTAAATTCTTTCCATCGACTGAAGATTTTGATAATAAACGACTACACGATTTGCATGGCACAAGTTGTTTTTAATGAAAAGTGACTCATACTGATTGACTCTTGAGCTCTCTATCTACCATTTTCATAATGAACTAATCACACAATCGGAAATAAAACAAACATTTCAGTTCAACCATCCAAACACATCAACAACCTAAGTTTAATAAAATAGTGAATTTTAAGGGCTTGTTGCAAAGAGAAAATTTCAATCTTCAAGATAATAGTGGATTTTTAATGTTTTTATTGCGTTTGAATTTTTGAGAAACAAGTATTCTCACTTTCCCACTTTCTACATTATATAAAGTCATCTTCGAAAAGAACGAAATCACAATTATCAAATCAGTTAGAGGTATCGCGCTTTAAAATTTATATATATATATTTTTTTTTTTTTTTACAAAATTAAATTAGTTTAGATTTCTCATCGTCATTGGTACAGTTATTCTCTTTACTGAAGATATAAATTATAAAGATACGAATTCAACATTCTCATAATAATATCTCGTAATAATAATAATAATAAGTAGATCAAGTATTGGAATACCTAATTTTTTGCAACATCTTTATGGAGATAAACATTAACGAAATTCGTTTCCATAAGTAGTTTACTAGATGCAAAAATAATTACAAGTATAAATGTGTAACAATGAGTTATACGATAGTAATAAATGTAAGAAATATAGAAATTCGAGAATCGAGAAAATTTCGGTATCTAGTTTACATTTAATGTTATTAGAAAATCTACAAAATATTCTTCTGTAAGTAAAAGAATGTTCTTACAGAAAAGAATGTTTATCTGCAAGCCATTAGAAATGTTTTATTACTATTGAAAATTAATTCGTCACTGGGCACATTATTAACCTCTTGCGCTGGAATGACGTGCCAGGCACGTCGAGAATTTTTTTTTTCCAAAATTGTAACATTTCCTCGGTTTTAAGTATATTTAAGTAAAACGAAATAGGCAAAATAAATAATAAATTTATTACTTGTCAATAATTTCTATCCAGTGATATCATACCGACGAGTTCAAAAAGAAAGCGTATTATTGTATACAATTTGGTCACTCGTTATGGTCCGCAATTAGTTGCCAGCGCACGTGGTTAAACACAAAACAAATTCTTTTATCATTTGCCTTCGTAAAGATGTCGCAAGATAACTAGATACTGCGCTACAAAATATTTTTTTGGAATCAACATTTTGTAACTTTCATTTTCGCGATTGTGCGATTGTGGGCGAAGCACAATTGCGCGTCCGCTCGACAGACTTCTTGTTAAGACTCTACGAATTGACGTTAACCCGTCGAGGAATCGATTAGCAGCGTTGGCGCAGCACTCTGGTTGTTCAGCCCGGAGCGGAATATTTCGCATGCACGACGTACGATGAAAAGCGCGACGGAATGAGCGAGTGTGCAGCGGCGGCATGGCGCGCGAATCCGAATGGAATGTCGCTCGTGTATTACGCATTCGTAAACAGGCTTGAATCGAGCCTGTGTGTTGTCCCCCTCGCGCCATTGCGATTCGTGCGCGACACGCCGGACCACTGATTACGTATATTGCGTAATTCCACGACGACTCGCGTCTCGATATATACAATACCACTCCGCTCATTAGCGATCGTTGGCACTTTTCAGTTGCGTGATCCGCCTTTGGATCCAACACTTGTCTCGTCCCCCGTGAGAAAATGTCTCCGATCTTAACGATCGTCTGGCATTTTTAACGCGGACAGACGCAGTTCCTGGTACGATAGTTCAGTGTGTCTCGGTCGAGCTGTATTTTTCCCGCGAGATTTGGTGTTTGTGCAATTTATTTTTATTTACTCGTATAACATTTTCCCAAAGAGAGAAAGATATGGAGTCTGGGGAGAAATTTTTGGCGCGATTGTTATTACAATTAAATATTTAAATTTTATTATCGTGCAATTTATTTTTATTTGGTTGCGGATGTAAAATTTTTCTAAAGAGAAGAAAATGGAGATTTCCGAGGAGAAATTTCTTATCGATTCTTATAATTAACGATTGATAACAAATACGTAGCAAGTATAAATATATGTGCAATTTATTTTTATTTGGGCGCGGATGTTATATTTTTGCAAAGACAGTAAAGTGGAAGCCGAGAAACTTTTGGCACGAGTGTTGTTGCAATTAAATATTTAAATTTTCTTATCAATTTTAATAATGAATAATTGATTAAAATATGCAATAAATATAAATATATTACAAACGATTTTAATAATTAATTTAATGTGCATTTGCATACATCGCGCACTTTGTGTATTTTTGTATGTAAAAATATTTCAATTGTGATGACATAAATCTTTGAATATTCATTTCAGATGTCATTAAAAAGTTTTGATAAATTCGTTTGGTGGATTATTTAAGATTTGAAGCATCGAGTTACTAGGAATGTCGCATAAAGATGTTAATGTTTTGTGGTATTTGGAACTTTTATATTGAGACAGGCATTTCATGGATTGTGTGTAACACATCCAGAAAACTACTGATAATTTGACATTTTTTGTTTTATGTAATAGTAACAACATGAGAAGTTGATTATTACTCATATAATATATTTATATGTTTGAAGTAACAATTAAGAAAAGATTTCAAATAAAATATCGCAACATCACAAACCACAATCATATTTCCAAATCGATAATTCAGTTTATTGAAATATTAAATTCAAATACAAACAGAAATGACAACGTTACAAGCGTTCTTTAAATTTATTGTGAAATTTTTCGTTACAATTTGTTTCGTGAAAATTAACATTAGAACCACTAGAGCAATTTTCGTGGAAATTTGAACACATTTACAATTTTATACGGATTACAGTGATTTTTCGTAAAATATATAAATAAAAAATCGTGTTCTTTTATTGCTTGCATTCTCATACATTTTCATACATATTTCAATCGTATGAATTGCGTATCCGCGCAATGAACAAATCACTTATTTATTTACAAAATTTCAAAACAATCCACACGATACGAAAATGTATACGTATAAAATATCCAAAGCGTAACACTTTTTATAATATTTCGTGCGTAAAGCAACCTCAAGATTTCGATTCACCTAGAAATTCTCAAAAATATGAATTTTCATAGATATCCACTTGAACAGTTGAACAAAGTTGAGAAATTGACGAAAAATGCGATTGACCTCCACCCCGCGCAATAGAAAGTCAGTTCAACTCGAAATAGATATGTGCGAAGAAAACATCGAGAACGATTCAATCTTCCATCGTTTTTGCAGTCTTCGCGAATCGAATTCGACGCGCGTGCACGCGGGTAACGAAGATCGTAAATGAACGACCGTACACAGATGCGACTCGTGTCCGTCAGGTTAGCCGCGAGGTTAATCGCGAAAGGCTTTCACGGGGCGCGGAAGTTGGTTAGCCGGCCGCAGAGCCGATATACCAGCAGCTATTTCGAGTGGCTTTTGCCGTGCCTTTTTCGGCTCGATCACGTTCGAACGGCGCGCGTTGCTTTTTCTTGCGTCCGCGGCCGATCGGTGGCGGCCTCCTTTTTTTTCAAAAGCCCGCGTTCTTCCGTGACACACGGCAATTAAAATACTGTACCGACGACGGCGAGGAAAAAGCGGCGATCATCGATGCATCGGCTCCTTCCACGAACGTGAAACCATGTCGCTATTCCGCACGCTTGCTGTTACTACCTGCTTGCGATCAATCGCGGTATAGCATTGTAGTTACGCTAAATACCGACGTGTTTTTACTGCTCCACTTCCAATAATGGAAAATCTCTTTAACTCTTTTTATCACTCGAAGTGATTTTAGCGGGAGTCGGGCCTAGAAAGTCGGGCCTCTTCAGGTGCAACGCTAATGCAACGAAAATTAGCGATTGGTCGATTTGGGTCACGTGATTCGCGAGGGGGCGTGGGATAGACATCGAGTAGGAGTGGCGTTGTCTGGTAATTTGTTTTGTATCGATTCAAATGTTTGCACATCAATAAAATTTTATGGCAAAAAAGTCGTCTTCATTTCCTAGTCAGAACAGTTGCTTCTGGGCCTTTCAGTGAGTCGAATCGTCCTGGGGTACAAGTCGTGCAGTTTTCTTTTTTCTTTCTTTCTTTTTGCTCGATTGTATTGCGATTGATATTTAAGGATATTTTTAATCGTCGTTATTTAATATTGAAGGTGTTAATTTAAAGGGGAAATAATTTAAGAAATAACTCGTGTATTAATCTCGCATGGAACGTGTTAAGAGAATATTCTGATTTAGAATGCCACAGATTTCAGAATTTTTTTCCAGAGAAACTACGAGATTTTTGTACACACATATTTATTTATTTATTCATTAATTTATTTATTTATTTGTTCAAACAGATAGACCCTTTTTTAAATAACGAATCAAAAAATTATTAGCACAGCTAATTTCTTTCTAATATAAAAATGATACATTCATTTGCATTAATGAGTTCTGTAATAATAACATAAGTGAGTTAAAAAGATGTGAATCCAGTGCTTATTCTATATTTAGTTTCATGGCCAACTACTCTGTTATAACTTCGTTTATTTCTGAGAAATGGCAGTCAGTTCAGCAAGAAAGCAATAATAGTAAACGCAAAGTACAATTATACAAGAAACGTTATAAGAGTGACTTACACCACTGTGATTCTCAGCTCTCGAATGACAGAATATTATTAGAAAAAGCTACGAAATATTTTTGTCCTCACATCGCTAGAGACATTTTATGCCTTATTCTCAAACACAAATGTGGTCAAGCTTCGTAAATTATCAAAATCTAATTTATAATAATTAAATTTAACATCTAATTTAATTTATAATAATTAAATTCACAACAGTTGCTTGCGCGGAATTGTTCTTTTGAAGATTACGGATGAAACTCATTCGTAAATCGAGAATTATATTGTAATACACGTACGTACATGATATTACAACATACGTGTGATAATACGATATTGCAACGTACAAATGTACATTATAAATTATATCGTAAATATGACGAACAGTGTATTGTATAACTTGGATATTTCACCATCTCTCTCATCCGGCTAAAAAACACCAAAAAGAACCAAAGCCACGCTTCGACCTCCCGGCTCTCTTTCCACTGCCGCTGGATCATCGCGTCGCGGTCAGAGTGCGCCGTTACGAGTTCAGGTAAAAAGCTTAATTGCCCGGTTGGACGGGGACGCGTGGCCTTTAAAGAGAGACAGACACCTCGTGCCAAAGGAACACCAGAGACAGAGAGAGAGAAAGAGAGAGAGAGACAGAGAGAGAGAGAGAGAGAGCCTCCCCCTAGCCTCATAGGCATGCAGAGGCCGCAGCGGGCAACCAGCCGACCGCCTCTGTATACCGAATTCGAATCAATTGATTGGCTGTTGATTGGAAATTGAATTAGATCGGAATGTGCGTGTCTGCGACGCGCGATGGAAAGGGCTCTGTTGGAGGGAAAGGTTGTGCGTAACGAGGGCTCGGGGGTGGTGGAGGAGGGTTGTCGGAGGCTGGACCTGGGCTCTAGAGGGAAAACAGGCGAATACGGTGGGTGGTGTGATGGTGGTGGTTGCCATGCCAGGAGGGGAACGGCTGCGAGGCTGCTGCTTCTGCGTTCGCGATGTGCTCGGAATATCAATGCTGCCCGGCCACTTTTCGTCACGGCCGGCTGTCGGACAGCGCTCTAGCGCGTTTCGTCTTTCTCCGTTTCTCTTCAACCCCCTTCGTTCTTCTTCGGGCGGGTGTCTTTTCTGCGGGAAGGCATCGGGCTCACGCACGCCGAGCGTGAAACTCACCGCTTTTCACGCGTCTGACCTCTTCGACGGCGTGCCCGGAATCGCCGCTGCGGCCCCGTCGTTTGCTCGTGCACGGATTTGCATCGATTAGCCGCGGAGCCGCGAAGAATATCGATTGGCCCCTGGGTGATTGGAGCTTTGCCGTAGTTGAATGCGCTTGTTGCAGCAGGTCGGAGGATGTTTGAGTTGCACGGAGATTGTGGTAGGAGTTTTACGTGCGCTTTTTTTTTCTTGAAATTTTGTTTCTTCGAGCGTAACGTAGTTGGAAAGAAGCTGTAAGAAATCGGGGACAATTCTTGTGGAGCAGATGGGGAAATTTTGGTCGTCTGGCGGGGGAAAAGCGATGAGTTTCGGATTCAGCGAGAATAAACAAAAAATGATGGAATGTTTCTTGCTTGTTGATACTAGACTGTGGATTTTTATAGATTCTCAAGTTTTTATGAACCAAAGACGTGGAATCTAAACAGATGTTGTAATAAATACTCCATTTTGTAAAATTTCCATGAATGTCCGCAGTGTTTACTTACTACGATACGGTAATTTGAAAGACTTAACTATAACTTAATTATAATTAATGAACCATCGAGAAATTAAAAAAAATAGTGAATGTTTGAGTATCTTTTTTTAGAAAGACGAACATAAAAAGTCGTACATCTGCCCGTAAAATTTAAATTTGGCGAATAGTAAATTATGTAGACAAATGCAATCTAGGATGTGATATATGTATGATACGAAGCTAATCCCGACGTCAAAGCTTATCGGTGACACCGTGTCGTTCCCTTATAGTTCCCGTTGCGGTCCAGAAGATCCTCTGACTTTGATTGATTGGAGGGTGATCGGACGAAAACAAAGTATATGAATCTTTCTTCTGTATCTACTGATTTTAAGTATTGTCAATATATGTCTGTCTATTGTCCATTTATTTGTCAATCGCGCACAGAATATTTTACAGCCAAAATAATTTTACTGTAAAATATTGGACTAATATTGCAAATAGCCTAATACTATTTTCCGATCAAACACAAATGTATTGAACAACGCTGAAATCTTTTATTTTTTAATAAATACATGTAATTAGTAAGAATAAAAACTGCACGATTCGTCTCACTGAAAGGCCCAGAAGCAACTGACTAGGAAATGATGAGAAGATGACTTTTTACCCCACGCCCCCTCACAAATCACGTGACTCAAATCAACCAATCGCTAATTTTCGTTGCATCAGCGTTGCACCTGAAGAGGCCCGATTGTTTGGGTTACCCCCGCTAAAATCACTTTCAGTGATAATATCGTGATCAGCAATACCACCCCTAGCAAAAGATATTCGATCCATCGCAAGTATTTAGAAGCGTGTAAATTCGTGTAAGAGAATACAATTGAAATTGCTAATTCAATATTTTATACCTAAAAGATTTCAGTGTTGTCAAGTATATCTCCTTATTTCACGCGTCGTCCGAGTCTCGAAACTTTCAATTTCCGCGAGAAAAGGAGGATTTCTGCGATTTCGGGGAATTCCAAAGGAGATCGGCGTACGATATATATAAACGCGAGTATAAAAAACAATAACAGCAAACTTGGTCGTTTTGCGAACAGAAATTACTCGGTGGTACGCGAAAGTGATAAGGAATGGCGGAGGAGAGGGTGAGCCAGCTAGACGCTAGATGACCGCAAGGAGAGAGCTGGTTTTACGAGGCTCTCTCCCGGACGCTGCTCGTCACGCGAGAGAAATGACACGCGGCGGGTTGGCGAAGAGAAAGAGAGACAGATGTCGGACGAAGCGGAGAAAACGGAGGGGCTCTCGTTTTCGTTCTGTTACGGGCTGCGTCGCCGTCGTAAAGCTGGGTTTATTTATGCGGCCCTCGTCGGTCGCCTCCTGCAGTAGGACGACGGAGACGTGACAACGTGACGTGGTTACTCCATCGTGTCTACCTTGCTCTCTTACAACCCTTATAGTTCGGTTATGTTCTTCCTGATAAACGTACGATTATTTCGCTCTCGTTGTCTGGTCTTCTGGCGTTTTCTATATAACGTAAATGAGATTCGTGACGTATGCGAGAACATTGGACGTTGAAGTCGTTTTAATATCTTAGGTGGAATACGAGAAAAGACATAATGTAATATATATAAATAATTTGACAGTATAATATAATAGATAATACGACAGAATCATAAATTATCATCTAACTCTGCCACTTATTACACATTCGTTGTATGAAGATATGTTTCAAGCAATAGTTGTATGGAAAATTGCACAGTTCTTTTAATACCATGCAATTTTCGTTTGAAATGCTTTTTCGTACAAAAAATGAGTTTCGAATAAATTCAGATGGTAGAATTAGGTAACTCACTTCTGAACATTAAGATGTAATACGTGATGTATTAATCGCAGGATTCAAAACTTTTTACAACTTAAAAATCTTCTATATTATTATATTTATTCAGTAGGATAAACTGAATCTTAATCTTGACGAAAATAAATAAAAAATTAAATTTGAAATGCAGGAGAAAATATTTGATATCGATTCGAGCGAAATTCTCAAATCATGGTCAAAGAAATACAGATTGGATTTAGTTCCCGAAACTGTCAATTTCATTTTCTATTTCATTCTTCATTTTAAAATCGTGAAATGTTAGTTAGCACACCTATAATAACAATTATAGATGGATTCTAACAACGACATGTATTTTAAGACTAATTGCTTTTGTGTAAGAAAGGATAGGATAATTTGAGTACAATACAAGATTCATAATTTTACAGAGCGATCAACAGCTCCGGGGTTCAGGATAAGTAGAAAATGTAAGAACATATAAAAAAGAAAGTAAAGAAATTAAATTGAAAAATTGTAATACAACGAGCATTTCATTTACAATTCAGATTAATTTCAAACATTTCTTCCATTTAGATCCCATGATTTTACGAATAAGAATCAGAAACCTTCAAGTGTTTATAAACTATTCATTTAGTCCTTAACGGGATTAAGCGAAGTTAAATATCTTAAATAATTCATTAATTCTTGGACTTTTTTTTTCCAGAAATGTAGTGTAGAATTGATTTACCACACGCGTGATAAATATTTTATACAACAAATCTTTCTAAATCGTCGTTATCTATTATACGCGTATCAGCAGGACAGTAAATAGATAGTCGTTCAATAAGATTCACTGGCGCGAATGATAAAATATCCTTTCTTCCTGCTGTGCGATACAGAGGTTAGGTTTCCTTGGCTCTGCCACCAGTAGACCAGTTTATACATCACCCACAACCCCCAAAGCCAGCCCCTGCGCCGTAGTCGCAAAGAACGGAGCAATTCGTTCGAGTTAGCCGTAGAGGGCAACCACTAAAAATGTATATTTAATGTTCCAGGCCGAACTGGCTGCGTTGAGGGATCGCAAGGCAGCGATGCTGGCGTTGAACGTCCAGACTCACAGACTGATCACCGACGTTGGTAATTCCAGCTCGTTGATCTTCACCGCGCTGAAGGATGGCGTGGCGGATTTGTACCGCGTCTGGGATGAGACCTTTCAAAAGTGAGTATCGAGAACTGATTGTTCCTCTGATGAATAGGCGGAAGAGCACAAGTCAAATTCCAACGAAACAATGTGAGTTGCTATTTTAGAAAGCGTGATGTGTGTTTCGCACAATCGAGGTGAGATTCACGAATCGAAATTTAACGCCGGATTCTAGGTTTCGTGTTACTTTTCGCTTGTATCGTTTGAACCTGTATTATTTGAATGATCGTTGTACGTGAACGTTAAGAGAACTAGAAAAGAGAAATTTGGAAATTTTCAGATATGCGATGCGTGAATTGTAGAGTGAGCTGGAAAATCTTTTTAGAAGACTTAAAATATTTGACACATGATCAGAAGAGCTAGAAAGTTTCAAAAGTTGGGAAACTAGGAAATTTTCACAAACTAGGTAAATTAAAAAGTGGATATTGAAAACTGACTATTTACTTATTACACATTAACATCAAGAGATATTTAGGAAATTTCAAAGTTTGTGAAACTTAAGGGAAAAGTTTAAGAAATTTCAGGAAAAATTCTACTTTAGGCTAAAACTAACGGCATAAATTAACTATCGATCAACTTTTTTATATTTCTCGACTTTCACGCTGATCTTCCAACTTTTTAATAATTGTTCCACATCTTCTCAATTATTCAAAATCGGCAGAATTCAAGATAATCACAACAATCAAAATTTTATTATTTATCGTTAAAATTGAAAAATCCTCAGAGAATTAGGAAACACGAAAAGAGTCTTTTGACGAATTAGGTGGTATAGAACGGGCGATTAGGCCGTTTAACGACATTTACAATTTCTCGAGGTGTTCTTTCCTGTTGGAGAGACCTTCTTTCCTCTTTGGAGAGAAGAGAGAGTACGGGGTTATCGAGTTTCGGAGCGTGCGGAATAGCTGGTTTAGGATCATTGAGTGACCGTTCGCTGGACGGCGTGTGACGTTGGGCAAATATTATGAGAGGCAATGAAGCCTCCAAAGCAAACACAGCGGGAACCGTGGACACCATAGATACCGGCAACGAGGGCTCGAGTCTTTGGGATTTCGACCCGTGTCACGGGATTACTAGTTTTAACGGAGATCGCCGGTTTAATATTCGACGTTTCTACACCGCTCCTCGCTTCTAAACCACTTATTTAAAATCGTTGATTGTATGTTGCTATCGAAATTTTTGACAGTTGTCTTACAGAGAAAAGGAAATTACAGAGATATGTATGTTAAGAGTAACGTGTTAAGTAACATTTAATAAGAGAGATTTCACGTGAACAGTTATACAGATGATTGTGCCAAGGATTCTTAATGTATCATACATTTTGCAATTTTTGCAAAAAGAGGAAATTGTAGAAATATGTAAAAAAAATATATTGTCTAATTTAGTGTTATAAATAAAAGTTATTTAATGTTATTCTAATAACATTAATAACGATATTAAAATACTTACTTTCTTAATACAATATTAATTTTTTTGTTTATTAATACAGCATCTTCATTTAATATTTATTTAACATAATTTTTATATTTTTTATATTATATTCTTTATTAATAATAATATTAACTTTTTAATGTAATTCTCTCTTTAGTATAATGTCTTTTAAATGGAAAAATTGTTTCAACTTCCTTAAAGAATATCTTGTGATACATGTACTACTGTTTTTCTCCCGTCGTTTACACGTCTTTTTTTTTTTTGCAGTGTTAAAAACTGTAAAATGCAGAATGATATGCCTAGCCCGATTAGATTAATTAGAGCAAAGCGATGACACTGATTAAACGATGAAACGTAGGGGCGTTCCTCGGGCAGGTCAAGCAAATCACGAACCTTGAAATTGATACGTGTTCCACGCGAAAGGCACGTCGCGGTCGCCCAACTTGCGTTTTAATTGCCGTATGAGCACTTGATTCCCCCGTCTGATAGGGGTCTGACCCATGCAAAGGGTTTACCAGTGACCCACTGGGCTTTTACAAAGGTCAATCCCTATCCCTCGGACATCGCTTCCCAGGAATTTCTATTCTTTGTACGAGCGCCCACCATTCTCTCTAACGTACCAGCCAGCGATATTCGACGGTTCATTTCTCCAACAATAGCCATTTCGTATTTTACACTTTTGTCCATCGTTATCTCATTTTTCGAGCGACGTGCCGATTTCAAGCAATATTTTTTCTGACAGTCACGAATCACGGACTTCCACATATTTTAAATGTTTTAAGCAACCCAACTTTTTTCAAATTTTAATCGACAAATACAATGCACGATGCAGTTGAATAATTTTCAATACTTTGTTTCGTATGTTATGAAAAGTTGAACGTTTTATATTTACCCTGTCTGTGCAGAACTTTCTATTAGCAAATTTCTATATGTTTCTGTTGATACTGAAATAGCAAGCGTGTAATTTAATATCGTGAAATTCATGATGTTGAAAGAATATCACGATATTAAAATTAATATGAAAACGTCAAAAATACTTTATTTTCAACTATCTTGCAACAACTAAACAATAATTAAAGTACTGTCAAATAATGTTGTTTAAGACTATGAAATTCATAATGTTCAAAAAATATTACAATATTAAAATTTAATGTAATATTATAAATAAAATAAAATCAGCATCCTGTTGAGACTAACAATTTCTAAGTAATTTCGTCAAACGCGCAAGTTAAACTTTCTACTTTAATGGTAGAATTCAGTCTCGTTCTTGTACGCTGCAGCGATCTTTCCGAGAAGTGGCAGCAATTTTTTCAGTCGCACGCCAATGCGACGAAAGCAGACGAAAAAAATCAGATAAAAGCTCTGGTTTCATTGGCGCAAGCCTAGGGTGCTAGGATTGACCTAAAGTGTTTCTATTTGCCGATACCGCCATCGGGGAGATCCGCTAATAATTCGACGTCTTACTGTTTGCCAAGAGGCTTTGCCCTCGTTCCACTTTTTATTGTGTTGACCCGGCTCGCGATTTTTCCATTCAATTTCTCGGCTCGCTTTCGCCGATGCCGAGAATCGGGAATAACCGTCTGTTTATCGAACTGTCGCGAATCGATTGCATTCGGGGGGGAGGAAAAAAAGGGTACGCCCTCGAGAGGATTTGGATCTTCAGTTAGTTCGGTGGATTCGTAAGATTTGAAGTTATAAATGATAGACGCATAAAATTTTATTTTATTTATTTTAATCTTTCATCAACGTTTTTTATAAGTTTGAATTATAACGTAAAGTTCAATTATAATTGCAAACTTATTTTGTTAAGCAGATAGTTGTTTTGGAATTAGTCGTTGTCAAATTATTATTATTGGTATTATATATGACATTATTGATATTTGGATTAGTTAGGATTAATTAGGTTTATTCGTATCAATTGTCTTTCTCTCCCTTCTTCCGTGCCCCCGTTAATTCTGTCGGATATGATTTGTTAAGCTTGGCAGTGCCACGTGACAGCTCAAAATTCAATGCAATATTCTGTTGTTGTCTGAATTATTAATATTCAACTACGGTATATTCGAGAAATTAGTTCCCTCACAATTCCTTCTGTAATTTATTACTTCCATATGAATCATTGAAGTTTAACTAGGACCACGAAAAGTGTTCAAAGTACGAATTTTTATGTACTTAAATATGGAATACAGTCGCAGTCATACAAACATTTAAACAAGATTCAATCTATAATTCCTCTTGTAATTTTTAACAAATTCTACAAATTTTACAAATTGAATATCACTAAAAATATTCGAAGGATATTAAAAAAAGAAAAATAATAAAAACGGACAAATTTTGTTAATATAAAATTTTCATAAAGATATCGCCAAAAAACTAGGTGTGCTCTAATGCTTTTTGCTCGACCCAGTGTACGCTCCATTTGAGCATCCCGAGGAACATTTTTGCACAATTATACAATAGCACAATTTATCTCGTCAAATTTTACCTGATCCCAGTTGTATTATAAGTCTAGTTTCCTCGCAAATCCAAGTCCCAGGTCTCAAACCGAAATGTTTGGCGAACGGGTTACTTCGTTCGGTCAATCCTCCAATGTCCCCACGGATGGGTAATATCCTCTAAACGGTATTTTGCAGGGGTAATCAACAATTGTGCGCTCTGCAAGCCGTCCAGCAGTTTAGTATACGTTTGGCGGAGCTTCAGTGCGCGTTGCGGAGGGACAAGGATACCCTCGCTGTTTTGGACGTGGCATTACAAGCAGGAGCTACTTCGGAGGTTGCTTCGTCCGTTCGTCACGTCGCTAGGCTGCTGTCCGAGAAACAGGACATGAATTGTCAGGTAAGCTCGATCAGTTGTTTGATTTATTCGCGATTTTTGCGGTAGCAACGAATTGATTAAGTTGGGTCGCTGCAGATGAAATAATGAAATTAATTAATAAACGTTCTATCGTGTTGCGATAACGATATTGTATTTCACTTTGTTGTATTGTTTATTAAATTTTCATAAACTGTTCCGTTTAAATGGAACTTGAAAGCTTAAAGTACTACTTGGTGAAACGGAGTGAGGTTAGTAATCGTAGAAAATGTATGGACAATAAAATTTTTCAGTGCCGCGTGAACAGCCTCTGAAGTGATTTCGCTAAAACGGGGAATGTATCGTAACGTTTTATATCGCGAAAATCTGGATCCTCTGTAACATTCGTGAAAAATGTGTTATTCAACGTACCAAAAATAGATCATTTTTCTGTCTATTCCAGTTTATGTAGTCGATTAACGTGGCTTCTGAGCGATTCATTTTTTGATACACTTAAAGTAAAAAAAAAAAAAAAATCGTTTAGAATAAAAGGAACAAATTTCTGTTAAATAAGGAACTCAAAAACACCACATACGATTTTTCACTATTCTTTAACATATTTAAAGCAAGAACAATTAAAATTCAAACCAACCAAAATTGGAAATCAAGTTTTACACAATTCTCTTCATGAAGAAGAAAGAATAATTTTAAAAACACGAAAAAATTTAATACGTGTAGGACGAAAAAGAAAAGAACGTTTCGTTACTGTTGTTTCGTTTGATTTGTTAAAACTGAATTAAACAGAATTCAAGAACGATTTCAAGAACGCAGCAAAATATTCATCCGCAACACGTGCATCGACGAAAGTTATCCTCGAATCGGCTGGAAAATTGTGTTTTATTGTACGATACGTACGAGCGGTCGATCGAGTCGAATATTGTTCGATTCCATTACCAGCACGTACGTGTACGTCTGGTAACGTGTGACGATTAGAGGCATTGAAACGGTTAAAGAGAAGAATCGAGAGAGAGGCCTGCGAGGGACGCCAAGTGCGAGCCGACCGATTTGCATCGTGATCCACGTCTTCCCTCGGATAATGGCTATCCCGCAACTCAACCTCGCTTCTTTATCCTTTTCCCACATCGATCGTGTCTTCCCTTCTTTATTTCCCCGCTTATGACGGCTATTACCGCTTCCACGGTCTTTTCAAAAAATTCACCGTTCTATCTTTTTTTTTCTTTTCATGGACGAGAATTGCTTTATGTGAGAAAATTGTGCGAAACTTGAAACTCACTTTTTACTTTTCATGTTTGTTACGTTAGGTTCTTCATTTATTTCTAAAGGTTCTCTTGAACGTGGATACTTGACAATTGAACTGAAAATTGAACTCATTTTAATATTTAATTTAAATTGATGCAAAGTAACATGTAATTTGATGGAAATCTTGAAAACAATGTTAACAAGAGAAGCAGTAAGTTGGTACAGTTCTTTGATAGAAATTAGATCGAGAACGACCAAAATAGGATTAAATATTATTTTAATGTATTATAATTGTATCGTCAATTATATCTGTTGTCAATTTAATTTAATATAAAACAGTATGTACAATTTGGAAGAAAATCTGACAGAATATGTTGGAAAGAGAAATTTTGCACGTCAGCGGAGATCCCACCAAGTTTTCACCAATTTGCAAAATTTTTTAACGATAAAAAAACGTAGCAAGATTAAATATGTTTTCAACTTCCCCGAAAATTCTTTTTCACTATTAATTACAAATTGTGTTTCTTGCTACCATAAAAGCAACGAAGTCGTTTAATTAAATCTAATTTATTACTTAATTTGTAATGCAATGTAAAACAATATGTAATTGAAGGAAAAAAATTTTGAACGTAGTATTTTTTTTCGTATTTTTCTCAAATTTGCGAAATCATTCAAAAACGATCAAAAACAACGTAGACTGAATTAGAAATAACTGAAAGATCAAATATTGTCCGAACCTTTTTGTAATTATCAGTGATTGTTAGTTAGAAATCGCATTTATTGTCGCTAATGTGGAAACGAGGGAATCGTTGGTCAATCGTTTAGACGATATTTCCACGGTGTCCTTGATTTTCAATCGGTTAGATAGCTGGTAGCAATTATTCAATGTCTTTGGATGGGGTAACGGTTCCCGTGGGCATCACTTGTGTGCATAAAACCATTTCCCCGCTTAGATTGCCTGAGCGCAAGAACTCTGGGGATATCGCTCTCGTAAGGAAGGAGAGATTATAAGGCGAATCATGTTTATTGGTTCGTCTTCTGCTCCTTGAGAAAAAAAAAGAAAGAAAAAGAAAAGAAAGGAAACCTTCTTCTCAACTCTGTGTTTTTCAAGCAAAATCTCTCGGTGAAGGGTCTTCTCTCGAAGGAATTGAAAATCTACTGTCTAATCTAAAATCTAACTTGTTCTTTTTCACTATTAATTCGAATGTCATTTGAATTGTTAAATTCGACATTTCTAGATTATTAATCATCATCGCATTGATATTAGGTTAGCATATTATCAATTGTTAAGACTTTTACTTGTACACTATCGAGACAGGAAATACAGAATTACAATTTAAGAACAAAAAGAACAAACGTCTTCATTTTGTCGTCGTAGAATAATATGAATGATACATTTTGAAAGTAATATAAATGCTTCGAGCATATGAAACAAATGAGTCCGAGCTTATCATTGTACGATTTCTCTACAAAATTTCACGAATTATAAATTTCCCAATTGTAAAAGCATCTGGCTAATGAAAAACGACTCGACCGACAGATTCAGTTATCATACCTTTCGATTACAATCAATTTGCTCGGTTGGGCCGAGTAATTAGGAGCAGCGCAGAGAATCGAAACTCAGAGACGGCGCGATATGTTAAGTCGAGCAGTCACACGGAACCAGTTTATTCTAATCGCGTAGCGGCGAGGGGGAAAAATGAGGAACGTCGACGTGGAAATATCGCGTGGCACGGGTGGCACGTTTCCTTGACAAGCGGAACACGGGGCCAGGCCAATCGGAAGTCGTGATAACAGACCTGCCACCTGCTTCACCTCGAGCTACTTTTCTCCTTAAGTCCATAAAAGCGCGGAGGCGCACGCCGGCGAGGCCGAGACCTTGCCAAGAGATTTACTCTATATGCAAATGTAAGACGGATATGGTGGAAATAGGGGGATGCGATGGCGTTTAACCGAAACACGATATCGACAAGTGTCATCTGTCAAACGTACCCTCTAATCTGACTCTCTCTCCACCTCTTCTCTCTTCTTCCCCTCTTCTGCCAGGAAACTACCACTATTTACACACCGTGTTGTCCCTCTTCTTCCTCAACAATTTGCGTTTATTGAGCGAGCTGTGTTCTTGCGACGATTAAACGAGCAGGTTTGACTGGAAAGGGTAGAAGAGAAATTTTGAGACGAGAGTGGGATTTTATATAGTGATGCTGTAATTTGGACAGAGTAGAATTTGTATGCAAATGTTGGATCATGAGTGTAAAATGAAAATAGGTTGTAGTGCTGCAATTGAAAAGCGTAGGGACAAATTTGGAATTTAGGCACGAATTTTGAATCTTTGAATTTTGAAGCGTTAAATGAAAGTATTTTGGACATTGAGGGATATTTATGTGATGTTGTAATTAGATTGTATAATGTAATTTGGAAAATGCAGAAGACACGTATTGAGTTTGAACATTGAGTAAATCTTTAAATAGTGAAGTAATTTGGTAATCGAAGATTGAACTTTTAATACTTGCTAAATGTAAAATTGTGATGATTAAGTAATTAAAATCTTCCTCTATAGAAATTTTAAATTCTGTCTAGTGTTTGAATTAGTTTTAAAAACTTGGAGCCACATTCTTCGTTTTGGCACTAATTATATCTATAAGTTATTATTATATTCCTTTTATTCCTTTAATTAGCTTCAATTCCTGCCTGTGTTAACTCTTAATTGATATCATTGATCCATTCGAAAGTAAAACAATTTTGCGTTAAATTATTTAATTCTGGAACTTTTAATTTAATTTCATTAAAGTACTGAGAAAAATTGAACCTTGTATGTTTTTAATAAACGTAAATTCTAATGTCATATATAATCTGACCTAAAGATACTATTCCATCTACACATTTAATCACAATTTGAATTAAATTCTTGCTTCTCCGTTTCAAATTCCCATCAATTTCTCTTTCTTCTCTCTACGAGAATCACCATCCTCTAGCAATAAATTGTAACCCAAAAGATATCTAAAATTTTTCCATTTTTTCATCACCAAATCTCGAACGAACAAAGTAGCTACCTTCTTTAAAAAAAGAGTGAGAGAGAGAGAGAGAGAATACTGTAAAGAAAGAGAGCAGCAACGCGAAACGAGCTGTTACCTTCACAACTTCCAATTGTCCCCGTGCTTATTTCGCCTGTCCGGAAGACGTATGGCTCGCGACGCGATATTTTTACCCTAACAAAGGCAGGAAGGTGCCTTGCTCGAGGCAACCAACCCCCGTGGTTCGGCCTACCGAACGTCGTAACAGAGAGCAGCATTGCAGTCGTTCCTTTCGCCAGAGCGAGCTCTCAGTTTCCAGACCGAGTATTCAAAGTCGCGTCAAGACGGAATAATCCGCTCGGTTTCGTCGATCTACGACACTCGTGGGGATAATTTCATGCACAGAACGTTACATCTTTCTTTCCTCCTCTTTCCGATACGACCCTTTACTCGAGTCAAACAAACGCGTTTCACCGCTCGACAAAATGCTCGACATTAAGATTTTCCACCTTCTTCGGGGGGTGAAAGAGAAAGAAGGAGGTCTGCGGACGCGAGGATGAGACGAGAGGAACGGATAATGGAAGAAGGAATTGCGATTGGAGCGATAAAACCAACGGGGACAATTCGAGATATGGAACGGTAATAGTTTCACCGCGAGTTGTGTTTGTTTCCGGGGGTGAACAATGTGCAACAATTAATCGTAATTTTATAGTTCTCGTTTCTAGGCTTTCTTTAATTTCCTTTTTTATTGGTTTTTTTGGTTAATTTGAAAGTTTTTATATGTATAGAAACTGTTTAGTTTTTTGTTTGGATATGCATAAAATTTTTGAAGAGATGAATTGTAAGAGAGGGTAAGAATATAATCTTGAATTTATATGTAATCTTGATTTTAAGTTGTACTGTCATTAATTTTTTGTTATAGAATTTATCGTTGGAAGAGAATGTAGAGTTAATTTGACTCATCCAACGATGTCTTATAATTGCAAAACATTAGAAAATATACTTTTGATATTCGAACTTCAAATATTTGAATTCATTGCTGATATTCTAATTTTGCATTATACTATTATTATACCTTCGTTAATAGTCAACTTAATATTGTTTAAGGACAATGATTATAGTTATACACTAAAAAAAAACTGCACGACTTATACCCCAGTACGATTCTTCTCACTGAAAGGCCCAGAAGCAACTGTTCTGACTAGGAAATGAAGACGACTTTTTTGCCATAAAATTTTATTGACATGCAAACATTTGAATCTATACAAAACAAATTACAGGCGCGATTGCTCAGATTGTCAGTACCAGACAACGCCACTTCTACTCGCGAATCACAAATCAACCAATCGTTAATTTTCGTTGCATTAGCGTTGCACCTGAAGAGGCCCGATTTTCTGGGTTACCCCCGCTAAAATCACTTTCAGTGATAAAAAGCATCTTTAATATTTTAACATGAAAGTACATCAAAACAAAACTATTAATTAAAAATGAAACATGAACATCAATCTCATTTTGTCTCCTGTATTCAATTATCTTTCAGTCTTCTTTAAAACAAAATAAACGTCATCAAATTTCTCCTGCATTCCATAGTCCAAAACTCGATTTCAGCCCTCCTCCTTAATTCTCTTTAAACGAGCAACATCGGACAAGGAAACCACGCGATTCGTTTTACATACATATTTAATATTCCGCGAAGAGAGATGCGAAGCTTCATTGTTCCACGTTTTTTTTTAACCCTGGAACGAGACCGAACGTCGTTCCTGCAAAGCGAACATTAAATTCTGGAGTGACCGTTGGCCGAGGGCGAGGGAAATCCATAAATTTTGATAGGCGTTAAATAAAATATTAGCGAATAGGAAAGACGGGCACCGTGGACGGATATGAGGGGTCGGAGAGGGTTTTAGGATCACACACATAGAAGAAGAGTCGCCATTGGGAAGCGTTTGGAGTTGGCTACCTCAGGACCAGCGGCTCCCCAGGGAGCCTGGATCGTTAATCGCCCGAACGATTCCCTTTCGACTCACGTACGGGAATGGCCCGTGGAATCAGCGTAAAAATACAAATTTAATATCGCTGCCGGAACGGTCGGCTGACCAGTTGTAGCCGCCGGATATACCGGTGTCGACGAGCGCCACTCTTTCTACGTGGAGTAAAGGTTAAGAGGCCGAGCCGCTTGATTAGCACTTCCGGTCAGGCAACTCGAGGAACATGCAACTATTGTTTGCTTACAGTTGTTCACTTTTTGGAAAATTATATTTTTCTTTTTTAAATTGTATGTTGCGGTGTTTCGATTAGATTCTTCATTTTTTAAATTTGATTTCTTTTTTTTTTTTTGTATGTTGTTTATTTTTAAATACCGCTTTGACGTTTTAATTAGATTTCTTGATTTCTATTTCTATTTCCAGTTCATTTAAATGCTGCGAGATTTTTGTGTATCATATCGGTGTAATTTTTTTTAGATATTGCTTTTGGTGTTTTAACTTGCATTTTTATTTTAAGCATGTTTGAGTTTTTTTCATTAGAAAAAGTAGTTTTTTTAATTATTCTTTTTTTTTGTTCGTTTTTATTGTTTCTTTTTATTATATTCTGGTACTTTGATTACTGTTTCATATATTTTCAAGTTCTAAATAACTTGAACTTTGATAATTTTTAATTCTAAATAACTTGATATTTGATAATTTTTTAATACATCAAAAATATGTTCCAAATCTTTGTGGTTTTGCATAGATCTAAAATTGATATTGATTAAACTAATAATAAAATAATTTTTATTTTACTAGTATCATTGTTATACCATCTTTTTACATAGATCGTTCTTTATATTTTTTTAATTTTTTTCCATATCAATAAAACATTTTTAAATACCATTTATTTCATCAGTTGATTTTGTACCGTAGAAACAAGTTACAAGAGTATCGATATTTGTACCTATTCGAGCGACATACGAGTGGCTCAGAAACTATATTAATGAAATTTATAAATTGAAGAATTAAGAAAAAAGAAATTGATCATATTCATATTTCATGATTACTCTCCTCTTAGATGAACTTGTAAAAATCATTTGTTACAAGAAATTGAACGTTGGTCGTGCATCCAAGTAATAAAATTGAGAAACTCGACACAAATCAATTTCAGAGATACAATTAAGCGTGAAATTATACTTAAACAAATCGCGATAATTAATATTCAATTTTCCAGTAATAACACACAACAGTATCAACGTGTTGACGTTGTAAAGTTTACCGTAAAATTTCATCTGAAAAAATAACGAAGAACATTCGCTTCAAAGAGGAGAAAAAGAGGAGAAATATAACCGCAAATTTATGTAACGCGATATCTCGAATTAACAGGAGACAGGAAAAAATTGCTGGATCAATTATCGTTGCTCCGATCAATTATCATCTCCGTAATGCCCAGGTTTTACTTTTCACGTGCAATAACTCAACACACAAACCACTCCGCATTTAACCGCGTGAACCTTCCACGGAGGTTCACCTCTAACGTTCACCTCGTTCGGGATCATCGATGCTTCGACAACGATTTTATCTCCTCTATCTGACTGCCTTTTCGATCGTTACATTAGTTTCATTCCCGTCGCCAAGTCCTAATTATACTCGCCGATCGAATTAGATGGATCTAATTATAAGATCCGATGGAAACAATTCGTAAGCTTCGAACGAGTGTTCTCTACATCATCGCGATACTAGCTTGTGCATTATTTTCCGTGAACGAAGATATTCTAATGCTGTTCTTATGTTTGTGAAGAAACCTGCTGCAAATGCTGCTTCTTACAGAACTAAAATTTAATGTGATGTGATAATATGTTATAATTGTATAGTATAATATCAATAATCATTTTTGGATAATAGAACATGATCACTTTCCTGATATTAAATTATACCATTTATTCCATTTAGGAATGTTATACATTTTTATCGAAACAGATTCTTTTGCACTTCAAACTTTAATTTATTTTAGCATAGAAGACACATCTTTGTCATTTTTGTTTCTTGCTCTTTATTTTTCTCACTCTCAAAAGAAACGTTGATCTGTTATTGAATTTGAATAATGTTCTCAATTTGATAGATTAAACTTGATAAGTATAATTTCTTACATATTTCATGTTGCTTTTTTTTTTGTAAAATCTTGTATCTTATATTTAATATTTTAATATTCCTTTTGTAATTATAAGAAACAAGCGAACCATCTAAGAACAAATATAAAATATTATACTTTTAGTATAATAAAGAAGAAAAATAATCCCCTTTTTATGAGGATTATTTTCATGTATATAACCCAATTAGAACCTAAATAAAAATTTGTGTCATTTACCAAGTATTATAATAAGTTCTCTATCTTTAATGCTCTATATATTTTTATACATTATATAAATTGTGTGCATTTCTGCATCTTCAAATTTCTAATGAATGTATAAAAATCTGCAGTCTTAGTTAATCATAGCTATTTACTCTATTTTAATATCTGGAAATTAATAGTTGTTATAAATAAGTCGTTGAATATTTTAATGAAACGATAAACAAACGGTATATAAAATTCACAAAATGTAGATATATGGATGTGTAACTTTCAAGTTGCACGATATTGTAGAAAGTTTTGTTTGTAATTCGTTTGTAATAGAATTCGAGTGAACTGTATTTGCAGCATTTTGAAAGTAGATACTTTCATACCTTTAAGAAAATCGAAAACATGTTGTTTATCCTAACACGTAGAATTCTGGTCACGGCCGATGCATGTTTTCCATTAAAGAAAGATAGATTCTTCTTGAATGTATGCATTTCAGATGTTTCATTCATAGTTTCTGTCATCATTCATCAACGATAGTTTGTCAGAACTGTTTGCATTCAGTGACTGTAGTCACAAGAATAGCATTTTACTCTGAAAGCACTGATATATTTTACTTAGAATTCAAAGAATTCAATTCGTTTATAATAATTTCTACATAGAAATTCTACACATAATTTATATTTTTTACTCTATTATTACAATACAATCATACTACATACAAAATATTAGAAGAATATGAAAAGCACTTTACTTGTGTTTAACCCTTAGCATAGTAAATAGCACGCACTAAGAATTATGATCATTATGTATTTTACACTTTCAGGAAATATTTTGCAATTTCTCAAATTTTTCACAAAATTAAAAATAAAATGCGAATCCTTTTTATACAACACTTTTAAAAAATATAAAAATTTCAAAGATATAAACTCTCCAAAAGGTTTAAGAGAAATATAAACAACAAATTAAAACAGCATCTTTACAGTTGTATTGCCTTTTATTTTATTTTTTTACGATGTAAATTTTTTAGAAAAAAGAAAGAAAAAAAAAGAAAATTTAATGTAAGAATGACTCCCATGAATGACTTCTTTATCCACGCATCATGCCTCAGAATGTTAAAACTTCTTCCCATATGAAAACATTTGAAATAAAAAGTAAAAAATCTTTTATTTAGGAGTAGTGCTTCGTATATTCATTATATTTACTTTATTATATTATCATTAAAAGACTAATATCCAAATAAAAAGAAATTCACACTTTGGATGTTACGAGTACTGTACATTGAATATTTTGTACATTCTTAAATATTACGTGCATTATGTGCATTTTTGCATCTTCAAACTTCCAATAAATTTTCAATACAAAAACCCGCAGTTCAGTAATAGTAAGTACAACAGCGATTTCCCTCTTAATCGTTTAAATTTTCTCCCGGCTGGATATAAATCATTATCTTTACCAAGTCATTCATCTACAATATCATAATGTGCTAAAAGTTAAGAAAGAATCCTACACGCAACATTGTATTCACACTCAGCCTTCACAGAACCCAAAAGTTACAGAGAAGTCCCTCAAAAGAGCTCCAACGATCGTCGCTCTTGACCAAACTCTACCGATGCTCGAGAACGAAATCGAAACCGTTCTATCGCGTGGCTCGTACTCTAAGAAACCTTCGACCCAATCCTCTGTCCACCATCTCTATGACGAGGCGATATATCCCAAAGTTAGGCGTACCAACGTCGAAAGGGAGAAAAGCAGGAATAAAGAAGAGAAACAGACCGAGAGGAGAGTATAGAGTCCTGTTACCGTAGGACGCCCTAGACCGGAAATAAGGAATTCTCGCAGTTTTCTTCCACGTGATTGGTCCTCCGGGCAACGTGGATTTCGTCTAGAGACTCACTTCGTACCTGCTATCCGCTGTACAAGAGTATACCGACTATATATATAGGTTAGGTTGAAGGTTGCTACTTGGTATGCGGATCGCGCTTTTCATTACCGGAGGCTCTCCCTCTCCCCTTCGGCTCCTCGCTGCAACAGCCTAAACCAACCCTCTGCTCTCCCGTGTTCGCCTTCTCTCCACCCCTTTTCGCTCTCGTGTCTTTGTCCTTGTCTCGTGGTATTCTGAGTGCTCCGATATTTTTTTTCATTGTTATCATTGTTGTTAATATTATAACACGAAAAAGCAAGACTGAACTTCAGTACAGGCTGTCCTTGGTTCCAAAAACTACATTCCACAAGTTTAAACAAGAAAAGAGCGTCGCTTGAACATAGGTTGTTTAACGCTTTGTTGAAAAGTTATAAACAAAAGTGTGGAATTTAAAGGGAAGAGTTAATCGATATTCAGTTTTGAAACGTGTAACTTTTTTTTTTCTTTTCTATTATTAGTATTTTTTTTTTTCTTGATTGTGCAAATTTTCGGGGGACGATAATACGTGTCGTGGCCATAATAGGGATTGTTAATGATGATTGGAAGAAATTACGGATAATGAGTTTAGTGATGGAAATAAATATTGAAATTAATATATTTGAATTCAGATTCTCGAGGAGGACTGTTTAATTGTTAATAATGAATGGAGGCTTTAGATAAAAAATGTTGTTCTACTTGTATTCCAAAAAAAAAATTAAAAAATAAATTTATTTAGATGTTATAAGCAAAGTTGCCTGAGTTTCATAGTATTTTTCTTAAAGAGTCTTTTTCAACAGCTCATATAATAATTTTAAAACGGTCTACAACCGTAGCAAAGAATTTTAAAAGTTCATTCTCGTCTTGAGAAGAGAGAGAAAAAAAAAGATCTACTCAGATTAATGGCTTTTTTTTAGGAAGGTCATATGTCAGCCTGTCAGTCTCAAAGTTAAGAGTAATTCGATCGAACACTCGAAACCTGTGTCCCGTCTAAGATTTATTGATCCTAGGTCAAAAACACTGTAAATTCTTCAATTCGATCTCTACGTTATTAGATTAAAAGTTCCATCATAATCTGTCATTTCTCGTATTGACAAATACATTTAACGACGTGTAATTGCGTTCGATATTCAACGTTCAATTTTTATACCTGAAAGTTCAGAAATCTTGGAAAGGAACGGTTCAGACGACATGGTACGCCCCTGTGGATTCCGTCTGCTTCCTTTCTCTCACTCACCCTATCGTTCTATCCCCTCTTCCTCCATATAATCGTCTTATATGCCTTCCGGTTGCCCGCTGGCAATAACCAACACTGGATTATGCAATATTCGATATCGTATTCTCTCGGGGTATATTTGTACCTATCAGCATCTCGTGATCTAATCAGTGGCACGGTTTAAGCACATCCTTTCGTGATTTTCTCTGCAGTCGATCGATAGAAACTAGAACAGCGAGCGAAATGATGATTTTTTTCTTTTTGCTTGAAATTGTAGTTAAATTGATTAATCATTTGGCGGCGTTTAGCGCATAACATAAAATAATATGTTAATAATATACAATGATATATCTATGCACGTACGTGTTTGATAACGTGAAAATTCAGTATAGTCACTTGCAATAATCAAACTGACAAAACTTTCTTTTACCTTTTATGGAATAATTAATTTAACTTATTCTTACATTATTTAGGTTTGTCAAATGCATATTTTTACGGATATTGTAAAAAACATGGAACTTGGTTAATAAATTGTTTCATCCGTTAAATAATTATCAAATTTCCTTCGTTGCGCTCATAAGAGGTAATTTGACTAATTACGTAATCCCAAAAATTATGAAACAAATCCATCCATTCCATCGCGTCCATAGAAACATAGCGATTCGCGTGAAAGTACACAATCGGCCAATTACGCAATCCCAAAATAAAGCCTGTAGAATCGGGCGGTCAATTCTCGAGTCGAAGGAATTTAACAAAAGCAACAAACCGAGAAGAAACAGATGGCAAGCTTCGGAATGAAAACTGAACGCTCGAATGGTTCTTGTTGCAGAACGGTGGGACGGTGCTGAAAGACTCGACGACGGAGGAAGTGAGCGGTGGGGTGTCGGCGAAATTCGGTGACTCGCCACCGATCAGTCTGACGCAGGAAGGTGGCTCGCTGTCCGACAGCGGCATTTCCGACAGTGGCAGCGAGCAGGAGCTGAGCGAGCGTGAGCGTAGATTGGCCGCCCTTCGTCGACTGACCCGTAGTCTGGAGAGTCAACTGGCGCCCGGAAGCGAGGCCCTCGTCGAACTCCTGAAACGCGTCGAGGACGCGGAAACGGAGCTCCGGGATCTTCAGAAACAGTGTCGAGAGCTGATTGTACGCACCGCCGCCAGCGTCGAGGCGCGTGCTGCGAAAAGGACTAGCAATCAAGTTCATCACTTCGTGGAGTGAGTACTGCGTTCTTTTATCGATTTTGGTATAATTTTGTATTGTAGCAGGTCACATCTTGTGATTCACGTATCCTTTATTATGTAATATATATATAACTAATAATAAATATTACATATATATGTATTTTCTTTATGAAGCATATTTAAAATTTTCAGATCATGTTTGACTTTTAATTTTATGGATTTGGATTCTTTGATCTTACTTTTGTTTTACTTTCATTTGATTTTTGATATTGTTCTGAATTGGTACCGAGAGGTATTCACTGATATCTTTGATAAATATTTAACGTATAGTATGAAATTTTTCTTCGGTGTATGTCTCATAAAGTGTATTCAAATTCTTGAGCTATATTTTATTTTTATTTAATTCTTTTTTATTCTTTGATTGAATAATATCGAGATATTCGTCAATGTATTAGGTAAATCTAATTGTAAATTACTATTGAAATTGTAAGTTACTAATTTCTACATTCTAAAGTTACTAATTAAGATACATTAGAATTTGCTTTTGTGCTTCACGTAATCTTGTGCACTCCCGCTTAGAAACTTTATGACAAATTATTTGTTCCAATATAGATTCTATTTGTAAAGAGAATCCATAAAATGTTAGCATATTAACAAGTATTTTTATATAATACACACACACAAGTCAAAATTTCATTATTTCTGATAAAAACGAAATAATGATCATTAAAAATAAAGATCTTAATACTTTTGAGCAAGAGAGTACGCAGTCACAAAATTAGCCGACACATATTTTATTACTTAATTCATTTGCTAGCCTACTTCTTTTCGTTGGTTATGTAATGTGCATCGTTAGAAATATATTCAAATTGTGTCAAATTATAAACCTAATTGCACGCAGAGAAAATAATTTATCAAATAATCTCGACCTGCCTTTGAATAAAATATTCTCGTAATTGACTAAATTCCTCGACCTTTAATTATTAAAATTAAAATAAGCATCGAAGCTGGAGATAACACAATTTTCTTCACTCGCGACGTTAAATTACATTTTTGTATTTTGTATCTGACCATCTCCTTGAACGTAATAATTTCAAGAATTTCCTTGGGAGGTTTGAACGTTATTAATATGCCAAAACGAGAAACATTGAGAAAAACATACGGTCGCTTGTTCTTTTTTTTCTTCTTTTTTATTTTTATTTTAATTTATTCAAACGTTTCAAGACTTTCGAGGGAATAAAGAATGACTTCCTCGGCGCGCATTCCATTTGCATAACATCAAAATGAGCAGCAAAGAATGAAGGCGTCTATTTAAACGCGGAGACAAGTACTTGCTCGTTCATAATTCTGTTCCCATAACGCGTTCACTCATTTGAATATTAGAAGTTAGCTGCGGATGAATATTTCTCGCGGTAACCGCCTTCGAGACTCGTTACAAATATATCACATTTATTTTGCTACTTTTAAATTATTACTTATGAAAATAATATTTATTATAAATTATTTTAATTAAATTTTAAATTTGCATTTCATAAATTTGTAATTTATAATTTCTAGAATATTTAAATTCGTTGTTTTTAATTTCAGAATTCTCGAATGTTATCTTATTCATAATCGTATAAAAATTTGGTTTCTTATTTAATTGATTTTTTATATTCCTTATCGGGGTGAAAAAATTTTGTCAGTGGTTAAATTTGAATTTTATTCCTAGTGGTATCAACTCATTGAAAAGCTTAAATAATAATTTATCACATCAATGTTAGTAGCATTAACTCATTAAAAAGCAATAATTTATTGCGACGTAGTTTGTATAATTTCACAAAATTATACAAAGATGTTTTATTTATAAAGATGATTTTACCTCGCGTAGCGGGTATACTGAGATCGGTGATCGTTGAAACGTTTGTTCTCCCTGTTTTACTTTCCTCCCCTAAGCGGATCCGTTTCGTGACCCGCTCTTTCAATCGCAATTACTCCGAATTCCCATTATCACCGCGCTACCTTATTTAACTTTGTTTGAAGGATGCTTTCCGCTTTTTTTTATAGTCGCGTTTAATCACTGCACAGTGGCAACGGTAATAGGTTTAGTTTTCGCGAGTGTAGAACGCCGGGCATATTGCATCATAAAAAAAGTTGTAAAAGCACCCTCACTCGCGTCGACTATTCGTGCTTTTTCCTCTCCTCGTTCTTTCTCCTTTTTTCTTTTTTCTCGTTTCGATTCTGAAAACGTTTCACCTTCCATTATTTTTATTTCTTCCAACGTTGATAGCTTTTTCACTCGCTCTCGAGCGAATCGAGAAAGAATGAGAAATGTGCTGTTTTTCTTTTCTTTTCTTTCCTTTTTTTGGGTCCGTACGAGAAATTGGAAAACACGAGTTCGTTGCTCGGAAAATTCAGACGTGAATTTTTGATATCGTCGCTGTTGCATCGCTATTGTGAGTGTGCACACATCGGTGTACATCGGTACACTGAAAGCCACTTACCAAAGTGGCAAAATACGGCAACCTGCGTGCTATTTGATTTCCTTGAGAACTTGCCTTTTACTCATTTCCTCGTCCTCTCGCGGGACGCTATAAATTAATTTGCTTGATTACGGGGACACCTTCAAGTCTCATAGCTGCTCGAAGTTGGTGGTTAGTCGAGTTTGAAATTAATTTAATCTCCGACATGGAAACTAATCTGATTATCATGTATCCAGTAACGCGAATTTTCTTCGAGTATGTTTAATTGTTCTGATTTTCTAATTATATTTGCTCGAGTAAATTCACATGCACGTATATTTACACTGTTGGAAAAGTATGTAGATACTCGTTGTTCTCGTAGAATATATTTTCAATATTGCAAATAATAATGTCAAGATTCCTTAAATATTATTTGAATAATATGTAGCTTGTTTAAATAATACTTGTGTATTTAAATAGTAGCATCTTTCATCTTCAAACCAAGATTAAACTCTACCAAACTCTCCTCTGACGATAGAAACGATTTTGTCCACTGTGTTACGAGCATAAGAAGCTTACAGATTCACATCCAAACTTTACAATTTTTCAATCAAGAAACGATCTGAACCTTCCTCTGATAATGAAAACAATTGGATATTTCCTCTATTCATTATGCACCAAGCACAAGAAACCAGTACGTCCACGATCAAACCAAAGGCTAAACTTTTTCAAACTCCATGATTTTTCAACAAAACGAAAACATAAATTAAAGTAATTCGTCTAAAAAACGAGCCAAATTCTCCTCTGACAATAAAAGAGATTCCATTTTCTTTCATCCAGCATGCACCAAGCGCAAGAAGCCAGCGCATTCCAACAACCTCACCAAAGACTAAACTGTTCCAAACTCCACGACTCCTCAACATGACGATAGCGAACGAAAGAACCTATCAAGAAACGACCTAAATTCTCCTCTGATAATAAAAACAATTGGATGTTTCTTCTGTTCACTGTGCAGCAAACGGAAGAAGCCTGTTGCCACGGAGATGTCGAAGGAGGGTGCGGAGCTGGTCGTGACGCCCGTGCAAGCGAAGAGCGGAGCCACGGACGGAGGAGATCCCGACAACGAGCCTGGTCTTCCCCACAGCTGGATCTGGCGCATTCTGAGAGCTGCTCTGCCGTTCCAGTTGGCCCTCGTCGCTCTTTTCTGCGCCGCCTGTCTCCTCGAGCCACACTGCTGCGAGGCGACCAACACGTTGAACTTCTCGTTGACCCCTCAGCTACGATACGTCAGGGGCCCTCCGCCTGTGTGAGCGTCGCGACGCCAATCACCTGTTGGAAAAGCCTGACACGGCGTCGCAATTCCATGGAAATTCCACGGGAGTCGAACCCTCAGTCACCAAAGCACAGGTTGCTTGTTCGCGCGATCCGCGATCGAATTAATAGGTGGATAGATCGATGATATCACTGCACTGGCTGGAAAGTTGATCGATGAAATGGCAAAAAATGTGAAATACTTACTTTTCTATTTCTTGTACGACGTAGGAAATAATTAATTTGTTAATGTGAATATCCGTCTCTCGATTTATGTAGTTTATGAGGAAACTTGTGTAAGTCGTAAAAATATATGTTATAATAATAGCAATAATTTAGGAAAACAAAAATAAATTGATCGTTTGAAACTCAATCAGCTCAAATTAAAGAAGGTCAGAAAATTTGTTCGATAATACGTGGTAAATTTAACTCGGTACAACGATTATAGAAAATATATTTTTTAATATAATCAATTATAAATAAAATGATAATGTAATTATTTAAAAAATATTATATATATATATATACACATATATTTCTGATATATTATCTGCAATCAGATTGTTCAAATTGATATTTTTTGGGATTATTTACCGTACAAATCAAAGGACGGATGTATTTCACTCATTATTGAAAATAGGTGTTTTTTTCTTTTCCTTTTAAATACGAAAGATGATTTTGTTACAGTAGAATCACTGTCTAATCATTAACCAACTTTCCAGCTACGAAGAGCGCACGGTTTTCGAGAAGTTCGTAGTATCAACACGTTGTCAATTAATCTCAGAACAACACGAAGGATGAAAGTTCAATAACGAGTCAATTAAGTGAACGTTTTAGTTAGTCCTTTTTGAAAACACTGTGGAGTAACTTACTTTGCTTGACAAAAAGTATCCTATGACACGCTATCCCGAAGACTCTTTCAATTAGTGTTAATAGGTATCGTTCTTCTTCAGTGAGACTGCAATGTTTTTCTTATAAATTAAGAATATTGATTAATTATTTCAAGAGGACTTGTCGAACTGGCGGCTCATGAGCTCGTACCCCTCTTTGCGACTCGGAGAGGGAGAGAAGCCCCCTTCACACCTATTTTATTCTGTTGTCTTTTTCCTCCAGACTCTCCGCAAGTCCCACCATCATCATTTCTTTTTTTTGTAACAAAAATTAAAAATATCTTCGTACTGACTTTTTCTTAAATAAGACACGCTAAAGTAATATAAGAGTATATAATGATGATTAATTGTTGAGATTACGAAGAATCAATCGATTGCCGTCCGTTACAGCTCCAGTTATAAATTAATGGAAAGCTGAATCAATTGGCAAATATGTATAACAATGGTGGGAGAATCGGAGTTAGGGCCTGGAGGAAGAGAAGAGAAATTTCATCGAGTGTTAAACTCGCGCGGCTCGCGGAGAGGGAAGAAGTTCGACAGGTTCGATTCTCGATCTCATCACGTTTCTTCAAATTTTGTCCGTCTTATACTTGCACTGCCATAAGGATTTTTCAATGTCAATTAAAGCAGAAGCTCAAAACTCACGGCGAGACTGGCAACTTCGTCCATAAGAGGAAACAATTCCTTGCACTGTCCAGGTAGTTCCTTGATTTTCGCGAGAAAATCTGCGCTCGTTTGAAATTGTGATACAATTGCAAAAAAAAAAAAGAAAAAAAAAAAAAAGTAGAGTGTAGAGTAAATAATATAGAAGTGACTGAGGCGCGACGTAGAAAGACAGTGAGCACTAGGTCAAAAAAAGAAAAATGGAAAGAAAAAAAAAGGACACCGACCAACGGGGAAGAATTCTTTTTTTTTTTATACGCTTTTACGGAGATGAAATATTTGACTGTACGATGAATCGAGTGTGAGACCAGAGGTAAGTACGATCCTCGTATATCTGCTCTGGCCAATGTGCGGAGTCGTGAATGAATGAGAGAGTCAAGAACCACTTTAGACAATCCTCGACTAACGTAACGACTAATCGAAACTTAGCATAATTTTCGCAGTTCTCGAGAGAAACGAAAGATTCAACGAAATACAAGAACGACGCAGAGGTTCGGAACGATGACAACGACGATAATGAAAAGATAAGGTTAATAGATATTTATAAAGAGAAAAACTTTATCTTGTTTCTAGAGAATTTGCAAGGACGAGTTGAATTTTCACTCGCGTAATCGAGTTCGAGGTCTCGATACTGACCACCACGAGTCAGTAGCGTTTTTTTGTTATATAGTATAAATATTTATTTATATATATATGTTGCAAATTATATATATATATATATACATGTACGTGTAGTATTGTTTGTAATTTAATGTCAATCGACAGAGGAGATACGTATTTTGTGTTGTTCTCCGAAAACCGAAAAGCACAGGAAGAAACGAACGTGTGTCATGCACGAAACGTTAAAAAAAACGATAGTAATCGTTTTGTTGTTTTCAACGATTTTGTTTTTTATTTTCTTCTGTTTTTTATGCAGACGATGGCTGCTCGCAGTGAGTTGATGACTAATAGTCAAATGTTGCCTAGGAGAATGCGGAGGAGCTCCTTTCGCTGAAATCCTGCAACGATCAATTTCGAGAGAATTAATGCTTGCAGAAATAATGGAGATTTTCTTGAAAAAGAAGTGACCAACGAACGAACGAACTCGGTCAGAATTTCAGCGAGAGCGAACTTTTATCGCGAGGAGATCTTCAGGTTCTCTTTTCGACGACCGTTCCTTTGACAGGGAGAAAGATGTAATAAGAAAAAGAAAAAAGAAAAAAGAAAAAGAAAGAGGAAGAAGGAAAGAGACGAAAGTTCTCTTTGAACAGGAGAAAAGAGATCTGAACCGCAGACACACGGGTTTCTGGAATTCTAATGGAACTAACGCTGACACATATCCGACGGCCACGCAGACGGTCGTTTTATCACAAACGTGATAATTTCATTAAAATGCCAGTAATGTCGTGTTTGAGTGAAGAGTGAAAAGCCGTCTTGCTTCTTCGAGTAACACCAAATATCGAGGAACCGCGAGACGCGTTGGTGGTTGAAGTTCCCCGTTGAACTTTGGCGGCATCGCCCGCATTTTTGTCACCCCTTGATCGATACGACTCGCATGAATCATGCGACTATCGAATAACAATATTTCTCGTAACGAACGAGCTTGGTGAAAATCCACGTCGTGGAATTAAAGAGAACACACGATAGATAGATAAATAAATAAAGGAGCAAGTAGCACGATTCGCTGATATTGCGATCGTGTGGCGATTGAGTCGAGAGAAAGATTGAAGAAAATCGTGAGAAACGATGATGAAAATAAGCAAAGTAAACAAAAATGAAACGTTCATCGTTTGACGAATGATGGGAAATGATGTTAATGATAAGACGACAATGATGATTAAGACGACGACGGACACGTATGAAGGTACATGACAAAGGTACACGACACATGATGATTAATAGATAGTCTTCGAATTGAAACGACTTTAGCGAGAGATCAAAGGTGAATATGAGAAAACCGGATCCCTAAGAGTATCCGTTGTTATTTGGGAAGTTGGTTCGCTCTTGCCATACGCAACGACGGAGCTAATTGCGATCCGACAGTTATTTTCATCGATTATGCGACATTTGTTTGTCGAACCAAACGAAAAATGTTGTAACGATTGCAGTACAGTTAAGCAAACCCACGAACACGTGGGCTTTTCTGTGCATTTCCTCATTGCTTCTAGTTGTCGCTTGAAGCATCTTTTTTCTTTTTTTTCTTTTTTTTTTTTTTTAATTTGTATCGATTAAATCTATTTCGATACCATGCAACGGTATACTAACGGTTTTTCGTGACGTTTCTTCGCGGTGTTTCGTTTTAACCGAATCGTGTTGTATTTAATTTAAAGTATTTTGGGAATTAGTGCTTATAAAATATTGGTAAATAAAAAGTAAGTTATGAAAAAAGCAAGAGATATGAAATGATAGACTATGGATTTTTATATGATTTTATAGGACTTTTGCACAGGCTACACGTAAAACGTACTAAAAATATAGTACTTTCTGCAAAATTTAAGTAGGTGAAACAGGTTTTTTTTTGTAGATTCTCGTTTCTTAATTATATCTTTGAAAGTACAAAGTTGTATCAAAATCCGTTATATTTTAAATATATTATAAATATCTTCGTTGAAGAGTTTAATTGTATTTTTGACTCTCCAAGGTACAAAGACAGGATCGAAACTTAATTGGAAAATAGTGCGTACAAGACAAGCTTACTGTCTTCGAGTTAATATCAGTAAAAATCTAGACACTGTTTCAAATTTATCGTCAATTAATATTCGTGTTAATAAATTTTCAATTCCTCTTTATACCGATGAAAAGGTCAAATTTCTCAATGAAATAATTCGATAATTGACAGCAATAATAACTTTTAATAATTGATAATAATTCCTTGATTCTGAAATAATATCTTCGCAAAAAATTGAGCCGCAGCCCCTTCAATTGAAACATATTTGGATGCAAATTTGAAATTTCCACGATTCGCACGAAACGAGGCACCGTGTACGCGAGCTTGTGTGAAACTTGCAACCAAAGGTTTTCACGTTGTAATCATTGATACTTGCTGAACATTATACGTCTGTGATTATCCCGATGGTTTTCCAAGCGGGCTGATCTCCGATATGTAGCAGCGAGATTGCAGTTCCGTCACGCAACCTCGAATTCGATCGGTTTGATCCAGCACGATCGTTCGGAAACTTGCGTGACACGGAGTAGTAGATAGACGAAAAGAAAAAGAAATAAATAAATAAATAAAAGAGAACAATTTCTTCGAATTTTATTTTTGTACATCGTAGAGATAATTGTTAACTCGATGAACACGACATCTCGTAACGTTCTTTCCACGCGGTAGAAACATAGACGACAGCTTTTTTAGTCATAAAAGTTCACCGAACTGAATTTTTTCCGAGCTCAAAGCCGAATTTTTCTGCCGAATTTTTCTTCACTCGTCACTTTGTATCTCGTGCCGCTTTTCTTATTTGCAACAGTACACTTTTCTACGTTTTCTACGATTTGTCTGAACAATTCACGAAAGACAGAACTTTGCGTATATTAGATACGATAGATCGGAGCAAAAGCGAAAAGAAACTAATGAGTGTAAATAGCGTGCGTGTGTAAAGGACCGATCGCACTTTAAAATCGAACGATATTTTTTCTATAAAAAATTTACAAAAAAAAAACAAATGAATACGCGTTGTATAACTAATATTAATTTCTCATAGAGAGCGAGAGGGGAGGGGGGGGGCGAAAATTGAAGAGGTATATTTTGTGAAACATTTTGTGAGAAGGTTTCGTAGGCGATAAGAATTTCAGTTTCGTTAGAGCGTAATGCGATTAATCTTGCGCGGAATTGCATTAGAATTGCATTCAATCGGTGTGAATCACTGGAATCGCTTGGTTTTCCAATAAAGAAAACGCGACAAAAAAAAAAAAGAAAATTAAACATAATTAACTGCAATCAAAGGTAACCGATATACGTAAAAGTATAACACGAACATGTTGAGAATAATTGTACGTTAAAGCAAAGCGCGTTACTTGTTGGAGAAGGAAGCGATCGTGTTAGAGCTTCTTTTTTAAAACAGATCGAACTACTTGTTAGAGGAAGACGAACGTAGGTTATTCGATTCGTGTAGGAGTGTCTACGCGCGAACAAATTTTTGCACGATGCTTACCGTGTAAGCGTGGCACGTGTTCGAACGAATTTGAGGGAGTTTGAACGAGTATGCTCGCGTTTGGATCGATGCACATCTGTCGATACGCGCGAGCTGTTGGTCGTGCAGGACCAAGAGCTGTCGCAGGAAAAAAGAGAGAGAAAAAGATAGAACAGAGTCCTCGAGAAGGAAGAAGATGTCTCGTAGACTTATAGTTTTTGAATTTCCACCGCACACGGCACGCTTCTGACGACATTGCAGCTCCTTCGAGCACCGTTTGCGCATCGTGTTCGTGTTGTCGAAGAACGTGACGGAGAAATCAGAGAAGATCAGAGTGATTGGTCAAAGTGAAATTCATAAGCAATGCTACGTTGTGAGACAAAGAAGCGTAAGGAGACTCTGTTATCTCGTACGCAAGAAAAGAAAGAACGAGAGAAAAGAGGGAAAGCGATTGCAGTAACTGGCCGGTCGAAGTGTGTGTGATTCTTTCCAATGTTTCGAAGAATACACCGATTGGCGATCCGGGCAGTTCGATTTGCCGTACTTACGTGTTTTCACGACAGCGACGACAAATGGTGACATCGCACGTGTACACACACGCATATACACAGACAATTGATGGTGTCCGCACGCAGAGCAAAGAGCTTAAAGAGAAGAGCCGGTCGTATTCTCTGAATACCTGATTTTTTATTAAACAAATTGCCCCGTGGGATCGGCTGGAAGTTCTCATCGAGAACCGTGTAGGACGACGACACCCTCAGGGGTCGTTGAACGTCGAAGCGAGAAGCTTAACGCGAGGACCGAGCGATTTTCGCCGAGAGAGTGTTGTAATTCGTCATGATTCTTGAGAATTAATTGCTTCGGGAAATTAGAAGTTCCGTCGTTCTTTGAATTTCCCAGTCGTTCCTCAAAGGGATGTAGAGAAAGCGGACGGAAATTTACTGTTCAAAATCGTGGAAACTCTCAATTTGCAAAGTACCACTTTTCTGAATTGAGAAGAGGAAGTAGGCAGTAAATACTCTGGAACGTCGAACGAATTTGCGATCAAACGACAAAAATCGCTCTGTTAACGCGTCCATAACCATTAGTTGATGCATTATCGTGCACCACGATGGGTCTGTTTCAAACTGTACTGCTTATTGCCGGAGAAAGTAAAATTCTCTTGATCGAGCAACCTGACTCGATCCTTTGAACAGTACGTTACGAGACGAGTCCCATGATTTTCAAGTCCTCGTTCGTCGAGTTTACGTATTTTTTTTTTTTTAATACTCGACGTCGATGTTCGTTCGATAAAAGGGAGTCCCATCGATGGCGAGAGGAACTGAAGTCGACGAACACGAGGCCTGTCCTCTCACCTGTCTGCCTACCTTACCTATGATAGTGTATATAAAGTACCTGAGAAATCAAAATATTTACTTACATTGCATAAACATGTTCAATCGACGAGAAGTTGATCTCGCTTCTCCTTCATTGTCACTCGCGTTCATCGTCGAGCGGAGAGCCTCCGCTCGCGAGAAACCCCATAGAAAAAAAAGAAAAAAAGAAAAAATAGAGAATAAAATCAAACGAAAAAGGGAAAAAAATGAATCGTATCGTATGCTTTGTTGTTACAGCTTTGATTTGTCGCGAAATGTATTCACCTTTGCGTTGCTGTAGCGGCTACTTAGATTTTCTACGTTGCATGTGGTTTTACTTTTAAACGAAAATTACGATAATAGGAGGGCAAACGCGTGAACGCGTTGCTGTATATTGGGAGGGAAAAAATCTAAAAAGAAAAAAAAAGAAAAAGGAAAAAAAAGAAAAAATTGTACTACGATATTTTTTTAATATTTGTTTTAATAGCGGCTCGCGGTTTCTATTTTTGTCAATGATGTTGTTGTTGTTGATTATTATCGTTTTCATTGAAATTTTTCCACGTGAAATTCGACAAATTTGACTTCCACTCTTTACAGATATTCCTTCAGGCGCGATGCAAAATTTTTTTCGAAAAAGAAGAAACCGCGGGCCATTTTGCGACAAAGCTATTGAATGTTACGTTTCCGAGAGTATGATGCCCGTTTGTATTGCGTCTTAGAATACGAGCGACATTAACCCTCCATGAATATATATTTTTTTTCTCTCTCTCTCTCTTTTATGGTATTATAAATCAGTATGATTTTCATCTTCCGTCGATTTTTTCTCGGTAAATGTCACGTTTATTTGTTTAGAATAACGAAAAACTTGGTTCATGGAGGATTGAACTTGATTGTATCGATAGGATTTCATTTGATCTCCTCGAGAGCGCGAGGATTCAAGTAACATCGCGTATTCTTTTATGTTGCTTCATAATTTGGCGCTGTAACGTGAGTTTCTTTTGCATGCCCCTTAATAAACACCGTGTCCGATTTCTTTGGAAACTGTCGTACTTTTCTTTAAGAAATTTCCTGGATTAATTTCTAGAAATTTTGCCGATTACAGCGCCGAATAGATCGAGCCTTCCAACAGTAAGGAAACACGTTCGTTCAGAAGTGTCAGTATTTTCCTTTCTTTTCTTTTATTCTTCTTTAGTCGAACAGTATTTTTATCGAAAAATTTTAACGAATTTCTTCTGTCGAGAATTTTTTAAAATTCGATTCATGTCAAACGAGCGTGTTTCTTTTTCTTTTAATGTTCTTACTGTTTCTTATTTCTTTAATTACGGATAGATATCGTTAATTTTATTTGCTCAGAGTTGTGCGACTTTGCCATTCGTATCATGTACCCCTTTCAAGTGTACACCCCATTCGTACGAAAATTTCATACCATTTTTCAATCATCGTTCACGTGTCATTGCGTTTTAACATGTTATACACCTATATCCAAACATAATATCGATAATATTTTCTACGATTACAGAGTATTCTAGTGTATTTTGGCACCATGGAGAAATAAATTACAGTTTTGGACAATGTTATGCCTCTTTTTGTTCGCCACGATGTCTCCTTCGATCCTTTTGCCTTCAACTCTTGATATTTATTCGATATTTAAAAAAATAGAATTATTTTGAAGAGACATTTATACATGAAACGCGTAAATGAAATATCTTTTATTTTTTCATTTTTATATAGGTAATCAAATTTTTTGTTGGTTAACCAATAGGTTTGGAGCTTTGATATTTATTAAAAAACAAATGATTGTTTAATGAGACATATAGAGCAATTAATTTCAGAACGAGTGATTAATTTTAGAACTGATAAAGTCTAATAAATACCAATAAAAGAATTCTCCGTCAGAAAATCATATAATTTCCAAACTAAAGTTATCAAACCTTTAACAACCTCCTCAGAACCTCGTGAAATCTTCAGAAATACGAAAATTGTATTGGAAAATCAGAATTGTTAAACTAAACCAACACCAATATCAACTAATATGGACAAGAGATTCTTTATTAAAAATAAGAAATTTTACAATAAAAAATTAACCAAAATAACGTCCAAACTAGGTTCATCAAACCTTCGACAACAACTCAAGACTTGACACTTTGCGTGACCTTCAGAAATGCGAAACATAAGATGGAAATCGTTAAACTATCGGTAAAAGAGTTCTCAGTTAAAAAATAGTAAGAAATTTTTACGGTACGTGAAACAGACTATAATCTCCAAACTAGATTCAAACAACAACCTTCCCAAGAACCTCGCGAAATTTTCAGAAACACGAAAATTTAGAAGATCGAAGTTGTTAAACTGTCAACTAACATCGATAAAAAAATCTTCGAAAGAAACAAAGAAATAAAAACAGCCTGTGATGAAAATTATATTCCCAAAAAAAATCGAAAATTAATTGTTAATTGTTGAACCAACACCAATGTCAACTGATATAAATTCTCTATAAAAAAAAAGTAAGAAATTTTACATTAAAAAACGGTCAAAATAATGTCCAAACTAGATTCGATCAAACCTTCGACAACAACCTTCCCCAAGAGCCTCGCGAGATCTCCAGAAAGGCGAAAACTCGGTAGATCGGAATCATCAAAGGGGAGAAAAATTCGAAAACTGCTAGCTGAAAGGAGGAATGGCACGATGGGGCATTACGCGTGCACGTGTACCAGTGCCAAAAGTAACGGTGGAGAAAGCGCAATGCTAAGTGTATCCGCAATAATGATCCGCTGGCGATTGATACAGAGGTAGAGGATGATTGCGGTGTACCCGGCGCCGATTGTTGGCGGCGTTAGTGAAGTCAGTACGAAGGTAGGGATATTAGAGGTTAAAGGGCGCGGCCGCTATGTTATTACGACTCACACCTGTACCCACCAGGTAGGCAACCAACGGCCGAAACTTTTCCCCGGGAATCTACTTTAATGGTTCCAGGATATCGTAAGTCGGTGCTGTAAATAAATTATTGCTGCGACCCCGGCGGTCTTTAATCGGACGTGCATAGATATGCCCTTTAATCATGCGACGTAGTAACGCGTTGCAATTTTCAGAACGGGATTACGCCATTAAACCGTTCGTACCGTTCTCTAGTACGATTTCTCTGCGGAATATCCAGCCGATAATGGTCGATCTTCCGAGAAACTACCGATCGCGTAGAATCGCCATTTCCTTTTCCTTTTGGTACTTTTGGAACTTGAGGTTACAATTTTGTTGTTACGTTATAATTTTTATAAAAATCGCGAGATTGTATTGTTATTTTCCTCGGAAAATGGTTTGGATAATTTTTCGAAACGGTACATTTTTTTTTAAATCTACAGTGTCTGACAATAAGAGCTCTCAATCGCACAAGAATTCAAAATTAGGAGAAATGAGTTTACTGTAAAAATGGCAAACTTGTTTTTGTAATTTTTAACTTGCGTACATCTTATTTTACTTTAATGGAAAACAAGAATGAACTTTTACGTCGCAAGTAAATAATGGCACTTGATTCTTAGTTAGTTTACTACTGGAGGAAATATGATTTTTCCTTTCAAGTTGCATTGTCACAATTACTATCTTTTATTTCCTTAGGATAAAACTATACTTCTGTTCTGAATTTGTTGCAAAGTATTACACGAAAGTCCAATTTTTCACGACGTTAAAAAAACGAACTTGTCAACCAAGGGACTGTCAATTCTTGCTATTAATTCCAAAAAATTTTAATTCGAATCTATTTTTATCTAATTTTTCAGTACATACATATATTGCAATATTGTCTTTCATATCATAATATTCTAGAAATAGAAATAGAGTTAGAATATTCTAATAATAATAAATAGAATTCTAAAACATAAATTTATATATTGTGACTCAAAATATTACAGCACGTTACAATTTTCAAAAGAATATTTTATTTGTGACGTTCAGTCAATTCTAATTTCTTACAATGTTCTTATCTATTTATGGAATGAAAAAGAAATTTTTCAAAATCAGTTTCAAAATCTTCGAAATTCATCCTCTTGCTAAAACTCGCTATAACGATAGCTCGTTGACATGTTCTAATTCGTAAGTTATCAGATGAAAGAGGAATTTTACAATCTAAAAGAGATTCTAGTGTAGTTTAATTTACCGTGTCACACGAGACATATACCCATTCAAGAAAGAAATTTCGCAATCATGCCCGATGAATAGTTCCAAGATCTCCTAATTCACCATAGACGCTCGCTGTATCACGCGAAAAATATACGCACCCCTCGTATCGAGCGTTTACAACAGCACGTCGACGTCTCTAATTTACGAGACGGCGGTGAGGGTCGAGGTAAGAGAGAGAGAGAGAGAGAAAGTCACGGGAGCTTAACAGAGGCAAATGAGCAAAGAAAAGAAGTATTATTTTTTTACAGGGACCAAGCGACCCCAGCGAGGAAATGGCTCGTGTCCTGCTCTTCTATGACTTCTACGGGCTTTCTTTTTCCCTCTATCGTCCCTGCGATACCCTTCTCCCTTCGACGCAGCCTCTTTGGCTTCCTTCCACCCTCACCAGACGCCGAAAGGGTTGAGACTGGCCGAGCTGTAAATTACCAAGAGGGCATTTTGATTAAATTTTTTATTGTAGCAGTCCGGTTACAACCAGGAGGGCCCCGATGCCTCGGGGTGATTTAACCCTTCCCGGACTCGTGCCCGGTGCTTTTATTTTCCATTCGCGTACCTGAATCTCTGATTAGAAGTAATAATTCGACGCTGGCGAACGCGGCGCCCGCGAGAATGAAAAGCAACGGAGAGAACGGGCCGTGAATGTTTGCTGCGGATTTTTATGTATTTTTATTGTTTTATGAGAACGTAAACTAACGGAACTCGTACAGAAAGTGTACTACTGATTTCTAATAGAACCTCGATGATGCAATGATGGTTGCATTCAAAAGTTAATTCAAATTTGTATCGTGCGAATACTCCTTTGTTAAAAGGATTTCTTCTTAATAGTTATGTCAACTAGTTAATTGATTCGACGTTTTTTCTCTCCTTTTTTTCTTTTTTTCTTTGAAAAACCTGAAACAGTACAATTTGTTTCATTTATTAAATACTTTGGATATTTTGCACAGTTCTTCATATTCTATGTATTGTGTGCATTTTCGAATCCTTTAATTTTCTGCAAATGTATAAGAACGTGCTAACAAGTGTATTTGTTCTGTCCCAATTCATTTATTTATTCGGTTCACATTTAATTAATGTTCAAATTTGATCATACTTGGCATATTATAAAGAAAGGTGAAGAAAGATATTCATGTTGCGGTGTGTATCAAGAAACTGAAATTTTTTAAAACTGACAGGTTTGACCATGTTTGAGATATAAAGATATGAAATGTTCATGTTACAGATTTAAAAAAAAGAATAGATCCGAATTGAAATTTTCCGGAACTTATAAATTTGACCATGTTTAAATTCTTCCGAGAATATAAAATATTGAGATTGTAGGTTTTAAAGGGATGATATATTGAGAAATTGGATAGAATAAATTCGAATTGAAACTGATAGATCTGACTATATGTAAAATGCTTAGTAGTAGATAATAGATTGCAATTAAGATTAAAATTGACAATTTTATTTGTATAACAAGGCATGGGTACTTAGAAAAATAGTAATGATTTTGATACACTCGGCCGATTCTACTCACGATTCTGTCAAGTATCAAAACGAATTGTCAAGACTGTCGAAGAAACGATGTATTTCTGACACTTTGGGGTAGTAGGATAGAATTATGAGGACGTGTCTCGCCTCACATATTTTATATATTGTTCCCAATATATTGTTCCGACTGCGTGCTCTAATATTTTACTCTATTGGGAATTGTTCAAGGTTAAATTAAAAAAAGAAACGGCAAGAAATATCTTTCGTGCTATTAATGAAAAGATAACCCTAATGAATATCTTTTTTTAATTCTTTTAATTTTTCAAAGGCAGAGAGAAAAATAGAGAAAGAACCATGTTCAACCACGATTAGATGTGTACTAATTTTCCTTAATAAATTCGATTATATTCGAGATAAAATATCGCAGATGTTGTAAATATTATGCGTTGTGCATTTATTACTCGTATTAAATATGTATAATTCATCATTATTAAAAGGACATTATATATCTATATTCATAATATAATATACGATATACTATATCATTGTATCATATTTACTATATTATAGATTTTATTATATTTTACGTACAATTCAAGTCTCGAATTCACTATGGTAGAAGTTTTCGTCTGAATGACGACTAATTACGAGATAAGAAAAAAGAAAAAAGAAATTAATTTTCCCCGTTGATTTGTCAATCAAAATCATCCATTAATTAATCGCCCTCGTAAGAAATTGAACAGAATTGAAATGATGGAAATCGTTCGTAGTCAATTTGTCTCGCGTACGATCAGGTCCAGCGGCTGATAACAGAAATTCCATCGCACATCCCCCGGTCGTTTGCTAAATGTCCATCGAGGGACGGCCGCGGGGGTGATCCGGCTCAACAAGTGTTACGTCAGAACGAGCTTGCGTCTACGGTTCGGTCGATTCGCGGGGGTGTCGACGTGCTCTCTCTCTCGTTCCGCGCCTCGTAATCGGAGGCGGTACCTCGCGAGTTTATGCCTCTGTTTTCGTTTAACTTCAACATCGCGCGGAAAAATATTTTTTTGAAATAAAAGTGAATAATTCGATTGAACTTGCGGTAATTTTATTTTTTTCTTTTTTTTTTTTTTTAGTAAAACTATGGTCTTTTTGTAAAAATATATTTATCTTTAACTGTCTAAAGCGAGTGATTTCATTGACCACGCGAAGACGATGCTATATTTTACGTTGTGCGTTTGTTATATAAGACACGATCCCCTAGAAAAAGATTGGAAAAAAATTTGAACGATTTAGAATTCGAGATAAAATAGGGTTGATAGTCATCTTATGATCGGACAATATCGAAGATAATTTGATAACGAGTAGAATAATGGCGTAAAATGGTATCCGCTGATAGATCGTTATCGTTGGAATGCAATAAGACACCGTAGTAGCGGCGAGTGAAAGGGCGAGTATCCGTAAGAAGTTTCACCTCGTTTATGCGAGGGACTTTTTGTCAACCTTATTATATTTATTGCTTTTTACAAAAAACATACTTTATACACCGTTATACAGTATCGATAATCTAAACCACTCAAGTACAGTTAACAGTATTGTATTTTACACTTTGTCACTACACGTCAATTAGGATGTTAATCTTGTAATTTTCAATTATAGTTATGAATTTCAAATTTTTTTAATGGGAAACAAACAAGATGTACAGAAATCAAAGTAAATTGGGTACAATTCTTTTTGTTTTTCTACATACCGTGATACAGTTTGTTACAGTGACTATAAGAAAATATTGGCACATTACTATGTGAGGTACTAATCAATTAGATCCAAGTGGTGTTAATTTAACAGTAGATAATGATACAATAAAGTAAATTAATCATAAAACCATATCTGATCTAATGGAATGAAAGTGTTTGGTTAAAGGAAATTTACTTTTATAATATTAGATTGCATTTATTGAAATAGTATCAGTCTTGATATTTAAGAATGCTATATATTTTAAAAACTTGTTTACACAAGTAATTTTGTACAGTTACATTCTTTTCGTATACTTCAATGGACTTTAACTTGAACTCAATTTTTCATTAGTTTCGTTAATTATAGATGTGACACGATGATATGACATTTTTATTATTTGCGAACGAAAGGGTTGTTTATTATAATATATAATTAAACATAATCTCTACTGTTAATATCGTTTTCCTAATAAAATGCTGCATCTCATACATCTTTTTGCAAATTATGTAATAATACATGTAATAATAATACAAGTAAAATAGTTTAAATACACAAAAAGTTAATAAAAATCCGTTGTGATAATCAGATGAGATGATACAAGAGTTTAAAGTTTAATTTATTGTACTCACACACGACTATAAAAATTTGATGCTGCAAAAATGACATGTCTTCTAAAATTATATTGTAGTTGTTTATTGTTCTTGTTGAATATAACTCTATTTTATGCAACTCTCTGTTATGTGCCAATATTGCTTGTAGTTTGAAGAAAAATAGCGTGACTTCTCGAAGATAAAGTGTTTTTTACTTTCAACAATTCCCAAATTATTTTATATTAATACGAAAAACAAAAATTCTTAATATATCATGTAACCAACAACTAATAGATTATTTTTATTGACTCGTATTTGACTTTATTATTATATAAAATAAGACAGTCTGCTATCACTCACATGTGAACCGTTCAGAGAATATCTAAATTGATCGACTCCATTTTTAAAATTATTTAAAACTTTGATTTCCTTTGTTAAATCTGCTTGATTAAATAAAAAATTTTTATGTTTAAAATTAATTTCCTCAATATAATTAGGTCTAACGCCACCAACAGTAAGTGACAACAATCTTTTTGGTCGTAGAATAATAAATACCTGTTTTACTTCAGAAGGCAATACGATTATTTCAAAAATACACTATTTTGTGCCGTTAGAGATATGTATTTAAACTTTGAAGGAATTGAAAAAAAAAGAACGTATATATTAACAAAATATTAACGTGCCATTCGTAGATTAAACTCAAAAATCTCTTCTTCACTCTCACCCCGTCAAACTACTTCTACAGCGAACGAATCTCCGAAAGCGTGCAATGCAACATGTATTCCGATGAAACATTTCGCAAACGCAACTGAAACCGCAGAGTGTTGCACGGAGATTTATTTTACCTACGAGACGTTACTTAACATCTTTACATCCCGTGGAAACCCGCAATCGTTGTCTCCTCGGAAACCCAAAACGCAGAAAACGTGGAAAACTCTACGACTCTGACGCTCTTCTTCTCCGTCGAGAGAGATCCTGTCCACGATGGTGGTAGCTTCGCGCGTTGGAACCATCGACGGCGGTGTCCTCGGGTGCAAGGTTCCTCGGTGGTGGTCGCGGTGGAGGACGCGGTATCGACTTTGGCGGTGGTTGGGATCGTTCGGCGGCGGTGGTGGTGGCGGCGGCGGTGGCGGTGGCGGTGACACAGCTGTCGCGGCGGTGTCGGGGAGGGAGCGAACGCGGGCCGCGGTTAGGTAGGGGAGGGCCGGGCAGCGGCGGCACGGTGTTGGGGGAGAGGATGGAGGCGGTAGGTGTCACGTGGGCGCGAGTAGGCCCCGCCTCCGCGAAGTGGCTCGAGGTACGGCGCGTCATTCATGGCCGAGCTAAAGGCTGCGCCACTCTCCGGGTCCGTCCAGCTGCAGCGGCTCGCGAGAGGAACCCACGGGAACACCTGTCTCCCCCGCGTAACCGTGAACATCCGGCGAGGACCGCGCCGCCGACGACGACGACGCCGATCGTCACCAGGGAGACGAACGCGCTACCACCGCGACTACGCGCCTCGACGTCCGCCGCATCCTCCACGCTGCTGGATCGCGAGAGTGTCCGGTGAGCCGCGTTCCGGAGCCGGTGGCAGGCTCGCGGAGAGGCCGCCGGCTCGCGTCGTGCATGGGACCGATCATGTGTCGACAGTGTGTCAAGTGATTTGTTTTCTTGTTCTTGGTGAAGGTAGATAATACGTCGTAGAAAGGGGGAAAGGAAAGCTGGTTGGTAGGGTTGGTTTTTCTCAGGAGAGACAGAGAGAGAGAGAGAGAGAGAGAGAGAGAGAGAGAGAGAGTTGCTTTTGATCTCGGTGGGTGTGTATTTCTACGATCATAACATTATCGTCGGGTGTGATCCACGGTGTTTCAACGAGACGGACAAGATCGACGTTCGTGGTGGAGGGCTGGCTAATGCACCGCGGCGGCGGTGTCGCCGGAAGCGGTGCTGCTGGAGGAGCCGCTGGTATCGCCGGAGGATCAGCCGGAAGTAGCGCGTTACCCTCGACGAGTCACCGCGGCCTCGAACTGGAACATCCGTCGGCGATGCCCGGTGCCCCGGGTTTCCATTGGGGGGCGATGCTCGCCGGCCACCATGCGGCCGCCGCGGCGAGCATGATGCAGCCACCCCTGTCCGCGGCCGGTGAGTACACCCCCGCGCCGGCACACCATGGCCCTACTCACCCTGCCATGCCCATGGACCTTCACGTTCACCAGGGATTCCCTTACTACAGGTTAGTCTAACGATCGATTCGCGTTTCCACTATCGAGGAAGGGGTGGGGGGCGAAGGTTGATTCGAGATTTGGACTCTGATTCGGACTCTTTTCCGTCATATCGTGGAAACTAAAATCAATTTTCAGGATTCTGCGATTTATCCATAATTCTGCAACATGCATTGGAAGATACAATTCTTTGAACGTCAATTTATAGTTCCCAGTCTGTCTTAATTCTTCTAAAATAACTTGTATTACTGCGAGTCTGTATCGTCGCTTTCTTCCTTTCTTGACAATATTAATATACCTTTTACGATCGAAAACATTGCTCGTTTCCCAGCCCAGTTGAATAGGTAGGCACTGTCAGCCTTCGAAAATTTACCTTGTAAATATTTCTTTGCTAAACGAATGCTCTTGTGTTTACCCATTTCGAGCAAACAGCTTGCTTAAATACTCTTTGTCCCTTTAGTTCCTATTAGACGAACGATCGAGTTCGTTGACGTTTCTCTGATACCAGTCTTCGGACCTTCCTTCGTCCTCTTCGACAGAACGTTGCTCGACGTTCGTTTGGAATGTTGTTGCTCGCCAGTCATTGTCTTTTCCAATCTTGATGAACCAAAGTATGCAGCGAACGTTTACAATCCGAAAATTTTATTTTATATTTGAAGTTGAAATTACATGGTACTTTTACCTCTAACGCGATGTTACAGCTATGATGACAACAACAATTTACATCTAACGTAATGTTACAATTACGTTAACAAGTTTGATTATTAACAATTATAGTACAATATGATAACAATTACAACATACAAATATAACAGCATGAATATATAATGCGAATATAATTACAATCATGAATACTTATCAAAAAGAATTGCAAGGAAAATAAGAGACAAGAAATTGACTCGTAAGTGAGACAATTTGACTTGTTATTTGGATGATAAAATTCTTCTTATCGTCGATAAATAACAATTTTATGCGACAGCATTGGTTCGCCAGTCAATCAATCCACTCATCAACCTGAAAATAATTAAATGTTGTACTTCCGAAATTAATCCTTTCGCGTGCTCATCCTCTTCCAAAACCCCCAAATTTGCCCTAAAAAAGTCCAAACGTGGTGTAAATCCCGCAAACTCGTGGATCGGACGATTTCGGGACACGTCACGGGAAAAATCGGAAGTGGATCGAAGCGAGATCCGGAACGTGATGCCGCCGACTATCGACGATCGACCGATCGTAAATCGCGCAGAAATATCGGCGTTCCGTGCGAATAATTAGACGCGTTTGTTACCCCCTTCACGTGCGCGCAATAAATAATTCCCGAAGATCGGCAAACGTTACGGAACTGAATAATTTATGAGACAGGATACAATAATTAAATGACCAATAGCTGGTTATGTAGTTCGATGCGTAACCGTCCTTCTGTCCCCCCCTCCCTCCCCCCCTCTCGTCCACTGTTCCCCCCTCTCCCCAATTTCACCGCCGTCGATGGTGGCACGGCGAAACATAGACCGCACGAAGTAACTTTTCATACTGTTCGGGGCGTGATTACGCGAAATAATATGTCGCTTGTTCGTGCGTAAATTACGGGAAACATGCGAGCCAACCAAACAACTCGCTGGTCTACAGATTTTATTATATTTCGCGAGCACGCTGTGTACGCATCTCGGCCTCTGTTCTATATATATATATATATATATATACACGTGTATCTAGCGAGCATGCTCGACACGTACGGGGTTTTAATGTAATTTGGCACGCGGTGGATAAACGTAGCCTGCACGAACGAGCTTGCTGCCAGAAATGACGGAAACGTCGAGATTCCATCGAACCTCTCATTACTTTTCCCTTCTTTTTTCTTCCTCGTTCTTTGCTCGTTCGCTTTCGTTTTTTCTCTTTTTTTTCTCTTTTTCCTCCCGTATAAGTATTAAGTATTTTCACGCTAGTTAAGAAAACGATTAAATTGATGGTACGAGATGGTGGTCGCTGGTTGAAAAAGAAAAAAAAAAAAAGAAATGAAAGACGAGGGAAAGTTGCTCTCACAGAGTTGACATTTTATCATTCGACACTTTGCTCTGGTAGAAAGTTAAATTTTTGCTCCGATGCGAGTATTGGAGTTGAACGTAGTGTAGTGTCAATAATAATTTCGCTAAATATTTTATCAATACAACGAACAATTGACTGTATTAAATAAAGAAAAAAAGGAAATCTCGAAACTTCGACACTTTCAAATTGGCACCAAATCTCACATTTAGCGATATTATCACTAAACTAAATTCACGTAATTTCACGTTTTTGTAAATATTATATATCAAAGAAATGGACATGAACGCAAAATTGTTCTACGTATTAAACATCTACCATGTTTTACACATTTTCATACATGCATCCTTTCCCCATTTTCGCGCGTTCGAACGTCCCTTTAAATTCATAAAATTATCATATACATACAAGATGAGGTATAACTTTCGTAGTAATTTTCCACGAGCGAGCAACAGCGCACACGTTGGTCCCGCGTCGAAAAGTGGTCTGATTTAATTTGCGCGACAGCGCTTTCGGCACATGGCGACAGGGTACGAGTTCGAGGAAGCGAGAAACGTCTTGGTTTCGTCGGCGGAGAACTTTTCGGATCGGCGCGACTGGTTCGCTGATAACGCGACGCTCGCGGCGGAAACCAGTTCGCCGTTGCACACGCGTGTCTCTCCCGTATAATATTTATAAAGTCGATTTCTTTTCCCCGGCGCGTAGCTGGGCCGTGCGCGCGCGTTAATAAACTTGAGCCGCGGACAAGTTTATCCCGTGTCGAGCGATTCTATCGGCCCCCGAGCGTTTATCGTGACTCGCCCGGCGTTGTGCACGTACGTATACGCGCGCGTGAAGATTCAATTAGTTATGACAACTTCGGATCCGAACGCGAACTCGAACGAACGCGCGGACGTGCGTAGAAACAAGAAGCGAAGCCGGGGATATCGTCTCGTGTCTTTTCCCGACTTATCCGTGGCGATACCTGACGATAAGCCAGGCTGCTAATATCTTTATGCAAATTCGTCTTTTTGCGAAAGTAATTCGAGAGTTAAGATTCAGTCGGAGATAAAGTCATCCGTCTGTTAAATGTTGCGACGAAATACTTTGTTTTGAGTATTTTGTGTATTTCACTTACGCGGACATTTTTCTGCAAATTCGTGTTTTCCTAAAAGTAATTAAAGAATTAAGACTCAGCTGAAGGTTCGGGTTAGGTTTGATTCTATTATATATTACGACGTATACTTTATTTTATAATATATTTTCTATAATATATTTTAATTATGCGAAGTCATCTTCGGATCTTTATTCATGCTTTTGCGAAGGAAGAATTGCAAGTTTTATTCGTTCATTAAATTAAACAGTACAACAAGTACTACATTTTAAGTATTTCATATATTTTTTTTGTGCAAACTCAGAGATTGTCTCGTGTCTTTTTATTTATTTATTCTGATAATCAGTCTGCGGATCTTTATGCGAATTCATGTTTTCATGATGGTAATTAAAGAAGATCTTGCTAGAAGTTTTATTCGTCCGTTTATATATTTCTGTGTATTATTGCGTATCATGCGCATTCTGTGTGTTTTTCTTTCTTTTTCATCTTCAAATTCTCCATAAATGTATAAAAATCTGCAGTTTACTTGTGACTAGACTGCGAATCTTTACACTACAATCTTAAATTTCTATGAATGCGATCAAGTAAATGTAGTTTAAGCAGACATTTTCAACGCTAGATATTGCAACGAGTACTCTGCTTTCTATATTTTGTATAATTTTACGTATTTCTTTTTTTACACATTTTCTGCATTTTTTCATTCGAAAATTTCACAGTCTATCGATGACTGTGTGTTTCGTTTAATTCCTCAACTATGTTCGTCTAGCCGATGATACGGAGATTGAATCTGTTTCTATCAGTATGTCCAAACAGTTCAAGTATGATTTAAACAGAAAGGACAATGATTCGCGTTGTTTGAAACAATCTTATTAGAACTTTTTTTATGTGAGTCTGTTAACAGTAGATCATCTACTACTAGCAAACATTTATTTTGATAATTAAAATCTAAAACCTAATTCAAACTCCATCAAACAGCAAGATTTTAAATTGAACCAATTCATTATAGAATACTCGACTGTATATCAAAACGTATTTCAAACTAAATGGGAAATCTTTTAATTAGTGCCGCTTAAAGAAACATTGACACAAATCATGCAACAACAATCTCAAAGCAAAAGCATTAGTTCCAATAACAATATTAGAACGAATTGATTCGTTGTAGAATATCCCACTGTATATCAAACTTCTTCAACCATATAAAATCTCTTTAATTAGCATCTTGTAGGAGAATATCGACACAAACCATCGCTAACGCTTATCACACACTAACAATCTCAAAGCGAAAACATTAAGTTTTTGCCAACAACAAAGTTTCAGAACGAATTAATTCATTACAGGATATTAGAAAGAGGATATTCAAACCTTAAATTTCAGCAAACTTTAGTTTACACTCCTTCGATCATAAAAAGTCTTTTAATTATTGTCCAGGATGTAAATAATCTTCGACACTTGTCACAGCAAAGTAGCAAAAGTATTAATTCCAGTAACAAGATATTAAAACAAATCAAAATATCCCACTGTGTATTAACAGAATCCAATTCAAACCTCTTATTTAATGTCTCTCAGAAAAATATCGATATAAACCATTTCTAGCGCTTATCACACGATAACTACAAAGCGAAAGCTTTAGTAATTCCAACAATAAGATTTTAGAATGAATCAATTCGCTGTAGGACACACCACTGTATATCAAAACTTCAATAAAACTTCCTTCAACCAAATCAAACTTCTTCGACGATAAAGGAAGTCTCTTAATTAGAATGTATCCCTAGAAAAACATCGAAACAAATCATCTTCAACACTTATCATACAGTAACAAAAAAAGGAGAAAAATATAAAAAACAAAAACGCTGTAGGAAAGAGTATTAATCCCAGCAATGCGGGTTTCAATTCTCCCGTCCTTTAATGCACAGTTGCACCGGCGCGCCACTTTGTTCGTGTCCGTTATCAATTTTCTAGATTGCTCTAAGAGCGAAGCACGCGAACGATATCGAACTTTGCCGATTCTCATCCCACCGGTGGCAATTACATTTTTCCCTCGCGAACACGCTCGCACACACAACACATACACACGTTTATAGCGTACGGAGCGTCGCGTAACGTACAATATTATTTCACCTGGGACGTAATTTACGCGGTTCGATATACGATTCCGTGTAATTGACAAGACGATCGATGGATCTGATAGAGAGAGAAAGAGAGAGAGAGAGATCTAATCGAGATAACCGCTTCGATACGACTTTTCTTCTTTTTCTAATTCTCCCTCTCCCTGTACCTTCCTGAACTCTTTCGGGAAAACGGCCACGGTTGTTCTTTGTTAATCGCTGCTGCGCACTCGTTCGTTCATCGGTTCCACTCGTGCACTGTAATTATTCACACTCGGCGATGCAGTACACGGCGATACGTAATCCCGGGCCGCGGTCTGAAAAGGAAGCGTACGGACCCGTTCGTGTAATTATACACTCGCCGTGGCTTAATCTTCCAGCAAATTGTATTAAGATTTTTTGCGAATTTTCGCACGTCGTGTGTTGTAAATCCATTCGCCGGCGGAGTGGGATGTACATACGTGCCTCGGCCCGTATTCTTAATACACCACGATTAATAGTTCCTATGTATCATCTCTCTTGCCGCGTCTTCACTTCCGCTTTCTGTTGCCGACTCGCGGCAGCTGCTGCGTACGCTATCGTTCACCATTATCATGACATTGGTCAATTAGTTCGACTCTAGTGTTTCGAAGTTTGATAAAATGGCAGGCGTAAAATTGTACAGCAGATTTTTAACTTAATTGTATAGCAGATTTTAACTTAATTGCATAGCAGAATCTGATTGATGTTATGACGTAGCATTATCTGCAACAGATATGAGTGAGAGGTATACAATCATGTTTATCGAATTTATCTTATACTGAGAGTCATCGTTGAGATGCGTTTTTTTTATCATTGAAAGTGATTTTAGTGGGACCTCTTCAGGTGCAACGCTGATGCAACGAAAATTAGCGATTGGTTGATTTGGGTCACGTGATTCGCGAGTAGGAGTGGCGTTATCTGGTACTGAGCGATCGCGCCTGCAATTTGTTTTGTATCGATTCAAATGTTTGCACATCAATAAAATTTTATGGCAAAAAAGTCGCCGTCATTTCCTAGTCAGAACAGTTGCTTCTGTTGGGCCTTTCAGTGAGACGAATCGTACTGGGGTACAAGTCGTGCAGTTTTTTCGATTGTCACTTATTTTTTTACGGTATTTTATTTTTGCGATATAGTGAAATCGAGGATTCGCGTACAAACACAGAGAAAACACGTCATGGATTGAAAAAAAAAATGAAAAAATGTTACGAAAATAATTCAAAACAAGTAGGTAGAACAAAAGCAAAAAATTGTATCAAAAAAGTCATCACGTACTGTGAAAATTGTCCTGATTCACCCTCTCTTTGCTTGCAATGCTCTATCGCGATGTGCGCGAATAACATATGCACACGCACATTATACGTATAAATAAAACTATTTTTATATTCGTTCTATGTTGCATTCATTTCTTCACGCTCGTTTGGTCTTATTGTCAATTATTGCAAAAGATGAAAGACCAATAGCAGAGAAACCATTATAAAGGTAGTAGAAGAAGGATGAAAAGAAAAAGTATCTTTCCTGAAATCAATTTACAGAAAATTTCCGCAAGAAGTTCATTTTTACTATGCAATTTAAGTTCATCTACCTATCTATCTAATTTGAATTGATTTGACGAAATTGTTGTGAGTTTTTGTGAATTACGAGTCGCAGTCTGTTTTCACGCTGCGAGAGTAGGTTAGTCTCAAAGGCTCCTTGTCCATTAACCAAACACGCGGATTGCCTCTTAACAACTAAGACGGATGTGTTATTTTCTGAAATTACGATTGACATTCTACGGTGCACGGTGCCGCTTGTTACTTGTAAATTGAAAAAATATATTACGCCATTCAATTATAGGATATCCACTTATTTGTACACGTTTACCTTTTCCATCGTCTTATCTTGATATCGAATCTCTCTGTGCAGTGGATAATATAAGATACCTACCACATCCGCGTCGAGTTTGAAAAAAATTTAAATTGGATAACTGAGAATAACTGGCCTCCACAATTATTTTTGAAACGTCGGAACGGTATTCGCTTACTTTGGCGAAATTCCATTGCGTATTTAAATCTCCCGCGCAAACTTCAATTTTTAAACTAGACAAAGCTTAAATATTCGCGCGATATTCCAAATATAAAGTTATTTTCGAAACGTTTCCTTTTTGTACGATTTAGTTACAAATACTAGTTACAAATACTTTAAATATTAGTTACAAGTATTTCAAATATTTTTTCATTGTAAGTAGAATAAATTCTTTACGATTTTTGTTGAAAGATTTCCACTTGAGATAGTTCAGTCGCAAGATTAGATACTTTGAAATATCTTTCATGTAAAATAATACTTAAATCGAATGTAATTCTTTGAAGCCAGACTTTGCACTTAGTACATTTCTTACATTTGAAGAATCGAAATTGTCAATGGAACGAATTGTACAAATTTGCATTATGTGTTTGGAGAATTAGAAGGATTTTGGATATTGTACATTTTATTGTCACGAATTTCCAGTTAATAATAATCAGACTGATGTTTATGAAACTTTACAGTTAAAGAAATTCTATATTTTATATATTTTTATTTGCACGTTATTAAACGCGTAAACAGCCAAAGTCCACTAATATTAATATTAATTTAAAAGTATTAAAATATCAATTTCATAATAAATAATATTAATTATATGATAACATAATATACGTATCATCAATTTTATAATATTAGCAATACAAATTTCGTAGCAAATTATAATTTAAGAATATTAAATTTCCATAAAAAAAATTGGCTTTAACCACAGTTTATTCAAAATATGGATTCTCCCCTTTAAAAACTTCTCTTCCGGTCTCTTCATTTAATCTTCCTTTCATTCTCGCAATAATCTCACTCATAAAATTAAATACTAGATTCTAAAGAATTGACTCTCCAAACTAAGAAAATAAAATTATCTATTTTAACTTCATTGCGCTACGTCATTTCTATTAGCTTGTAGCATTAAAAAAAGCTACCCCTCGTTCACGAAGATTCTATCGACCGATTAATTAGCATCGGCGTGATAAGCTGACAGAGGCGATCGGCTGCGACACCGTTAGCGAGGCGAGCGATCGGATGTAAGAAGCCGCGCGCAAGAAACTTATTATAATCCGTGGCTCGTCCAGATTATTAGCATTCCGCAATCAATTATCCAGCTTGCCAGGTGTTCGAAATAACGAGCGTGACTTCGTTCTCCTCCATTCTCTGCTCACATTCTCCTTTTTTTTCATCGCGGGAATAATCGTTCCACCGATATCGAAATCGGTAACCAAGTTTACTTCACCTCCGATCGTTGCGTTGAGACGATATTTAGAACAATAAGGGCCGTTGATATCTGTATCAGATAGTTGCAGATGAAATAAGATGAAATTCCAAGTAGAGTTTACACTTTAGTTTATACTTTTCTTGGATGCGACGTTGAAAAATAATTATGGAATGTAAAGTAATATGAATTGATATCAAACTGTTGTGAAAGAACGTTACTAAATGTTACTATGGTCACTGTAGATGAGTCTTCTTCCTGATTTCTTACGGCTTTTTGGAAACTAATGCTAATTTAACATGTCAGCATGTCAGCATATTAGGTCAAAATTTAAAAATCGAATTCAATGTTAATTACTTATGAATCACTTTGGCATATAATCTCTCTTTTTTCTTAAAAAGTAACCGTCAAAACAACGTTAAGCGATGGTTAATAAATATTATTAACCAAAATTTATTTATTTAAATATGTAATTAATTATAATAATATAGTGCGATTAATTACATATAAATATGTAATTAATAAATAAGTATAATGACATAAATTAATAGTAAAGAATATCAAGCGTGATCGAATAATAGCTGATGTAATGAAAAAAAAAAAAAAAACAAAATTTCGATGAAAAATTGAAAGTTTCAGCATTAAGTTTTTTCGAAACACTCAGATACAGATGCACTTCGAAATATTATAGAAAGATGAAAAGAATAGGAAACAAAGAAAAGTGTACAATGGAAAAATCATTTAAATCTACGAAACTAAAGCATCATGAGTAAAATGAAATTCCAATGAATGAATTCATCATTATGTTTCTTCAAAACACTTAAATACAAATCCACTCTAAAGTATCATAGAGAAATAAAAGTGTAAGGAATAGAAAACCATTTATAACACAACGAAGAGAAAATATTACGAAAACGTCATTCAAATCTGGAAAAGTACACTTCTGAAAAAAAAATTACGAAATTTCAATGAAAAATTATAAACTCGCCACTTTAACAGTTCTATAACAGTTTATAATTCTAGTTTATAATACGACAGAGAGAAAATATTACGGGAAAGTCACTCGAACCTACAAGAATCGTGGATTCTCGTAAGTTTACGAATTTTCAAATTACGAGAATTATAAATCGATCATCTCTGTGACAGTTCAGTCAAACACTCACAATCAGACGCAAATTTCCGAGGCACTCGAAGGGGGGCCTTTAGCACTTGTGCTGGCAACTGATTGCGGACCATAACGAGTGACCAAATCGTATACAATAATTCGTCGCTTTCTTTTTAAACTCGTCGGTTTGATATCACTTTATGGGCAGAAATGATTGAGAAGTGATAAATTGATTATTTGTTTTGCCCGGGTTATACTTAAATATACTTAAAACTGAGAAAATAGAGAATCGCAATTTCTCGACGTGCGTGGCACGTCATTCCAGCGCAAGAGGTTAAAACTCGTCCGTTTCACCTGATGGCAAGGTAAAGCGTTTCCAGAGGGTAACTCGGACAACATTTGCCTTTTCCCTTGTGTGTACCGTGCCGATGTTTGACGGATAGATTGAAGTGGTGCTCGATGTATAATGTCACATAGAAGTTGCCCCGAAGTGAAAAGAAGTGGCCGACGTCTTCGACGTACGAGAACGAGAGTACCGCGGCCCCGATTGTGTTGACCTAGCGGTGCGTCGAGCACCACTTGTTGCCGTGTCGTACTCTCTCGAGTACTTACTCCTCGTCGGTGTACTCTCCAAGTACTGCCGCTACTCAAGACGGCCTCGAACCCCTATTGACAGATGCAATCGTCCGGTATTTGCATTAGATTAAACAGTTCCGATAATCGTTGCTGCTCGTGCTCGTCCTAATTGGATTTATCGCGTACGTACGCGCGCGTAATGACGCGACGTTTCGCGCACATCTCCAGAGACGAGACGATTGCCACGTCGTCGTCGTACTTTGAAATTCGAATCGTAACGAAACGTCTCGCCGTTTGATCTGATTGACCACCAATTGAGCGTTTTGCGTTCGCCTGAATTTTGCAACGTCTCGTTTGCAATTCCTTTTGATCGCTGCCAACGTTACGAGCAGATTTTTGTGTATCTGCGTGGAGCTTGATATTTTTTTTAAATTGTACGTGATGTCCAAAGTAAATTATATGCGATGATAGCCAGTCAGCGAAACGAAAATTTTTATCTTCGTGAGAATATGAATTTGCCTAATTTGTAAGTCTGATTGTTAAACGGTATTTCTTAACACAGCGGACCTTGATCATCTTCTGTTCTGTATCGTCTTATTATCCAAATAAATAAGAATGTACCGTATGATAGCCGTGGAAAGGAATTCGATATTTTTTCACGATTCCGCCACGTAAATTTAATAATTTTACTAAATTTGAAGAAATTGGCATTACTTGGTTCTTAATGGGTTAATCGCTTGCAATTGCGAAGAACGTTCGTTTCGTTTCGGTTAATCACGTGAACGTTCGTTTTAAGAGTTTGAGGAATATTCTAAAAGCTTGGAATTGGAATGCGTGGTCGGAGAAATTCGAAATTTGGGAGATTTGATATAATTTAACACGTCTGAATTTAACACGACTCTTCTGAGACTGAATATTGAAAAAATATCCCGATATTCAAATAAGTTGCTAAATATTTGAAAGTTCAGACGTTTGAATACTTTAATATTTGACTCTTTGGATCTTTGAATTATTAAATCATTGAATTTTTACAATTTGAATATTCAATGTTCTAAATTTTTGAATGTTTGAGTGTTTGAATATCTAACATTTTGAGTCTTTGAATCTTTGAATATTGAAACGCTCGGGTATTTGAATTTTCGAATGTCCAAATGCTTGAATATTTGAATTTTTCTGCGCGAGAAGAGGCTGTACTTTAATTGAAGACGAACGCCAGCGCAGTAGAATGAGTAACTGCACCGACAGACAGTGCCTAGTTTAAGCAGACACCACGTTTAGACCTCGGATTATTTTACACGTTGCAAATGAGCAACAGTGCGATTAAATATCAGATGTAGCATTATTATACTCCATTCGAGATCGTTAATCAAGTCAGTTTTACATGTGCTGCTGGAGAGATGTAAGTAGGTCGCCGTATGATGAAGTTCGTTAAGGTTAATCGTAATATCCTAATATAGAGCCCTTTAACACGTTGTGTTACGATCAATAAGGATCCAACTCACAAGTGTGCGTCCACTCGCTCAAATTCTCAAATTCTCAGAAACTTCAAAAAGTACACGACATTGATATTTGTTTAAAAATAATTCTCCGAGTTTCTGTTTTCCTACCATCTCCAAGTTTTCCATTATTAAAAACAAATTTCCTAAATTTCTTCATTTCTGTATTCTGTATCAACGTCAATAAACGACACCTGCGTGTCGTCAATGTCTCGTTTGAGAAACGAGCGTACCTCTAAAAGCGGGTTTCAAATTTTTCTAACGTCCGAGGCAATATTTAAAGAGTCCCGTTACGGAATACTCATATTTATTTTAAAATTACCGCCGTTCGAATGAAACTTATACGTGTCTTTACTCGAAGATTATTGACATCAAGCACACTCGCCTGTTTTTCACTGTTCGTCGAGAATTTAAGAGTACGTCTAAAATTACACGCCAAGTCCGACACCTGACTGTCGTAGAAAACGTGTAGCGCTACTGACCGACTTGACAGGTTACTTTCCACTGAAAACTCGAGTAGACCGGGTTTCTTTGATCTTATCGATAATGATGTTACCCAGAAGCGTGGCCGGATGTCGAAACGTGTCGCGGCCGTAACAAAAGTCGTACAGTTTTGAAACAAACTCGATTGAGCAACTCGTGCCTCATTCTGCATTTTCGAAATTAACGTAACAGGCAGGTATAATTGAGAAGTTTCTCGGGGAAACGAAATCGCGCGTGATAGTTTCGGAGGAAACGTTTGCGAAACGTAGTTGCTTTCTGTTACATATATTCAACGTCGAGTGCGACGTTGTAAAAATAATTTTCGTTCACGACACGAACTTTGACAAGAAGTTTCACTCGGAATCAGCAAGTTTTACTAATAATGTACAAAATGAGATTTGATATAAGCAAACTATGAAAAAATTGTAAAAAGTACGAAGATATTAAAATACTAAATCGACGAATATAAATAAATATATATATTTGAATATTGTCATAATTCATTTTCTGATCATTAACTGCTCAAAAAAAAAAAAAATGTCATCAGTTACTAGCGCTGCTGGTATAGAATAATAGCAGCGTTATCATATAGATCATCATAGTGTCAACACACGTTGCAAAGTAATTTTAGTAAATTAAAATGACAAAAATTTTGCTTTTTAAATTTAATATCAAAGTTATAAAAGTAATTTCAGTAGATTAACATCTTGTAATACAATTTTTGCATAGATTAAAACAATAACAGTAAAAATATTGCTTTTTAAATTTAGCAACCAAAAAAGTAATTTTGATAAATTACAGTGCTACGAAATGTAATTTTGGTAGATTGATATTTTTTAGAACAATTTGAGCACGTTGAAATAATGAAAATATTTCAGTTTTTGTAAATTGAATGTCAAGTACGATACCGTAAAGCAATTTTGGTAGCAATAATCGACCTCGTTGGCGGGAATAAGTAAAAATTCCGTTTAATAATGCAGCCACATAATTGGCTCATTGTGATTCAACGAAATCGGTCGTAGTCGGTTTTACGAAATTTGTCGAAAAGCTACGTGAGCGAGAACCGGTTACACACGTGCCGACAGTGGCAAAATGATAAATACGAAGGATTTAATCAGTATTATAAATCACGCGTGTGCACGCGCGATATTGAATTCGCAATAAGAGGGAATGACCGTAAAACCATCGTCGCTTTGTTCGGATGAAAATTAATCGCCATTGCTCGCCATTTGCAAGTATAATGAGCAACATTCTCAATAACTATAATAACATTCCACGTTGTATGCGCGATTATGTTTCCTGTGAAAAAGAAAAAGACAATGAATCTTGTGTGTATCTTACTACTAAAATGCAATTAAAATATTATATATATATAGTGTACTATGTATATAGTATGAAAATCGTTTAAATAATTTTAACTGAGGAACTAACAATTCCAATAAACTAATAATATTTCATGCATTGTAGATTGCTGTTACTAGTTCAAAAAGAGGGTTACATTAGAACTCTGTTTATACTAGCTAAATTTTAATCAATATCCGATTAAATGAACTTTTTCTGGATCTTTGAACCTCTGTTATGTGAATGGAGAATCATTGAGTTAAAAGGGGAGAATTTGCAAGGAAATTTGTTTCCTGACAAATTGATACTAGCAATTTTACGGACACTTGACGGACAATTTCTCACATCGATAATTTTGCCAAGTGAATAATTTCAAAAATTTTGCAAGATTCTAATTATCATTTTCGTATTTTCACTGTTTTACATTTTTATACACTCAGTATTTGACAACTTTTGGTACTTTGAGTTTTGCCCAAAACTCTGTCATCCGATCGAGTTAAATCGTCGTATTAAGTTTTGAGTATTAAATGTAGATTCGAATACCTATTTCCATTTCATCGCAATCAGATTTCTCTCTTGTACACTCACACTTCGAAAACTTAAAAATATGCACGCCTCATTTTTTACTTCAGTAATATTAAGAATCTCTAAAAAAATTTCAAAATCAAACAGAATATTTCAATTCTGTTCGTCGAGCATCGAACGAATAACAGAGGATATGTTTATATACACAATCGGACGATATGTTTAGCGTTGAAATTAAGATACGAAACGTAAATGGTAATCTGATGCACGTAATTCTGACGGCGATTACGCCTCGGCATTGTCAGTCACGTCTGGCCAACTTAAATTGCAGACCTTCGATGTGTACATATGGATCCCCCGACAGTTTATTTAGAGATTGTTTAATATCTTCGCGACGTGTCTTTTAAAACTCTCTTGTGACAGAAGAAAGTCGATTGCAACGTGTCATTAACAGTTCGTCGTTAATTAATTTAAACAACATTCGTTCGTTTCGTGACTTAGTTTCTACTAATTAACAAGAAAGTGAACGAGAAATTGTAAAAAAATTAATGAGACTAGTTTCGCTTCTTATTGATACAGACTGTGATACAGAAATTTATTTGGACACAAGTGGTACGCAGACTTGTTGTTAGAAGATTTTGAATGAAGATTATGCGAGTGACCTTATCTGACATAAGCAACACATTTTTTTTAAACTGTCATATTGCCATATCTTAGATTTCTTTTTATCAGAGAAAATTAATTGAGTTGAAGTTAAATGCTATGATCGGTCAATGTTAATCGAATTTCACGATCGTAAATCTGACAATGAGTTGAAAATAATTAACTCGCTGAGTTGACACAGAAATGAAATAAATGACAGATTTTGAAGTATTTGTCTTGTCAATTCTCTTTGATATTTTTGACACCACAAAAATTATCGTTTTTCCAAAGTTCCGTTTGTTTAATAACAAAGTGATCAATTTGTAAATCCTAAAGTTAAATCTTTCTTTTAGAAATTTATATCACCAGTGATGACAGAATCTTGGTTAGAATCGATATTACCAATAGACATCATTGCTCTTCTTAACTATCCCTTAATTAAATCGTCATTAATTTCAAACGTATAAAATGACTGACCTCTAATTTCAAACGCACGTGCATTTAATCCGAATCTGTCATTCTCGTCACGTGATGACTTGTGACATGTAACGTGTAACATATAATGTAACATATAATATGTCATATGACGAGAGTTTACACTCAGCAGAGATTAATTAAAATTTCGTACAAATAAATAATTCTTCGTAAATCGTTCAATTTACGATTTATGAAATTTACGAATTTTCAATAGACAATAAATTTCCTACTATTCCAAACATGCACCATCAATCACTCACAGAACCATGTTGGTCTCCAAGGCCGAGACAACGTTACGACAATTAAAAAATTCATCTTTAAAAATTCATCCCGCTATAATTATGCCGCTTGTTTCTCCAGCAGACGAATCTAGGAAGAGAGACTATTTATTTTTACGAAAATTGAAATAGAAAGTTGGACTGGCTCCCGATTTTTCGGCGAGCAGTGTGACGAAGAACAAGAACCGAGTTCGATCGCGAGGCAGCGGCCCGGTTGAGAGGAACTGGTGCACGACGATCAGTCGTACGACGACACGCGTGTCGGCTGCACACGGACAGTGTACACGCGGGAGACACGGTCGCACAGGCATTGAGAGCGTTATTGAATGATGGCTCGTCCAACTGCTAATGGGGCCGGACGCTCGCGCGACACATCGCAGCGAAAGAGAAAAAGAGCCCGAGCCATACGAACCGAGTGGAAAAGAACGCACGAACCGAACGTACGTACGTACATACGTCGCCTCGAGAGAGACGGGCAGAAGGAACAAGGAAGGAAAAAAAGGGTTGTCTCGTAAGAAGCAGGCGCGCGCGGCGCGCGCGCGCGCTCGCTCGCTCTTGTTGCTGTTGCGCCGATGCACAACCGATGGATGCATTCTTCCGTCGTTCCCCGAACCGTTCGATGGCGGAGGAGAACCGAAGAACCAGAGAGGAGACTTCAGCCTGCGTCTGGACCCGGCTTCTCTTCTTCTCTCTCTCTCTCTCTCTCTCTCTCTCTCTCTCCTTTCCTCCCGTGTGTGTGTGTGTGTGTGTGTGTGTGTCGAACGGACAGCTCGCGAGACTTCGAAGGCGTAGCCAGGCTGGCTGCTGACCAACCGATAAATAAAATAACTCGGCTCTGTTTTTACCCCGGTCGATGCTTGTCTCGTTTCTCTTTTACTCTTTCCGAGCGAGTGCTCTTTGTTTCGACGTTCTAAATTTCGCGGGTAGGTACTATACGACGCGTATGCGGGCGTATGCGAGAGCGAAAGAACCACTTAGAATTGGGGGAAAGTCGATTCGTTCTTGAATTTTTGATTCAACATTCTGTGGAATGATTGCTACTTTTAATTGCTTCTGTTGGTGTGTAGGATAGGAGATTTACTTCGTTTTTAGAGAGGATATCTATAAAATGAGATATATATGTATTTAGGATATAATAATTTATCAAGATGATCTCAGCCGATTGTGATGATTTTAACGAGAGTTCATTTAATCGAGCACTGACTGAATTATAGTCCGTATAAACAATTTATTTATATAATTCAATTAAAAATTTAAGTCTCTGATTTGCATACACGTGACAATTGAATGTAAATTTCTTGAATGTAAGCCATACATAACCCCAACGTTTTGTTAACTCCTTTAGATATGATGTTGCAATAGTTGATTCGTAACTTTTAAAAACTACTAAAATAATTAGAAGATATTAAAACTTTAAATCGACAATATTATTTTACGTTTCCTCGTTTCCAGTCTACGTGCGATACTTTTATTTCTTATATTTATATTTCTTCTCATTTCAAATTTTTCTTCCCGTTTCTATACGACAAACACATTTGACATTTTCTTCCATTCTATACTGCCTTTTTTTAACTTGTTTACTTTAACTTCATCTGTACCATTTTTCTATCTTTAATTAATTAATTATCTCTCTTCTTTACACCTTCTTCGTTCTCCCTGAAATCTTGTTTTTTCTAACTACATACTTTTTCCCACTTTGTATCTACTGTGAAAATCGCATCTGCATCATCTTCTTTCCAACTTTTTCACAATCTTTTCTTTAATATTATCTTTCTCCTATACCTTTCTCGTTCTTCTTAAAATCTTGCTTTCTCTAATCACTTTTCTTTTTCTATTCTACTCCGTATTATTACATATCTGTTGGAGTTGCAATCGCTACTACACTTTACACCAGCTTCTTTCCAACTTCTTCAAACTTCAGTCTTCATCCTTGCCCTTTTCCACTCTTCTCTCCAATTTTTTTTCTTCTGCTTAAACTGTCGCGTTAAATTGAAATGGAATACATCTGCAATTTGTGTTTGAAGCAAGTCATTGCTGCCAGGCAACGTGAAAATAATTTATCTATATCTATAATTGAGAGTGTAATATTCAGATGTATTTTATTCGGAAGGTATGTGAAATCGACGACGTGTGACAAATCGATCAAAAATTGTAAAAATTCAAATACCTCTGAAAACGTAAAGAAAAAGGTTTTCTCATAACTAAGTCTACTATCGCCTGGTTGTTGTACTGAATGTACTGAAAATTGCTTTTAACTAGATGTACACTAGGATGGTCCACTTAAGAGGAGGCACCTAAATCTGAAAAATTTGTTCTTTACATCGTTTTGTATCGTCACTATTTGAAAAGATATTGAAATTAGGATTGTAAAATCTTCATTTTCCTTTTTTTTTATGCTTCGACGCTCTGCAATATACCCTCTCTCCAATATTATCTTTCTTCCTTCCTGTTGTCTATTTTCTTCCTAAAATCTCCCTTCGTTTCCACGCTTTTCCAATATTGTTCCTTTTTCCTTGTCTTTTCTTCCTCCTTCTCATCCCCCTAAAATCTCTCTTTCTCCAACTACTTTCCTCATTTCGCGGTCGCTAGCAACACCCGGGTGGCTGGTTCCTCTCGGTCCTCTGGAACGGGCCGTGGTCAGCCCGGTAGTTGGAAGCGCGAACTTTTTTCTCAGCTATCGGCCCGGTGGATCGCGCTGCGATGCCGGACTGCAATCAGAATTGATTATAGCCTGCCGAAACTGCGCCGCGGCCGGGCGCGTTCATATTATACAACTCGCCCGCGGCCGTGCCGCGTCTCTCGCTCGCTCGCGCGCGCATCGAGCTCCCCCTCGAGTGAAGATCGTTCGAGGAGGGCCACTGGCCCCTTTCCTCTCGTCGTTCCTCCTTCGATATGCACGCTGTCCCGTGCCCGACGTCACTGACCCACTCGTGCCGTGCCTCCCGAGGGATTCTCTCTCGTCCTTTGTCGGATCGGCCGGTCGCCCCTGCGCCCCTTCCCTTTTCCCTCGCGAATCTCGAGACCACGCTGCAACCGCGAGAAGAAATATCCCCTTTTTCGCGAGGGAAATGCCGATTTTCGCGGATTTTCAAAGGACCTCGATCAGCCTGTTTGCATGGGCAATTGAAATTTCGTGGTTGTTCAAGGAGAGTAGAGTAAGCTGCGATATTTGGAATCTTCCTGTTCACTTTCTTAATGGGGTCTGTCGGCAGTGAAAGCTTTACGGAAATAACATTGACATTTTGGAACGAGAACTTGGAAAATTGATGCATAGGTTGAGGATAGAGGATAATTCAGAATCAACGAGCTTTGATATTTGAAGATTTTACGTAATATAAAAATCTCTTATTGGGACGAGAAACTGCGAAAATTTGGAAAAGCGGGTCGTTGAAATTGATCGTTGAATTAATTTACAAATATTTGACATAAATGATATAAAGTGCTATATTTTATATTTCTTTATTTTTTTAATCATTTTGTATTTTTTTTTTTTATACAAATGATATAAATATATATATTAGTATTTTATAAAACTATCTTGTATTTTTTTATTTAAAATTTAACTGTAAATGACAATTGCACATGAGAAATTTAATTATATAGGAAATAAGGTATTCGATAATCTTTACGTAGATTAATCAAAATTCTATAATTATACAATTAATATATAAGTAAATTCGAAGCTCCGATACTTAAAACTTGCACAATCTAAAAATATTCTGTTACTAAGGTATGTTTAAAAGTAAAACGTAAATTTTGAGGCAAAAGACCAGAATGTTGCAAAAATTGACGTTTAATTTTCATAACAGCGTATGTAAAAATATCTAAAATGAATTGAAAATAATTGACTTACTGATTCAAAGCGATTTTACATCTCGACTTGAAAATAGAAAAATTATTTAAAAAATGGAGCGTTAAAATATATAGCTAGTTATATATTTTCCACACACAAGGATCAAGTCCTCGAGATTAAGAGCAGCACTACGTCATTGCGGTTTTATAGTGTAGACTCTGTGTAATATTAGTTAGTATACGTTTCTAATGTCGCAATGCGTTCAAGAATGTAACAACTGGATCATATTTTGCAACGCTTTTATGTCAAGGTACGAGCGTGATAGCTTTGTTGTAATTAACAATTTTTACAACCTATAGAACTGTTGTTTCACGCAAGAGCTGTAAAGTTCCGAAAGCGAGTTTCCTTTCAAGTTTCGGTTACTCGGTATCCAATCAGGGAAATATCGCTGGAATCTTCAAAGCCAGGGTACGAAGGAGCAAGTAATATTCTGCAGCATCGGAAACGTTAATTAATAGGTCGCACGTCAGTGAAACCGAAAGGTGTGTGCCGCAGAAGTGATTTAATATCCGCTTTAATTAGTTTGAAAAACGCCCATTGAGAAAAAGAGAAGCCCGCGACTCGCACGCTACTTTCCTACGTTTTATTTCGAAGCACTTGGCTGTCAAGGTCGCGTGCGGTTTAAAGTTCACCTGCTTGTTTCAAGTACGCAACATTTCGATGAAAACGTTTCTCGTTGTAAAATTTGCATAATATTTGCAGTCGCACTGCTCGTCAATACGTGAGAGTAATCACAAAAATATTTTCTGGTAATTACAGTCAGATCGTGGTGTCTTGTGTATTTATAAGAAATTTAAATTTGTAAAAATGTAAAAAGCGAAAAGCACGTAATGTACAAAACTATATTTTTCATTAGACGTCATTTTTTTTTTTAATTAGTTTCTAAGAACTGTGTGGAATTGCGTGAACAAGGTTGCAAGGTTTTAACACGTGTTATATATTATCACTGAAAGTGATTTTAGCGGGGGTAATCCAGAAAATCGGGCCTCTTTACATGCAACTCTAATGCAACGAAAATTAGCGATTGGTTGATTTGGGTCACGTGGGGTAAACCTCGAGTAGGAGTGGCGTTGTCTGGTACTGAACGATCGCGCCTGTAATTTGTTTTGTATCGTTTGCATATCGCGCAATTATAAATGTGCAGTTTTTATGTAATATTATATGTATACGTACGTATTATATATATATATATATGCATACGCACAATTAGGTTGTAATCAGAGTTCCATAATGACATCAACAGAAATGAAGATGGATGAAAATATCTTTACATGGCAATGAATTTTTAATTGCAAATAAATTTTATCTTGCAATCTATCTTGGCCTTGAATCCCAGATAAATTGCTCTCGTCACGATGTATCTTATTTCACGTATTAAATGTCGCCTATTAATTTTTTCCATACACTGAACGTGACTCTTCTCCCATTAAATATCATTGGAAACGATTCGCCTCGATCATCGACTTTAAGAAGGAAGGATTTACTCTCCATCGATTCGAGGCAATCGTATACCACCCCTAAAACGTTCGTGAAAGAACTTCCAAGAAACTGGATTGTTTGTGACGAGGCTGCTGGTATTCCATGGTTGGTTATACGTAATGCGGACAAGAAAGTGGACATGTAACTGAATAGACGTTCCCTTTTTTTTTTCTTGCTGTTTAATGGCAACTAAATTCCCAGTAAAATTCCAATGGTGTTCAGTAGCGATCGCAGCGACGGCGCCTACTTCTCATAAATCGAGAACTATATCTTGGACGAAGTCAAGGTCCGACGACGTGGAATGCAATAACGCGCTGCGTATTTCACAAACGACCCGGTATTAAATTTGAGCCACAAAGTACCATCTTTGTCGTTATTCGCTGGAAAAGCAATGGAAATGGATCGTGTTCAAGGAACAAGTGCTTATTTTAATGCTCTGCTCTTTCGACGTGCTTTAAAGTTTGTCGAATTCTCCCTTTTTTCTTTTTTGTAATCTGCGTTAAACGTCGTTGGGCACAATTGTACTGTTGAATGCAAGAAGGGCTATACTAAGTCCTTTTCAATTTCGAGAAAAAATGTATGTAACGAAGTTGCTGCAGCTTGTCCATGGTATTAAAAAATTTAATATTTCTTCTTAATAATTTCATTGACACAATTTGAATTGCTTTTGGACTATGTACAATAATTTGCTTTTTAACAATAAAACTAAGAAAACGATCAATCTTTAGTTAACCAGAAAACAATTGAACGAATTCATACGTGTAAGTCATAATGAATTCAGGTTGATTAACATTTGATTGGAATATATCCTCAAAAGGGCAAGAGTCAATCAATCAATGAAATTTAATGACGATTTGTAGAAAATCTAACCAACTGCTCAAAATATCGTTTTATGAATATTTGCTCAAAATGATCTGAAAACCTAAACCTAACCTAACCCTGAGGATCCTTCTTGCACCGAGAGAAATCATTCTTCTTTGCTAGCTAAAACGCTAAAATCGCATTTAATTAATTTAATTATTGCAGTTTATCTACTTTCGTTGGAGATTGTAACTTGTCAGGTGCGTGTCACTTCCCTTTTCCAAAGCAAACGACGCGATGACAACATCGTTCGATTACGAAATTCCGCAATTTCCCCCTCTCTAGTTTTTCTAACATAGAAGAACATCGAATGATATGTATCGATTGTGAGTAATGAAACTTATCGAAGCGTGAAATGCGAGTTTTTGTCAAACTTTCGCGCTGTGCTTCGCAGCATTTGGACCAATACCTTTTTCCGATCCTATTACGTCAACCTTATTACAGCTTATGCAACGATAGAAAATCATAGCCCGATATCGCGGTGCGTAGCTGGTCGTTAGTAGAAAGTTATATCCATTTACGTGATATGAGAATAGCTTCGAGAATCACGAGCCATGGACGTTTTGTACGGTTAAGGACGGTGATTTCCGCGATGAAATCGATGCTCGTTTACTTTTTCCGACGATATCGAAGTGCAGCTTCTATATTTATCTATTAGATGGGGATAGCCTCTTTTCTTTAAATAAACATCTTGCTCGACGACTCCACGATTCCATAAAATTTCGTTTTTAACAAGTCGACAACCTTGACGTCAGAAGTGACGTCGAATTATTTTGCAGTTGTTTCATCTGCAATTGACATTTTTTAAAATTTATGCCATGTTGTGATCGAAATAATTTAATAATATTTGGAATGATATTTAAAATAAAGCAATCATCTTCAAAAAAAAATTTAATTCTCGATTAAAGAAATTCAAAGTAATGTCTGAAAGCAAGGGACGTCGTATTTATGATCGTCTCATCTTGAATTGAAATTTCGAAAAATTCGAAATGCCCCTATTATCTATATACACGTTACAGTCAATGAATTGGATTCTCAATTTCCAAAAAAAGAAAAAGATATAACACACGATTTACTTTTTACATATTGACAATTGTCTAATCTCCGATAGTATACTTGCAACTTAACACACGAGGGAAAATTTCGTCGGATTTCGTCGATGTAATTTTCACGTTCGACCTTCTGTAAATCGGGCGCGAGCTTTAAGACTCGTTTAATTCTTGCACCCTGTTGAAAGTTAATAGAAAGCGACGAAGAAAGCGTGTAAGTGGCCGATGGGTGTTGCCAGACGCGTAGCTGGGCGCTCTCGTGAGGGGTGTGGGGAACGGCGTAAGGAAAAAAATGTTTCTACAACCCCTCGACAGTTCTCTCTGACTCCCTAAGGAAGCCTAACTTAGCATACTTTATTTGATTTTTTGTATTGGATAATAGTCTCAGGTAATAGGGTGGCTGCGAACCAAGCCGGAGAAATGGCAGGGCTGCCGAGCGAATTTTCACGCTCTCCCACTACTGTTGCATTAACAAATTTACATTTTTTAAATGGAAGGGTCGCGCTCTCTTCTCCCGGTGATAACTTGCGGTCCATTTGTTCCTAGGAGAAATGAAACCGCCGGCGACGTTGCGTCTTAATAAAGAATGTAGCGCACTTTGCTTGCTAAATTGCAAGACTTACAACGTGCTTTGTCATTCGAAAATTTGGTCCTAGAGGGGAAGGTACAGCGTACTATGGATTGGAAAATTTAAAATGACAAATGCATCGCCGCTTCTTCACGATATTGAGCTGTTACAAAAAAAATATAGATTTTCCATCAGTAAAGAACAAATTGTTTTTATTATTTCTTCGATGTAGATGTAGTAATAACAATAGCGTAAGGAAACATATTTCAAACAAGATCAATATACACCGAGAAGATGGAGAAATATGAAATATAAATAATATCTACAGCAGACGTTATGCTCCATATTTTTTAATAAATGAACATGTAACAACTGAATCCATAGTAGTATATATTATACTAGGAAATAGAAGAAACGACGTTTGCACGTTCTGAAGACGTTTAATATAGTATAGTAAACTTTCTTAAGATGAAAATGAAGATGAAAGTATAACAAAGAATAATGTTCAATCACGCGATAAAAAAGTTGAAACACTTTAGTAAATGAAAAGAAAAGATTTAACCTTAAGGAAACACAATAGTCAGAAGAATATTTATTATTAATTGAACAAGACTAATTAAGGTCTTTGTGTCACGATATTGAAAGAACATCAAAAATATATCTCTGCGTGCAAAGAAAAAAATTTCAATTTTAGTTAGCTAACTTAGCATCATAGCACGATAGCAAAGTTATCGATTTCTTCTTAACGTGCCTGAGCGATGCAGTGAAACATATTTGTTTGCTCTAAAGCAAATTAAAAATACTTTTCCATTAATAATTTTAAATAAGAGTGAGTGATCTATTATAAGATTTTGTATTCCTCAACAACAGATAAGTGAGTGTTATTTAATATAAAAGAGTAATTGAATACACGTAGTTTCATACTTGTTTCTACAAACAGAATTAATCAGTAGCCTCCAATTGCAGTTATTATAAGTAATTCAATATAAAAAAAAAAAAAAAAAATTGCACCGATCCGTGAATATTGGAGTAAAAGAATTTTTGCAACCCTCAATGTCAGAACAATTTCAACATTTTCCACTCGCCTCATTTTTAATCCTCCATTAACGCTCGCAACGTATACACTTACCGTAACAAGCTCGCAACAAATTTACTCGTAATACGATCGCGGCCTCTCTTCTCAATGATTGCACGAGGAGTTATAGCAACAATATTTTTTATCCAAACGGCAACAAGCTCGCAACAAATTTACTCGCGCCACGATCAAGATTCTCCTCTCTCTAGTAATCGCCGAGAGAAAAGAAAAAAATCGCAACAAGAAGTTAAACCCTCGGTAACAAGTAGCTGAACCTTAAGAAGGAAACGAACGATTCCGTTTGAAGACCGGCGAATGACAATTTTCTTGGCGATCCGTTTTCTTTGGCTACCATCGAAGAAGGCAGCGGCAAACGAGATCTCGTTTCGTCCGGACGGTTCTCTTCATAATTTGTCCGGCGTGCCTCGTCCGGCTCCTTAATGTCCGCGCATTATCTCGCTATCATATTAACCTTTTCGTTTAAAGTACATATTGGGCTACCATGCGTCCATTAGCATTACATGAAACCGTGACGATAAGATCGCCGGCCCTATTCTATGCGAACGGCGATACATTTATACGGACAATCGACGTCCAGTTACGCTGGCCTCCAAACACGGCCTCATTACCTAATGATTGACTGGCTAACTGGTAGCGAGCCCGAAGTTAATCGACCTGGAAATGTTGGGGGACCGCGTTAAAAAGTTAAATCATATGGTACATTCCTCGTAATTATTCGCAATTCAACCATATATATCGCCGGTATTATGTACGTAAGACAGAGGTAACCGGTGAATTTCATTGTGCTTCGCGTGCCTCTTTATGTACTCGCCTCTCTGTTTTTATTTCGTCGAGTAATTTCCGAATACAAGCTACGCATTATCATGATTATTATGTGCTTTATGAACAAGTCGCTTCTGGAACAAAGAAGTTTTTTTTTTTATTTTTTTTGGCAAGCTGCCAGTTCAACACGCGTGTTGTCTTGTTGCGATGGTCGTCATTGTCTGAAACTCTTCTGTGAAATTGTCTTGAAATTGCCACGGTAAATTTTTATATAGTTTTAAATGGTATCCTTTACAAATTGTTACTGTCAGAAAATTGGCATGCTTAAATATACATAGGATTAAAATCTCAAATTAACCTGAATCACGTAGGAAAGACGAAGAATAAGAGACCGTGATCCCGTAGTTATTATATTAAAATTATTGCCATCATCTAACGTGTACTACCTAATTATCTATAATTTCGTTTCGAAGTCTGACAAATCATCCAAATCGCGATAGAATTTAAAGAATTACACGGTAAGATAATGTTATTCGCGTCGGGAAAAGAATATTTCAGTCAAGCTAAATAATTCGTCAAATTTGATTGTGCGATCTTCATCAGTAAACTATTAAATTCCTTCAAGTTATTGAAAAGAAAGTTAGTTGTTCGTCTAATGTTAATTTAATATAATATATCGCGTAACTTTAAAGTTACTCATATATTTACGTTTTTTTAAATTTTATTTTGTTTCATTATTGTTTCACCATTGTATTTTATCGATGCTTCACTGTAAAAGAAATTCAAATTACTCGTAATGATTAATATAGTTTTAGAACTAAATTCTGTCACAACAACGTTTAATTGTTTACGTTAGTTCGTTTCGGTTCTCAGTTATTCAAATAATAACATTTTTCCTTCTTGCATTCCGCTATATTTTCCTTCTTTTGTCATTATATCAAAGACTAATGATTTCTCACAACATACAGTTGCGATTCTTTTGTGAAAAATTTAACTATCCAGACAAATGAATCTGCCTTGTTACATAAAGACGTTCAAATTTATCGTATCGATCACTTGAAATAAAAAACGATTCCCGTCCAATCCCTTTATTTTCGAGTGATCTGCCGTATTTCATGCGCGCGGAATCGCGGTCAGGCTCTCCCGAAAAAATGATAGCGGCGACGATATATCTGTCCCGCGGCGTGCAATCTTTAAAACATATGTTTTTCATAATCGTTCGCGCGGTTCTATTATCGTGCCAGGGGTATAAGGGGTATAAGGAACTGCGGAGAGGTAGAGGGGACGGCCGAATCCGAGGGAACACGCTCGGGGCGCGAATCTATACATATTTAATGAGAGCACGCAGTTGTAAAAAGCAGCTGGCGAATTGCTCCCCGGTAGAGTGACTCGGCCAGATACTTTTATTCAAATCTCATAGCCACCGCGCGGAGATGCTCCTCGCGGAAGGCATATCAAAAGAAAAATGCTCTCGCCGCCTTTCCCGCATGCATAAACATAATCCCCGCATAATGTATATTTCAAAGTCTTCCGCTCGGCATCACTGCTCATTACTATTGGATTGATACTCGCCACCCCCTTCTTATCTTTACCCTGTACGCCCTCGCTTCTTCCTTCTGTTTGGCCTGATCCTTTAGGATGATTTTTGACGGGCGCGTCTTTGTTTTTAGATAAACTTTCGTTTCCTTTGATATTCATCGTATCATATAGAATATATACATAGTACGTGTTTGAAAGTACCATAAGTTTATGAACGCATGATGTAGATAGGACATTTAGAATCTTAAGAGACAATATTAAAATATCATTTTTATAGTTCTCCATTTTTCACCTTGAAATTCTCTGTTTGACAGTTTTAACAGAACTCACCTAACTTGTGTTGTGATATTTTTGAAACACATATGCAATATATTAAAGATTTCCTAATCTTTAAATATACGATCTTCTTAAATAAAATGAACATACATATAAAAACATTGTAAAGTAATTATTCTATAATATTGTTTAATTTGTATAAAATAATTGTTCAAGTATTTCAAATTCAAGTAATTCTAAATATAAAAGAAAATGAACAATTACATTTTCTTCATGATATGTTTTCTTGTTGAAAATTTAAAATTTCCTCGGTAGTCATATTAAAAACTTAATATTAATGCAACATCAAAATATTTAGTAAATCAATTGAAATACTTCCTTTAAAAAATGAAAAATTGTATTTTTGCTTTACAAACATATAATGGTTTTAAGAAAATTTAGAATAATTGATACGTACGGGTTTGAAAATTTAGCGTTATTTTGACTTCGAAGTAACTAGTAGAGCAAGATGGCCGCCGACGATAAACCCGCGAATTTTGTGTTAGTGTTCCGTCGTTGAATTTTATGATTAATCTTTAAATATCTTTTAAATCTTCGGTACTACGTGCGTTATAAGTAATATATAAGTGATACAAGTTTCAAATAGTTTGCACTTTTAGTGTATTAACAGTGTATACTATCGAATTCACAGTCCACCCCTGCTGTGTCAGATGAGACTTTATTGGTAAGATTTCTCTTTCTTTTTAATTGTCTTGATCCATTAAATTTCAATTAACTGCATCACATAATAGCCATACTTATGAAATATTGAAAATTATTACTTACATCTATTCATACGAATACTACAGAAATACCTGTCCTAACATGCTTAGTCAATAATTTTGCTTGACAAGTCGATAATTATCGACCGGTTACTACGTCGGTAAATTTGTATAGGTTCAGAATCTTAAATAGCACGACTGAAATGCGTCAGTCGCCAATAACGTAATCAAAATGAATAAATTTAAATAAACGCAAATAGTCGATCAACAGTTCACGACGATCATGATCGCTTAATTAAGATACGAAGTAAATTACTGCATAATGTATCGAGTGGAATTTTCTTTTCCTCTGATTAAATGAATATATTGAAAACAAAGGAAAGAAAATCAGGAACGAATGATCGAGAAATTTACATGAGAAGTTTTTCTTCCGGCTCGATCAGAGGATATATAGTCAGGCAGGTAGAATCGAAACAATTAGACGAGGCGAGAATTTCAAATGTGCTCGGGTGCACCGCGTGAGACGCTCGTGAATCACATGAACAGAACTTCGGCATACATAAAAATGAATTATTCGCGTGAAACGAGATAATAATGAGACAGTCGGGCCCCGTACGACGTAGCCTCGAACGCATACAAATCCGAGTAGCAACTCCCTGCAGGAATTGTCGCAATATTTCACGTGACGTACAAACAAGGGGGCGCGGATTTCTTCGTTAAAACGCGATTTCAATCTGAAATATTCCTTTCCTGCCACTTTCTCGTTTTCTGTTTTACCTTCCGTACCTTACCTTTTGATAAATTTTACGGGAACCTTCTAATCAAGATGTATTTTAAACTACTTCAATACTATTAAATATATTTCACGTACATGTATACACAGATAACTGCGTACACTCTTATAAGATTGTACTACGTAACGTTTCCTAGCATAAGTTTCAATATCTGTATAGTATTGATATTTTTCACCCAAATCAAGTCACGATTATTGTCAAATCATTGTGTCATACAAATTATTGTATTACACTATAAAATTCTGTATTTTCACACACGACTCGAATCCTACACTAGAATTTTATCATAAAACACGATGACATATGTACGTGAAGATTATTTACAAACTAAAACGTTTTCCCGCCAAAAATCAATTTTCCTAGCAACTTATTGGCAATAAGCAAACCGATAATAATTCCATAACCTCAAATGCGCGAAACAGTTGCCGATTGCGCGTGTCGAGGTAGCCCTTTACGATCGTAGCGATACGGAGAAAAGTGAATGTAGGTAAGCGGCGCGTCTGCTTTCGAGCCGCATCGGCCCGACACCGGTTAGGTCGAGTTGAATCGAGTTGATAAGGTTAACTGAGAGATACGGGGGCGTAGGGAGGTCAAGTGACTGTGTAGGCGGCACTGTTCGTCGTCGCCACATACCGCTGCGATTAACGTCGTGTACGCCCGTATACGTGCGTTCGTGTAAACGCGCCTTTCGGCGGGAGCGCGAACCTCTGATTAGACTGAACATCTGATTAAACTGTCCCGAGAACGCGTTTGACACTCTCTTCTCCGGCCTCGTCACATCTATTATTAATATTACTGCGTTTCTGAGTTTGAGAATCGGACCGCGATTCGAGTGAAACATTTAAATGTTTTTCAGGTGTAAAAGTTTCTTTTAAAAATCGTTGGTGAAAGTTTCTTTTATTTCTAGGGGTGGATTTGAGGTTATGTACAAGTATTTTTCAATCAAGATTAGATTGTTGTTTTTTTTTCTTTTTGCAATAGAAATATAAATTGTGCAATTTAGGTATCTATGTTTTAAGGTTAGGTTTAGATTTTTAGTAATTTTTATATGGGTGTAATTATTTAATTGTTTGGGATCTTGTTAAAAGGAAAGGAAATATAATAATGAAGTGATAGGTTAGAGTTTAGGTTAAAACAATAGCACAAAATGTTTTATTACTGTATATGCGAAAAACTTGGGACATTTAACATTTTAATTAGAAAGAACTGAAAACAACACGTGTATAAAGTATACACATAAATTCTTCGAAACGTTTGATTTATTCAATCTGAACGAAAAAAGAAGTGTGATTTGCTGGTATCGTAGATCTGATATCATTAACAAGGGTTAATATCGTCAGACAAGAGGTCAGGAATGCACAGTTTGCAATCATCCGATGCATAATTAGCCTACTAGGCATCTTAGACCGCGTACACTGTCCCTTAAGATTCGTTTTGTATTTTGCGTTATTAAAACGAATTAAAAAGAAGAAACGTAAATACCATTGTTTCGACGAATAAATAATCGCACAATCGCTTATATTCTGAACACGATATAAGTTTTGGTGTGAACGCGACATAATCGCGAACAATCTCAAACAAGCAACGCCAATTGAAAGGATGACTGTGACCGAGTTGAACAAGGGTTCTCGGTACATCCACTTGACAATTCTCCGTTCAAAAATGACATTTCCTTATTTAAACCAAATGTTCGTTTGTTTTTACACGAGCGGATATCGAACGAACGTTCGTTCGTTCAATTCGTATCTGGTGCTCGGTGAATCTGAGCTGCCTGTTTCGCCGAAACGTCAACGCTGCTACGCGACCAGTAGGTCAATAGTATTCGTCAGTACGAAGCCATTAAGTAATCAGAATATCTATTCTACTTAAGTTGATTAACAAATGTAGTATGGTAAATATCGCGTCCAATGAGCACTAATCGTTTCAAGAATTTGTTCGTCGTTTATAAATCGTTTGTGCGACAATTGCGACACAGCGTTGCATCGTAGGATTTTTTGCGACAGAAAACTGTCGCTCTATTATTCCTTTTCCTCGTTTTTGAAGAAACGACTGAATGAGAGAGGGAAGAGAGAACCGACTCGTGGATGTTTCGATTTATCGACGGTTCTCTCCGGTAGTGGAACGTTTTTTCAGTCCGCGTAGTAAGTCAGTGAATCGTAACGCGAAAGAACTCGTTTTCATTCCGATAATCGAACTACGGTCGATCAATCTTTTTTTTTTCTTCTTTCCTTCTTCGCTGTGTCCATCCTTCTTCAATCTGCTTCTCTTACTCGCGGTGCTTAATTCGGAATCTGAAATTTACCTCTTTCCTTCTTTCACAAATCATCCGTGCTTCGCGATACGTATCAGTTTCACGGTCACGAAGGACTGCGTACGCGGAGTTGCCGATATTCCAATCGAGGTTCAACAGACGTTCACCACCGATTCTGCAAAAGATTACGCATTAAATTTAATTGTTAAATTACAATAAGTATATACTTGAAAGACATACGCATATTCTTCCAACGTTTCTTTTCCGTTTATCGGAATCTACCCATGTTCTATCGTGCAAGAACACACGCTCATCGTCGCTTAACAACGTACCACTTTGCCCTGCACACATTCCGTTCAGGGTCATTACTATTCTGTCACAAAACGTACCATCTTCCACCATTTCCATCTACAATTACTATACTACGTTCTACTGTACAAACATGTCATCACTATAATTCTGCCACATAAACAAAATACGTTGCCTCGTCGCGGAAACACGTCGCTATCACACAAATGCATAACATTTTGGACCATTCTCATTGTTCCACCATTACTATATTCTACTTTACTATTCAAACGATTATATTTACTCTCATCGCAACTGTATCACATGGATCACACGTATCGTCTTTTATCCTCAACAATGTGTTACTACACAAACCACGTATCATTTTTCATCATCGTTATTACACAACATAAACGTAAAATTACTATGTTCTACACACTGTACTACTCGAACTCTTTGCTACTATCACTTTTCACGATCATCGTCGTCGCTTTATCACAGAAATACCAGTCTTCGTCTACGTACCACTCAACCACTATCATTGCGATTGCTCTTCTAAATAAACCATCTCCCATTGTCAGTCTGTTCTGTCGCATAAACATTATTTCTCATCATCTACTGTCAACAGTATTTGCTATGTTACAACAATATTTGCTATTGTAACAAGAGAATTTTAATGGAGAAATTATAATTAAAGAACGTCATGGGAAATGAGAGGATCAGTTTATTAACATATCAGAACAAGATGCTTGAAATATTCATGTTGCTCGGAAAACTCGAAAATTTTGGTTACTGCGTAAGAATTGAACTTGCTGCAGCAATTTTTTCGCATTTAGTCACATTATGGTACTTAATATCGATGATGAAATCAAGTTAATTGGGTTCAAGTGAGATCAGAATTATGTTATCTATTGAAGAAACGGACATATGACCTTGACTATTGAGAGATAGGTGAAGATTCTCTTTTCTACTTCATCTCATTTACATTTAATGCTCACTATTAAGCACTATGACTCAAATTCACTGGAAACAATGTATCTTTTTTTTTTTCTTTACTAGACATTACATTTCATTTCTCCAATTATAAAATTCTTATAATAATCATATGGAAATGTTAAAACGATACGATTTAACAACTAATTAATATACAATATATTTATTCATTATAAAATTCTTTATCTATTGTCGTAAATACTTTTCTAAATAAGTAAAACCGAGTCTCGTTACGGTTCAGTGTAATCAATTAATCGGTCACAACTCTATTCCTTCCAACAATATCCCGTATATATAAACTGTCTGCGCTATCCATTACGTTACCTAGGAGACGTCGAACGAGAGCGTAATAGCGCCTGGTTAACCGCTCAGGTTCTTTGGCGCGTCTCGCTACCCGCTGCGCGAGAAGCCGACGCATGTACGTACGTTCGACGGCTTGTGAAGCCTCGGTATCGCGATGGTTGGTACCGGATGCCGGCGGTGGTGCACGCCGCCGGTCCTTTCTTGCGCGAAACCAGTCGCCCGTTCCCTGAAGGGTTGATAATTCGCCGATTAAATTGAAAACTGGCGAGGCTAATTGCGCCGCGGCTGTATTATTCATTGGATCCGGCGGGGTCCACGTCTTCGGTACACCTCGGTGCGCCGATACCCGAGGTACCGTACCCGAGTACCGTACGCGGTCCCGCGGTTTTTACGCCCCGCGCGAACAGACGCCGAATACGGCGCTCGCCCGAGAAAAAGGCCTGCCGCGTTCTTGCCGCGAGTCGGCGTTTTCGGCCCCGCTGTAATTGTTGTGGCTTTTTTCTTGCCGCGCTGTCCGTGGGGTTCCCCCTTAATGCCCGTTCGGAAATTTGTTGAATCGAGAGACCATGGGGGGTATCCAGGGATAAAATGCAACGCGGTTCTTGCCTCTCGCGGATAAACAGCGGATGAACAGGGAGTCGGGCGGAATAGAGACGGTTCTTGCCGGACTGGGCTCTCACGACGAAGAAATTTTACGTTTACGGATCGAAGGACGATTTCGTAGCAGTGCGGGAATATGATTATTAGAACGACGAGATTGGGGATTGCAAATTTCATGTTCTCGCGTTAAAAAGAGCAAGAGTAGGTGGTTGTGCGCATAGTATGGTGGATAGATGACGTGCGTGAATGTGATGGAATATAAAATATAAATATTAGAGCATATTAATGAAAATATGAATGTATATATAATAGAACTGGTCAGAAATTTAGGCACACCACCACTGTACTTGATATTAAAATGATACTTGATATTAAAAGGAATTGTAAATTTGTCTCGTATTAAAAAGAACAAAGTTGTATGCATGGTATGAAAGATATGCATAAATATGATATTGGAGCTCATTATAAAAGTATGTATGTATATATAGTAGTATCGGCTGAAAATTTGAGTGCATTTCAACTATACTTGTATGATAATTCTTGCACACCTTTTGGCTGTAATATACTGCTGTAATGTATTTCACAAGCAGTTTTTGAGTGGTAGTATGTACAATATATGTACAATTATTTCTATTTGAATTAAGAGTTGATTTTTCCAATTTTATTTATACAAACAATGAACTTATCATTTTTCTTTAATGAAAGGTTATTATATCCTTGTGCAATGAATGTTTGTTCAAATAGACTCATTAATAACGTAACATTGTAGACTTTATAAAATTCACATGACCTCGCATAGTAGACAACAATTCGAAGCTTCTCTACATTCCACTCAATAAATAAATTTACAAATCATCTTCTTCATATAAGAGTTCTATCTGCATCTGCGGCACGTCTCGTGGCCTCGGCCCATTGACGTCCACCTGTGTCGTAAGGTAGACTAAAGAAGGGCATAATTTTACGAGCAGAAGTGTGGAAAAGCATCGGGACGCGAGATGGAATAGTTATTAATAACAACTGCAGCCTCGTATATCGTGGATAACGATTTCGAAATACAGTTGGTTCGCGCGCCGCGGACCGCCGCTGTATGATAATCGTCCTTAATAACAGGGGAACGCCGATTTAACATCCAAAACGGGAGATTATAGCGGTGAAAAAGTATCACGGCGCGGCCTCACAGTGTGCTACATTGAAATCTTTTTTTCGCGTACAAGTTCCGCATACGTTTTACGCGTACGTATCCTTTGGTTAACCGCGGAACCAAAGGAACAAATGTGACGCTACTGCCACTTGCAAGAACGAATCCCCTCGTACGCACTTTGTGACGTTGATTTTGTCAGCACTGGAATGACGTGCTACCCACGTCGAGAATTTTTTTGTCCCAAATTGCAGTATTTTCTCAGTTTTAGGTATATTTAAATGTAACCCAGGCAAAACAAATGATAGGTTGATTATTTCTTAATAATTTCTATTAAATAGATATCGTACCGACGAGTTCGAAAGAAAAAGAAAGCGACGAATTGTTGTATACGGTTCGGTCACTCGTTATGGTCCGCGAACCAGTTGCCAGCGCGAGGGGTTAAACAGCACGCCAAAAACATGCGTTGCATACAAATTAATGATATACAATGACATTTAAAAAGTGAGGTAACTTTGAGTTTTCGTGAAAATAAAATTTCTTTTTGAAATTTTCTATTAGCAGCGAAACGTTTCTACAAACGTCAGGAGACCGTGTTTTCGCGGCCAAAATCACTTTTGAGTTATTGAAAGATAAATAAAGATCGTAATATGGTGGTAGGTCGTTGAATTCGTCTTTAACGTTATCAAGTGAAAAACATAGTTATATCGTACCGGCGAGTTCGAAGGAAAAAGAAAGAGACGAATTGTTGTACACGGTTCGGTCACTCGTTATGGTCCGCGCGAACCAGTTGCCAGCGCAAGGGGTTAAATGATCGTCTTGGATGGGCAACTTGGCCACCGGGTTGCCCCTTTTAAAGCGTGCCTCCCCTCGACGAACGCGGCACCGGGCGTAATAGGGAAGACGGAGGAATTAGCAATTTCGTCAGGCACACCGACCGATCCGAGAGACCGAGCTTTAAAGGGCTGTTCTCTCCGTCCCGATATAAACTTATCCGAGGCAAATGATGATCAGTCTCGTGCATAATTTCCGCCGTTGAGTCGAGCACCGAGAGATCGTACTCGAGATCCGATAAAAATTATATGATATAATGTAGAACGGTTGGGTGATTCGTGGCCCGCGGCTAATCGGTCGTCGATTCGTATCGTGGCGTTTTTTATCGGGGTGGAGGGCCCCGGCCACGAAACACGATTACGCGCCGGATCGCTTCTTTAAACCGCGGTGCCGACGATGTTTTTCTCTCCCGAGTCCGCGCTGCACGGTGCCCAGGCCTGCAACATTGTCCATAAAAATCCTTAAACGAGATAAGAGCCTTGTTAATCGTGAAACGGACGATCTGTATGATACGAATACTGGGAGAGGCCAGTTCGATTGTGACGGCGCCAATCAAACGTCACGCACCGCTAGACCGCGAAAGGATCACGAGTCCTGATCCTTTCTTGCGATGCACGGTAGTTCGAAGCATAGATTTTTAAATAGGCACCGTCTAATGTTGCTTGTTTGTTCTTATAACTGGGTATTTCATCTTTTAACAGAAACAAAAAAAAAAAAAAGAAAAAAAAATGTAGAAAAATAGAGAGATCGTGTGTTTATGGCTTCATAAAATTAGTTGTTAGATGGGACAATTAAACATGGACATAAAAATATATTTTCTTTGGAGAGAGGAAAGAGAGAAGAAAAGGAAAAAGAAACGATGCGAGAAGAATTCAATTGAAATTCTGATTTTATGGGGCGGGTAAGAGAAAGAAGGAAATATATCTCGGCAAAAAAGTCGGAATTAGAACCTTAACTATTTAGTCAAACGTTTAACATAATTTTTTGGAAAATTTTTTTTACCTTGATACTAGTTGTCGCATAAAAACTTGAAGTTAAAGAAAGATATAAATACATATATTCGACGAAACATTGCAATTTTTATCACAATATTTTAGTTTGAATTATAAATTGTGATATTGTGAATTGTGATATTGTGTATTGTGTTTTTCTAAAAATGAGACGTATTTAATAGAAAAATACAAAGTTATCGTTCTTCAATTTTAATGTCATATTCTTCTTATTGTTAGATATTAAAGAAACTCACAGAAGATTCTTATCAAATTTTCTGAACAGCAAATTGTAATGGTAGCGATTTAACATTCAGAAAAGTAACTTTTCAGCCACTTTTAAACCACTGCGCTTTTTTCGCAAATTTGGTTACACAATAGCAAGTGCGAAAATTTGAAACATAAGAGGTATATTGAAGTATATTCTTTGAAAAAATTTATTTCGATATATGATTCTGACGAATACGTACATATGTACATGTACCTGTACATTCTTACATGCATATGCAAATTTGTCTCTGGAATTTCACATTCGTTAAAAAATTATTTAACACGAGTGAGAAATCATAATAATAAAGGAATGTTATGAAGCCTTTTATAATAATAATTACGAGTTTCCTTAACGGAGCGTTTATAAGTTGAGCTAAAAGATACAGAATCGGTTTCGCGATTTGCAACAGTGGTTAATTTCTGCTTCGTCCAGATCACAGCTGTTGCAATTAACTATTACATATTCTTTACCCATGGAAAAATACACGTTCAACAAATTGCGAATTGTACATGTTCAAAGTATATTCAACTACGGTGCAAGCAATTAGTGGAATAGTTTCCTCGATTACGCGATTTGATCCGTATGTATCACGTTCTATTTTTACATTTGACATACGTAAGATAATTGTTTTATACCTTTTCGAATTTTAATCAAAAATATCTTAGTTACACACGTTATACGCTTGTACAAGTTTTTCCATTCATAAACTTACCAAGATCGTGTAGCTTGTTCGATGTACCAATAAGAAAGTAACGAATGTAGAGTACACAAACCATAACTGTTTTTTCCCATCGGCGTTGTTTGCGTGCTAAACATTATCGTACGAAGAATTTGATACGGTCGCGAACAATTTGCAGGAACATTCTTGCATTTACTTACGCCATTGATTGAAAATTATCCGCAAGGTAATGCCTTTAATGCCAGCGGCTAGATAGACCGGATCTCTTTTTCCCTTCTTTTTGCATTAATGATAATGAATGAGAGCTCGATGTTAGAGAATGTCTCGAGAAAGTAATTTTATTATATATGTACACGCTTGTTAAGCATTTCTCAGCCGCCAGTTTCCTGCGAACTGAAAACTGTTTACGCAATCTCGTTGCTCGTGGCGAATAAGCTCGGCAAGAACTGCACAAGAAATTTGCTCAATGAGATCGATCGTGCAATAAAGCGTGATACAAAACGGACAGAACGATGATTCGCGAGGGGATGTAAACGAAGAAGCGTATCTCGATTACAAACGAATATAAAATTTCTGAAATTATCACGGAGTGATTGTGAAAATTTATCTCCGCGACGTGTGAGATTATCGATGTTAATTAAATGTGCAGAGGCTAGGAATCAGTGAAAGGGCGAGGAAAGAAACAAGAAAAAAATGTTCGAAGAATGTAGTGGAAGCTTCTTATCGGGAGCAGTCGCGAACGTAGCTCGTTTATTACTGTGAAAAATAATGTTATCTGCGGAGTAAGTTCCATCTTCGGTCGAAAGAAGTTAATTAGGCTTCGGCAATTATGCAAAGTGTCGTGACCACTGTCCGGCCTGATAAGTTGACGACATTGATCGTCGCTGTTACAAGATACTTTGGACATTCTTCCTTCTCTCATCGTTTATCTTCCTCGTGTCTCTCTTTTTTTTTGTTCGATCAATTCGCAATGGTTTTACGCATTCGACGTTTACTCGATTAAAACGCTATTTAATAATACAGAGCGAGTGTTTAGGAAATTTCGATTATCTTATCTTGCGAACATAGTATTTTCTGTATTGGCGATTCAATTTTCTATCGAATATTTAGATACCTTCTCGCATTTTAATAAGTAATTTTGATTCGAAAAAAGTTCAAAAGTTTTTTGTTTCTTTATTCTACAAACATTTTACAAACATTTTACCACTCGATATACACTATTTTACCTAAAGCGAAATTGAGGCACAGCTATTATCCAATATAAGTAGGCATTTGGTACATCTTTTACACCTTATCATGCACTTTAGATCCAAAAGAAGTTCATTTCTTTTAAAATTCAAAGAATACTTCAAACGTGTATTGTATATATGTATAATTGAGAGTACAAGTATTATATACATAATTCCTAAAAATATCCAAGTTGTTGAACTCTTCAGGCAATATGTTGTGAGATCGTACGAATGTGTTAATTATTAGTAATAAATAATTATAAGTAGTTAATAATTAACACATGATATGATCTAATCTCATTCATATCATTCGAAAAATTCAGATAATCACACACAAGAGAGATTATATTAATTTCCAAATATTATTAATACAATCTTCCACATCCTCTTATTATACTAACAAATTAACTAAATTATTAACTAATTATTAATTAAATATTATTAACTCAATCAACGTACTACAAATTTAAATAAATAACTTCGTATTAACTTTTTATAAATTATATTAAATATCATTAAAATAACAAAGGTATATATAAACTAAATTTTATAACGTAAATTAACTGAACTGTTTTCTTTAAATTCTGACTAATGAGTGAATAACAATTTCTTTCATGCCAACTATAATATATATACATCTTTTGACAATGATCAAACATCTCTCCATGATGTGACAAATAAATGAAATATCAATTTATAAATTTTCTAATGTAAGATATCTCTTACGATTATTTACGTTACGTTAATTTTACGATAATATTATCATTTAGAATTTATAATATTAATTAATGACATTTAACAATACCGATAATATTTACCAAAGAGAGAGACACACAGTTCAATAATAAATTCGCGATAACAAGCCAAGTATGTCTATCCGACTCCCGCAAACACGATTCTAGCAACTCTGTCATCGACCACGTTTCTAAATCTCAATTCCACTCTGAAATCTCCAATTTCACGGGCGTCCCGCTCGCATACGTAAAGTAACACGCCAGGCCTCTCACCTGGTCGAGAGACCGGGCGAGAAACGCATTAAGAGTGATCGTGTCCGTGAAAGACGTCCGGCGGTGGAAATATCGGGGCCAGGATAGATAAGGGAGCAAGGAGAGACGGAAAGAAAGAGACAGAGCGGCGAAAGGGAGTGGGAGGTGGGAGGACTTGGTCGAATGAGACTGTCCTATTACCAGGCAATACGGCAATGAATCTCGATCGGATGCAAATGAGCTAATTCCGCGGGAATATGGTAGGTAGGTAGGTCGGAGTAACGCGGTCGATCGTGAAGCGGTGGCCGTTTTATACGGGGCGAACGCTGGAGGCTTGCGTTCGGTGTGTGCGCGTCCGTAGCGCGGTAAAGGGCCCCGGTTGCGAGGGGCCCCCGAGTGGCCCCCGTAGGGCACGTGCACGCACGCATACATTAACACGCGCGTGCTCTGGCTGCTGACGGAGAGGGCCAGAAGTGTGGGGGATCCGGGACACAGCAGCGGAGGCAAACACACGCAGACGTTTTGGCGCCACGCCGTGAATCGAGAGCCAATAAATCCACGCTGCCTCATTACTAAGCTTGTCTCTTTAATTGAAATCTCGTGTTTTTCCGAACGCACGCCTCCTTTTTGCCGATCAGGCCGCGAGAACTTCTCCCCCTTCCCCTCTTTTTTTTTCCCTCCCTGCACGGCGATTTTATTACAAAACTCTGAAAGCGAGGGGACATCTCGCGGCCAGCGATATCTCCTCCCGCCACCGAGAGAAGTGTCCTTTGCCGTTTCTTCGTTCGTTGCGGTCTTGTTTGCCCCCTTGCCCGGGATCCAGAAACGATTTATGCGTCTCGTTCGGTCCGCGTACGCTCCGTACCGATTTCATCGTCGCATCGCTCCGCCTAATCTCGCTTCGTCACGTCCCGGTCTCGCGTTTTTCAGCAGAGTCCGAAGACTCTGACGCCTCTCGCCGGGGTTAGGACCGAGGTCCAAACGTGGACTTCGATGGACTTCTTGCCGATCGATCGAGACGCAACCGACACTACGCGGTCGGTGCAATAGACTGCAATAGCTCTGCACGGTGGCGTGGGAATCGTCTACGCCTTTCGTCGCTGAAGTGATGTTGCCTCGGGTTTTGTGCGCGCGATTCGGAGAAGAACCGCGAGTTGATTGAGTCGGTGATATTGCGAAACTGTTAACGGGATTTGTGGAAATAGCACGTGTATTTGTTACCTTGGAGAGAGAAGCCATCCGTGTCAATGTATTTATGCGATCGGGATTGTTTTATCGTAGGAGTCGTTCAGAAATCGTATCAGCTCTGATCCAGTGAACATGAAATCAAATATCACAGAGATACGATGACATGATTCTATGATGTATTTCTACGATTATTCTACGATTATATTCTGCAATTTTTCAAAATCATCGTTGTATACTATATCTTAAATTCTTTAAAAATATATCACGTACTTATGACAAGTTACAATTATTTACTCGAACAAAATTTTAGCGATTATTTGTCTGTTGTTACGATATTAGGTGAATATTCGATCAGTTGAATCCACGTAATTATAACCACATGTAATAAGCGATTTAACTTTATTAGTTAAAAACTGATGATCTTACGAGCACTGTTTTTTCAAACTTTTGCCAGCATATATTTTTATTTATGTTATTTTGTTGCAACAAATGACTCTATGAAAATCACTTGATTGTTAAGCCATGTATCTATTTAAATTAAGAAATTAACCAAATATGAAATTGTCTGGCAATTTATTATGTATGATTGGTAAAATATTTAACGAATTCATAAATCGTCAACTTTATACGTATATAATACGTAAAGACATCAATTTTATCTGATGTTGCAACTAGAAAAATGTTTGAATATAGAACTTAGGAATAAATAACGACGAATTTCGTTTGATCGGATCAATTTTTTAACATAAATATATCACGTATTCGTTAAGACATATTATGTCGCGACATTCGAAATGCTAGTTGAAGAAATAATCCTTTTACAGGCTGTAAATTACTTGCGGATGACCATTTTTGGTTCTGAAAAAAATTCTTTCTATGAAATTTCTCGTTTTCTCTCTACAGAAATTCATTTTTCAACTGTGAATAGAGTAAAAAGAATTGGTGACATGCCGAATTGAAAAATTCATTTTCATACTGCCATTGCGCTGGATGAAAATAGAAAAGGCTATGTATCACTTCACTCTAAATATTTTAACTAAACCTATAGTAGATGTAACAAAGAATCTTTTTTTACAAACGTATCAAAAATCACTATTTTTGTTCAACTTCTTTACAAAATATTTCAACCAAATTAAGAGATTCTGCTCATTGCAACAAATCTTTATCCCACGTGTCGCTCGATTAAATAAAACCTCAAAAGTCGCGCGCGCGTCCATTTTTCCCCGAAGAAACGTCGCGGAGTAAAAAAGCGTGTTCGATCAGAGCGTGAAGGTGCGACGTGACGCAAGGGGAAAGCTCGAGCATTGTCGAGCGAAACTCGACGTCTGTTCCCCTGATCGAACCGTCGATCTCGATTCCGTTCATTTTTCTCAACGTCGACGTCGATTTCGACCAGTCGACGCGCGTTTCGCAACGCCACGGCCCGGGAATGTCATAACGCGTGTCAATCGGGCGCGTTACGCGCTCGCGTTCGAGCGTGACCGATGTTTTCCGTCGGTAGCCAGCCAACCGTAATCTTAACCAGGTTAATGTAAAAAAGACTAATCACCGGGCCACGGACGTTTTCCCGCGCGGCGGAAAACGCCTATGACAGCTCGCCGTGGAATTGGACGATTTCGTGGCATTGGATTAACCCCTTGCGCTGGAATGACGTGCCACGCAGAATTTTTTATCCCAAATTGCAACATTTTCTCAGTTTTAAGTGTATTTAAATGTAACCCGGGTAAAACAGGTGACAAGTACATTACTTTTTAATAATTTCTATCCAGCGATATACCGAGTTTGAAAGAAAAAGAAAGCGACGAATCATTGCATACGGTTCGGCCACTCGTTATGGTCCGCGCGGACCAGTTGCCAGCGCAAGGGGTTAAACAGCACGCCAAAAACATGTGTTGCGTATAAGTTAATAACATACAATGACATTTAAAAAGTGAGGTAACTTTGAGTTTTCGTGAAAATTAGCTTAAATCTATTAGTTTAAAAGACAGAGGTAATGCCAATTTAATTGTAAAACGTCCCATTTGGTTTTACTGGATTATCGCTGTTACATCTATTTTTCATATTTGAAAGAGATAAAATTTTGAAGTTCGAGGAGATAAAATTGAAGATATTGATATTTGTATGGATCGGTGTGGAAAATTCTCAATTTTCAAATAAACTTAGAACCGTGCTTCGTGTTTCGTAAGAAGAGAAAACTAAGAATAACAAAAATAACTGAGAGAAAAATTGCAAACGTAACCATCTTGATAATCTGCATAAAGATTAAATAATACATCCGTCAAATAATTATATTTGTCACGTAGACAATTAATATTTCGTTTAAACTTACCACCGTGAATAAATAATTCAAAACGGTCGACAAACGACGTACTAAGAAAAAAAACTTGAGATCCGAACGCCATCACTTTCGCATCTTAATTTCACTAGAATCGACAACAAGCAGCCGGGACAATCAAAATCACCAATAAACTACGCGAAGCTACCGTAGAAGAAACTAAACCTGTCCCTAGACACGGCTGCGAACACCACCCTTTATGCCCCATCCATTACCCCAGGCAATGAAACTAAAAGACAGCGAAGAAACGGCAGAAGAAAACGAGCGACACTGGGCATCGCTGGTGAACAACGATAACGACAAAGGGGGCAAAAACCTGCAGACCAAGGAAGAAACGATCCATATCAATTTATCCGATCGGAAAATGATCACGGAGGAGCCGGTCGAGGAGCAAAAGCCATCCTTCTCTCTTTCTCTCTTTCTCTCTCTCGTTGATCCGTCGCGCGAGAGCGAATCGCGGCGCGCTCGTTAAAGATCACAGCTGAAATATCGCGTCCCCGCGGTGCGCGTTCGGGTATATTTGAGACCGAACCTCTGGTTACGTGTCCACCTCGTGGCTGTCGCCACGTGAAAAAAGTTTGAGCCCCTTGCAAGACAGCATCCTGCCGGTCAGTGATCCTGACGTCGGCTCGGCCGTGGCCGTTTCGCTGGTAGGTATATATTCAGCACGTTCCAGCTTGCAACGAAACGCGTATCGGTCGGAAAGAGAGCGGTCGGGTGAAACGGTAAAACGGGAGAGAGGAAGAGACTGAAGAAAGAATAAAAGAGGAAGGGAAGAGAGAGAGAGAGAGAGAGAGAGAGGGAGAGTAGGAAAGAGAGAAAAGTAGTGGAAGAACAGTGGGCAGAAGCATAGCTGGCGCATTATCACATACGTTAAGTTTTTCTACCTCTATTGGCCCGGAACGAGGCCACGAAAAACGACTGATTAATCGAACCAACACGGCGAACATTCTTGCGGCAGCATATACACAGCCTCGGGAACCAGTAGCCTCTGGAACACCACACCCTGCGCTCCTACATTCGCACGGATGTCGGGAGAAGAGACACGAGGCGGCACACTGAAAAACCCTCTCTTCCAATACCGTCGGGGGTCCGGGCTCAGTTCCGCCGATGTCTCTTCGAGACGAAAACCGGAATGCGTTTCTTATCCGGCCACCCGATCATTCAAGGGTGTATATATATATATATATATATATATATATATACATATATATATACACATCTCTCTCTCTCTCTCTCTCTCTCTCAACTTACAATTAACGCGGTGCAATATCAGACGAATTGCGCGGTGAAAAAAGATTTCGGGGACTCCGTCTCGCCGGATGTAACGCCGAGTGACTTCGAGCGATGGCTCGCGTTATAGCAGTGAGTTTTTTTGGTTAGATTCCTGTAGGGTAATCGAGAAGATTGTGCGTCGAAAGTGGTTGAAAAAGTGGCGACAGGTGTTGATGGTAAGAGTCGATAAGAGATTCGAGTGGAGTTCTGGAGAGAGTTGAGGGAAGTTGAGTGTGTTTAAAGAAATACAACTGCGACGTACGATAGTTTTGGGTTTAAGAGAACGAGTGTTAGGATATTCTTGCGTTACTTTGGATAGCTTTCATGCACATAGTATTATTATATGCTCAATATTATTATTATTATTATTATTATATTCGTTGCAGTTCATTGTGAAAGAATATGCGTGAATGTTGAAAGTCTAATTGAATCTTTTTCTGAGCATCTGTAACAATTAACAACTCGTGTTTTTTTTTCACTAACGACAATGTCAATTAACGTTACCACATGGTAACTTGGTCCAAATAGGACGTATATTGTAAAAAATACGAAAGCAAGTTGCATTCGCTTAGAACTTTTTGTCTATTCGACATATCCCGATAGAGCTTACTGACAATACTCATCGATACCTTTGTTCTCTGAAATTGTATTAATATCTTCGACGTAGCAATTGTATTTTATTTATTATGAATTATGGATAACACCATATCCGTTGCAAGATATGATTGAATTGGTTTTTTTTATGCGGCAGCATGCTGCGAAATCTTAATCTGTGTGACAATGCTGCACTACGTTCGCCATAAAATGCCACAAGAATAGCAGAAAAAGTGTAATAACATGGTCTGTACAGTCTAGATTTTTCGTTTTGCGATTTTTATGTGACATCTACTAAATAGGGATATCGTACCAATGGAAAACTAGAGAATGGCGATACTATCCTGAAATGAAGAAATCGAAACGCGGGAATATTTATTGCAAATTGTACCACAATTTTTCAACGACGCGACAAAAAAACTAGTGCCACGGTACGATAAATATCTAATATAGTTCCTACATTGTATTTTCAAATAAATGAAAAAATAATTTCAAATACGAGTGAAATTATATTTTATGTACTTTTGCACATTATATATATATCCATAACATACTTTTCAATTACACATACTTTTATATGATATTTGATATTATATAAAATTATACATTTATACGTTTACAAGTAATATATACATTTAACATTATATTTATACATTCAAGTACACTTTACTTATTTTTATATATATGTGTGTCATTTTGTATATACACGTATACATGCTCGAGAAGTAATATAATGTTTCTGCGTTTCTATCGTTATAAATTGTGTTGTTTTTAAAAACTCGAATCACTCTAACAAAATTCATTACAAAGAAACTCAATCAATGTGATTGTCGATGAACGTTTCGTTCACAGAGATCACATTTTACAAGCGTGCCAGAATCTGAAGGGTTAACTTTTTCACAAGTTTCACTTGCAATTCAGTTCGAAATTTCACACCAAAAGTCAAAAAAAGAGAACGATCCTAAAATTCTCGTACCCTTTCCAGGGTTTCTCTTCGTACGTACAAGGTGTGCCGAACGAAAATGCCACTTGTTATGCCGACACATTGTTCGGTTATTACGTGGCGCGTTTCCCTCGGCTGCGTTCGAGCGTTCCGCTTTTCAGCCCGGCGTGTTTCTACGTTTATCCCCGCGTAAACTCGACCCTTGTGTGGGGCAGCGCCGGGATCGGAAAGCGGCTCGTCCTCTCGGGGGCGGACATTCCGCGCAGCCGGTGTTAGGCAAAAGTTAAAGTTTACACCGCTTGGATGTCGGCCCGTCTCCGTGGCACGCGTGATATCGCGCCACGTGTGGATGCAAACCCCGTCGACGTATCACGATTGCTCGCAGGGCACGTTTCGCGGTACGCTTCGCGTCTTTCGATCTGTTTCGTCTTATCGACACGTGCGGCGAACTGGTGATTTTCTCCCATGGTCGTTGACGCGAGACCGATACTTTCCGAGAGTTCACTTCGTTTTCAGCGGTATAGGGACGGAACGTTGGAATTTCGAGTGAAAATTTCATTGAATGTCGAGGTTCAGAAAGTTGAAATATATAGAGAATTGTTCGTTTTGAGGAACGAGGTAGATTTCGTTGCACGAATGGAGTGATATATTGATTTTAATAGTTAATTCCTGGTTTTTTTTTTTTTTTTTTGAAATGTCGGAATTTTGGATAAAAATTAGAATTGTATAATAAAAGAAATAGCATGATGATAGTAATAAGAATAGTATGACAATATAATAATATAAAGAGTAAAAAATAGTAAAAAGAATTATTGTACGAAGCATGTAAGAAGGATAAGACAATTGTGTTGTATAACTTTATTGATCCCTTTTTCTTCCCGAATACAGGAATGGAATATTTAATTTTGAGTAAAAATTCAGTTGAATGTGAAGATTGAGAAAAAAACGAGTGACAATATTGTAGAATTATAAGGTTGTATCATAACACTGTCTTCGTCAATTCCTTTTTTTTGGATGGAATTGGAGTTTCGGGTAGAAATTCAATTGGACGTTGAAATTGTAGATTCTTTGTACGTATTGTATGTCACTATGATAAGTGAAACAAGTATAATGATACGTGACTCTGGTTATTTTCTCTTTCTGTATCGTGAATGTTAGAACTTTGGATAAAAATTGAGATTAAAATTGAAAATTAGTTGATCGGTAAAGCAAATTATCTTTCTTCATTGTAAGATTAAATTTTAAAGAATACACGATTCCGTCAATTCTTTTTTTTCAAGTTGAATAAAATATTGCAATTTTTAATGGAAATCAATGAAAATTAAGAAATGATGGTATAGATAGAAATAATTGGATTGAAGACAGGTCTGCTAACTTTCTGGAGATGGATGATGGAAAGATTCGTTATAACAGAAAGTAAAAAATGGAAGTAAAAAATAATTGAATTGTTAATTTTTAAATAGAAAACAAGTTACGTCGTTTCATTGCAACGAATGAAATAAAACCGCAGTGATTAATTGAAAGTTAAGAAGAGTGTTGGAATTACAAAAATTATTGTAATAATATCAACATTGACTTTATATATATATAGATTTATTTATACGCTTAAAAAGTCAACATTATTGTATTGGATGCCAAACACGATTAACATTTATAAAATTAAGAAAGAGTACTGGATTGACACTTGGATCATTTGAATCTATAAAATAAACGTGCATAATTATAATCTTATACTTGTGTTACAAACATATGGGAATAACTTTGAATATTCGCGTATAACTGCGCGAACATACTGAATAGATGGAATATCACGAGAGAAAATGCCTGCGTCCAGGTTCGCGCATTCTTCAAGGGACTAAATGCTCGGTAATTTTCGGGCATTACCCCAACTGGTTAATTCGTGTTACGTGAAACGGGAAAAACAAGACGCAACCGCCTATTTCGCCCCGAAATCATTTGCATTTACTTCGCCGCGATTACGGACTTCGTGGTTAATAAAATTTGAGCAGCTTCGAAGACTTCATCATCGATATCGCACGCAAATCGACCGCGTAACCTTCAATTTTCTGCACGCGATGATGCCGATCGTCGGTGTGAATTCTGGTAATACCCGTTTCGCCCGTTTAACGGGAACATCTCGCCGCCATATCGAGAGGTAACAAAATTTTACGAGAAAGTAGGAAATTTTTCGCTCGCCTACAGACTCGTAAAGATTGACATTGTCGTCAAGTATCTGAATGAACGACAGTCTCGTCGAAGAAGGTGAGAATCATGGGCTATTACGTGTATCGTATGAGGATTTTAGGGGTGAACGATCCATCAGGATGCGACCAGTAATAATATCCTAATATAACGTTAACGATGATCGTGCTTCCGAACTTAACATTCACGTTCGTGCGATTGATTCTGAGGATAATGAGTAAAATAAAAAGCGTAGCAACATCTGTTTTTGGTAGAACGAGCGAAAAGATAATTTGCTAGAGGAGAAGTTACGATTTCACTTTTAGAGTCAGAAATTTTTACATTTTGGAGACGAGTTTTTAATACTCGTGTTATTTACGATTTTTACCAATTCTCGTAGTAAACGATAAACATTCCAAATTGAAAAGAAAACCAAACCGAACTGAACTAAAAAACTTATGCATAAGTTAAAAGATTAGGTACATGTTCATTTTACAATTGGAAATAAAGTTTCAGTCTTTCAGAAATCAATGTTGGTACGCGTGTATTTAAAAGCTTGAAACGTCAAGCTTTCATATTATATTATATTTTTGATAGGTAGGACAGGTTAGAATTGTTAGTTTTGCAGAAGAGCACTGGTATGCGAACAATAATAATATGTAATAAGCAACAATATGGAAATTGAAAATGCAACATGAAATCTAATGTTAGATTTCGAGGAGGAAGGTTAATACTACATATATTATTTAGTTTTCCAACTAAAATTTGACTTGTACCTTTGTACCACCAGAGATATTATAAACAAATAAATAAATAAATGTAGTATTTGTACACATGGTGTAGATTACAGAAGTAGTTGAGAGAAATTCAGTAGCAAAAATAACAGAAAAGAAAAAGTAAAGTGGAAAAACGCAGAATGTAAAAATAATTTATAAATTATAGTACAATAATTATATTAAATTTATTAATAGTTACAATAATCATAAATTTATAATTGTTAATTTATGGATAAATTGTGGATGTTTGTGTATTTACAGAAAAGTTGAAGATGCTCAGTAGATACAAAAATATGTAAAAAAACTGCACGACTTGTACCCCAGTAAGATTCGTCTCACTGAAAGGCTCAGAAGCAACTGTTCTGACTAGGAAATGAAGACGACTTTTTTGCCGTAAAATTTTATTGACGTGCAAACATTTGAATCGATACAAAACAAATTACCAGACAACGCCACTCCTACTCGATGTCTACCCCACGTCCCCTCGCGAATCACGTGACCCAAATCGACCAATCGCTAATTTTCGTTGCATCAGCGTTGCACCTGAAGACGCCCTGATTTTCTAGGTTACCCCCACTAAAATCACTTTCAGTGATAATATATAAAACAGTCGTAATATTCTAATGGATGAAACAAACCCAGGTTTTATTCCTTCGATTATGCCAATTTACATAGATATCCCAAGCTTGCAATTATGAAACACACTTCAACATTATAAATGAACCCTCTCTAATATACATCACACCATCTTCGAAAGCCAGAATTGAAAAAAAAGGAGAAAAGAAATAAAAATCAAATTTCCTCCCGTTCCAATCTGCCCACGTAATTCCCGATGGTTAAGCATGCACGCCACGAGCGAGGCGGTGGCGCGCGAGCGAGAGCGATTTGGTGACATCAAAGTTTAATAAGCGCCATAAGCCGATCCGAAACTGCGGCTAAAACTCGTCGAGCAATAAAAGCGGCAATAAAGCGTTCGCCTTTCTCACATCCCGTGGCTGAGAAAGAAAGAGTGAGAGGGGGGGGAGGGATAGGGGAGTTGAAAGGAGGAAGGAGGTGGCTCGCTTGCATGGTGGTTAACCGAAAGGTTAGAAGGGCGGGAACGCATTAGCGGTGGAAGGTGGCTTGCTCATAGAGACGTCCGGTCGCCCAATTACTCCCGCATTAAATCAATGTTCCTACGGTCCTGGGCCATTCCCCGGCATCCCGGTAATAAACCGTGGCGAACATATCTGCACGACTTACGGCTCATCCCTCCGCGTCGCAGCCGTCCCCGCGCCGCGACGTCGCGCTAGGGTGAAGTCGGGCCGGGACGCTCGAGAAATGTGCTCTCTGTCGTAATATTTGGCTTTAAATCATGTCCCGCTGACAGGCCCCAACTCTCTTCCTCGCACCTTCTGATTCATCACGCGACACCACGCGCGACTTCGTGATCTCGATTCTCTCTCGCTTCTCTTTCACTTTCCTCCCTCGCTCCGTCTCTTTTCCCGCCCGGGTTTCCTCCCCTTGCTCGTGGTTCGACCAATTTTCAGTTTTGTGGGGTTAAGAACGAGGCGACGGATGTTTTTTATGAATTTTGCTTTTTTTACGTCTTAAGTTTTTTTTCTCTTTCTTTCTTTCTTTTGGAAGAAAATTGTGTACAAGCGAGACAGCTGTAGCATAGAAATTATCAGATTGATTCGTTTATCGAATTGCGTTTAGTCTTGCGTTTAGTTTTCTTTGTTTCTTTTGAATCGTTTAGAAGCCACGTCGATCTGTTTTTGATGAATTAAAAAGTAAACGTTATTTTATTTTCGAGATTAGATTTAATCTTACGTGAGATTATCGGAGATTGGTTTTTAGAATTAATTTCTGGGTGAAATAACATGTCTACTGTGCTTGGCACACACAAGTAATAAGAATCTGTAGATATGTATAGATATATATAAGTTAGGTTTAGATAGTTTAGATGGTTTATATATATAAATTATATTTGGATAGTTTAGGTTTCAATTAGACATTATTTTATTTTTATTTATTTTATTTTATTTATTAGATATGCGTTCATATTATGTATAGTTGATAAATAAATATATAGTTTGATTACGATATATTACGATGTGTTTAAATCAAACGATATTGTCGCTTGTCTCCTTTCGATCAAATTTGTACTCATTTGTTATACTAAATTCAAATTCGAGCTAGATTTCGAATACGAGCGCGAACTTGGTTAAAGAGACGAACGAACACTCGTGCACTTTTCTAAATGCACCGTTCAAAAAATATCAAAACTGTCGGAGGAACGTGCATTGTGAAATTATCTCAACTGAAAATATGATAGTTCTGTGTTGGGAGAACATCAAAACTGCCGAAAGAGGAGTTTAAGTTCAAAAATTGGTCAGTTCAACTTTATTCGACAGATTTTTTGTTCTACTTTTAAAATAACGACGAACCTCGCGAGGAGTCGTTCCCACTTACAAATCACCGATTTCGATTACGTGTAATAGTTATCGAAAACTTACGACTGAAAATTCGAGAAACACGGGGCGAGTGGAATATTTTCAATCCGTTTAATATTTCGAATCGAAAAGAGTCGACGATCAAATAAAATTTTTCACGTAGAAGAAGTATCGATTTAATTCGCGTTCTGCTTTTTAAAAGTGAAAGGGCCAAGAGCTTCACGAGCAATTGTGAAAGATTAAATTGGAAGTGCAAGATGTTGGAGAAGGAGCGACTGGATTAAAAAGCTTGCGAATCCGCTCGACGGAGAACTTTTTTCGAGGGTCTGGCCGCTACTCGTCGAAGTCAAACGAAGTGGAGTCTATGGCCGCGTTCAACCGTGAGATTAGCCTCGCGCACAATTTACGACGGCGATCTCATTCACAGCTCGGCTTTCATGTAAAAGCTTTTCCCTGTAAGCTTCGATACGTTCTTTCGAGTGTCGAGGCTGACATATGGAGGGGAGGGGGGGGGGGGCTTATGGCAGCCAAGATCATACACCATAACAAATTAATACAATCGATATCGTCGCGTTCATCCAAAAAAATGAAACTTCAAATCGTTACCGACGTGAATTTCGTCTCTTTGAACTGCTTCTTTGTGGGATGATTTCCAAGTCAATAGAATTATGTATGCAACAATTAATTAGTACTGTTACGTTCCTCCAAGAAAAGAAGATTTTAAATCATCGTTTATGTGAATTTTAGTTTCAAGTTTCTTGAGCTGCTTCTTTGTGGGATGCTTTGTAGTAATTATAGAAATCATACAGGTTACTATAACAAGTTGATACAATTTATTTCATGTAACAATTAATTAATATTAATATTATTATTAATTCTTCTAAGAAAGTAAGACTTTAACTCATCATTTACATGGACTCTATTTTTAAATTCTTTGAATTGCTTCCTTATGGAATATTATGCAGGATGCTTAGAAATTTTATATCAATTATATTATAATGAATTCATGCAATCGATATTGCTATGTTCATTCGATGAAATACGATTTTAGATCATTGTTTATGCGAAATTAATTTTTATTTTTCTCGAATTGCTTTTCAGCCACCATCGAATCGTTTTTTTTTTATGTGATATTTTGCAGGAAGGCTTTGTAGTAATTATAAAAATCGTATCAATCGCTATAAAAAATTAATACAATCGGTTCGTTACAGTCATCATTGAAAATACGATTTTAGATCATTACTTATGTGAATTTTATTTTCAAGTTTCTTGAATCTTTTTTTCTTATTTGATATCACGCAGGATGCTTTGTAGCAATTATAGAAATCGTATCAGATGAATTATAGATAGCATTATGCTAGCTTATAATTACGTTCGTAATATCCCATCCATAACTCATAGGGAGCACTTGTTCATTTTCAATGAATTATTCCTCAAGTCTGATTTCCGATACGGTTATATTTCAATTCCTTTTATTATCCTATCGCACATTAATTATTGTATTTTAACACTCGTTTATCATATTTCGAATTTTTTTGAATCGAGCGTCCAGTGACTTGTCGCATTTTTCATTAAATTTATCACCATCACCATCACGATGCCTTGCGCAAAAATCATGCAATCGGGAAATTAACAAATTTTTTCGTGTTCGTTCTAGGTATCGAGATGACGCTCTCTGTTGGACAGACAGGTAAGACGATTTACAATTATTAAGAGAAACAATTTCTACCATCTCTATAATTAATCCTTCAGCACGATATTGTGAACTAATTTTTACTTTTGGGCCATTATTGTCATGGAAAATGAAATGAAAAGATATTACTTGGAGAAAAGATTGTTTCTTCCGTTGTTACTGTTGGGACATAATACTTATCCCCGGTAGCGTTTTACGATGAATTATTTTTATTCCAACAGTATCTTACGGTGAAGTCGTGTTTTATTCCGCGCTTTTTTCCACAAAAAGAAAAAGATCAGGATTTAGAATGTAGACACATCTCCTAACAGTCGCTAGGACGTGTTAATTTAATAATTATTTCTCTAATTTACTGCAAGTTGCATAATCTCTTGGAGACTGTATAATAGTTGAAATATTTACATTGGAAGTGAAACTAAAGTCGAGAGAAATTTTCAAAAGTACTTGAATGTTGCTCAAATTTTTCCACATGTAATATTCCTTCTCTGTATTTGGAATTGTACGTTCGTCAGATTTATTTTCCTTCCTCTCTTTCGTAATGCCTCTAGCAAGCAGATTAAGCCAGTAGAACACGTTTCAAACGTGTTACAGGAAACACGTTCCTCAAAGATTATCAAACTCTGTCTGCTCTTTCTTAACTCAATTTATTTCACTGCTCGCTCCTATTCTCTTTCACTGGCTCCAAACTTTCCAAAACCAACTTTGCAATCTCGTTCAAGTTGCCCGAATGAAGAAACGTCGTTCAAATCGCCCTCGAATACAGGCACAGTGACTCCCAGTTAACAAGTTGGTAAATTAATAAGCTTCAAAGCTCTATCTTTCACTGCGTAGCGACTGACAAAATAAAGCTTTCTTCTCGAAAATGTTACAAATCGTTACGGCGTGTAAAATTTTTTTCACTGAATTTGAAGATTAAAGTTTTGTCATTGCAACGATTAGCTCACTGTATGATTTTCTTCTTGCCAATTCATCGAACTTTAAGTGTCAGACGAAAATTCGATTTTTTGAGCCTAATATCCGAGGTTCGACACATACGTCAAGTTTTCAATCTTCAAACTCACGAAGAAACTTTTTTAATCTTTTTGCAACTTGATTTGACAATTTTGGTGAGGAAAAGTATCTTCACTTTGCTGCGTCTGTTACATGGCGTAAAAACACTTTAGAACAAAACGAATGTAGATTTTGAAAGCGGAGTCTTCAGCGATCCTTTCTTTTTTCCCACAAAAGTATAACAGTTTCGACAGTCGGTATATTAATGAGAGTCACTGTGTCTATTTTTCGATAGATAGGCACCACGCGTATTCTACGAGAACCCCGAAAATCTCCGTTGAGATCCGTGAAATTAGAAGAAAGTCTCGAGAGTCGGAGGCGTTTAGGCGTCGTTTTAAACGATCCTCCGACTCCCGATTTATTCCCTCCCGCGGGCAACGACGGACTCGGAAGAGAAAAAAAAAAAAAAAAAAAAAGAAAGGAAGAAAGGGAAAAAACTCTCGGGAAAAAACGAAGCGACAGAAATTGAAAAATAAAAAATCGAGGAGAAGAAAGACAGAGAAGGTAGGGAGAACAGGGAACACGCAGCTAAGGGTATAAAGGAGAGCAGGGGCGAGGTGAATAATACAGAGAGATTGACGTCGCGACGCAATTCCATTGTTCAAAGTGAGCACGGAGAAAAGAGAAGAAGAGAGAAGAGAGAGAGAGAGAGAGAGAGAGAGAGAGCAGAGACAAGCGGTGAACGCAATGAGCAAGGCAACGAGCTTTTGCCACGAGGTTCTTGCCCACCGGTATAAATCAACTCACGAGTGACCAAACCACTCCGCCATACGATCCACCGTATACACCGGCTACATCAAATTAGCGACACTTCTTTCGATCGACATGTCGATGCCGGCTTTTTGCCCTACGACGAATACTTTCTCTCCGCTCTGACTATTCCCGCGCCGCTTCGAATCCACTTTTTTCCCCCGAGCGGACGGCCCGTGTTCTCCGCTGCTCATTTGCGTGCGACGCGGTCTCAAATAGAGAAACTGTCGGTGGTGTGTGTGTGTGTGTGTGTGTGTGTGTGTGGTAATATTCCACGGGGTACATCACGGGGATTTTGTATATTGAAGATACAAGGAGCGAGTAACACGAAGAACAGAATGTTTTATTTTAATAAGCTTTGTTCTCTCGAGGTATCAACTCCTAATAGGTGAATTTAGTTAATTTTGGACTGGTTAGAGACGAGTAACCAACTGGAAATTATTTTATCTGTGAAAATGAGTCGAAAGTGTTTTTTCTTTCTTTTTTTTTCTTCGATGTGAGATACTTGCGCTAAATTTGAAAATTTATCAATCACGTGTTTTCAAGTAATAACAATCCAATTTTTAACCAAAGATGTTCAAATTCTGTTTCTTTTTTTTTTTTAAATGAGGCCTTAAACGGAAGAATTTTACTTTACAATTTTCATTTATTTTCGTAGACGGAATAATCATCTTCTATCGATCAGTCACGGAATTAACGAAATTTAAATAACATCTGATAAATTTTGAATTTTCGCTCTTTCGAATAAAAGGACGTTTTGACATTTCATTAACACTACAAAATTCGATTATTATAATTATAATTAGTGAAGTTTGGAAAAAAAAATATATATATATATATATATATATATATCCATTGTGACACTTTATCCACGATAATTCGAAATTTTCATCGAAGCTCGAGGCAATAACCTTCTCGCGAGGAGAATGTTTTAACGAAGGAGGGTCGTGAACATAATTTGCAACATGGTGGAAGGATGTCGGATGAGCGTTTCAGGGAAAGCCATTGTAAATGAATTCGACGGACGATGGCGAGTAATTAATGACGACACTCGGCTCGATGTAATTAGCCGAAACTGATCCAACGCTAATTGCGAACAGCCGAACCGTAGTAATTAATAACGCGCGCGCGCGCAACATTATCTGTGCACCGCCGCCGTATCCTTTTATCTTTTTCTGCTTTCTTATGAGACGCCTGGGGATCACGTGTGTGGAATATGGCGTAATTGGTCCAGGAGGTCTCGTCAATTAAGAAGAGTCGATCGGTCAGCTTTTATTTAACCCGTCGTTTGCTAAATCTTGGTGTTTTTATCATCGAAACACAGAGGAAAACAAGATGGAAAAATAATTAACACGACACCGTGCACGCTGGATTTAAACAAATAATTAATAATTGTTGAATTATGCATGCTGAAACTGTTTTAATTTTAATTTTAACAGAAATACAGCGGATTTCATTTGTTTGATTCGCTCGTTTAATAGGTGTTTGCATAGACTAAATATTTAAAAAAAATTCGAACGATTAATTTTACGTATTTTAGATGTGACGCGTATGTTTTACATACTATTGACGCGACTTTCTCACTGCTGGAATTTTTTGCGAATTCAAACTTTGCTTTCCATGCGAAAATTTATATTTCGATTAATTAGAATAATCATTTTGAGACACGAAGAATCAACGTTATTAATAATTCTTGGGACATCGTTACAATACAATTTCTTTCGTTAGTTTCTTTTCTAACACATTATCTGTTACATTCTCCAGATGTTATTGTACAATTGGGTGTTAATCTTCTTTAACCCTTTGATTGCTCAAAATTGTCAAAAGTCTAAATGTTTCAAATTAAGAAGGCATTCGTCTTCGAACATATATCTGTTGATACATTTATTCAATATATTGTGATATATTATCCTCTTTGAACCTCTAATAAGTAAAATCAGTTATTATTATCATTTGATTATAAGATTATCTGCAAAATGTTATTTCGGGATACTTTTTTCACTCCAAATTTTAATTCTCTCAGAGAAAACTTACTCTTTCTTAGCTCTTTACGTTCGGAATTAAATTACCTACAACTCTTTTATTAAATTTTGAATAACTTTGGCGTATTATACAGAGAAATTCTGTTTCAAAAGGCGCTTATAAATAGACCTGTGAACTTCTACGCATTTATGATAAACTCTGAACGTGAAAAATTGCACAAAGTACGCAAAGAAACGTATAAAATATCGAAAGTATAACGCTTTCTGTAATATCACGTGGAACAATTCTTCTCAATTACATTTTCGAAAGTACGAATTTCCCTAAAAATCAAAAACCGAGAGGCTTACTATCAGAAAGAGTACGATACAGGTATTTAATACATCGTACAAAGTAAGAAAATATCTACAAATATTTATCTTGCGTATCTTTTTTCGTCGATCTAAGATGAACGTCTTAAATCACCAAGCTTCTGTCGCAATTACACAAGCCACGAACTTGTTGAAAACGCTGAAAAGAACATCCCGTCCCATCTGGCACGATGTAACAATCTGACCGGGGCGATTTACGCAAAAACAGTGGAAATTGATTACATTATTACAGGTGAACCAGTGATTTTCCGTGCAACCGTTAGAGTCGAACCGTATCGTCGATAAATCGAAGCTCGGACGAGAACGGGAGTTCGTTTACGAGGGGACGATCGACAGAGGTGGACCCATCGGATCGGGCGATCGGGCCCGATATCGTTGAAATATCGTTGGAATAATTTATACGCGTCGTTAATGAGCTGTTCATCTGAAAGAGATCGTTAGAGACAGGCAATTTATAAGTCACGAAGAAAGGAGAAAACAAAACTATCAGGATTGGGAATTCGCAAAAGCGGGCAATCTTGCCGAGAGTCCCCCTCCCCCCTCCCCGCCCCTGGTTTCCGAGCCAGGTTAATAATTATTGAACTATCGATTAAATGCACCGGCGAGCTGATTGATCAGCGTTTATATCGCGAATACATCGGCTACGTCCGCTCCCTACAATTTTAAACCGGGTGCCCCATCTTTCAAGCGCATCGCGATCCTTTAACTTGTGAGCGCGAGCGCGCGCGTCTTTTATCGAGCTTAATGACGCAGTTTCGTTTCAGAAATTATCGATAATGAATGAAAAAACGTGTCCGGATTACAGGCTGTTTGCGCTTTTCCTCTCCCATCGATTTCGCCGTGCTGATGATTTTAACTAGTGTCAACTGTCTGTCCACCTGCAAGCGATACCGATAATCAGATTTTCAAAGCAACGTGGATATTGTTCTTTCGCTTTTCAAGCGTGCGATTACTCGTCTCTATGGAAGTTAAATTAAATCGGATTCTACTTGACCGAAGGATCGGTAACAATGTGCCGATTATGGGTCCTTTGGAGAAAACCAGACGAAAGCACGATTACTTAATTAACAGAGAACGCAGGTGATTTTTTGGCAAGAGTATCTCTTACTTGAAGATTGATATTCGAATATCAGTCATATTAAATTATGTAGAATTAGAATTATTTGTTGAAAATATTTTTGATATTACTTAAAATTAATAATGAAATTTCATTAAATATATGATTAAATGGAGGATAATTATTTAACCATTCTACTCATGATTGATGAAATTTAAATAAAATAAATCGTTTCGATATCTTTTAAATATAATACAAGTTAAAGATAATAATCTATTTATCGAAATTATTGATCCTGAAGATGATAAAAAGTTTCAACAATAATAAGACTGGATAATCAGAATATCAAGGCAGTTGACTCGTGACCAAGTTAACTACATTTGTTGGAACAAAGTATTAGTTAATCCTGATTTAACTGAGCTTTTGTCAATTGTGTTCACTTATTTAAACGCTCGTTATTCGAACGAGGTGTAATTGGAAAAATTTGAATTCCTATTACAATGGAACTAATAAAGAGACAAGAGTGTTCGATTAGTAGAATTTTTGGATGAAGACTTCTTTTTACAGTTGGAATTATATTCTTTTTATGCTTTAAATTATCCAAGTTCTTTTTTAAATGCCTAAACATCTCAGCGTCGGAAGTTTTTGAAACAGTTGCAAATATCTACGATATATTTGTTATTTTTAAATTCATCACTGATTTAAATATCCCATGCCAGTATTATTGTTTTAGTGAAACCTTGTCTGTCATATTTTAGTCATTTCTTTCTGTAGTTATAGAAAACATTTCATAATCACATGCAAATAAAATAAAATAGAAGAAAAATATTAATATTAAGGTACAGTAGAACTTCGTTTAAACGAGTCAGTTAATGTTGAGCCATAGACACAAATATTAATTCATAGTTGATCCACTTTTGTTATCCATTCTTGAACTTTGGACTTTGTTTGAGTTAATTTATAATTGATAAACTTTTATCAGTGAAAGTGATTTTAGCAGGGGTAAGCCAGAAAATCGAGCCTCTTCGGGTGCAACACTGATGCAACGAAAATGAGCGATTGGTTGATTTGGGTCACGTGATTCTTGAGGGGGCGTGGGGTAGACCTCGAGTAGGAGTGGCGTTGTCTGGTACTGAGCGATGACGCCTGTAATTTGTTTTGTATTCAAATGTTTGCAAATCAATAAAATTTTATGGCAAAAAGTCGTCTACATTTCCTAGTCAGGACAGTTGCTTCTAGGCTTTTCAGTGAGACGAATCGTACGGGGGTACAAGTCGCGCAGTTTTTGTTATCCTTGTGTCTATCTATTGTCCAACCAAATAAGACTACAAAGTTACTTAATTTCTATTATCTGAGTCTTCTATGAAATTAAAATTATTCTGTTGAAAAAAGAAGAGTGAAACGTTTGGATATTGGAGTGTGATATTCGTACAAGAAACGCTCGTGTACAGGAACTTCAATATATATATAAATGTTGTATAAACAATTCAATTATACAATAATACGCTCGTCTTCCAACAATCGAGTTTCATTACGCATGCCCTCGAATCCCCGAACTATCCCCGCAAACTTGGAATCTCGAGCGAAAAACTAATTCATCGGAAATCGATCGCGCACCGATCGCGACCGTAATAACAGAATCGATGACTCGTTCGCCGGAAGCGGCGGGGATCAGCCTCGATGTGTGTACGCCTTACCTTCTGCCCGGTTACAAGCCTGTATCTCTCGAACAACCGCGTATTTTTTTGCTGGCGTCCGATTTAACTGGATGTCGTTACTACGCTCCGGCATTGTTGTCCGTCGATTCCGTTCATCGATTCATCCTTACTTTCCGCGGTTGAAACGTTGCGGCCTCTACGTTTCAGCCGCGCGTGTACGTACGTACGTACGTCCCGTCCTCTACGCTCTGGCTCTCCTTCTCTCTATACTCCTCGTCCTGTCTCTCTCCCTCCCATCGCCATGACCGATAAGTTGGCCCTCGTCTTGGCCTTGCCTGCCGATCCGATCCGATCCGATCCGATCCGATCCTATATTTATTGTATCGAGAGAGGAGACCAGAGCCGCCGCATTCCTCGCGCATGCGCCGCCCGTAATGAGCGGTCTCCGGTCTCCTGTCTGTCTTTCCATCCCGTCTGTCCAGCCGACCGGTCGCAGTCCCCCTTTGCTCACCCTTTCACCCTGCCTCCCACCTCCACCTCCACCCTCCGCCTCCACGTTCCTCGCCCTCTTCTTCCTCGGCTTCTTCGTCCTTCTCGCTTCTTCTTTCGCCATCGTAGCTTTCTCCTCCTCCTCCTCCTCCTCCTCCTTCTTCTTCTTCTTCTTCTTCTTCTTCTTCTTTTTCCGGCTCCCTCTTCCGTTCGTCTTCTTCTGCTTCTCTGCGCGTCGATGCTGCTGCTGCTGGTTGCTACTCCGGATCGGTGGCTTCTGGATCCTCCACGAGCATCGGCGATCGACGATCGCAGCTTTACGGAAAGCGCGTTCGTTGGCCTGCCCCCGTTCGCCAAGAGGGTCAGAGGGTTCTCCTACTGCGGACGCGACGGGTTTTTGGGGGAGGTGGAGGTGGTTTCAGATCGGTCGATGGGCTTAGATTCGATGTCTCGCGATGGAGATTGGATTTGGCAGATTTTTGGTTTGCGTGGGAAAGAAAGATTCGTAGATGTACAGTCGTGAATAGATTGTGAATTTTTGTGCGTTTGAAGTTGAAATTGATATTTAATTTTACAATTACAATTGAAATTAAAATTTCGGAGTGGAAAAATGCAGAAAATGTACGCAGTGTGCAAAAATATATAACGAAAGCAGAGTGCTTGTATTGGCGATAAATTTCTACTCAAGTTGAGTTTCTTTGATTGTGCTCATAAAAAATTGCATAAAAATACGCAATCTTGATCCGAAAAGTATTTGAAATTGTATGGTAATTATAAGTAATAGAGACAGAACTGTGTCACGATTGTGTTGCTCGAAGTTTGAAACTAATCCAAAAATATACATGAAAATGATAGAGTGTTGTATATATTTTATAGATATCACAAAAGTATTTAGACTGTCGATCATTTAATTATATTAATAAACCTCGATATTGTAGAACACTTAAACACTTATATCTGGTGTTTGTTAAGTTTCGAAAAGTAAAAGCACTTCTCAAGCAAAGATCTTGGTTTAAGTTTGAATAAGTTTGAATAAGTTTGAGGAGGAAACTGATCAGCATAGCTTCGTGGATTATATATAGGGTAAAGTTTAATGGACAAAAAATTGAGTAGCACGATAGTTATTCAATTTCAATTTTAATTCTTTCGAGATTGTTAATAATTTCTTATTATACCAGATATATTGTTATATTGTATTATGTTGAGTATTGTTATAGTTATGTTAAATAATTAATATCAAATTGAATTTCGATAATAATTTTCATCAAACCATATATGCGTGATAGTATTTTTTTTTTATCCGTAGTACGATCTCGAATGAAAAATCTATAATTCTCTCACTCTTGAAAATATACTAGATTTAAGAGTGTAATATACTAATTACTAGATAATATACTAATCGCCTTAAATACGTTACGAGTTACACAATATCACAGAAACGTCTAAACGAAAAGTGTAAGAATTGAGAATTAAAGAAAAAAGAAAAACGAAAAATAGAAAAATGGAAAAAAAGTTTTTTCCCTTCTCGGGAAAACGGCGCGAGCAAGTACTCTCGTGTGCCTTCATTTGAAACATTGTGCCAGACTGAAAGGTTGACAAGGAGGTAGGCAACGCGAAGAATTCCGTGTAGAAGCCGCGGTCGACGCGGCGGTAGCCAGGCCAATAGGAGAGATTCGCTTCCGTGGTTTGCTTATCGATTCAAATCGCGTGCAGCGTGTATGAATGAAGGAATGAGTGGGCGAGTCGAGCCACCGGTTGAATGGGAGCCCCACGGGTGACCACAAGGCACACGCGCGCGTGCAAACTCCTCTCTTTCTTTCTTTCTTTCTTTCGTTCTTTTGCACGCTCTCCTCCTTTCCCTTCGCTATATCGGACGGTTCTCTTCGTACGCTTGACCCTTGTGGCGAGAAACCGATGAAATCGTTCGAGCGCCGTCCACCTTCGAGCTTTCACGGGTTGCCGCGACGTCCCCCTCGATTCGTCTCTCTGCGTTCAATCGACTCGCGATAAGTGAAACGGTGATTTGTGCTTAGGAGACGAAAGGGTCGCATTTGCATTTAGAAAATTTCTTTGCAACCTTTCACAATGAACGTACAAAATTGAAGAATTTTTGCAGAAAACCTTGTGACCAATTGCCATTGAGTAATTCAATGTACATTGAATGACAAAATTGTGTCAAATATCAGATTAATCGTTTAATACATTTTATTTGAAAATAAAACAAAAAGGCATATTTTTGATTTTCTGCACGAACAGCAAGCGAGTAGAAATGACACGCGCAATGGTCGTACATTTAAATGAATGGCGCGTCGATTTTTCTCTGTGTCAAAGACGTGCTTTCACGTAGGCGACTGAAGAAATAGAATCGAATGTTTCACTCGCTTGTCGTTAGTATCGTAACAAGTTTATAATTTTTCACAGATACATAAAAGTCCGCATTTCAATTAAAATATATCTTTTACGACCTTGTAACTTTCCCAATTCCGTATTGAAATATTTTCTTTGAAATAAGAATTAATATTGGATTAACATTGAATCAAACTAGTTATTTGCCAACGACTGGCTACTTTCGTTATTTAGGTTTTCTTCGACTAATTAATAAATTATTCGAACGACGTTTCAAAGCTAAATTTACATCTCCGCCAAGTTTCACGATATTTTCTTCAAATACAAGAAAATTGTGCGAGTGCTCTTGTGAATAATCTTCTTACAACATTACGAACAACACATTCGATTTATTTTGAATGCAAAATGATTATCACTTTAATTATTACCATTTGTTTAGCGGTACAAATATATCAACGTTGCTGATTAATCAGCAGTGTTCTTCTCTCGCTGAAACGTGAATTAATAGCCGTTGCAAAAAGCGTTGCAAAAGAAACACGAGGCAAATTGCAACTCGAAAGAGGCACGAACAGCCACCAATCAGGTACGTCAAAAACTCGGAAATTCAACGCGATTCTGCGTAAATCGAGGGGCTGGCACGATCGCTCATTTGCATGAAGCGACTTAATCCTCGGAAAACATCGTACACTTTCCTAATTGAACTTGAAAATGATTTGAACGTCGCAGTCTGTTCACGTAGGACGGGCGAACGAAAAAAATCCCTTAACGGGCGCGTAAAAGCGGTCGCCAGTCCAGCTGGAAACGCGAAACTATCGCAACAAGGATCGCGTGCTACCCGGCGGAGTTTCCGCTTCTTCTGACAGTTAGCCAGGGCGACAGTTTTACATCCGTTCGCCGGATTCATTAATTCCGAGCTCGTCCGTCCCGACGTCTTTTATCGGGTGGCTATACCCGAGCCCCGAGGTTAACGATTCCGCGTAAGAAGCCCCGGGACTCTCCCTCTAATAGCTTGTATCGGCATTCCTGCGATTCAAAAAATGTGCCAAACCGCCTCTTCCCTTGCCCGCGGCCTTTTGCATTCCGGCCTTTTTCGCCCCGTTCATCGATATATATTTGCTACGTGGCCGATTTTCTTTTCGGCCTACGCGGCTTTCACGGTATTCGCTAATTAATATAATCGCGCGCTCGTTGTTCTTCTTGCGGATGGAGTCCGCCTTTAATGGAAAATACGCGGCGCGCCAGTAGCGAAACTGAACCGTCATCGTCTGCTCTAAACTTATTCTCTAGTTTGTTCGTTATCGTTATCGTTTGTTCGAATGGATCCATCGAGTAAATGAGATAAATGAATGATTTGAAACGAATGATTGTTGTTTTCTTTCTTTCGATTCTTGGAATGGAATTGTCGCACGATGCATGACGATTAATATTCTAAATGATTTTTAGTACCCATCAGCCGACACGTGTATCAGCTCCGTGATTTTTGTCGTTTTTGAATTTTGTCATTGAAAGTGATTTTAGCGGGGATAAGCCAGAAAATCGGGCCTCTTCGGGTGCAACGCTAATGCAACGAAAATTAGCGATTGGTTGATTTGGGTCACGTGATTCGCGAGGGGGCGTGGGGTAGACCTCGAGTAGGAGTGGCGTTGTCTGGTACTGGAGCGATCGCGCTTGTAATTTGTTTTTTATCAATTCAAATGTTTGCATATCAATAAAAAAAGTCGTCTTCATTTCCTAGTCAGAACAGTTGCTTCTGGGCTTTTCAGTGAGACGAATCGTACTGGAGTACAAGTCGTGCGGTTTTTTTTTCAAAATTTAAATACATTTCGACTCTTCTCACTGACGCCTCATTTTTACAAAATATTTCTAGTGAAAGGCAGTGCGAGATTACAACGCAATATGTATAGGATAGAAATTTGTTCGGAAGTTGTTTGAAAGAACTATAGGAATATAATAAATTGGAGCAATTGTGTGTATGTTGATCTTTCCAAATTAAATCGGAAACAATTCAAGACGTTGAAATCAAACGAATATTGAAATGTATAAAAATGTTGCTATATTTATATGTATTATATATTGTTATTATATATGTTCATGAGATTGTAATATGATAAGTATGTGAAATGTTTTAGTCCTGTAATAATTGAATGTATCAGATCCTTATAATCTAACGTTTCGAATGAAGTAACGATTAAAGTGAATTGATTAGTTTTAACGAGTCTTTAATTAATTAAAAATTTATATTAATTTCGTAAGTGTCTTAAAACTTCTGAATGGAAGTTATGTATTTATAAATTAGTCCTTGATTACTTACTGTCAAAAATGTTTCTCCTAAAACCTCTCGACTGTTTTTTAAAATGCAATTTATCTAAGTGTGATGAATAAATATAAGAGATCATTCTTATAAATGTAAGTTTTGTATGGATATAATATATGTTGATTCAATATAATGTATGAATATTATATAATATCACACCTATTTTAATCAACAAGCATATCAAGTAAGAGGAAGTCTGGCACAAACTATGTATATTCAACGTTAAGAAGATTTGCAACGAATAATCGATGTATATTATAAATCTGTCATTTACGAGATATTAAAAACATGCTTCTTGATGTACAACTTAAAGAAGGATCCGTAACGAAAGTCTTTTCATTCCAAAAGTTTCGACGTTCTGATAGTAAATCTATAAAATTGATCAATCGTTAGAAAAACGTGAGATAGTTCATTTTATTAGAAATCCGAGCAAAATATTAATCTCAATGAAGAACTTGCATATTCATGGCTAACAACCAAAGCAAAATATGGCAAAATTTTGTAGCGAAGCCGATAAAGCTCCATTTAAAAAAAAAAAAAAAAGAGACAAAATTTCACGAAAAAAATGCACCGCCCGAATAACCAGTAGCAGCACCGTAGCGACGAGTTTAACGGGTTATAATCGAACCGGGCAGAAAACCGGGCTGACGTAAGAGGATCGAAGGGTGGTAGGTGGTGATGGCGGGCGGGTGAGGGGGGACACGCGTATCGCGGTGAAGCCAATTTCGTGAGCGCTTTGTGCGGCACGCTGCTAAAAATGCGTGGCGAATCGACAGCGTTGGATCACAGGCTGACGGGGCAGCTTCAAGATCCATCCTGTCCCGTAGGATCTTGAACGAACATCGGATCCGGTCAAAGCATTCCATTGTAGTGGCCGTGTGCTCTTCTAGAAACGATTCCACCGATCCGCTCGGATTCGTCATGTTTTTCGCCATTCGACCGCTGCCGCGGTGAAAGATCCCCCTATGATTGGCTTCTTCTTCATCAGCGTAATGCGACAGCATTAAGCCACCGTTTGTTCCTCGCTTCCTCGCCTACCCGCGTGCATACTCCATGCGTATTCATGGCGAATAACTACCACCGGCGGTACGCGTGTATTAATTGACAAATAACTTTTTGCCGATCGCTCGGCCCGTATATGGGCCGCATTGTCCGCGATTATGTACGTCCCTGCCTGCGCCACGGAGCTTTCCTTCTTATCCGTTTCCCTCCTATCCCACGTCTCTGTCCTGTTTCTTCGAGTTTTTTCAGCTTTTTTCCCTCGCGCCACCCTCCTCGCGCCCCCTTCGACGATCGGCCGAAGCCGATGGAGCGGCAATGAAATGCTGTTTTTCCGAAAATGGCGCTGGAATGAGGACAGGTCTCCGGTAGCGGCGCGCACGCCGTCCTATCATTTAATTTGGTATCGGTTGCTTACTTCTGCCCTCCTCGTTGAAACCCTCTCTCGAGGCGCTCTCCAGCCTCTTCTTTGCCTCTTTCCGCACAACACGCCGCCCGCTCGATTCACCGACCGTGTACCCCGCGAACAGCTGCTTTTTGCCACCGACCAACTCCAAATCCATTTTTACTCCGCGCTCCGAGCTTAGAGGGAATGTCGCTTGTCGTTTCGTTGGTTCCTCTCTGTGGTTCCTCTCTCTCTCTCTCTCTCTCTCTCTGGACGATTCTCGAGGGTTGTTCGAACCCTCTCGTGAACGAGGGTCTTTCTCTGTTTCTGTGCGAATACGAGGAGAGGATCTTTCTTGAGAAAAATTATTAATTCCAGTGTGTCGTAGTTGTTATAATCTATAGTTGTAACGGATGGTCTGTAATGTTTGCCGATCATAGAAATGCGAATGTGACGCGAGGAGCACATTAGAGCGCGTGTTGTTTAAAGAGTTCACTCGAGTCGTTAATCTGTGTTGTTTGTCTAGTGTAATTATTTGTTGTTTAATCACCATTATTGTTATTTAATAAATTTCATTCGCATTACTACATGTCTCTACACTGTCGATGTGATTTTTCTTGCAAGAAGTTGTACTTGGATACGTTTGCCTAATGTCTGCGTCCTCCATCTTTTTAACATGCAGCATAGATTTTTGTCGCCAGAGCTGCAGATAATATTTGTTGCGAGAAAGAAATTTGTCACCTGTGTGTTAATTTGACGTGTATTATTTTCAAGATCCTTTACCATATAATTATCGCGCTGAATACAATTATGCATTCAATGCACTATCGTTTTCGAGGATGCTACAGGCTTTGAACACGAAATTAGATGCTTGTACAAAAGAGTGGGATTAATGTGATTCAACTTATTTTATTTATTATATAATAACAGCCATAAATTTAATGTAACAGTAATTTTTGTTAGTAGTAATAATTTCAATATAGTAATAATTTTTATTAATAGCAATAAATTTATTATTCGTGCAATGTTGATTAAAGACATTCGCAAATTTAATTATATTTATTTGCTCGTTATATTCATTTCTACTACTGTGTCAATCTGACACCAAGAGAGAAATTAGGTTAGAAAAGCGAAATATCGATGTAAAGAATGACTTACGGTTAATCTGATAAGTCTTCAGATATCAAATTAAAATTCATTTAATGTTATGTTAAATGTGGAACGTTTGGTATTAACACGAAAGGGAAGAACAATTTACATTCATTCGTTGAAAGTTCTCTCGATTAAAATTATGCAGTGCTGAATAAATTCTAACATGGTGTGCGAAGATTTTTCGATTGAATTTGATTGCATCAAATTTGTAAGATTTTTTTAAAGGAAAAACTGTACAGAAAACTTGTTTCTAAAGAATTTGCAAACACGTTCGGGTCATTTGAACAAGCGAGATAATTTATTCAGACGAGTGAAACGAAAATATTGAGAACTCTGTAAAAGGCGTCGACAACACGTCTATGCTAATAAATTACTAAGTATTAAACGGGGGAAATGGGGGAAATGGGGGAAACTATTTAACCCGAATGAAACATGTAACCGTTGATTATTACACGCGCGTGTTAATTGATTCGACACGAAAATACCGCGACAACATTCCAGAATTTATTCCAATATCCTAACCGCACCAAAACAATTTCCACGTGCATGTAATCCAATTATAGATGATTAATTAATGTACCGCCGTGTCAATGCAGTGAATTTAATACTCGACCTTCCACGCTTACGTGCAACGTTTGACATCTACGACCGTATAATCTCTACCCACATACACGTTTCCAGCTGAGCAATAATTTATTCCCAGTGATTGTTAGTCGTCGGAACTGTTTTCGATCAATAATTCTGCCCGCGTGTGCGGGAAATTAATTTTGCCATTAAGCTCGTTTCTTCTAATTGCTTTCAATCCCCATATTAACAGCTCTTTCTTCTGACCGGATAATCAGAAACGTTGAAATTAGAGAAAAAAAAAAAGAAAAAAGAAACAATTCCTCTAGTTAGAATTCTGCTGCGCGACGCGGTTGGATCGGCGATCGATCGAGAGGAGCGGGAAAGGATGGAAATCCGAGAGAAGAAGCGCTCATTAGCACTTATGCAGCGTGTACGTCGTCGGTGGCAATGAGCATCATCGCGTCGTAACAGTATGGCATGAGGGAACGTATCTTCGTAAAAGGTACGCAGAGAACTGTCCGACTCCGGTGCTTCTCCTGTAGACGTCCACCAGCCGGACTGGTTGCCGTGTAAGGCTATATAAAATCTAGCGTAACCGGGCAACGCTTCACTTTTTCTTTCGTAGGAAAAGTATCGCGAGTTTGCTAATGAGTTGTTGGTCTTCGGTTCGGTGGTGCTTCGTTATTAGATCGGTGAAAGTTCCCCGTATCTCCGGAGGGAACCTCGCGGGAACGTAACAGTCGAAAGTGTGTAGAAAAATTTTAATCGCTCGTACAAGTCTTTTTCTTTACGATTTTCATGATTTTATTCTAGACTTTACGTTTTTGTCCTGATTGATTTTACATTATGATTGCAGGAAATTAATAATCTACGTATTACGTAATTATTATGGTATTAAAATTATGTTGGAGGGCATTCACACTTGCTAAGCACGTGTTATGGCGATTATTCTATAACATTTCGGATATTTCATATATTTTTATATAATTTATATATCGTTTTAACTTTTAACTAAATTTTACTTCAACTCATGTCTTGGATCGCAGTAATTAAATTGAGCTACTTAATTTTGAAACTTTATATCTATCGCAGAAATTAAATTCAAATCCAAAACTGGACGATCAAACATAAAAATTGAGAATTAAAAGTAGAATCTGAATTGATAACAACAGTCATGCATTAATAAATCGTAGGTACGATAAAACATTTGGAAAGAGGAACAGATCACTATTTCAATTCTATTTCTTTAATTACGCTCGTGGAGATACAAATTTGCAAGATTAGTATCTTTACGACATTTTATGACTTATCGTATCGTAAGTTAGATCCGTATCTTTTTTATTTATTGGAGAGACGAGAACAAAAATACATATCGACGTTTGTATAAATTTCGTCAATACATTCTAAGAATATAATCCCATTGGGTTTTAATAGGTGATCCTCCCTTCGAGAGGAAGTTTCGGGTCGAAAGAGGGGTGACGTTGCGGCATAGACACAGATACACAATCCACCATCGAGATAGCCGGTTTTATTGGCATGGTAGCCCTCCTGATCTCAGGCAAATGAAGATAGAGCACCGACTTCTTGCTCGTCGTGATCAAAAAAACATGATCGCGTAACTTTCTGCCGCGAGATGTGGCAACTGTGACGTTTTGCGAACTTTTTTCTCTCTCTCGTTAATATCTTTCCGCAAAGAGGAATGTTCTTTTAATTTTGTAGGAATTGAAACTGAAAAATTCTAACTTTTAGTCAATCGTAAAACGAAAATGAACTTTTTCAATACCTAATCTTTCTCAACTATCAAGTGTATATTACGGATTAGTTATTTAATAATGGTACGTTTTGAGTGTTTAAGCAGCGAAAGAAGCACCCTGGGACAAAAGAGCAACCATAGAGACGCGTTAGGGTGTGAGCGACTAAGGGTTCGTTCTAACCCCTCCACTCACAGATTAGTTCATCCGTCTTCTTACTACACGTACATAACGTTCGAACAATCTTTTCTTTCATCAGAAAAAAAAGAACCGTACGGAATATAATGTTCCTCTTAAATTTAAACTCTGAGGCTCCAAATTTTCAATTTCCTGAATATCAATTCTCAATTTAAGCTTTCAGTTTGGAAAATTATTCCTAAAATGCCCAAATCACATACTTGAGTAATACTTTTTCCGATTAATGACTGCGAATTTTATGCGTTTAAAATTGGGTGTTGCAAATACAAAAATATCTATATCCAAAGTAGATAAAATAAATTGTTTTTCGATTCTGTTTCTTTAGGTATATATTAGGTAAAAACTTTTAAAATGCATGAAATCCGCATCCTGAACTAACAACAAGTAACATCACTAAATAGGTGTTTAAAGAGTGAAGTTGATATTGTTAACTAGAAACAGAATAATAATAATAATTATTAAAAGATATTAGATTTCGGAATTAATTGGAATTAAATTTCAATAATTTGTAAATATAATGCAAGAGATTGATGAATGTATAATCTACACGTACAGTCCGTAGACGTGTTGTATCTTTATAAACATTCAGACACAAAATTTTCAATTTGTGTAATAGTAAACAAATCACGCAACGATCCAACGAAATCGTTTGTTATGGACAAAAGGTACTTAAAAAATACTACGATTAAAAATTTCATAAAACTCTGCGAAATTACACCCGCAAGCAAAAGTATTTTTCACTCTCCACGAAACTGAGAATGCAAATTCATTCAGCGAACGGAAGAACTTACTTCGAATCTTCCAAAAAAAACCATCCCTTGTCTCAAAACCACACGTGACATCCACGTTCGCGATTAACAGCGAAGCAACGGGTTTCTCGAGTATCCGTGGAGACTCGTTCGGGGGTTAAACAGCCGCTGCTGGAGGGTTGGAGGCGCGTGGCGCGCGAAAGTCGCGCGAGGGGCGCGCGCAGCGAGCGTTATCGGTTGGTGGGGGCGACGTTTGACGGGGGTGGCTGGAGCGAGGCCGAGCATGAGACCGACACGCGCTTCTACTCGATGACACTTATGCACACGCCCTCAGACCGCGTGCGTGTTGCGCCTGTCAAAAGTCTTGCTCTTGCTCGCGGTACTCGCGCGCTCTTGTTCTCCTCCTCCTCCTCCCTTTTCGTTCCTCTTTCGTCGTCATCCGGGGGTTGCACCGAACGACGTCCGCTCGCGTCGACTCGTCGCTCGACCACGTGTTCCGAACGAAATTGGACGAGCTTCGTTTTCGAAACTCTTTGGTGATCGTGAAAGAATTGACAGAATTTCGAGTAACAGAGAGGGGAGGAGACGAGACACTTTCCTCCTGTTGGTGTTGCACGTTTGAGAAAAGAGAGATCTTCTCCCTCGAGTGACGAAAGTTCTTGTTGGTGAATTCTGAATATGAAAGGACTCGGTGAATTGTGAATTCGAAAGGAATTTTAGTTGGTTTCGGTTGTTTGAGATGACTCGAAGATTGTCTTTGAAACGGTGGGCGAGTCGGGTGTAATTTTGATGGTTGGTCTGTTGGTCGGGGCTAAACCGTGAACGAAACCGTGAACGAACGCGTGATGGACGCGCAAATGTATAGCAGAATGTGGCAAACGCCTAATCTGTGCAGCGCGTATAAACACCCCGCTCTAATGCAGCTGCAGGCGAACAATAACGAATTTCATTCGTGGTTTCATTCTAGGAAACCGTCCATGGACGACGTTGGAAATCCTACCTCTGTCAACGCACGGTGAGTACGCTTCATCATGTTGAGTAATTTCTTTTCGCGAGCGCCTGAAATATGTCGTCGAGTTGCCGCTGTTGCTTCCAATTCGCGATCTTGACTTCTTGATTCACGATTTTACTTTATCAATTCGTTTCGATTTCTATTTCACGATCGAACATTGTCGATTTAGAGTATGCGTTGTTGTACTTTCTGTTTGTAATAACATTTGTATGAAGCAGCAACGGACGATACTTTTTAAAGAATATAGAATAAAGATTTTTAAAAATGCAAGGTGAACACTGCTAACGATTCTTTGATCAAATTTATATTACATCGGTAATAACTATCTGTGAAATAGATTGATTTATAAATTACAAATAAATCACGTTGACTTGTTGATTGAATTCATATTATATTATTGGAGTTATTTGGAAGTGATAACTATCTGTGAAATAGATTGATTTGTGAATTACAAGTAGCTAAATTGTTTCTAAACTATACATCTTCAATAATTCGTATTGCATTGTCTAGTATTGAAATTATTTAAAAGCAATAGCAGTCTGCAAAATAGCTGATAAAATTAAGTTTACATCGTACTAGCCAGCAATATTTGATCAAAGCTTGGTCAAACATTTTCTTTCACAATTCTATGTTATAACAGTTAAAATTATAGTATAATTATTTCTCTGTACGACCTTCCTACGTTTCTCTTTAAAAAGCACATTTTGAATTCCTACAACTGTACACTGAATGAACTTCCTCGTTAACACGATCAGATCAATTACACACTAAATTGAACGGTATTTGTGGAAAACATTGTGAGTGTCAAAATTGAAAAATTTTGTTTTTTATAGAAACACGTGCCGACGAGGCACACCATGATATACAACCTAATCATTTCAAAAATTATAAAAACCACCAACCATGATTCAAACACGAGTAATTACAAAAAGATACATACAGGTTTGTTGAAAGTATAAAAACATATCTGAGAAAGCACAGCATTTTGTAATAATATATAAAAGAAAAAAAGAAAAGAAAAATTATTGTCTCTTGTACGCTCGACTATCTCAAACGGCAGGTTTAAAAGTGAAATTTTTGAAAATTGATCGTCGATAATTACAGTATTTTCTACAAATAACGCTTCAATAGCAGTTAACACGTTCGTACACTCAAACTCGATCGGAACGAACGATCTACGGTGGGCAATTCTGATTCAAACAATTGTCCAGACCATCGAAATATCGATATCGATGGCTGTCACGATCGGAAAAGCGGCGATCGGCGCAGGTAGAATCATCCCGGGCCGTGTTATCGGCCGCGAGCATCTACCCTCTTTGGCCGAGGGCATCGAGAACCGGCCTATCTGCCGCAGTAACAATTGAACCCGTAATAGAATCACATTTATTCTTATTACTCGACGAGGTCAAGCGACCAAAGAAAACGCCGTGGCCCGATCCGAAGTCGGATCAGCTCTTCTCCTAAGCCGTTTCACGAGCTGCGTTATTTCTCCCTCGGCGCGTCCACGCACACACTCTTTGTTTGGTCCTTCAGTCGAATCCTTCCGTTCCTTCCTCTTTTTTATTCCGCCAAGCAGTGACGTCTCCAAGCTGTTTCTCGAGACACGCCGAAGATTAGGAGCTCGACTGCTTTCAGCGAGAAAGTTGGAATTTTTTTTGCAATGCAAAAATCGAGATCCCAATTTGTCCCTAGTTTTACCGTGCTAACATTTACTTGGAAAAACTATCAAAAAATGTGTCGTCAAAAAATTTCATCAACTTAAACAAAAACTGTATTTTCGGTAATTTTCGAGATATTCGACAAAATATATTCCAGAGCCCCAACTATGAGGGTTGTTTTCAACCCTTCATATCGACGATTACCGATCAAAATGATACGCCAAATATTAATAAATAATAAATATAATAAATAATTAATAAATATTAATATAAATAATAATATAATATATATATATATGAAAGATTTGAATAGTAAAAAATTAGCGGATTTTGGAATTTACGTACAAACAGATGGTAAATTTGGTACAATTTGAACGTGAAATTTGTGAAAAAGAAAGATTTTTCTAGGATAGCTATAACGCAAGAATATGCAGTGAGATGTTCGTGTTTCATTCGTGTCATTAATTTAAATTACTTGATAACCCCTGCAAGTATCAGTGTAAACCTAATCTACCCCACACGCGTTTTAACGAAATTAGCATACCCTCGTACGCGTACCCTCTTAAACTCTGTGTATACTGTGTATAGCAACCGGAATCTGTTCGTTAAAAATCTATTCTTCGAACGATAAATCAATGATTACTAATTATGTATATTCGTGTTGTTTCAAATTTTCAATTCCTTGTCGAAAGGTACTCTGTATATTGGAATACTTTCGATTAATAATATTTGTGTAGAGTTACGAATAAATAAATTTGAGCCAAATTGACTCGGTGTCACATATTTGTAAGAAACAGAGTACAAAGAATGAAAATTCAGTTCATTTAATTATTACAATTTATTATTTCAGTCATCTTTTATTTTTATACTTGTACAATGTAATTTTAATATTCGCTACATTCCAATCTGAGTTTTAATTTACATTAATTACAAAGAAATAAGAATTGATCACCTTATTTTCCAGCTCCCAGATCCAGAAGAGTTAATTTATACTTATATTTACAAATGTCGTTTGGCAAAGAAAATGATTATTAAGAAAAATTGAAGTGAGCAAGAAAATGACGGAAATATTGTAAAATTAAAGAATTAAAAATAACATATAATAACATACACAATAATATACATAATTGGACTACAGATTTTTATTCAAATTTATACTTTTATAGGAACATCCGATGAACTAATAGAATTTAAATAGAGATTTGTTTTTCCCATCAAAAATTATAACAAGTTCTCATTGCATTTTAAATATTTTACACAGTTTTGTACATATATGAACTTGTACATCTTTAAATATATAAAAATTACACGGAAACCCAGAATTAGGAAATATGATAGGAAAAGTACTGCTGCAAAGATCAACGAAATTGAATGGAGTTAATAAAAGACACGAGAGTGAGAGACCAGAAGAAATAAAAAGAAAACGTTACTTTGAAAAGTGAAAACACATTAAACGAGAAAATTATGTATTTCACGTGATAAGGAAAGAAAGAAAGAAAAAAAGAAAGAAAGGATTAACCCCTTGCGTTGGCAACTAGTTCGCGGACCATAACGAGTGACCGAACCGTATACAAAAATTTTTCTTTTGAACTCGTCGGTACGATATCACTGGATAGAAATTATTGAGAAGTAATCAACTTATCACTTGTTTTGCCTGGGTTACATTTAAATATACTTGAAACTGAGAAAATGTTGCAATTTGGTACAAAAAATTCTCGCCGTGCGTGGCACGTCATTTCAGCGCAAGAGGTTCAAACACGATCGTGCATTTTTAACGAGGAATTATGCGTCCTCGGAGTTTGTTTAATTAATACAATACGGTGACTCATGTATCTATGCACCACAGTGCGTAACGAAGCATCTGCCACGATGTATCTCGTTCTCCATCTCGCCACGTTCTTTAGGACTGAACCTACAAGACTATCAAAATCCTTTGCTCGTGTTATGAAGATGCCGCCTTGTAGATAGAAATATATGTATATGTGTATATATATATGTATGAAATTTCTGCGGAAGGTCCTAGCCCATTCTGATGTTGACAATAATTCATCAGCCCATATTGTTGTACGGCTGGTGAGGTCGGAGGAACGACGCTGGTTTCTCTTATCTTCACAGAGATTTCGTCAAAATTCCCGACCTCTGTTTTTCGCTTGTAGATCATTGTCTCAAAGTCCGTGTAGCGCCAACCGAAATCTTGCGTTAATGGTATTAATGCAAGAAGATTAAATTTGAGAACAATTGTTGATCTGTGTAAACACCAACTACATACGTACGTCTCTTCTCTTTTTTTTTCTTTTTTTAATTTTTCGATCGTACCTGGAAAAATATTTTGAATTAGGCTTACTTGACACCACAAACGATCATATCCAGTCAATATGACGAATTCCAGATTTCTTTTTTTTTTCAATTAGTTAAAGGACACGAATGTTTTCGCAAAAACGCAATTGTATAAATCTATTTGTTTTAATTACTGTCATTTAAATTATAATAATTTATTATATACATTTGATGCGTGTTGAAGACCGGTTGTTCCAGTGTTAGAAAGAATCGGTAATTTATTAGAAGAATATTGTTAGACAACTGGACAAGTCTCGGAGAAAATGTTTATTAATATTTCATTCGTACCACGAGTACCAAATCCTGATTTGTTGTTTTTTTGTATTAACCCTTAATTGATATAATTGAATTATTGAATTATTAACAATTTGGAGTCGATTTATTTAATTCTTAGATTTTCCATTTAATTTAATTTTGTTGCTAATCTTTATCACAATATTTGAAGGTTAATACTCATGCTGAAATAAACAATACAAGAAATCTCAATTTACGCTGTACACTTTAATACAATATCACTCAACAAGTGTTACGTACAATTTCACTTGAAAAAACCAGTTTTTTTGTCCAGTTTCCAAATCAAAGTATAGTTAGGGGAAAGTGTCCTCTATTGGAACATTTGAGAAAGTACCGTAAGTCGTGTTCATAATTTCGAGCAGAGAAATCGGAGAACAATTACGTCATTGTAATTGATGAACAAATCTAATAGAACAAACTGAAACATTATGTTATGTTAGTTATAAAAAAAAAAGCAACGTTAGTGATAATTTGGACTAGAGATATTTGAACCATATTCTTTCTTCTCATTATTAAGGACTTTTATTCAAAAATATATTAATACAAAATAAATTGAAGAAACATTTTATAGTATACTGAGGAAATTTCAATGTGTATTTGGTAAAATAAGCAATAGCTGTACTGCTACAAACTGAAAATTCTAAAAAATATTTATTAGCACTCTAATATTTTAAAATTTTAGCTCTCTTTAGCGATTGTGCTATAATTTGACAGTTCCAACTAAAGAATCGCCGAGTACTCGAATTCAAGAAATCAACTCAGTTTCAATTTGTGACTGAAATGTCACTGAAAATTACCTTAAGTATCACGTGAATTTCATAATAATATCCCCATTTTTTGAAGACAACTCTTTTTTCAAAATTACACTCGTAAAAAGTCAAAAGAAATTGAAGACAAAAAACATCATCTTCTTTTTCCATGCTATTACAATATACTGTAACCTCATACTAAGAAACGTCCCACAAAGTGGATTTATATCTAAACAAAGACTATAGTTTAATTGAAGATCTTTAAGGTTGGAATTAGAAAATCTTCGTCCCCTTTGTTGAAAACAATTTTTCTTAGACATTTCTGTGACTCGTTTAGGCAGAAGTTATTATAACTACGTAAGGTAACAATTACTCGAGCATAGTTTGATCCCATTTCGCGGTTTGATAAAGATTAAAATATCCCGGCGAAATGATTGAACGTTCGCACGTATTAATGGCGGGGCAGGTACGGTTTAACAGTTAAACCTTGCGGAGGCTTGTGTAACACGGCGGAACCGCCGTGAGTAACCGTGAAGGTGCGATGATAAAGAAAAGGTACCTACGTGGGCGTAAACGAGTGGCGACCTCGGAGGCGTAGCCAATGCTCCAGGCGACAACCTTATCGAATGGCAAGTATGCCTCTGCTTGAGCTGCCAACTTAACAAGCGGGCCGAGTCCGAGCCCTTTTGTACGCGTGGAAACGCGGCCGCTTGCGAAAAAATTGCATTACCGAGTCGAAAAAAAACCTCGTGGCGTCGATCGAGAACGTCCGCTCGATTACTCGAGGCCAAATCGATTGGCTCCAGTTTCTAGAGATCTCTAACCTTCTTCTCGCCGGTTTAATTAATCTCGAAATCGATGAAATTAATATTGGATATCTGTTGGATTTGTTTCTAACTATATTCGGTCGTCGAAGGTTATCAACACTTTGGACCTATCAAAGTCGTCGAAATGACCAATTTGTAATTTTACAGACGTAAACTTTTTGAAAATTTAAACGATTTTTCGCAATTTGTATCTGCTAAAACAGTGATAGCAACATGATTATAAAATTTTCTTTAAAAAACCAAAGCAACCTACGAAACGTACGTTTCGCTTTTTACGTATTCTACGCAAATGTTCAATAAAATATTATTTACGTTAAAATTCCATACGTGTATTCAATTTTGCTGTAAAATATGTTTATACAGATATTTTATTGCATATTACACTGTGAAATATAGATTTCATTTTAGATTTTAGACTTATTTTATTTTGTGATTTTACAGATAAATTCATATTATATTTGTTATACTTACACATGATATACATATATGTAAAACATATAGATGTTCTGCATATTTTCAAGTTGTATAAGCCTGTCTTCAAAATCACTAGCTAGTTTATCTAAGAATTAAGAAAAAGAAATAGACTCGAATGGATAAAAAAAACCCAAAGTCGATTTTCTTACTAAATCTTCATACTTCATACTGAAATACTCTTTATCATATGTGAAATTAAATTATTAATTCTTTTTGAAAACTATCAACAAATATTACAAGATCTACCCAAAGTAGATCTACACTCGTTCGCGCCAACAACCTCAACAAACCAAACTAACCGAAACAACCGCAAAAAACGCAAGGAAACCAAAAGTAAGAAGAAACAAGAGCAAGTAAAGATGCATCTGATCGCGCAAAAAGTCTTCCTCCCCGGAAGTAGCTAGTACCAAAACCTACCCAAACGAGTCACATCCTCGCATCAACGAACTCCAAACAGACCCGAATCAACTCGTCCAACCTCGTTATAAACTACTTGAAGACGAAGAAGAAGAAGAAGAAAAAAACGCAACGGTCAAACGAACGAACGAAGAAGAAGAAGAAGAAGAAGAAGAAGAAGCCAAAAAACAACGTGAAAGAAACAATAACAAAGGAAGAAGCCTTCTCGCGAGAGAGGACATTCAGAGATTTCGTCGGTGAGCATCGGAAAGGTCCCCTGCAGGAATGGCTCACCTGACTCTGGCCACCGTTACGGGAGGCTCGTTCGGTGCCACTATTAATATTAATGCATTCCGCCGTTCTTGCGGCATTGTGCTCGCGTTGACGACGCTGCTCGTCCAACGTCCAGCCTCGTTCTCCGACAATATCCACGCTGAACGCGGCTACCCAGTCGTCGTCGTCGTCGTCGTCGTCGTCCGGGTAACTCGCGTCTCGCCGCTGCACACCGGTGTGGCAGCTCAACGTTCTCTCTCGCAGATCCACGAAGAGAACACACCCGGTGTCACCACCGCGATTGTGTGTCCCGCGCGTGGTTTTGTGCCGCGGCTGAATATTCAGCCGGTCGATAAATAACGCTGAAAGGAAGAGAAACGAGCGAAACAATTGACGAAGGAGGATTTTTCCTCGGGGACGGCCGTGTCCCAGACGTCGGCTTCGGTGCTTTTCTTATGCGACGAACGCGCGCGCAACACTTCCTCCCGGTCTTATGAGAGCTTGACAATGCACGTTTCTACACGCTCTCGCCTACCGTGACCAATGGTCCGCGTTACGCTCCGGCCCGGTGATCTATACCGAGCATTCTTCTCGCTTCACCGTGTCCCGTGCATCTGTACTCTTCTTTTTTTCTCCCCCTTCCCTTTTGTTTTCCGACCTTTTTACCGTTTCTTTCCGTTTTTCTCTCTGCCTCGTCTTTTCTCTTTTTTTGTTTGGACGATGAGAGGTTTTGTAGAGGAGCCTGCGGAGAGACGCGAAGAGTGAGTGATTTGGAGGTTATGGTCAACGATGCGTTCGTTCCCCAATATAAGGTGATCTTGTGAAGGTTTTATTTCTGTAAAAAGATAATAGTTTGCTCTAAGAATCTAAGAAGTTTGTGTGATCTATTATTTTTGTAATGTTCTTTTCGCTTTTTTTTTTTTGGTGTTTTTCTTGGTTAGTTTCTTTAATTCTTCTCTCAATTTACAGATAAGAATTTTTTAAGATTTTTCTTAGTTTTCTTTGGAATATTCTTCGATAACCAGTCCTTTTCTTTCGTCCGTTTTTCTTTGAAATTCATTTTCCTTACCAACTATCTTTTGTTAACCCTAAGTACTGCAATCTCAATGAATTATTCAATCGAGGAATACACGAGTTATATTTCCCAGTTCGTTTGCACGAACATAGTTTTGAAATTCAATGAGTTATTAATCTCAACTAGAAATTCTCTTTCTATTTGAGTTTACACACTCTCGATAGCTTTAAGAATATTGCTTGTCATAACAAAATATCAAGCGAAGATATCACAATATTATTTCTTAACGGTGTTATTTGCAACACTTTGTCAATCTATCAGCTACTTTTAAAAAACATCATCTTTGACATTTATTTCAACTATTTTTAATCTTTATTTTTAAAATGATATTGAAACAAGATCTAATGAAGATGTAATAACAATAATGTTTCTAACATTAAGGGTCTGAAACAGTGTTGGAAAGATTCATTGAATGTTTTTTCATTACTATATCTTCCATCGAGACTCTATAATTTTCTGAAATTCTAAGAAATTGAAATATATTTATAATATGATAAATTATGATGTATAATAAATTAAGCATATTAGTTTTCACTTATTTTCAAATACACATTTTTTGATATATTTCATCAATATATCGTATAATAATATGCGTACACTTTGACTCTCCAAGTAAACTAATTATTTCATTATTGATTATAAGGTTACGATATCTACTCTAGTATGGATTAACTCCAAGAATTAATGGATTAATAAGTGTTACTGACAACTACCAAAGCCTAACTTTTCCATCAGAGACATTAAAGTAAAAAGAATGGAAAAACTTTAAAATACAAAATACACCATTTTACACCTATAAAATTCCTTTATTAAAATTATCTGAAAATTATAATAAAATTAAATGATTATGTCACATTGTAATTGATCATTTCAGTAGAACCAACACAATTTTAATAAGAGAGTTATGAATGAAAGAGATTTTGGCTCGTCATATCCAATCAATTCGATTCTCCCGATTCTACGAAATTTCAGGACAATAATGATCAGTGTCTGTTGGATGTTCTGTCTTTTGGTTAGCGAGAGGCAACTGCGATTTTCAAGATTCGCAAAAGAAAGGGAGGAAAAGTTGCGTGATCGAACGTGGCCGAAAATGGCGCAAGATTTAAAGAGGTAGTCGAAGGGGGTACGCGCGTAGCCACGGGGTGCCGATGCGCTTCACCACAAATCTTATTCCCCCGATCGGCCAATATAAAGAAAGGATTATGCGAATATTCGGCTACAGTATCTATCATCGTGAATTATCACGCCGTGCGTTAGGACATTCGCGGAGACTTATTATCTGACATGATTTAGGGGAGGGGGCTAAAGAAGTTCCCGCACGGGACCGAAAGAAATACGCTGCCCCCGCATATTTTTCTGACGTTGTACGCTGTCCCGCGAGAGTATCAATTAAATGATAATGTGGTGATTAATAGCAATGATGCGGTCTGCTGATCGTTCGTCCCGCAAAAACGTCGCCCGCTGCCACGAGGCCGACGTTTACGAGATCGATGATATCCCGGCGAAAAAATCGAGTGGAGAGACAGTCTGTAAATTCGGGGGAACATTCGTCATTTTTAATTCGGGACACGATACTGTTACGCGATAATCCTCTGTTTCGATTTTAAACGAGGAAGCGAGCGTCTGTTGGCGATTCAAAGGGCGGCTAACAGCTTGAATGGAGAAAAATTTTGCCAATGGTCGATTCTCTTTTGACGTGGAAGGATTGATTGAATATACGTTTACAACATGTATTAAACATCGAATGAATACACGAAGTAGGGACAATATTAAATAAATATTAACGAGATATAAATACAGGAGATGATTAAACAATTCAAATGTTTAACCCTTTGAACGATTTGGAAATTGTTTTACGTTACAAAAATTATAAAAGATTATATAATAAAAATAATAAATAATTAAAATTACATTGAATTTCACCGTTGTAGATCAATGTATCTAATTTCCACTTTCAAACGAATGAACGCGCAATAACATTGAAAATAAATCGAGTTCAAAGGATTGAATGAATGATATAAATTTTCTCCAGGAAAGAATGTTTTTCTTTTTTCTAATTTTTCTTTCCTCTTGGTTCTAATTAACATGTTGTTAATACCACATGTTAATTTAGATTCGAATCATTATTAGTAAGTAGAAATACAAAGTATAATAACATCGAATATTCGATAAATATAAATAATTATCGATGATATATTGGTCAAAAACGCCAGTCAGAAAATGTATACAGGTATTTATTGCAAATATATACGTACATTTAAAAAGTTGGTGCAACAGTATAATCGGTTTTATCTTAAGTAAGTAATAATTTAATATTTAATAAATATTAAACACGATCTTATTTAATCTTACGATTTATTAAAGTAATGAATAATTGAGTGTTCATATACTTTTGTATTAAATATTTGTATTAAATATTTTATAATTCTCGTATATACTTTCAAACGAAAAAATTGTATCTTCTCTTTTCGATTTATCTTTTCATATGTACAAAAGTGTAATATATAATTATTTCCTTTCCGATTTTACTATCAGTTACATGATAATTACTTGCATAAAGTTCGTGAGATGTTTACACTTGCAAGTTTATGTAGTTCTTGAACAAGTAGAATCATTTTAAAATTGGAAAATTAAATAATACCGTATACAACAACAAAAATCTGTTAAAACGTTAATTTATTAAAAACTGCATTATAAAATGTGACTTTATCATCTTTGATCAAAGCGCGTTTTTATTTTTCAAATTATGCTTGATTTGAAATGATAAAATACCCAAAAAAAAGGAAGAAAAGCAAAGAAAATATATTGTGTATATTAGTATGATGTGCAATCTTTACGCGATTCCAGGCAAAGCACTAATTAATATTTATATTTGTGACATAAGTTTCTAAGAAAGAAAGGAGAGAATTAAAAACTAGAATAGACAACTAAATGAACACTACATATTCAAAACAATGTGTCCAAAAACGTTCCAGCGTGCGTAACGACGTCGAAAGGTTTAACGAGCGTACAACGAGCCGATTTCTTTGCAAAGTAATCGAAGAACCAGGTGTAGAAACGGAAAACTATATAATATCGTGCAACAAAAAAAATCTGTGAAACGTTAATATATTAAAAATACGATCAAAGCACGTCCTTGTTTCTCAAATCATGTTTTCCCGGTTGTATGAAATACAACAAAAAAAGAAGAAAAGCAAAGAAAGTACAAACAGGTTAAAAATATATCACGATACGAGGCAAAGCAGTGAATTAATATTTGTATTTGTGCCATAACAGAATCTCTAACACAACACCTCCGACGGGCGAAGAAAAAAAAAGTAAAAGGAAATAAAGAAAGAAAGGGAAAAATGATGAACGATACGTTTGTTAAGAACAAAACAAAAAGAAAGTGTCTTGAGACGTTCAAGCGTGCGTGACGACGTCGGAGGGTTTAACGAGCGCACGGTGAGCCGATTTCGTCGGAGGATGATCGAAGAACCCGGGTGTAGAAAAGAGGGTTTGTGTGCCGGTTTAAGCAGTCCGGCGACGTCTCGCAAATTATAAGAACGTGCGTCCGGTGAATGCACGTGGCGCAGCCGAATTTCTGCACGTGGGACGAGCGGAATTCCTAATAAGTCAGGCGACTAGACAGAAGTCTCGCGCGCTCGCGCCCGGCACCGGCTCGTGCAGCGAGAGCGTTGCTGCTGCCTCGGACCGACCAAGAGGGCCTGGATAGAAGTGACGTCACGGATACGTGGGATTCCTCCCGAGCAGCTGGATCACGTGCTGCGGCCGAACGTGAGGCTAACTTAAATGCGGATCAGGGAGAAACCGTTCCAAAACCGATCCCCAAATGAATGCAACCGGCCGCGATTCAAATTGTTTTCACGTTCTTCCGTTCGCCCGCGGTATCGACCCTCGCCGCTCACAGTTCAATGAAGCCCGCAAGCCTCTTCTCCTCCATTTTCGAGGTCAATAGCTCGCCACGCCGCTTTGACGTCTTCTCGACATTGACTCGAGCACGACGTCGCGGGTCAAACACGAGAGGCTTCATCGCGTAGGTTTTGTTTAACCTCTTGCCCTAAAACGACGTGTCGTTTACGCACGTCGAGAATTTTTTTCTTCCCAAAATTGCAACATTTTCTCAGTCTTAAATCTATTTCAATGTAACCCAGGCAAAACAATTGACAAGTTTATTACTTTTTAATCATTTCTATTCAGTGATGTCATACCGACAAGTTCGAAAGGAGAAGAAAGCGACGAATTATTGCATACGGTTCGGTCACTCGTTAAGGTCCGCGTTGCAAAGGGTTTCTCGTGATGTTTAATTGTGATGAATAGTGCGATTTTGGCAGAGCATTTGGTCGTGTTTCACGGTTGTTTGGTTGCTGTATGATGATCATTGGTGATTTGTGTAAATATTTTAGGACGATTAAAATGAGATAGATATCATTAGTAAGAAGATTTTAAATAGTACAGATAATTAAGTCATACAATGAAATAAAAAATGTGGTTTTATTGTACTTTAGTTTGTAGACAAAATATAAATATAAATTTAACGTGGGTTTTAATTTATTATAGCCACTAAAATTAATTTTTAAATACTACATCTAAAACATTGTATCTAAAACTACACTTAAAATTACACTATAATAACAAAAATAGAAATATTTTGTAATTGTTTTATATTACGTTGTGCTATCTTACATCGCGTTCTACGTATAATCTCAAGCTATAGAATTTTTGACATATTTCATTCAATATCTTTGGTAATGTATTTTGTTCGAACATTTTTGATTGTCGCACTTTTTATTACATTTTAGCATATTTTGCAGATTTTGGTTTGATAATTTCATAATTTTTAATTTGATAATTTTCTAGCAAAATGCTCTAAATACAATTTTAGCATTAAATTGGGGATCTTCATTTGTGGAAAACTTATGAAAAAGAAAGTACAATATTCCCTATGAAATTTGAAAAATAATTTTCAACCCAAGTTCCATATTTTTTAACTGTCTTTGTAAAAATATAAAATTGCCTAGTGATAATATCGTATGTTGTCAGAACATGTGTTTTCATGAGTTTTTACTAATTTATCTTTGAAATTTAAATTTTCCTCGTGAGATCAAATTATTCCCCAAATTTACATCATTATATGATATATTCGTATTGCAATTCGAAAATTGACGAAGATCAAGCAAATCACAAGCTTTCACACGTGTAATCTCGTTGGAGACTTTTGATCTTAATTCCATCTTCCAGCCTCATCACCATCGAGAGCCTCGACGTTATCTCTCGGTGGTCGGTCAATTTACACGGCGTTGGGGTCGCGCGTAAATAGCACGACTGATTTAATTTCCCGTAATGGCAATTGACTGCGATTGTCGTGGCCATCGACATTCCCAACGGAGACCACGGTTCCTCTTCCGTGTCGAAACTCCGTGTTTTCTCAATACCGGAGTTTTCTCTTTTTTTATTTTTTTTCTAAAATTTACTCGTCAAATGAACGAAGAAATTTCATTTTCTTTCATTTCATTCCATTGTTTAATTTTCCAAAATTAATTTTCAAATTTCGTCGGGAAATAAAATATGCTCTTCTGAAATTTTTCTGTATCCCTTAAACGTTGGATAGAAAGATTTCGATCCGTGTACTCCAGTTTGAAAGTTTTAGAAATATTTCCAGTAGTATACAGTTTTAAAGATTTGTATGATTTTTAAATACGTAGTAATTGTGTGACTTTTAAGCAATTTTTTTAAGAAACGTAAACAGAAATTTGTTCTTTGTTGTCTTTATGTTTAAATTCCTCTGATACGAGTTCTTTTCTGCTCTTGTGATCGGTGGTTAATTATACTCTCAAAAATATGTATATATGATAATATAACAATAATAAAATGTAATACTCCATTTGGAGTTCATTTCATTCACCGCAACATAGAAAAAAAAAAAAAAAACTCTCAAGCAAGTATTAACCCACTAGTTCCATCGAATAAAACAATTTCACCGATTTCCAGGAGCGAGCAAGAGCGAGCGAGAATCGTTCGCCAGCTTTTTCTCGGCTATTCGCCGAGTCAATTCAAACGATCGGCGTGTCCAAAATAGGAGAACGGGTGTACGCTCGGTGGAGAAGCGGTGGGGCGGAAAGAAACTCGCAGTAATTACGTGTTCAGCCTAATACGTCCGGCAGTGAAATGCCGCACGAGGCCGGGATACTGGGGCCGAAAATTTCTCGGCGCAAAACCGGCCCCGGTTAACAATGGGTATTTTCATTAGTCGGGGGGGCCCACGAGGTCCACGAGGGCCGAACGGTAGGACATTTGATTCGGTTTTTATCGGTTCGTCCGACATTCCTGGCCGCGGGCCCCGCGCGCGCGCGCCCGCCCTCGATCGCGGCCTATCGGAAAAACGGCCGACCACTGCCGAGCTTCTCGATCGCGATATCGAAAGAAGTTCCATTTAGGAGAAAAATAGCATTGTAAATGCAACGTGTCGCTGAGCTTGTACGCGCCGGGCAAAAACCACACCGATCCCCGTTGCGCTTGCTTCTTCTGTCGAGCCGATATTCGCGATATTTGCCAAGACCTTGCCAAGATCGATTTCCGACGATCCGAAAGGGTATTGATCCGTTGTCTTTGATCTCTGAATTTTTTAGAAATTTCACAATTTTCACTTGAGAGTTTGCTAGAGGATACTGTAGATCGATTTCTGACGATCCGAAGAATGTTAATTGGGAATTTTTTGGACATAAGAAATGTGGACGTGGAGTGTTTGTGAGATCACGCTTGAATCACTGCTTGATCTTCAACGAGTTGAAGTACGAGACGTTTGATGACGTTTTTCTCAGTTTCTTTCGTTGTTCCAATTTTTGAAGAACTTTCAATTTCTTTCCTCAAACATTTCAATATCTTTGGAGATGGCGACAAAAGTTGATAAAAGTATCGTCAATTTTTTAAAAATATTCATAATTTTAGAATAAATAATACATTTATTCAATTTAGCAACTTACAAATACTAGAATTACATCTCTCTTATTAAATATTCCCATCTCCAATGAGAACTTTGATGAACGAATCTTAGAAAATTGTTATTGGAAATAAAATAATGTAATAATAGAGATGTGATCTTATTGTTAGCTAAATTAGTGCAGTAGAATTCTGTTTATACAAATTCCATTTATTTGATTAACTCTTGCTGAATTCAGATTGAATTCACTTATTTGAATGAAAAATTATTAGTAAAACGAAGAATCAGTGGACTTTTATAATATTATGTGAATTCTAATTATATAAACTATCTGTCTCTTGACATAAGTTTATATAAATTATATAATTATATAATTCAACTATTATAAATAAAGATAACTATTACAACTGCAATAAATGATAATTAGACACCTAATGTAATTCTATTAAAAGCTTAATACTTTTATTGTGTTTCGACAGTTAATTCCCTGCATTTTCAAATCTCATATTTATTTTTAATAAATACTTCATAAAATCTATATACAAACATACTTGAGGTCATACTCTGTAAAGTATTCAACCACTCATAATATTAGCTTCTTATTCTTTATTTTCTTATTCTTTTATCAATATCTATTAATTTCTTTATATAGATATATTAAGATTAAATTAAAGAGAGTCGTTTAAATTGTATTTTATATTGCAATAATTCAGAAATACCTATATTGAAAAACCTGTATGTTTATAAATATTGAAATACCTGTATATTTATCTAAAAGAAAAAAAAATTTCAAAATGCAAATTGATTGACCGTTAATGAGTTCAATAAAATTGAAGAGTTCAATTTATCGTAATCCACATTTGAAAACAATATTTTTTTAAATTCAATCATCTTTCCTTTGCAATCTTGTATTGTTTTACAAAATCTCCTGAAAATAAGTAATTTAACCCTCATCCGTCTCTAATTTTTCAAACTTGATTTGTCCCTCAATGTCACACAAGAAGGCAAGAATTAATGAAAAAAGAAATAGTTAAATTTATAAATTCTTTTATTAACACCAGAACTATCAAAATGGTGAAAACGAACAATTGATAATTTTTTAAGACATTAATGTTTACAACAAATTGTTTACAACATATTGTTTACAATTTGAATGATTTTCGCAAAACATAAGAGTAAAATTTTACTCCTATTTTAAACTCTTTCTTATTTCTACAATTTCTGTGATATAATTCTTACGCTTTAGATCTAGTGTTAGGTTTCTGTTCAATTATACATACCCTCATTATCAGACACAGTTCAGTTTTCCAACAAAGATGTATCAAAATCGGACAAAAAATTCACAAACGTATCTACGAAACGCACCTTCCATCTGTTTGAATATTGTTTCAAATCTGTCTCGGCCTATCGAAAGAGCGGTCGTCAACGCGTTGCAGCCTTCGTTATCAAAGCGAAACCCGACCGATTAAATTCTCAACATCAAAAATCGCGACGACAACGTTCGAGACACTCGTCACACGCGCACCACAAATTTGGCTTCGTTGCCAGGCCAAATTTTTCCACTTGGACAATGCCAAGGGGGGCTGCAAAAACTAAACGGGTCCGGTTTTATTTAATCTCAATATAATTACGAGTGCACGTCATAAAATTGCTTATTATACTATGGAAAACTTGATTCGGGGACCATAATACGGGGTTTGGAAATTAACCTTACCCTACCTGCCTACCTACGCTGGTGATGATTATGTCTACTTATAGGTATAACTACTTATGTGCATCAAACTACCCGTCTACCGGCTCAAATAATATTCGCGGTTCTTCTCCCACCCCTTCTCTCTCTCTCTCTCTCTCTCTCTCTCTCTCACTCTCGACCTTTCGCTTCTTCTCTCTTTCACACTTTTTATCTCCTTTCTTTTTCTTCTTCTTCTTCTTCTCTCTCCTACCTACCTTTCTTTCTTTCGTTCTTCCTCTTCCTCTCACTGTCCACGCGTTCTCCTTCGCTTCACGAAAAGGCTGCACGAAACTAGTTTATAAAACGGGTCGGGACTATGTAGCGCGCTCGCGCTTTTATTCTGATCCAATGACCCCGGCACAAGGGATCCTCCGCCAATGCTGTTGTAGTGACGTATCCTTGTTTGTGTTGCAGATTTGACGAGAGACACTACGCTTTCGAAAGGTATGCCAGCGTTTAGTCAGAATGCATGCCCGAGCTCGTTTGTTCTTACTCGTGTCGTTTTCTTTCTTTTTTTTTCCTTTCTTCTTTCTGTCTCTGTCTTTCCTCTGCATCGGTTCGTTTCTGTTCCATCTTCGTCGTTTCTTTCTTTCTTTTCTTTTCCTTCTTGTTGGAAAGGAGTAACTTTTTCGTTCTTTAATTTGATACTTTGTTTGTTGAATCTGGAGATGAAATCGCGATACTCTGCCCTTCAACGAAGAGATTGTTGACGACGAAATTTCGATTTCAGATGCAAGTTGATAATTTTTCACGGATCTTGTGATATTGCGATATTGATATTAATTTTAAATTTATATCGTTTATGTTGTTACTTCACATTGAAAATTTCGTGTGATTTGTTTTTTCAACTCCTCAATCGAAGCATTTGTTCTCGCAGCGAAAGAAGAAAACATTTCAAGATTCAACAAATTACTCTTTGTTTGTTTGATTGGCAAATAAATTTAAGTCGACCAAATACGTGCAGTTGCACGTAATATTTTGTTACGTGTAAATAAAATTCATGTTTATGAATATCGATTGTCACGTACTCTCGCGACTGAGTGACTCGTTAAAGCCGAGGGGATGCGCAACTCGCGCGATTTAAGAGGCCCGACGAAATTTCGAGGCAGCTGCCGGTGCGAATCGATGCGGTTGGATACCTTGGGAATGAAGAGTAAACGACCTTGGGAAATTCTCAGGTGTCGAGGATTTTTTTTACTGGAATGTAAATTACCTGGCGGGCGGGTGCGCGATCTTCCACGAGATGACGAATTTAATGACAGCCGCCTCTCCGCGATGGTGACTCGTAAGAGCATCGCGGTGGTCCGACCAACCTGCGGGATTGTTCTCCAACTGCCGAGTATTCTCGCGATGAATCGATTTTTCGATGTTATCACTGAAAGTGATTTTAGCCAGACACCTAGAAACTCAGGTGCAACGCTAATGCAACGAAAATTAGCGACTGGTTGATCTGGGTCACGTGATTCGCGAGGGGGCGTGGGGTAGACCTCGAGTAGGAGTGGCGTTGTCTGGTACCGAGCGATCGCGCCTGTAATTTGTTTTATATCGACTCAAATGTTTGCATATCGATAAAATTTTATGAAAAAAAGGCGTTTTCATTTCCTAGTCAGAACAGTTGCTTCTGGGCCTTTCAATGAGACGAATCGTACTGGGATACAAGTCGTGCAGTTTTTTTGATTATTTTCATTGTCTCGACTTTAACTTCCAAAATGCTCGTTCTCGAATAACCTGTTTGCCTCGAATAATAGAAAATTAAGGACGCGAAAGAAAAGAATCGATGGAAAATGACTTGCTCAAAATTATATAAATTTTTCAACTTTTCATATTTCAAGAAGTCCATTTATCGTGTCATACGTCTCAGACCATAAAATCATTGTTCTTCTTATTCTTATTGTTTATTTATGAATAAAAATCAAAATTCATAACGCAGCTGCAGACAGTTATGTACAGAAGAAAGATTTCATATAAAAGTGACACAGAAGCAAAGAAAAGAAGTAAGATAAAGTCATTTGGTAATACAATTATGTTCTTAAGATAACAGAATATTTGGATAAAGTATCAAAATGTGCAAGAAATTGTAAAATGAAACTAATTAAAATAATTAAAACCTACATTTTTTTACATAATTGGCAAATATACTGGTAAACTCTTTTAATTGATTTATTTAGAAAAGCATTTCATTTTTTAAAGAACTCATTTATTTCACATTTCTATCTTTACTTTTTGCAAAAAATCGAGATCACAAAATATTGAAATTAAGTAAGCAAAGATTATTTACTTTTTCTTTCACTTATTCTCATTTCTGTAAACTAAATCGAAAAATCGATTAGACAAAAATGGTAAACGAAAAAAAGAAAGAAAATGATCCAATTAAAAACGTAATAATTAGCAAATATATATATATGATAAATATTTTCAGTTTAAAACTCTATCTTATTTTACCTTTATTTCTTGCAACAAATCGAGATCACCAACAGATAAAAACCAAATAAATAAGGAAAATAAGAAAAATAAATAGCAAATATATCCGTTTAATTTCAAAATCCATCTCATTGCAAGGAATTTCAACATCGTAAATTAAACTTGAATCAAAATGATAAGAACCGGAAAATCGATTAAATGAAAACAAAAAGAAAGAGAGAAAATGATGAATTCCTATTAAAAACATAATTAACAAATTTATTATATATATATATTTATTTATATGTATGATAAATTTTTTTATTTTAAAAATCTTATTTCATCCTTATTTCTTGCAAAAAATCGAGATCAGTGAAAAATTGAAACCAAACGGAATAACAAATTTCCATCGAAACCCTCGTAATATACCAACAAACACGTTTAATCTCGAAATCCACCTTTAAATCGACGTCGCGATTTAAAATCGAGTCAAAATTGCAAGACGACGAAACCAACCTGACCAGATCGACCAGACAAAAACAGAAAGGGAAAGAAAGAAACGGGACGAAACGATAAATTCGATGAACTTGACAAAAAAAAAAAAAAAAAAAAAAAAAAAAAAAATGACAGACAAATTTCTATTAAAAACGTAATAATTGGCGAGCGTGCAGGTGGAGGATGAAAACGCGCGTTTCGCGAGGAGGCTGCTGGCAGGGTAGAGCCGGGCGAAAGTAATTATTGCGCTACTCGACGATTAACTTTTTTTCAGAGCCAGGCCCCTCGCACGCCCGCTCGCTGCTCTATGATTTCGCAGGCTGTATCAGCGGGATAATAACGTTGGAATATTCGTGGCTGGAACCGGAACGTCGGATCGGCGTTAACCGGTGCTTCGCTGCTCGAAGCGCAGCCACGCAGCCAGGCATGTCCCGGTCGACCAGGCGACCGAGCATTTTTTTCTATCGGAGGTCGACGAATACCTAGAGGGCCCCGATAACCTAGTAATGATTCAATTAACCATGTAAATGCGACTAACCAGCGACAGGTCCAAAAAAGGCTGGTCGAAAACGCGGTAATCGCTGAATTGCCGAAAGTTTTCGTCTTGCTCGTGATTCTCGTCTTGCTCGACGTAATTCTGCGTCTGCGTGCGCATAATATGAATAACTTCCTATGAATCTCCATAATGGCCGGTTCAAAGTCGTCTCGTGATCCTTTATATGGGCTTACGCGAGGAGGAGGACCTCCTCGTCGTCGTCGTCGACGTCGATCAGCGGTTGAATTCGCATAGTTCATGCGCGTTTTATTAGCGTGAATAATAAGCTCGCTCGGGTTTTCCTAGAAGAAATTTTATACAGCTGGTTCTCGACGATTTTTCAGTCCTCGCTTCTTCGCGGTGTGGCAAAATGTTTTCGCGGAAAAAACTGTTCCGAACGATTTTAAAATGTGCTCGAACAAAGTTTCCTAGTGAAAGACTTTCTCCCAATGAAAAGTCAGTCGGAAGATTATCCATATTGATTGTTTCCTTTGATTTGCTTGGCATTTCTGTGTCAGTAGTATTCGCTAAAGTCGTCGAATTCGCTACGAATTTAAAAGTACACGGCAGAATGATCTTGATTTTTTACGGATCAACTAATCAACTTTTGCTCGAGATATAGTTTTGTCAAATTATCGAAAATGGTTTGAAAAATCGTGGAGCACACTGCATGGTGTTATTATTAAGTTACAATTGTTTGTATAGTTAGAAGAAATTGAGAATGCAAAGATATAATATAAATATAAATTTGGTTAGATATCTGCAGTATAATTTATTTTTGTACAAAAGCTATTTAATCGCGAAATAATCTGTATATATATATATATATTTGTCTGTATATAGACCAATTACTGTATACATATATTTCGATATTGTCGTATCTTCATCTATATATATATATATATATATATACACATCTATATAGATATATATATAGAAATATACAATATATGTATATAGTAAAAATATAGTACCTCAATTGTATTATAGAATATAACACAAATAGGACAATAATTTCGAACACGACTGTGTAGAGCTACATAACCTCTCATGTCTTAATTGGCACCACATTTGGGTTCTCACTTAGTAATCATTGCTGTCAAACGGTTAAGAACTGTTGAGACAAATACACGAGATTCTACTGATATAGACGCATACCTGTAACATTTTTCGAAATACGTACATACAATGCGGAACACATAAATAAAGAGAAACTTACCAATGCGTAATTCCAAAACTCGAGAATAACGCAACAGTTGAAGAATGAGAAGACTCGGTGGTGAAATCTTTCGCGAGCTGAAATGTTGTTTAAATTATGAAATTGCTCTCACAAAAAGAAAAAAAGAAAAGAAAAGGAAAGATGCACAAGTTTAGTGGAATGAGGCTGAATTAATTTGATTTAATTCGATTGCAAGGTGCAAGTTGAATGAAAATGTGCGAAACGCCAAAGAAACACGTGCTAAATTGGCACAAAAGAGTGACGAGCAATATCTTCCATACCGCGAACGTCCAAAGAAGAAGAGCCAAAGTTGAGAACTAAAGAACAAGAGGAAGAAGAAGAAGAAGAAGAAGAAAAGGAAAGAAGAAAGAGAGAAGTTAAAGGCAACGTAATCGGACGAACGGAGAAAATGATCAAAGCACAGCGTTTACGCATTTCCATAATGCGCGTGCATTATCGTGCGCCGGCGTGGCCGGCTCAATTATCGTATAAATGTTATCCGGCTTTGGAACGCGATTATGTAAAAATTTTCGACACGGAGAACGGAATTGCAAAGCAGCGCGATTTTAAGTTGCGGGGGATATGTTTCACTCGTCGTTGTATTATAATGCGGCCAAACGAGCGCTTTTGTTTCCCGAAGGACCGCTTGGACCCCCTTGCTCGTCTGCCATCGCTCGCGCGATACTTCATTTTCCCCCCTAAATCTTTCTCGTTCTCCATCTTCTCTCCCCCCCCTCCCATTCCCCTCTCCCCTCCGCCAATTCGAATCGTCCCCATTTCTTGTTTCTTTATTTCTTTTATTTAATTGGATAGAAATTAAGTTTCCATACCACACAATAATTAATTAAGTAGATTAAAAAGTACTTATTTAAATATTTCAAAGTGCTTGTTAACATTATAATATTTAATAAATAAAACTGTTTAAGCAAGTTTCTATTTGGCATGCATTTTTTTAAGTTGCGTTCATAGAAATATAAAAATGCCTAAAAATACGTGCAGTGTAACAAATGAATAGGTTTTTGTCAATTTCTTTTATTTTAACGTGTCACTTTACGTCCAAGCTTTCGAGAGAATTTTAGTGCTTGAATGTGGTTAAATAACTGTAGTAAGTAATTTCTATTATAATAGATGACTGAAATTTAGTAGGTTTCAAAATTATTTCATTTATTTTTGGTGCTTTACGCTCTTTACGCGATAGAAATAGAATTAAATTAAACGAAGAATTCTAAGACCAAATAATTTAATAAACCATAAATCGTGTATTGTGAAAATAACCTGTAACCTTGGCAATCAAATGTATAATTATTCCCAAAAATAGCTGATGAAGTTGAGAAAGTTTCAAAGATGTAATTGTTTAAAAGGGCAAAAGTGTGGAATTCATGTACAAATTATCGTTGATTATCTGAACAATCATTTTTCAAATAACGACCGTGCCAAACGTAATAAAATCAACTTGAAGATGAATTATTACAATCGTGTGCAAGTCGAGGAGCCATCCATATCAGAAACCACCTCGCTGCACTTTTAATAATGTCGAGTTTCGTCGAACTTGGCAAATCGAATATTGCTCGTTTCGAGACGGCTTCGTTGCACAAGTATAGACACGAAGCACGCCCGACTTTCTTATTCAAGTAGAAAGTAGGAATGCAACTTACGGGGCATCCACGGGGGTACGAACGTCGAACGTTCGATTCAGCCCGGCACAATTCTACCAATCCCTATCTAGCTTCTTAAAAGGCATTTTAAATCGGCGTGTCGTGAAAGAATCTCATAGAGATGCGCCGTATAAAGGCATTCCACCTCCCCCCCTTCCCCCGCCTTTCTATTCTTTTCCATCTTCTTTCTCGTCCCTTTTTTTTTTTTTTTTTTTCCTTTTCGTCTCCTTCAGCTTTAATCGTTCATCGTTTCGATTATCATCGGGCACTTCCTTCGCTCTATTCTTCCCTCGTTGTTGAGTACTTGAGCCTGGCTGCGTTCTTTTTTTGGTCGTGTTCCATCCACTTACGCCTCTCTGAAATTGAATGTCTCAAGTTCAAACGCGAAACGCGAGGAGGAAATTCTTATTAGCGATGCACGATCCTTCGATTAAGTTTCATAATTGTTCGACAGTTAAATATTCTTGTTAAACATCTTCTTAATTGTTCGAAGATTGATTCACATTAGGGAAACCGGACGGAAGATAATTTATTAATCTGTTCAGTAGTGATTAGAAATTTCGAAAAGATTGCGTTGCAACAAGTTCGACTTGTTGAAAATTTAATTCGTAGAATTGAGTTAGCTCTGAGCGAAGAACATTTCGCGTAAAATTGGGAACGAGTTGATAGTCGAACTATGTCCTTTGGGTTGAGATGTGAATGTTTTTTTGTTTGCTAAATTGAATGTAGAATGACTCCGTTTGTTTAAACAAAATTTTAGGCATCGCTCGGTCAAATTAACTCCTGTTGGCTGAATTCGCTTACGTATCTGAACGTAAACTCCTGTTGTATAAGCGACAATCATAGATGGCGGGGAGAATAAGTGGACTCCTATTATGCGAACCTCGATTACAGAAATTATAATAGTTGTACGTCAACAAATTCATAGAGCAGCTGTTACACTGTATTTAGAAAAATGATTGTAGTAAATTTTGTCAGAACAAATTTTTTGTTTTTGGGGGTCAATTTATAGAAGTTGTAGAAGGTTGTATTATACTGGAATTTTTGAGGAGTTTATTATAAGAAAATTTTATTATTTTAGATCATTTATCAACAAATGTTAACACGTTGCTGTAAAAATGAACTTTAAATTCATTGATTCGCCAAAAACTATACTTATTAATATTTTACCTTATTTTATCTAATTTAATGACAATTATTATTTAAATCATCATTTATAATATGAAATAACAATTAAAATATTTATAATACAAAAATAATATAAATGTAAATCGTATTAAAATATCTTTTAAATATATGAAAAATTTGTGCCACGATTTCATTTTCCTTCAAAATTAGTAGACTTTTTTAAACAAACGAAAGTTGTCTGGAGATTTTATTATAACCTTTTACAATTAATAATGACTTCTTTAAGTAAATATAAATATTTTATTACATACTATACGATATTTTAAAATACCGAAATTGCAAGTAATTGTATCCAGAAATGAAACTTACAATTACGATACTTGTATTTCTCTTCAGAGAAATATGCGAAAATTTATTTTATTGAAGAAAAGCAGTGTTTCAAACTTCCAAATTGTTACGTACATCGCGTCATTTCGAAATTTACCAAGTATCGAGTTTCCATAGGCAATCTGGATAGTTTGCTAGTAAATAAAATTTCACCCTTGGAATTTCTCCCAGAAAATCTCCCAAAAATTTCTCAAAGAAACTTTTAAAGAGATTTAAAAACTGACTGAATGACGTAGCAAGGACTCCGTCGAGCAAACCAAATTTCTTACACTTCTGGAAGGTTTAGAACGGTGAAAAAGATTGCAAATAATAATATTTATTTGTAATTAATGATAATCGTGAATATTAAAAAAATAATTAATAATAATCGTGAAATGCTTACTCACGAAAGGTTAAATACAGAGGATTAAGCAATTGACTCATTGTGTCAAGAGTCCTCGGGCTACGGCACCCCGTTTCTCGCTCCCGAGACATTCAAATCTCCGTGGTGGTGATTTCGCGCACCATAAGACCAAGCGTTCCTCAAGATGCTGGAAGTGTCGGTAAATGGTACCGCGGCGGAAGGCTAGGATAATGGAGCGAAGGTTGAAGGTTGACAGAGGGGTTGGAAATGGCTACAGGCTATGAACACTCTTCGCCACCGCAAAACCCGAGATTCGATAAGCCGACTATAGTCTTTTATTAGGATCCACTCAACGCCGCCAGCGTAAACTCCGCACCCTGTTAGGCTACTCTTTTCGAAAGGTATCCCTCTAACTATATTTCCATGTTCCGAGTTCTGCGCCGCTTTCCAAATATTTCGAATCGAAATTCCAACGTTTGGAAAATTCTAATAAATCGTGTGTCTCGTTATTAAATTGGTAATACTTGAAGAAAAAATTTGTCGTACGTGTGATTGAAATTAAACGGACTTGTACTTAATATTTCAGATCAGAAATTAATTGAATATCAAAGATGATACACATTTTTTAGTTTTAACAAGATATTTGTATTCGTGAATTCCCACTGACGATTGATTATATAATAGATAAAGGTAAAAAAACTGCTCGACTTGTACCCCAGTACGATTCGTCTCATTGAAAGGTCCAGAAGCAACTGACTAGGAAATGAAGACGACTTTTATTGATATGCAAACATTTGAATCGATACAAAAAACAACGCCACTCCTACTCGAGGTCTACCCCACGCCCTCTCACGAATCACGTGACCCAAATCAACCAATCGCTAATTTTCGTTGCACGAGCGTTGCACCTGAAAAGGCCTGATTTTCTGGGTTATCCCCGCTAAAATCACTTTCAGCGATAATAAATAATCGTAGGATTTAGAAATTTGCAATTTAACTTTGGATAAAATAAAAATAGAATTTTCTTTTACAAAAGAAAATCTTGTGTTTAATATGATTGACGACTATTGTAACAAGTGTAACAATGACGAGCTTCCTATAAAAATATTCATACATTTACACGTTCTGCGTGGTTTCGCATATAGAAGCGAATATTAATAATAGAACCAAAGTACACCCATGCACGGACGTACAATCGAGGAAACCACGTACTCGCAGGCTGCCGGCACGTTACTCATTTATTCCATAAATCTGACAATAAATAACGGACAGTATTGGGGTGTTGGATGCCGTGGCTGCTTATCGTATCCCACAAATGCGCCGGAACGCATTTAAAATGTATTGAACTGTCACGGGGCAGCGGTTTTCCGGATTTTTACATTTTTCATCGGCGCTCGGATACAGGTCCGCGTGGATTACTGAGTTATTGTTGTTCTAAGTGTGTCGGTCAACGGGGGAAGGGGAACGGTGAACCCCAACGCATCGACCCCGGGGGTAATCCTGACCATAACAGTTGGAGGCACACATCTCCCCCGTGATACTCACCCCTGGCTCGGCTAAGTGCGAGCAACCGAAGGAGAAAAAGCTCGCAGCCCTTGGCTAGCAGCATGCGTCCCGTGCCAAATATAGCTGCTCCTTTCGGTAACTTCTGGATCTTTACGTGTCCATTGTTGCATAATTGTGCATCCGCAAGTGTGTCACAGATTTTTTTCTTCTCCTTTGCGAATTTTTGTATTTTCTACGTTTCGCAAAATACATTTTTTTGGCAGATGTAAGAATTAGAGTATAGAAAAATAGAGACAATCTTGAAGTTACAGACGACTGTAACATATTATAATACAATTTGCATTTAATATAAATTTTAAATTAAATTGAATTAAATTTAAATTGAATTTGTGGATAATTTAATATTTTAATATATCACAGATTTTAATTTTATTTTGCATTGTATTTTACATTCTCTCTTGGTAATAAAATCGAAATTAATGAAATTAAATTGAACCAAGCTTAGTTCTTTGAATCATTCTCGATCGGATTGTACTTTGTTTTTCGCAATAAAGAGTGACTAAAAAATAAAGCGTTTGGAATTAAATTTGATATCGACAATTTACAATGAGACGTGAATAGTAGAATTTTCATTGGGAATTGTTGATAATCTAGATTAAAATTCATTGTTAGTAGCTAGGAAGATCTCTGAGAATAATTTTTTAAATTATCTTTTTGCATCGAAAGATACGGATCATCGCGTTAGTATTAGATACAAATCTTTATATTTCAGAAACTAATTGTCGGCTCAATTTGAAAATTTTCTGTAATTGATGTCGCGTTATAAACTATCATTTGGTTTGGAATTTATTAATTAAAATTGAGAGACCAAAATAGGAAAGTCGAATATGTTTAATAATTCAGATTCGTCAGTATTTATTTCGTCTGAATTGAAACTTGACTCTTTAATTAATATTCAGATTTCTGACTAAACCGCGGATTGATATGTAAATATTTTAGGTAGTTTTAAATATTATCTGCATGCAATTTTTAAACTACATGTAAAATTTTCCGACAAATACAGAAATATTTGCAATCCTCTTACGAAAAGAAGAGAAAGTTTCCACTCGATCGTGCGAAATTTAGATTTTTCCTACGGAACAAAGGAAAATTCCCTAAATCTATTAAACATTAAAAGTACATTTTTAATTTTATAGTAATATTTAGTTACTTTTGTCAGTTAAAAAAAATTTTTTATAATATTTATCCTACTTTAATTATCCTAAAATATTTATAAGAATAAAAACATTCAAACAAATTATATCTCAAGCAATAATTTTCCTTCAAACATACGAAAGTACTCAAACGTACTTTTCCACTGAGTTTCAATTCTACAATTGACATTTGATAAAAATGATTGGAGAATCGGAGAAAGAAAAAAAAGAAGAATGATAAAAATTACGTTATCAAAGGGCGAAAGAATATTGCTAGTTATAAGTTCGAATCTGTATCTCATTTTCATACATACACGTTGCCATGACGTTTATAGCGGATTCTTTGCGTACATACCTGTTACACGACGATTGCATTAACGTCTACGCGATCCCTTAGAAAAAAAAAAAAAAAACATTGAATTGCATCCATTAATTTTCCTCATCGTGTAAAAGCGAAATGTACAACGTAGAATTTGCACGTTGCTCAAAGTTTCTCAAAGTCATTATTTCACATACTTTTCCCTACATTTTACAACATCTCTATTAACTCGAACTAGAATATTGATTTATTTATTCGAAGTTTTGTTCTAGAGGAATAACATGTTATATCATATTAAATGTGCCAAAAATTTAATACTGAACGAACGCGCGTAACACATTAAGAACGCACTTCAAAGAGGATTGAAAATGAGAGAATGAAAGAAATTAATAAAATTGCGTTCTATGCAACTACCACACTAACTGATTACATTACTCATTTCTTACAAATTCAACGAAATCTCAAGATTTTTATATTATCACTGAAAGAGATTTTAGCGAGTGTAACCCAGAAAATCAAGCATCTTCAGGTGCAACGCTAATGCAACGAAAATAAGCGATTGGTTGATTTGGGTCACGTGATTCGCAAAGGAGCGTGGGGTAGACCTCGAGTAGGAATGGCGTTGTCTGGTAATTTGTTTTGTATCGACTCAAATGTTTGCATATCTATAAAATTTTATGGAAAAAAATCGTCTTCATTTCCTAGTCAGAACAGTTGCTTCTGGGCCTTTCAATGAGACGAATCGTACTGGGGTACAAGTCGTGCAGTTTTTATCTTCTTACTTTATCTATTCTCATCGTCCGTTGAGAATCAAAATGTCCACTTTGATACTATCTGAAATTTTAGTAAATATATATTTACTGTCGTAACTTGTCTGCAGCTTGAAAAATTCGAGTTTAACTTTCGCAGCTAATAGAAACCTGGAAAAATTATATATACTCTATCGATAATTCTTACAACTTTGTGAAAAAAATCGTGCAGTAAATTTTAAAGGATTTTTGTAAAATGGAGACTTCGATCTTCGACAAACACGTCAGATTTATGAAAAAAATTTTTTCAGTCAAAAGTTTTCGAGGGAAAAAGTATCTGTAGTTGTCTTCTTCAGAATCATGTGAAACCGATATCTTCCGAAACGAATTCAACACGTACCGTGAAAGTAAAGTAAGAAATAAATATGTGAAAGTATCTAGATAGTGTACGAATACTTGTACAAATTTTTGTATATTAACACTTCATAGTTCGAGTTCAAACGTTACAAGGAATTTTGAAGAAGTACACTATTTTATCAAGGATTTTATAAAATATATCATATCATTAATTTATTTACTTTTTTCCGTACAATTAATAGATTTAACAAACGAACCACACAAATACCGAATATCGAAACAATGAAAAAGTTAGAATTTTCGAGCGGCAAATTAATTAATTAACTTGCACTGGAATGACGTGCCGCGCACGTTAAAAATATTTGGCCCAAAATTGCAATATTTTCTCATATTTAAATGTAACGCAGGCAAAACAAATGATAAGTTCATTACTTTTTAATAATTTCTATCCAGTGATATTGTACCGACGAGTTGAAAAGAAAAAGAAAGCGACGAATTATTGTGTACGGTTCGGTCACTCGTTATGGTCCGCGAACCAGTTACTAGCGCAAGAGGTTAGTCGTACGTAAAATCAAAATTAAAAAGTAACCTTCATTCTCTTGTCCCTCGACGGACAAGCAGAACACTCGCTTATGCTGTCAACATAAATCAACAGGATGGCTCGTAAATCAGCGACAAACGCTGATACAATTAGTCGAAACGGACGGAAAACGTGACGGTGACGGGTCGTTAGTTTGCAAAATGTCCGCGCGGCGAATCGAACTCGCGGCATTAATCCCGTCAGGACGATTCGGCCCGATTAATCCCGACGCGCGAGAGAGCAACAGGAGAGCAGAGAGAGAGGGACGAACGTAGTTCCTATCCTAATCTGCATCGGCAGATTGCTCTGAGAATTGACACGGAGGATTTCACCTCGCCCCTTCGAAGTTGCTACACTTGACGTAGTCTCATCTTAAATCAAACCGTCTCTCGCGGTCCAAGCTCCTTAGACCTCTCTCCCGGCTTGCTCGCGGCTTCCGCTACACGACACGGAGAACTCGATGCATACATTAAGGCGGCTTTAATTGAGAAGAGTTCCCCGGACGAGAGAGGAGGTTCCCTGGCCACCGCCGTTCGTGTAATAACGATCGCGTTGAATCTTCCCCGCCGTGGAATGACACTTGACGCGTCAACTTTCCTCGAAGGTCCGACTCCAGGAAAATTTGTATTTTAACGAGCTCTCCCGCGGCGATAAACGTCGCCCGGTTAAATTAAATCCGCCACGCTCGATATCCGTGAGCGTGAGCAGGGCTCCGATGCTATCGTTTTCCTTGGACGTTTATTTATTGAGAAGAAAGAGCGTGCGCAGCGTCTTTGAATGTGATTTAAGAAACGAACTAGGCAGCGAGAACGACTCGAATACATACCAGATTTATGCAAACTATTTTTGTACCTTTTTTTGTGGTGATGATACGTTTGTTGGAAGGCTTGAGGATCAAGTTATAAATTGGTATATTCAAATTGTTTTTGGTTACATTATTTCTTTCGTGTTACGAAGAACACTGCATTTATATTTTCGACAAAAGATATTGTTGAAAGCTTGATATTTACACTATTGACTTTTGTGTTTTTAAAATTTAATAAAATTGCGAGATCAATAGTAACCAGATTCTACATCAAATTTTTGCAGTTCTATGAAAATACTAAATAATACTAAATAAATGTAATATACAAAAACAGTTATTGTAATAATCCACTTATAAGTAAAACTTACAAGGTTACATGTTCATTTGTGAACAAAAATCGTAAAAACAAACGAAACAATATATTATCTGTTATTATCTACAATTTAAAAAACAATTATGGTAATAATCGAAATTCACTTATATGCGAAACTATATGTTCGGTTTTTAAGAAACAAGTCAGGAAACAAACAAAACAATTACGTTGTTAAATATATTAACAAAAGGAAAATTCGTCAGAAGGAGATTAAACTTCTTTTCATCGTACATGTGGCAGCTAGAGCAACGTGGTTGATTCTAAAAGTCAAAAGTATGTGAATGGTAAAAGATTAGCGAGCTGACGATACGTTCTCAGCAAAGAAATAAACAAAATAAACCAGATACTTGACACAGAAACGGAGTTTCACTATATCACGCGATGACAGTGCTTTAATTGCATGGAAGTTAGAAACAAAAAAAAGAAGAAGAAGAAGAACGCGAACTATTCGCGGAGCAATTAACGCATTGCCACCAAACCAAACAAAGTAACCTGCAAAATAAACGCCTTGCCTGCAAAATAAACCCTGTACACATCGACGATACGTGTATGTTTCATTTCCTTAACACCGTAATCACACTACATTACCAAAGACGCATCGATTCCCCACCGATATCAATTACAGATAACACAGTCGTCCTGGCGGAAAAAAGAAAGCAACGGAGAGGAAGAAACAACCATCGAGAATCGAGCATGCGTGTATCACGTTATATAACGTGTATCGTGTACGCGTGTAACATACGGTGTCTAACGGTAGCTAGCCGATTCTCTCGAGCAAATTAGTTTACACGCGGGAAACGTGTTCGGCAAATTAATACACAGGACGATCGCGTTCATCCTCGTTCTCTCGCTGTCGTGTCGTTCTAATCAAACCGACTTTGACGCGCTACTAGGGAGCTACGATGCCGAGGATGAAAGAAAAAGGGGATGATAAGGTGAAGGATGAGAACAGGAAGGGGGGGGGAAAGCACGGGGGGAAGAGATGGAGACAAAGTGAGAAACGCGATGTGAAAAAGAAGATATAATATAGTAGCGGCTGATTGTGAGTCCGAATAAAAAGAAGACTCGAAAAAGCAGAAGTAAATGAAAATAAGACTCGAAGTAAAGAGTTGGGAAGAGAAACAAAGTGAAAGATACAGTGCATTAATTTCTCAACGTACAAACTTTTCATACGCAAAACGATCCTGTTCATTCTCTAATCAAATTGACTCTGGCGTGCTATTAGGAATATATAATGCTGAGAATGATAAGATAGAGTAGGAAGACAGGAAAAATAAAAATGGAGACAAAGTGAAAATTATGATGAAAAAGAAGATATAACAAAATAAAATTAATTTTTTAACGTACAGTGACACAGATTCAACAGAATGAAAACCTGAAGAATGATTAAAAAAAATGCACGAACAACAAAGAGCAAAACCTATTAAACGAAGACCTCCGGGTGTATAAAATTGAAAAAAGATCAAAGATAGAGGGATGAAATTCATTTTCCCCGTGCTTGGCGAACCTAACGCGCAACTACGAGCTGACTGCCATTCGAAATGAATGGTTATTAAAAGCGCACCTCCTCTGCCAATTGTAACTTTTCACGTGTACTCGCCTATCGATACAACTCGTTTCCCCTTCTTCAACCCTCCTCCTTCCCCCTCTGGAGCAAATTGATAGCGAGCTTGCCTACCGTGAATTTGACAGACGATTAAACATCGAAGACCTGTGGATGCCTCTACGACGATGCCTCTACTTTCTATTTAGGAATCGGGCGAATCGACCCGGTCGGAATTGAACGTTTTCATGCCTCCTGGAATTTTTCTCCTCTGTCCCTTCTTTATTTTGTTCTTTCTCCGACGCCAGTTTGCATGACAATGTGCCCGCGCGGGGGTGGTTTCGCCCCGAGGAAATTGTTGACGTACGATTCGGGATAGGCGGTTTATTTCGTTTTCGAGATTAGATTGGAAATTGGTAAGGAGGATCGCGATGCTCTTTTGATGACCCGGAAGCGTGGAATTTTGGAAATAAAATGCTAAAAGTATAATAATATCATACTCTAAATATTTTCTATAATATCTTATATATCATGAATATTCATATTCTACATATATCCTATATATTAGAATATGTTATATTCTATAATATTCTAATATATGGGAAGTATAACATATCCCATATATTAGAATATGTTACATTCTATAATATTATATTCTAGTTTTGCCAAAAATATAATAATACTATATTCTAACTGTGAAATACTATAAAATACTGTATTCCAAGTGAAAAGGAATTTTTTAAAAATAGAATGTTTGTGTGGGATATTTTCAATAGAATATTTTTCAAATTTTTATGGACATTGCTAAAGAAATATTTATTTTACTATGTATTATAATATTATAATATGGTATTGTGATATATATTATAACAAATATTATTCTAATAAATTCTTTGAATATTTTACATATTTTTGTATATTATATGCATTGTGCATGTTTTTGCAATTTATAATTTCCCGGGCAAAAATTCGCACTTCAATTACAAAAATAACAGAAGAGTTTCCGTGCAGTGTTATTACTCTGTTTGGATATTTTTTTACATTTTCATACTTTATATAGGCTTTCCCACGTTTAAATTCCAAACATAAGTGTACAAATGTAGGCAACTAATAACGACTAAAGGCAAAAGATACGATAAGTCACACGTTTCGTTTTTCACATGAAAGGAATTTTAAAATCTTGTCAATCAGTTATATATTACCAAAAACTGTTTCAATTTTGATTTGAAAAATATTGTTTGTCATATATTAAGCATTATCTTAAATTTACAATTGATTTGTATCAAGTTATTTAGAAATACTTTCTCACTTTTACCATTAGTAATTCTTCAAAAGGATTTTTTCACAAAATTTTATAAACTCGTCATCCAACGAAACTAATTGTTCCTCTTTTTAATTACGATAACTAATATTAATAATTAACAGTTGATATCATACACTAACAATTAATATAATTATTAATCTTTTTAATCATGAATTAACCTGCACACATAAATATATGAGAGACGAACAATAACAAGATGATTTTAGAATTTGAAATTATACGCGCGTAATTTACATTTAACAAACATGTTCTTGTTTACCACCTGTCGGTGGTAAAAATAACAAAAGCAGAAGAAGGAAACGAAGAAAATAAAGGAGAAGAAGAAGAAGAAGGAGAGGCATTGTTAAGAGAACATTGACCGATAACTGCTAATAAGCCTCCGCGTTCGGGCCGCGCTTATTATAACGACGGCGTGTCATAAAGAAATGCATAATACAATAGAATTGTAAATGTATGGAAATGCTTTCCCAAGCTTTTTGAACGGTCCGGCGCGAAGGCATGCATTTTTCTTCAATTGCATACTCACCTTTTGAATAGTGTCGCGCGTCTACACGCACACACACCGTATCTTATGCGAGCGGCCATTGTATGTGTATTAACACAATGCAGAATAAACTGAACGACTGAAACGGATTACACTCTTCCACCGTGTGGAGGCCGGCTTCAAAAGGATATGCAAACGATGCGAGCGCTAACGTGCGGCTTCCCTTCCACCAGAATCGGCGATCTCGCTGTCGCTGAAAAGCTACCTTTGCCCACGCCAAGGGAAGCGTTTTTCTTTCGACAAATTTCCAATTCTTAGATGTACCGATTGTTGGAAATTTCACTCCACTTCAACCTTTTGATTCTCCGCGAGCAATCATATTTTTCGCGAGTGATCAGAGTCGTTCGACCAAACGACTCGTCCTTTTACTGTCAATTTGAAATATTTTAAAATTCTGAAGAAATTCTGAGATACTTATTGAAGTCTCCACTTTAATGTACAATCGATTCTTGAATCGAATATTTAAAGGAACAATTAACGAAAATAGAAATTTACAAACGTAAAATTACTGCAAATTATGTACACTTTCGTTATAATTATCGTTAAATTATAAAAAGAAGAAATCCGAGCTGTTGGCTAAATTTAGACACGATGTCTCCTCAGAAGGGACAGTCGACTCTAAAGGATTAAGAATTAATTTCGAGCCCCGATACCTATAATACATCCGTGCAGTTTCATGTCCTCAAAATTCGCTTCATGCTTCCAACGAACCATCGAACGCGAATAATCGTCCGTACTTCACGATTAACCTCTCGCGCTGGAGTGACATGCCACGCACGTCGAGAATTTTTTGTCCCATATTGCCACATTTCCTCAGTTTTAGGTATATTTAAATGTAACCCAGACAAAACAAATGATAATTTCTATCCAGCGATATCGCACCGACGAGTTCAAAAGAGAAAGAAAGCGACGAATTATCGACGAAAGCGCATACGGTTCGGTCACTCGTTATGGTCCGCGAGCCAGTTGCCAGCGCAAGGGGTTAAAAAGAAAAAAAAAAACGAAAGCTTCGACGGAATTCTCGCTTGCTTAGAATCGATTGCTTCGAGCAGGGCGTAGTTCGCGAGAGGTGCGCCCCTCTCGAGAGCGGAATCGAAGAAAAGGAAGAAGGGGTGGCGGGTATCAGGGTGGTTTGCTCGAATAGGGAGAGGTGGCTGATCTAACGCGCATTTGAAGCCGTCTTCCGTTTAATTAGCGGGCCGTGCGTTTTTCTCGCAGCTCGTAAACGGGAAGACGAAGGGGGCAAGAAGGGAGGGAGAAAAATTTCAGGCCATTTCGCGGTAATTAAAAATGTTGTAATCAAGGGAGGGAAGGAAGGTTCTTTTAATTCGTAACGGCTTATATTTATAGCGTCCCGCGACTAATAGTACGCCCTCCCTTGTCGCGGTGCACAACAGGTTAGCCCCGAGGATCGGGCCACGCCTCGAGATTCTATAGTTACGCGCTTAATTACCCGTCCTGATATACGACGCCGATCGAGAGCGTTTATTAATTGCGCGCTTCAACTTGTTATTCCTCTTCCTGCCGCGATATCACCGGCCCTCTAATGAAATCTCACCGGCCCAGGCCCACGACGATCGACGATCAAGCTCGTTCGCAACGTTGTTAACTCGTAAATGAAACGCAGTGTTGTTTCTGCGCGTGGTTCGTTGTACACGCCGCGACGAGGAAACGGCTGCTCAAATTATACAGGGCGAGTTATTCAACTGTGAAGATTTATTTCGAAACTGTTTATCGCACGAGAGATATTTCAAACGAGAAAGCAGGATTGGTTTTTCATCAAGGTGCGAAGATAATTTTGAACCTTTTCTCGTTGTAGTGTAATATTCGATCGACTTGAAAGAGTATTGAAGGACAAGAAGGGACAACAAGATAGCACACTCTACAAATTGTTAAATTTCTTCTTATTAGACGAATGATTTCTTCCATATAATGCTTCTATCGTCGTGTGTAAGTAACATAAATTAAACTTTTTTCGATACATTTTGTGTTATTAAAAAAAAAAAAATAGAAATGTGGCAACATCTAGCGAGTCAAAATGATGGCACGCTTGGAAATTTGTGGAAAACAATAGAAGAAATCTCCTTTGCATCTAAGAATGGCAATCATTCTTTGAGACAACGATATATGTAGTTTTTTTAGTGATATTTTGGCTTAGTTCTTCCCAATACATTTTTTCATATTCATTGACATTTGCGAATCTTACGACTCTTGCCAAATTCTCCCAACAATTTTCTATAATATTCGAATCCAGAGACTTGGCTAACTATTCTAAAACCCGAATTTATTTGATTGTAGAGTATCGTCTTACTACTTTCGCATTGTCAGCTTGAAAAATGTATTTTTGGCAATTGGTCTCGCATTTGTGTTTGTCAATCATTTCGATATACTTTTTACAATTTTCCATCTTACCTTAGTGACCAATATCTCCCCAAATCATACCGCCGCTCGGAAGTTGTTGCTTCTTTCGTAGATCACGATAATAGTAGTGAAAATCATCAGGTTCGTCTGAATTGATGTAAAGATCTTCTCATCGGCAAATACGACTCTTCGTCATTTTCTATTCGTACAAACATGTTTCTCTGCAAATTGCAAATATCACAGCTTATGCTCTTGCTCTAACCAAGATTTTTGTTGCAATTTTCGTCGTTCACGATTCTTCAGAAAGCGTCGAACATTCTTAACTCTTAATTTGTCGTAACTCCAGCTTTTTCTGCAATTTGTCTCTCAAGCTTAAATTTAAACTTTTTCTGTTTCTCCATAATTATCGAGCTTTTTCAATAAATTCGTTATCACTTTACCACTTTTGTTAACTGTTTTGACTATTTTTGTCACCGAATAATATCCTTTTCACAAATGTTAATTCGCAATTAATCGACCATATTTCGCACGAACGTTGCGCTTTCGGTAACTTGTGCGCGTAAACTGAGGAGCGTAAATATTCGACTTGTTCGATCCTGTTTTCTTCGAGGCTGCGCAATATTTACATTTTCGTTTTTGTTTTTGTACATATTTCTGAGAAATACTAATCCGAGTCTACAGTACATACAACATTGAGAAATTACGTGTTTTAGTAATAACATTCAACAAAGTGCTCTACTTTACGATACACAATATAATATAGAGTGTATCTCGTGGTGTATGAATAATTTCCCAAATATTTAATTTCAATTAATTGTCTATTTAATTTAAGTAACGTAGGCAAACAATGAGAATGTTCAAATGTTTCTGAAGCAGATTAATTGCACGTTTTAACGATGCGATCTTTTATGTCTTTGGATGTCGTAAGTGATTCGTGAAGTTCGTTTTTTAATTGAAAGCAAATAAATTTCAATTTTAAAGTAGATAAAAAATTGCTAGACACGGTAAATCTGATAGATTTAACCTCTTGCGCTGAAATGACGTGCTTCACACGTCGAGAATTTTTTGTCCCAAAATTGCAATATTTTCTCAGTTTTAAATATATTGAAGTATATAACCCAGGCAAAACAAACAATAAATTTGTTACTTCTCAATAATTTCTATCCGGTGATATCATACCGACTTCAAAAAGAAAACGACAAATTATTGTATACGATTTGGTCACTCGTCGATATGGTCCGCAATCAGTTGCCAGCGCAAGTGGTTAAATAATTTACAAATAAGCGATATGATTGGACGACTCATTCTGTATTTATTGAAAGAAAAAGAAAAGTATATGCAAAGATTTACGTATGTTATTATGAAAAAAGCATCAATTGATTATGGATTTACGGCACGTTTCAAAAAATGAAATTAATTTTGAATTGATTTCTGTTGTTTTATTCAAATTACTAGAAAACAGAGCTGTTTTTTAATTGCAAAAATTTCAAAAGGAACAATGATTTTTAATAAATAACTATTTCATTCGCAATATTATTTTTTCGTGCTACTGAAATATTAATTATTACATTCAAAGCTGGAAATTATAATTATAATATTCTTGTTTTTCTCTCGGAAACAACGTACGAAGAGTGTTTCAAACTGTTGAACATTTCACGTCGATATGAAAAAAGTTTAACGAGAAACATATTGTCTAAAATATTAGTTTAAAGTGTAGAATTGTAGGAAAATTAGCAAAGTTCCCTGAGTTTTGGAACGAGATATTTCGCCATAACTACGTCACCGACGAGTCATCGTGATTTCGACGAGTTATTAGAATATTTTCATTAAAATTGAAAGAAACATTGAAAGAAATATACAAAATGTCATGGTAATATTGATATTGTATAGCATGATGTGACATTGAAAGGCAGAAACGCTATGCCGAGATATTTCATCAATGGCATCGCAAGAGCGGAGCGAGATACGTAACTCGTCAGTGTTAATCAGAATTGTTAAAGTGAGTGTTGAATGAAAGGGTTAATAAGACATTTCAGAGCGCGTGATTGTACGTTAATATAATGCCACGTAATGTTAATGTTCTCCCGAGTGACAGAAATTCCCACATTTGCTCGACTCGAGGTTAAGAATACGAATAATACGAAAGAGAAGGTTGGTCGGAGAAAGAGAAACGGTCGCGATATAAATTCCACTTTAGGTCCAGATACATACGTATACGCGTTTCGGATAGAAGCAGTTATTCATAAGCAATGGAGCATAAATAATACAGCAGGCTACTGCGCTTCTGAAACATTGAAAGTCCTGTAAATATTGTATCGGTTCAAGGGAGAATCTGCATACATACTTGTTATCTCCCTTCCGCGGGTTTCCCATGCTTTCATTTTCCGAAATTCCATTGCGCACCACCGCTCGATGTATAAGACGAAATAGAATAAAATAGTAGAGAACTCGTCTGTTTCGTTTTATCGAGGAAACGTAATTACCTTTAAAATTAGCAATTTGTAGAAAAATTAACGGAATCCTAATCCTTTGAGTGAAATAATAGAAAACTCTAATATTTATTTTATCAGAGAAGTGTAATTATTTTCGAATTTATTCAGTTAGTACGATTCAGAACCTCAAATTTTCGTTTCATCTTGTCAAAGAAATATAATTATGTTTCAATTGACAGTATTCAATCTTCTTCTGGGACTTTATGCGAACATATGTATAATCTTGTCTCAATTTTTACTTTATTCACTTTGGCTCTAATATCACTACATTAACGTTAAGTATTTTGCGTGTAACAATTATTGATCTTTAATTTCAAAATTGTTTCAAACTATTTTTGCGGATGTTGATACAAATTTATTTTGTTTTTGTGAATGTAATTAAAAAATAAAAATGGAACTTGGCTGGAAAATTGTTTCATCTTTGTGTATGTATAATTAACCACTATAAATATTATAAAAGATAATGTCAATAAAAATGATATTTCATTTTCATATGTATTCCATAGATTTCCGTGTACCTCCAAATTATTATTATAGACAAAGTACTTGCTATATAATGTTACAGTGTATAGTATATAGTATGGTATTATTAATTTTGTAATTGGTAGAAACAAATTGCAAATCAATAATTGTTATGTACGGAGTATTTAATACTAATTAAAAAGTAGGACAGCAGAGATTATCGTAAAGCAACAAATGAAGAAAAAAAGATTATCTTGTTAAGAATTGAAGTCATATTTTCATTCATAATCATTATACATAATGTTAAAAACACTTTGATTTTTTTTAATTTCATGATATTATAAAATCTAGGTAAAATGCACAGTGCTAGAGGAATATCGACTAAATTTCTGAAATATCCTCATAACCCCAACATAAAATAAATATAAAATATGTATTATAATGTAAAACATAAAATATAATTAAAATAAAATTATTATGTACAATATAAAATATAAAATATAATTATATATATAATATGATATAAGTAAAACTATCATTGACTGAAAAGAATTGGAACACGTAATGGATTAATTTCAATTTCACGCCGATTTTATTCAATTTCCACCGCGACTTTAACCACGACAGCTGCGTAATCGCGATATTACATCAAAAATGGCGGTAACTTTCCTCGGTTACGGCGAACAAGAGGCATTTAGCACATAATGTTGCGGGAACTCATGAATTACAAGTGCCGCGTATTCGTTACGAATATCTCGAAACGTTGCTCTCTTGGTTCACAAAGGAGCAGCGCGTTCGCTGTTATAAATTTCGCGTCTTATCACCGTAAAATAGAGGCAGTGTCGTGAATAAAGACGCGCGGCTTCAAAACGGCTCGTCCCGTGTCCATAAAGAGAACAATAAAAACGCAGCGAGTCGAAGAACGAGAGACGCGATTGTTCCACCGATTGTTTAATATTGTATTTGCAAAGCCGTCGTAACGCAAATGCTCCTCGTAAAAACTTGTTGCGTGGCAAGTCGGAATTTTCATTTGAAATTTCTGGACTGTCCCTCGAGCCTTTTATTAAAATGCGAGAAACATTGTCCCGTCTGCGAGAGTTCTCAAACTCTGAATTTTTACACCTTTCTATTTTATTCTTATTCAACTTTTTATTTTTAAGTGTGACATGGAAATAATTTTCAATTTTCGTGTCAAATTGAAAGGATTTTTAATGTTCATAATTAATTTTTGATTAACGTAATTTATCAATACATTACGATTGAAGTTTCATATTATCATATCACATATTGTTATAATTCAATCTTAATTTTATTTTTAATGATTTTTCAATACACCGATGTTCAGATATTGTCACTGAAAGTGATTTCAGCGGGGGTAATCCAGAAAATCGGGCCTTTTCAGGTCTGGTTGCAACGCTAATGCAACGAAAATTAGCGATTGGTTGATTTGGGTCACGTGACTCGCGAGGGGGCGTGGGGTAGACCCCGAGTAGGAGTGGCGTTGTCTGGCACTGATCGCATCTGTAATTTGTTTTCTATCGATTCAAATGTTTGCGTGTCAATAAATAAAAAGTCGTCTTCGTTTCCTAGTCAGAACAGTTGCTTCTGGGCCTTTCAGTGTGACGAATCGTACTGGGGTCGTGCAGTTTTTTTATAAATAATCTTCTTCCATTAAAGAAGAAAATCCTTGAGTAAATAGAAAAAATTAAGTGTGACACAAATTTCTCTTCGATCAGCTAGAAGTCGTTCGGTTCGACTGGATCTGATCGATCACGAAAAGTCGTTTAAACGGCTTGCAAGAGGCGCGCGGTTGGAACGATAACGCGCGGGGGCATTAATCAGATGGAGAAATGTCATTAGGCGGAGCGACGTTCGCGCGGCAATCTTGTAAAACATTATTCTAACTAAACTGTCATAAACGGGAGGAAATGAAAAGAGCTGCTTAATAGCTTATGTATGCAAATGCAGGGCGGCAGATTGCGCGGAGTGCTCTCTCGAGTGAGAGAAATAGCTAGTGGCCGTGGAAAGCGGTCGAAAGGGTGACTCTCGCCGCCCTTCTGACGACTGCTTCTCCGGAGTTTCCAATGACGAGCGTCGCCAGTCTTCCCAAGCCCCCTGCGTTCCGCTTTAAATCGAAATGGGATCAAAATGAACCGATTCTCTTCGTTTTTAAACGAATATTTAAACTCGTATATTTTGTGAAAAATATCTGTTTTTGTGGAATTTTTATAGGAGGTAGCTTAGAACAGATATTTCAAATTCTGTATAATAAAAGTGCCACGAGTACAAATTACTTTAGAATGTTTTGAATTAAATAAACGTTTGGTTTTTATATTGAATGGTGTTCAGCGAAAACTTCTTCAACATTGACGAATAAATTGTCCGTTCCTCAGAGAATTCTTTGCAAACTTTTATTTTTGAGAACATTTATTTATTTGTTTCATGATTTTCGTGGGAAATAGGTTTCAGATGGAATCTATTTAAAAGTTTCTTAACTTTTTCGATCGGTGATTTCAATGGATCCCTGAACTTTGTAGAAAAATTTCTTCATTGGTGTTTCTTTTTTCTTTATTTTAGTTCTTGGTGATTTTTATGCGTTTCTTGGCTTTTAACTTTTATTTTAACTTCTAACCTATAATTCAACACAATTGTTTTTAATAATATCGCAGCTAATAATGTTTATGATATAAAACTTCTAAGAAGCTTTATAGACGATAATTTTTACATATGAAAAGAAATATTCGCTCAATAGTGCGTTTCTATTAGAGAATGGTGAAGCAAACTTTGGCTTCTAACTAACACTTCAATTTTATTCTTCATTATTTAAATTCAAAATTATTGAAATAGTTTAAATTACATTGATTGAAAATTCTAATATAAGTTTCCTTTCGATGATATTTCATCTAGTCGATTTCTGAATTGAACAACCTTTCGTAACAATCGTTATTCGAGATCTATGATGCAGTAAACTATTAATTTAATGCAGCTCGACATTGAACCAATGTATGTAGATGTAAAAAAAGTAGAACAATACATCCTTTCTTTTAATTTTAATTTCTGTGTGATTTCGGATTTCCCGAAGACAGGCCAATCTGATTTGCCATTTTCTGCTATTCTTCTTATTTACCATTACTTGGAATCTCCTCATCTGAATTAATTGCGTATTAATTGGTTGTTTTGACAAAAAAAAGAGAGTCTATCGAATTCCACGAAGTGTAATAGCAATAATCTTTCAGTCGGTGAAGAGAATTTTAAAACTAAATGGAAAAAAACTGACCAACGTTACTGCGAGATAATATCCATGAAAAGTGATGAAAGGAATAACGAAGTGTTGGTAACATTAACATTAACACCGCGCGACATTGAATAATGATCCGCGAAGGTATGTAAATTTCGCGCGCGTTTTCTAAGATATTCGCGCGGTATCTCTCGTTTTAATGAACAAACCAGAGATCCTGTTAATAATGCAAAGTTTACATTTGTCGCGTAGCCATCAGCATTCATTGACTCTTGGACCTTTATAAACCGCGAACAGTAGAAAGCAATAAATCACTCGAGATAAGAAAACTTTTAGCTCTGATTAATTACCCCTCGGTAGATTGTATCCCTTCATCTGTTTTTGTAAAATAATTGCACAACAAATTATACATAGTGCCTGTCATAAATAAATTGTCAACGAACTTTTCTGAATAGGTATTTCGTGCACAAGTCGTTTAAAGATTATGTACATTCGCCAATAAAAAAATCATAAACATTAATTCGTTCGAAGCCTGATCTTTCAGAAAATGGAATCTGACAATTTATATGAAATGTACGATACATGCATATGTCACACAGTTATTGGACTCTCTCGAGGATAAACACTTTTTATTTCAGATTTCCCAATTAATTTTGGATATGGAGTCAGAATAACTTGGAATAACTGTTTAATTGTATTAGACTATATAGCGGATTTTATACGTAATTGATTACATACTGACGACTTATCACTGTTTGAATATTGTGTCTTTATTGTTTCTGATATTGCAAAGGAAACATAAACTTCAACTATTATTATATTATTATTATATTATTAATTTATTATTCAATGCAGATATTTACAGTATATATAACTATTTATTACTACTATCATTTTATGGAATATAGTTTCCCGTTTCATTTCCCGCAGCAACCTAATTATTATTCCACATCTTGTAAATCAAAACTACGACAGAAATATGTCGCGAAATTACCACAGAGTGCAACATGTTACGTCGAGAATAATCTTCTCTTTCAGTCTAATTAACTTTCGTCTTCAAGCACCCCGTATATTAATGACGCGTATATTAATGACCGTTAATTGTCATTAATCGACCGTAATTACACGGATATCGGTGATGCTTCAACGGCGTTTAAAAATGCGAAACCGTACCAATCTTTTCTTTACGTCGGTTTCGATTACTAATTACGAAGGCGAGGGGGAGAGCGCAAGGTCGCTCCCGGGAACATGAATATTCATGCGGCGATCACAGCCTTCTGTGAAATTGTCGTTGCGCGAGTTTACGCGCCGATCCTTATCCGTGAAATTCATTATAATACTCGTTCGGTGCGCGCGCGCGCGGTTTTCCCGTTTTTCTTGTCCCGGGGAAAGACAGATGACTATTAAGACGAATAAAATTAATGAGAAGTAAGAAAAGGGGGGGGGGGAAAGCGAACGAGGAGGAAAAGAAAAGGGGTCAGAGAGGGGAGGGGGGAGAAATCTGCGAGGATTCGCTGCCGTAGCCCCGTTTTAGGCCACGCACGATAATTATGCAAATGGGGATGCAACGCGCAATGTTGAAAACACCAATTTCGTTAATACGTCGACGACCGTCGTTTTCTTTTTTCCTTCGCCGGGAAAGCTCGTTCAACCTTCACGATGGAAACACGGTTATTTGCGGTAATGATTAACGTTATTATGAATGTGTCGCCCGATGGAGGCAAGAGCGGTTTCGTAAATTGGAAACAAGGGAAAACACCGATATTAATGCGTATTAATCGAGCTCAGTTTTGGAAGGGGGCAGAGGGGGACGACAAAGATGAAAAGAGGACGCTTAGAGGAGTTTCTAAAAGGATCACAGAAGGGGAACGTTACAAGTATATTTTTGTTTCGACTAATTGTCAGTCACCAAGTGGTGACCAAGAGGAGGAATTTCAATGTGAAATAACTGAAAACGAGAATGATCCGGTAGATCCGAAGATAGGTGATGAAGATGACAAGACGAATAGTGCTAGCTTAAATTTGTTGAACCTTTTAAATGTTCCAGAGGATGATCGAAATTTGGAAAGAATTTCGAACGAAGATCGATAAAATTGAAAATTCGTTCATTCGTAAATAAAAATTAAGAAGAAGATTAAATTAAGAAGTAGAAAACTTTCGTGAATTTAAATAGACGATTAAGCTGATCGTAACATCGTTTGAAATTATGTTGTTGATTTTTAGATACAACCTTTTCTTTATCTTTTACTTTTTACTTTGTCACAAAATTTTAAAAAAGTTTTTAAAAAAATCAAGAATATAATACTTTACGGATTTGAATCAACCTGACACCTGAAATTATGTTAATTTCGATGCGATGCCTCGTCGTGGAAGGTTCGATATCTGTGAATTTCCCAGAAGCGAAATGGATAATAATTGGAGCGGAGTCCCGCGGATTGTATCGCTATTATTGCGACATGCTCGAAACTCGAGAAGCATAATTAAACTAGGGTCGAGTCCCCGGATGTACGGCTAAGGAGGATCGCTCCTCAATCCGGTTCCTTGATCCAATTAACGCGACCGAATTATCCCCGGGTTTCGTGGATGTTGGCCAACGTCTCGCCAACGGCATTCACCTCCGCGTCTCCGTCTTAAACAATTTCATTTGCATAGCAAATAATCAAACAGTTTGCTTTGACATTTAAATTAGCGAAAAGAAAAGCCGAAGGCGGGTGTACCGCGAAATGTCGCCGGGCCTCTCTCTAATTTTCGAACACGCCAACTAACCGAACGTAATTTCCCATTTGCATTTCACTCCCTTTCGTTTCCGTCGATTCAAAGACCGAGAGATGGAAAAAAAGAAAAAAAGTTCTTGTTTAATTTTTGTATTCGTGGAGATAGGAGCGAATCGAATGATTGAAATTTGACTCGGAAGTGTTAGTATCCTAGAGTTACAGATGATTACAGTGACTTGTACCATGTTACAAAAGTTCGAGTTATTTTGTATTTCATATTTTTTCTCGCAGAGATTTGTCCGATGAAATTAAATCGAATTGGAAGTTGCAAAAGTTGTAAATTTTGTATGGCTACTGACATCAATTAATTAAGGGTTAAGTATTAACTCTTTAAATACTATATTCTTGTACAATCAAGTACATGCTTGAACCAATTTAATTATAAATAAATTATAATGCATTTTATACAACATACAATGAATTTAATTGTAATATAATTAAATTATATATATTATATATAATATAATATAATATATAATATAAATCTTTATATACATCTTTATGTATCTCAATATTAACAGAATAAGAATGGATCTACACGAAACTTATTGATGGTTCAATTATGCTTTTCAATATAAAATTATACAGTATGGATAGTATTATATAAAAACATTAAGCCTTTGAATATATCCTCATAAATTTTTTTTTTAACGTAAAAAGAAAAGAAAAATGGGCTAAATACAGTATCAATCATCAATATTATAATATATATATATATATGTACAGACTATTTCTTCCAAATAAACTGCCACTATTTAGACATTACTCTGTCCGAAGGGACGCGAATAATCTTTGCAAAAATAAAAATAAAAAAATAAAAAAAAAGTTTCCCCTTGGCGAAATTTCGATACAATTGAATGCTGATCCACATCGTAGCGTGGATCCATTCTTATGTATGAAATCCACGTGCACCGTGGAGCAAGTTCCGGGAGGGGATGACGCGACGCGACGCTGCCCGCCGTCATATTATAGATATTATTGTTATTGCAGCGTGTAAGCGCGGTGTGTGTGTGCCCGTGGGGTGGCCTTCTCGTTGGATGGACGCGTGCTTTTCGACGGCAGGGTCGAAACGCGGTATGGCGACTTAGCTCGGGGGTGGTGGGAGGATCGGAGCACGGGGGTCGTTATGCAAAGGAGATGGTCAGTGTCGGTGATCCGGGGATCCCGATGGCCAAGAGGTCGTCGCATTCCGGACATCTTGCGAAATTGTTTCTGCGAGATTGTCCGCGAGCGTACCGCCGGAATCGCCTACGGCCAAAGTCTGACGGATGTTTCGCTATATTGAAAGAAATATCTCACGTGAACTGTCTGTCTGTAATGGACTACTCCACTTCTGGAAGGCATCCGTGGTTCTTCCTCGTGCCCGTGTTTTCACTGGATGGTTTCGGTGAGATTGATACGTTTTCAGAGGATAATGTAGCGTGAGAAGGGACACGAGGATTTTTTCCCAAGGTATTTCCGTGTGGATTGTTCGTAAGAGGGTAGTTGTCTTAATTTCGGGTAATTTGGTTGACTTACAGCTGTGTTTTCGACTATGGTCCTTTTCATAGATGTAGATGGTAGCGTTTGAAGGTGTTTGATGACGTTTGGTTTCGAGTTGGCATTGATTCGAACAAGTTTTAACATTCTGCAACATTGCGTTATTTAAATAGATAAATGCAACAGACCAACCATTTAAAGCTCAACTTCCCCACAAAGCGCAGAGAAATCATCTGAAACAATATACCATAGAATATATTTCTACGTGCGCAAACGCATCGGAGCGACATTTTCGTCAATGTACGAAATACGAGCCTCCATTGGCCGGATTTAGCGGCTCAGCGAAAGCACCTATAGAGAAGCAACAGCAACGTGGACTCGGCCGTAAGTTAGAGTCGTAAAAGGCATCGGACAATGATCGACGCTGGATCGAAGGATCCGTCATAGGTTCGGACAGGATCGGAGAAAACACATATCGGTATCGCGTCGTATCTAACGTATGGATGAATCATTTATCGGGGCCATAACCCGGGACGGCCGGAGGAACCGGTCAGTTTTATGCGGCCGCAGTAGAATTTGATCAAAGTTCGTTTTGCGGCCACTCGGGGAGCAATAAGAGGCCGGTCTCGCCCCCTAAAACTCCGGCCCCGAAGGTCTCGTACCTTCCGGCCGGCGACGAATCAGCCCTGTCTCCCTTTGAATCCCATTTCTACCGCGAAACGACAGATCCGCCCGCCACGGATCGCGTCATAATTACTCCAACTTGGCCCTCGTTCCGCTTCGTGGGCCATCGTTCGAGGCTTCTGTTCGAAGGTCAACAGGTCGAGATCGTTCGGAACTAGGGGAAGTCTTTTGGAAAGTTGTTCAACCGAGGGGTTCCGAAGAGGATTTCGCGGTCGAGTTAAGAAACTGAATGGCTCCGAGTGGTTAAAAACAGGGAACGAAGTGGAAATTAGTTGGTTTGGCAGTAATTTTATCTTTATTGTACGGGTACCATCGTGTTGCGTCTTGTGAAAGGTTTCTTGTGAAACCTTTTTCCAAGTAAAATATAATTATACATGTGTATATGTTATTTGTCCTATGCGAAATATTTTGAAACTTTATCAACACTCTTACAAAACGTGACTGTCATGACTATGTTCCTCTAGTCATAAAAATAATTGCAATTTTATAACATTTTATGAGTATAATATACGTAATAGTAAGTGTTTTAATATTTTGATGAGAATGTGTATGTAATAAGTATCTGTAGTTGAAAAACAAATGGAAGTTCTTACTACAGACTGGGTTTAACAAAACCTAAATTTCAGAAACTTGAATCAAACCTCGAGAGTAAACCAAGATTAGTTTTAATAGAAAAGCATGTTTTCATAACATCACGACATATAATATATTGTGACATTATAATTTGAAGTCTGATAAAACTATATATAAAAGGATCGCTAAACAAAAAAAAGGAATGAAATTCAAAGAGAATGTTTGAATGAAATATAGCAAGCCAAGTTAAAAAATTAATAAAATTCAACGGGGAGAAGAGGTTCCCAAGTAAAGTTTCTTCCCAAACAAATAACAGTGAACGCGAAAACCAATTTTCCAATACAAGTTACGTACATCTTGGGATTATATGAAATCAATTCCGAAATTGGCAAACTCTGCACGCGACGGGATCTTTTTATTAAAAGAAAAAAAAAAAAAAAAAATGCAGAAACTTTGGCAAAATGATTTCGCACAATTTACTGTCTTCTCTGCCGTTCCACGGAGTTTCTTCCAGATTGTATCGTCGTTTTTAAAAACGAAAAAGAAATTCAGAGCGAGGCAGCTCGTAATGAACGGAAAGACGTTTGCCTTCTTGTTCGCAGCGGTGTCGTAAAAGATTCACTGCATGTATTGTAGGTGAAGGTGGTCGTAAACCGGCACCGTGGACGATTCCTTAATTTGTTTACACTGCAAGTAAGTCAATGGGCGAGGGAGTTGATCCTTCGAAGTATCGTTTGACGCCCCGGGACCGAGCATATGCGACGTAAAACCGCGATAAAAAAAAAGTTCCGTGCCTCGTAACTCGGGGCTTATATTCGTTCTTCCGCCGCTTCCACTGTTCCGATCTTCATATCTGAACAGACCGTGCGAAACTTTCTACGCTCCGGCCATATTGAATTCGTGCCAGACGATTTTTATGAAATATCCTGACATTTATTTCGGAATAAAGATCGTATAATTAGATATTGTTTGATTGTAATAATAATTGTATAGTTGTTATTAATTTATACATAATAATTGTTATTGATAATGAATTATATAAAATTTTACATTTGCACTTTCTTTCATTGTGTAGGGTGAGTCAATCAAAACACGAATTAGATATTAGAAATATTATATAATTCTATAATATAAATAACAAATATCGTACAACTATGTAATTATAACGTAATAATTGTTGTAATAAATTAGATAACATTACGTTTATCATATGCTTTCTTTTATTAGCCACTTGAACTTATAAAACAATATTGTCAAAATTGTTAGTTAATTACGTCAAAAAATGAATGATAAATAAATGATGTTTTGACTTTAATTTTGTAATGTCCATCTTGTGAAAAAGCAAAGACAATATACATCAATGTATTAAAAATTTTACAATTCCATTTAAAGAAACAAAGTCAATGCGTTTTCTACGCGTTACACAAGCACACAAGTCAAAATCCGCGAAGAAACATCCGGCCTCGCAGTAAACTACTCGCTCAACGATGTCCGTGAACGATTTCCAGCAAACAGAAAAAAAATTCGAAACTTCCCGGTGGTGGTATCGAATTAAAAAATGCAACTCTCTCCTTTTCTCTCTCTCTCTCTCTCTCTCTCTTCTCTTCTCTTCTTCTTCAATCAGACGGGCGATTGAATTATTGAGAGATTGCGCGGCCACGTGTAATTACGATGCGAAAAGTGATTCCTGGCTGGGTGAACAAGTGCGTCCGAGATAAATGAAGTCAAAGAGCGCGGGGAAAAGGAACGTCCCGTGCGAGACGTGATTCAACGGAGAAGGATAGAGGAGGAAACAGAAGAGACGAAGAAGAAGACGAAGAAGCCGATGCTGTCCGTTCCGTACAAACTCATAAATCTCGGTGCAAATAATTGCCTGGCTTCGTTCCGCGAGAGTCAGATCGGTGGTGTTGATTTAGCGGCGTTCAGAGGTCATGCGTTCTCTCGAGCACGATACGCCAATGTGTTTGCCCCGATCGGCCGAGCCTCGGAGCCATTACCCCCGTGAACGAATCGTTCTTGTCCGTGTACCACCGAGTTTCACCGTATGCAAATTGCTCGTGACAAATTGGTCGTGGTAGCGACACGAAGAGAGGCCGCTTGGATTAATTTCCTACTGAATTTCTTTCGTTCGTTTGGAATTTAGTGGTTTGGTGTTTTTAGGTATTCGCGATAATACTGGAATGTTTGACGATTTTGTGCGTGAAAGCACAGACGAGGTATATGCACGTTGGACTTTGTTTGTTGGAGGAAAGAGAGTCATTCAGAAGAGTCATCGATTTCTAAATGATAGATATTTAGTGAAGGATCTTAAGGACGTTAAGTCACTCATACTTTACATCACTTTTATTAACAATAAATGATTTCGGCCGTCTCAATAAATAACATTGTACTATGAAGAAGAAGATACGTATGGCATCGTTTAAAAAAGTTCATTTGACTTTGAAATTTCGAAACGGATGAGATTTTGCAACGCATAATGTGCTCTTTGTTGCAAGCAATATTTGTAGAAATATTTGAAACTTTCGTAAAATCGTGTTTACGAAATAAAGATAATTCATTCGGGTTGTGAATTTACCATATTTCAATCAATATTTTCCGATACTTTTAAGTAGATGCTAATAGTCAAATGTATACTAAATTATCATCTCAAATCTTTCATAAATCTCTGTTTTAAATCGTTGTATCCCTTCATTGACGAAGTACCACCACGTTCAATTCAATAAGAGAATTATTTCTCGAAACAAATCTGTCCATATTTTTCGATTTTCTGATGGTAATGGGACGTATATATGCGTAAGTTGATACTTCTTTTTTTAAATAGGGAATGAGCTGCTGCATTACTGATGTGAAAGGAATTGCATGATTTAAAAAGTAGTAGTACTGCAGAACAAACACTGCATTTGAAACACTCTTCTAACAATGAATAGTTATGAAGATAATTGCATTTAAGGATAAGAATGGGAGATAGCTGAATTTAAGGATTAAGAATTCTGTATGTATTTGTGAATAGTGCAATAACTTGATAATATAGCGATGATTATATTATTAATATTATTAAATTGTATTAAACAATACAGTAGGAAATCTTGTATCGAACAAAATCCATTTTCCGGACGAAACGTGTGAATCCTGCGCTCGAAACCAAAGAGAAAGAGAAACGAAAGGCGATGTGACGTTTTCGCGAGAACAACGCGACAAAGGTCACCGCCGAGGATGATCCCTAAAAGTTTAAGACGCGATTCCAGAGTGGAACGGGCATGCGTCTTCTATGAAATACGATTTCTGAATTTCGCTCCGATGGTTTCCGAGAAGCGGTAGCCACAAAGACAACGGGCTCTCACCACTTTCTTCCCCGAGCAAAGTTTCCAGAGCCACTGATGGACACTTCTGCCGCGTTCTAAGAAACCAGGCTGTCGGCCCGGTAAGCGCACTGTCCTCGGTCAGGGACAAAAAGAGACGCTGAGCCTCTGCCCGTGAAAGTAGAGATGGCATCGAGCCAGACCACAATTTTTCGCGAAATTTTCGTCTTTTCGTAGACAAACTCTTCTCCGCAAATAACAAGTGTTTTCTTGTTCGTACCTTTGGGATTTGAAAAACATGATCTTCGATGTTACAGGAGGCACGTTTACTACGTGCTTTAAAATTTGCTTATAATTCTTCTCACTATAACATACCCATTGTGTATTAATATTACACAGACTCGTGTGACTTTAGAAATATAGGAATAGAAAATATAGAACTTTGATGGAAAATTGTTTCACTTATCAATGATTATAGCGTTGCAATAATTTATAATATCAATAATTACTTTTCGTAAATACATAAAAATCCTCAATCTACTCTTATTACGTACGTACTGATTGTCAATTTGCATTTAGCGCTGTGAAATGAAATCTATTGGTTAAAATCAAATACCAAGTAAATGTATAGGAAGACAAATGTGCTGATAGACTTTTCGAATAAAAGAAAGTCGTCAGTTTACTTCAATTTTATTTAAAAGTCTGCAGAACTTTAAACGATTAAACAGAATAAAGAATTATGCCATTTTTTTATATAAACAATTCCACGGAGTTACACCAAAGTCTTCACCTAATCTGCAGTATTTCTGCGTAATCATCGTCGTGAAAGTAATTACGTCCGCAGCTTTGATCTTTGTCACTTATAAACAAAACGTTTATTTATCGCAAAATCAAACGCACTCGATTGTATTAACAAATTCCTCGTAGAATCACGAAAGACGCGTTACACGTACATACGTAACAACAAATATCAAAATATTTTAACATTTTAATGCAAGAGTGCCATGAAAGACGCTGTTAAATAATTGACAATTTAACTTTCGTTCGTACGTTCGCTGAAAAGTTTCTCGCTGCACTCTCACGATACAGGCGTGTTCATGATAAATTGCTACTAAATATTCACGTTCGAGTGACAAAATGTCTGGGCAACAGTGCCAATCTACTCGAGCCATCAATTTTCGACGAAAGAAAGAATTCAGAAAGCAACGCGATTCGATGATCGTCGAACATCGAACATACGCGCCGAAGCAATTGAAAGATTTAATTAAACCACTGAACCGTCGTGCGGTTTGATGGAGCAATTCGCAAATTGCGTCGTGTAATTTTAAAGTTGGTAATCGCGGTCGTCCGAAGCGTCATTCGCCGGTTTTGTTATTAATGGCCGCGTTAATTAAAATCGACCGGCGCGATTATTAACGCCGTAACGCCGCTATGGGGTGAATCACGCCCCAAGAGGAAGTGCTTTTAATTTCGCGGAGCAACGAGTCTTATCGGCGATTGCAACCTTGTAACCGCGTTGATCAGAGGCTCGCACCGAAATTAATAGTTGTGCTACGTTGGTGTTAATTCGTTCAGTTTTAATGCCGGCCTTTAGACAACATTATAACTCCGAAGAAAGAGTAGATCGTTTCGAGGGAACGGTCGGTTCATTACCTGCCAGCTATGGACGTTAATGACTCCGTCTCCGTCGTTAGGTCAACCTCAACTCGATCAATTTCTTTCTCGCGCAATTATAATCAACTGTGACACGCGAATTCTTTACGCTACGCTTTGCAGTTGATAACTCGCAAGCGAAACGTTCGATTCAGTATAATTAAATGCTTTGATTATTTTTGGAAGTCACGATATGTTAATTTTAATATATGGAAAAATGTTCAAAAAAAAAAAAAATAATTCTGGAATAATAAATATAATTATTCTAAATTTTAATACTTTACTTTATATATAAAATGTATGGTTACCTGAATGAATGTAATGTGTGTGTCCCGAATAATATCTCGAAATTATAAAATTTTTATTATCATTAAATTAAATAATACAAAATTTAACAAAAATATGTTTTTTATGTCAATTCATAAAATAATTCCTATTAATAGATTTATTAAATTAAACGATGTAATAATTGGTCAAGGTTTTAATTTAAATTTTTTTATTTAAAACACTATAAATAAAATAATAATTACTTGGATTCGTTGTAATAAATAATTGTGTTAATGAAATTGAAAAAACATATGCTTGAATCGAATCGAGTTCCTGCGATTGTTCAAGAAACGCCAGACACTGGTCTTTGTTTCGTATTCTTGCTATTATTATTATTCGACAACTATATCGAGGTTCTTAGAAATTAATAAACTTCTTGGAGTTTAATATTTATTTATTTATTTAAAACGTGGTTAGGAATAATGAATATTTATTTGAATTGGGCGTGGGGAACAGGTTACAAAATTAATGATATCGATGACAGATGAAAGCTGTTTTGTTAAGTAAAGTATTTCAAAATGTGATTCAAGGATTTCTATTCTATTTGATAATTCTACACTGGAATTATCCACAACTTGTATCGGAGAAATAAAATTCTAAGGAATAAGAAACGGTTTTAAGAACAATTATTTGTATATTTCGTGAAAAATCATATCAATCTCAAAAACCATCGCAGTTTTGTGAAATTCCTAGGAAAAACTGCGAAGCTTGGTGTAATATCAATAATGAAGTTAAAAATTTAATTCTTCTCTGTTCCTCATTTTTCTAACTTAATTTGTCAAATTACTATCAAATTAACACAGTGATAAAAAAGTTATTTAATTAAATTGACTGAAATAAATAGTGAAATTTGCAGTCTTTTCTTATTAGCAGTAAATAGACTAAATTTTTGTTGTGCACAACCTGTTCTCGAGTATAGACGTTCTTGCATCATGATTTTACAAGAAAAATAAACACGAAAAATAACATTTTCCGAATATAATAATCGAAACATTTCATTTGTTGTTTTTCAATCAAATGATACACACACCATAATAGTATGTATGTATTATCAAATATATATTATGTATTATTTTTTTTAATATTGTATCTGTGAAAGAAAGTTTGAAAAATTCACTTAAGATTCCTTCATTCCACCTAGATTCCAAATTTTTATGCAATTTAACGAAATGGAATTCACTTTATCTATTATATATTTTCTCGTATTACGTGCATTCTACACTGGAATGTTAATATTTATAATATTAATGATATCATAAATAACAACAATAATAATAATAATTTTATAATATTTATAATATCAATAATTTTTTTTAATATAATATAATATGTTTAATATTACTGTTTAATATATAATAAATATTCTACCTCGAAGATTTTATACATTTCTACGTGTAATGAACATTGTACACATTTGTACGATACGTTGTCAATTTCCTTTAAACGAATAAATTAAAAAAGTAAATTATTACTTGGTTCTTACGTTAATTAATCGGGCCGTACGCAAAAGTGAAAAGATTCGTGTTGTTAAACAAAGTCGACTACCAATTTCGGTCTTTAATTCGTGATCACTCGCGATAGCTCGTTCCAGTCGGGAGTCGTTCGTCGAACACCGCGCCGACAAGTTCAATATTTGTAATGCTCAAGCGCGGTTCGCACACATGTCGCGAAAATGGGTGAGGGTATTACGTGTGTCTCTGTGGCGTTAGAGTACCCAAGAATCCGCTGTACTTCGGCAATCGTAGGTAGAACACGGATCCTCGCTTGTTTCGCTGGGTACTGAAAAATGTATGTTTGACGTTGTCACATAAGGAAGTCCAATGTATTAGCAGAGACATGCGAATTGTATTTTCGACATTTTCTCGATGATAACTCGGTAACGAAGCAGTTAGTAACTGATCACTGGTAGACTGCGGATTTTCATGCATTTTGCACAGAATACGAGAAAATGTACAATGCAATTTTAAATGATATTTATATAATATTGAAGTTTTATTTTTTTTTTTAATTACAATTTAAAATTACAATTTTACCTGCATTTAAAATTTCTATCGATGCATTTTTGTCCGTATTTCATCAAAAAAATTAAAAGCAAAAGTGTGACAGTTTTTTATATAAATGAAAAAATATAAATATTAATAAATATCAATGTTACAAGTATAACATCGAGGGCAAGATTCTTCTTCTCGAAAATATTGAACATTGTCACAGTATGTAAAAGCATTGATTTTTTTCATGGCCGAATCCACAATAAATTCGAAGCTTGCTGTATGACTTCTTTTCTTCGTCAATTTAATCAACTGTCAGATCAAGCAAATATATCGAATGTCAACGAAAATATTATTTCTTGTGTATATGTGTGTGGGTATGAAAATGGCGAAAAGAAAACGTACGTCGAGTATTCAGGCTTTCATCTTCAAAGAAGCATTTTAGATTCAATCTAAGAAAAAAAAAAAATCGCTTTTACGAGCCAATTTGTAATTTACAGCGTTTTTGATGAGAGAAATATCTTCGCTTATTCGCCACGTGATGTAAAAACATTTTATTACAGAATAAAATAAACGATCTCAGGTTTAGGTTAGGTTTCGACAATTTCTTTTTGCACAGTTATAAAATTGTAACAGTCCAAATATTTAGTTGTATTAACGGAAGTGAACGCGATGACAATGAAATTACAATTCTATTTGCTTGCTTTCTTTCCTTTGTCACGCACGTATCGTGCCTACTTCGTTTGTCCCTGAGGGAGCGTTTCAACCTATGTTTACCTTCGGGCGACATTGCTGGCCTGGAGACCCGGCGTAAAGTGAAATGCAGCCTCGTCTCCGAGTGCGATGGAAAATTTAACGAACCGCGATGGCTTAAGGCGTATCGAGCCTTCAATAAGTTATCCTTCAACGTAGCCTTTCCGCCACTTTCAGGCCCATCGCTCTTACGCTCGAGCGAAACGCGGGACGTTTGTTGTGCAAAAAGAGGGACGAGAGCTAAATAATAACGTCTTACGAGTTAATCGATCGAATGTCCGCAGCGCGAGTAATTAACATTTAAATACGTGATCAATCTTGCGTAATTTTTCGAAATTTCTCCGTTCCTCCAGCTTTGGCTGGCAATTTCTTGGAAACGTTGGTCGGTGTTAATTAAATTTGCATAGCTTTCAACGAAAACCACAAATCGGACTTTGATCAATTGGAATTTCTCTGTTTTCCCTCTCCCGTTTTATTTATTATTAGCGAATCTCATTCCAACGAAAATCGACAGTTTCGTCACTTTCACAATTGTGTCCTTTTCTACGATTTTTTTTTACATTAACGAGAGAGTATTATTTTACACGAAATAGCAGGCGAAAAGATGAATGAAGGATGAACGTAGGAAAACAGCGGAACGATATTCTGGCATATTTTACATTCTCACCCTGTCTCGCTCTGTTGCGTTACGCCGTGCAACCCCCTGCGTGTAAATCGCTCCTGACTTTACGATCGTATACATATACCACCGAGTTTATTCTTTTATTACGAACATCGTGTTCCCATCTCACCGCGATCGTACATCACGCATTATATTACGCGCGCCTGTCTCTCCTTTTGACTTGCGCGTTGCTCGCAAATTCTCAATATGTCCTTACTCGTAAATATGTCCTTGGTTTTTTCTCTTTTCTTCCTTGTCGTCCCTTCAATTTTTTTAAATTCAAATCTGTCGCTTGTAATGAATTTCGAAGCTTGGAATGAAAATGAACGTTCGTTTTATTAGCTCGGCATTTATTATAAAAAAAGATAAGAAAGTATAAACAGTTCAACTTTATTTTATTAATTTAATTTACATTAAGAATGTAACATTATTGTCAGGAAATGAAACCCAACTTCAAAGAAAAACTACATCTCTTTCGACAGTAAACTAATGGTAAAAATTGACTAGCTGTTATTTTCTATCAACGTAAAACAAAATACACGCAAGTTGAATAAATGAAATGAGTATTATCAACATCTATCCTTTCCACGATAATCTTCCTTTTGCCAATTTTGGATTAACGGGGTTAACTGCTTGAATCGTCGGTAGTTGGAGCATGGTGAAAATTAAAAGAGCCTGATACAGTACCATTAAAACCATGAGAAGTGGTTTTTGCTCCGTTTGCTCGCACGTGCTGTCTCTTTCATAAGAACACTTGACGAACCGTGCAGCCGCGATAAAAGTCGGTGCGGACGAAAGCTTCGGGGCGAACCGGTATTTCTTCGGTGCGCTAACGTACGAGATGTCGGCGACGATATCATCTGCCGTGCGTTAAAGTCTCAGGTTACCTCTGCACCGCGTGTTGCCGGGTCATTGGGACCGTGTTTCATCACAAACCGGGCCCCTGTACTTTTACTTTCCTCCCTGCGGCGTCACACAAATTCTTAGCCGACTAATTTACCTCTCAATCCGCGCGACATTCGCTCGTCTGATCATTGATATCCAGTTTTACTCTCATTCGAATATACAGTAATATTTTTTGATTAATGCCCAAGATACCAGCTTTTTTTTCAAAAAGTAATACAAAGGTCCATTTATCAAAGGTTTCCGTTTGAATTGACTGAAAAGATAAATTTAGGTAATGTTTTTTAAAGCTGTAAACATGTTAAATGTTTTTAGAGATATATATTTTTGGAAATGTATTTTTTTTAATATAAAGGATAATAATTAAAATGAAGTGGAACATGTAAGTAGACGTAAAATTGACTTTATTGAGAAAAATTTTCCGTTACATAAAAGAATTTATAACAAAACAACTATGAAAAGTAAAGCAATAATATCTCTTGTTATAGATCTTGAAGTTATGTGCAATGGTAACAAAATCGGTTATTTTGCTAAAATTTTTTGTTAAATTTCTTTCAACGAATTTATGAGGGTATTGATTTTATTATTATAAATATGAAAAGAAGACATTCACTTATACCACATGGACTTATATCACTTCAAAAAAAAAAAAAAAAAAACAATTGCTCATGCAATACATTCCGAGACAAAATGATAGCATTAAATTTTTTAAATATTTTTTATCGTATAATAAAAGAAATACATAGATTAATACATCAAGTGTGCAACACAAGAAAGAAAATGTTAAAAATTATAGTCCGGAGTGAAGAATTAAATCATTAAATGCGAAATGCAACGAAATTGAACGAAGAACATTATTTAGAGGCAAGAATGGCTAAGATAATTAATAAAAGTCGTAAGGTGACAGTAGATTTATTAAAAGATCCCGATAACTACGGAGAAAAGGAAAAAGTTCTGAACGACCTCGTAAAATAAAATAATTTAGTTTAATAATTCAACTCAAACGGGTTACATCACGAATCCAGTTAAATTCAAGCTTGACCGCAGAACAAATTACAAATTACAACTACTACTACAAACTGCAAGTTTATGAAGTAATATCAAGCACGTTCGATGCCTTTTAAAAAATTCCAAGCATCCGAGACGAAAGAAATTGCAAGAGAAAAGTCTTGCAGAGAGTTTACTGAAGAATATTCCAGTCTCGAAAATACTTTGCAAATGGTGCGATATTCAATTTTATGAAGCTTCCCATTCAGATTCCAATGTATAATTGCTCGTCAAGAAACGAACATTTCAAAAAGCATCGACACACAATGTTAAACGTACGTACCTACTCGTTAACCACTTGCGCTGGCAACTGATTGCGGACCATAACGAGTGACCAAGCCGTATGCAATAATTCGTCGCTTTCTTTTTGAACTCGTCGGCACGATATCACTGGATAGAAATTATTGAGAAATTTATTATTTGTTTCGCCTGGTTTGTACTTATAAATATATACTTAAAACTGAGAAAGTATTGCAATTTTGGGAGAAAAAATTCTCGACGTGCGTGGCACGTCACTCCAACACCAGAGATCTCATAAAACAGGAAGCGAAGGGGAAACGAGACGATTTATCGGGGAAGGACATCGGGCAGCAACTGGCACTGGAAGATCGTGGAGAGGAAAAGGGACGAAGAAGAACAGGATAATCCGATCCGAAAGCGAAGAGATAAAGAGAGGAGAAGGGAACGCAGCGAGCGCGGAGAGGAGATGATATAAAAAGATGAAGATGAGAGACGAGATTGGTGAATGATCATCGGAATAGTTGCGGCCGTGGTACCAGGAGACCCTGTTATGGTAGCCAGCTCTCTTGTTGCCGGCTGTGCAGGTACGCACACGGGTTGTAGTGGGACAAGCTTTGTAAAAGGGGCGTCATCGCATCGGCCAGTCTACCTACTTACCTACGAGTGAAGAATGAACTGGCCCGAACGTGACGCGACTTCCGGAGCGATTTCACGGCTGCCGCGGTGTCATTGATACGAATCGAGCTTGCTGTTAATGAGCCACGCGTATATGATCGATTGGAAACCTCGCGTCTCAGACGTTGCTCTTCTTTCACTGCGATGAAGACTTCCACTGTCTCTTCCAGAAGTGTAATCTGCAGATTTTCTCTCGATCGACGATTTTTTGGGGGGGCGAGGTGAGTTCATGTTCAAGGCCTAGTGTGTTTGAATAATTTTAAATGTCTTTTGTGAGTACGGCGTGTTGTTTGGGACATTTAATATTACGTGTGCTGTACACATTTAAATATACGTAAAACATTTTACAATTTGTTATAAAATGTTTATGAAACATTAACATTGCAATGAGACACGATTGTCGTGATTTTATTTTGCTTAAATTTGAAAATATATATGTACGTAATATGTATCGCAAAGACAAAATACAAAAATATTGAATCATAATCCATTGATGAATCTCAATGTTCAGTGGGAACATTTTTAACAGTTGTTATTTACTTAAGATGGTTGTTCATTTCGTGTAATATTTTACTAAATATACGTAATGTATTTGCAATAAATATCTTACAATTTCTATGTACATTTTCAAACTAATATAATTATAGTGTTAATAATATTTCAAAATATTTTATATATTATATTATTACAATATGTACGTAAAAATTTTTCGAATTAAGTTTTGTGAGTTAATATACATTGAAAACTAACGTATAATACCAAGTACTATATTCGTATATTTTTAAACATTTTATATATTTTTGCATATTTAATTCATGATTTAAAATAAATATCTGCAATCTAATTACTAAACTGCAGATGTTTATGCATTTTTACTATTAACATAACTAAAGAATTTAGATACCAATTCATTTCATTCGTTAACTATTATGAAAAAAATACTCTACTTTTCATATATTATGGATTTTTTAATTCTTAAATTTCCCAAAAATGCACAAACGTCCACTAATTATAAATGTAAAAAATAGAACTCCATTTATTTGAAGAAAATTTTTAATTTCACTCTTTTGCTTTTTTGGTTGAATCCTAATGCTTACATACTTAAATCTGAATTGCCATTATATGAACGAAAAATCACTAACAGAATCAGTCAACTCCCATCACGTGAACTTCAGTTGTAATAAACTAATAATACTAATTCCCCCACGACAAATTCACACAAACGGAGTTTTATTGTAATTATAATTCACACAACAGGAGTCTATTGATTCTCCCCTCCACTAATAATTTTTCGTTCATATAATAGAAGTTCAGATTCAAATATGCAGACTCAACTAGCAAAAGCTCATTTAATTAGATATTGACTAAAATTTGTGGCAAATAAACAAAGTATTTGTATAAACTGGCTGAAAATTATGAATACGCTGAAAGAATTATTTCAATGGGCAAAAGTATGAATTCGTCGTGACGTTGAAATTTCTTGCAGAGAAAAACTTTTTTCTAATAGATATTTTGATTGAAAAATATACAGAGATGGTTTAAACGTCGCTACGGCACAATTAACATAGCTTTGTAGCCGTGCGTGTGCCATATGCGTGCGGCGGGGCCAGTTGTATGTGATTTAGAGCTTAATATTACACGTCGAACGATGACCGCAGATGAGTTTTACGAGTTGGCACAGCCGTCGAAGCGTACGTTTCAAATGATGCATCGTAGCGACATGGGTCTTCCGTTCGTTCATCTGTTCAGCTCTGATTCTAAAATTGTTGGGAAGAATTTCAACTGCAAAAAATTTGAACGTGTGTATAGACGTGCAAATTAAAAACTAAAAACACTGTAAAAATAAATTAATAATAATATAATATGTAATAAAAAACTTGTACCCCAGTACAATTCGTCTCACTGAAAGGCTCAGAGCAACTGTTCTAACTAGGAAATGGAGACGACTTTTTTGCCATAAAATTTTGTCAATTGCAAACATTTGAATCGATACAAAACAAATTACAGGCGCGATCGCTCAGTACCAGACAACGCCACTCCTACGAATCACGTGACTCAAATCAACCAATCGCTAATTTTCGTTGCACTAGCGTTGCACCTGAAGAGGCCCGATTTTCTGAGTTACTCCCGCTAAAATCACTTTCAGTGATAACGAGAAAATAAATTGTACGAAGAAGAATTGTCTCTGTTTCGCGCAGAAAGTTAACAAATCCACGGAACAAAACGCTGGCAAGCGTGGACTTTCACGGTTGTGAAACACTTACACGGTGCTTAACGCTGTCTGCCACCCCCGAGCTCGTCCACTTTAATCCTTGATCATTAACTCGAGAAATAAAATAAACGTCCGAGCGTGAAAATTTAAGGTCTCTCCCGCCGATGATCGAGCCGGAGTCTGCATCGAGGCCCAGCGTCGGCGTGCGTGCACGTGTTCAGCCGCTCGCGTTGCATGTTATTATCAAGCCTATCGAGGTAATGATCAGTCGATCGTGCCGCTTTGTTTATGGCCGTGGTTTGCTCGCGATCTTGCCTCTGTAATTAATTTAACCAGCGCATTTCTGTCTATTCCTCTCCTCGAACGGTCGTACGAAACGAGCGTACCGAGGCGAGACGAGCGTCGGCGGTAGAGAGGATTCAAACCTCGGAGATGCAAACCGTTGATCAACTCTCTCTCTCTCTCTCTCTCTCTCTCTCTCTCTCTCTTTCGTATCTGACTCGCGATGATGCACTGCCTGTTGCGCGAATTTATCCAGCCTTTCGCTCCTTACCAAGAAAGAAACTATTAACGGGAGGCTATCAGCGTCCGACAGGTGAAGTATGAACGCGCCGTGCGCGCAACCCAGCCGGAGCCCCGCTCCGCGGAAAAATCCGAAAAGCCAATTAGCAGGCCGGTTCGCGCGCGGCTCGCGCGCCCGAAAAACAGATGTTCCGTTTTGAGAGGCGAATGTAAATCAGCCGCAATTAAATTCTTAATCAAGAGCGCCAACTCTCTGAGCTGACCCCGCTGATGAAGTCCGCAATTAGGCAAGAACCATCTGCCCATCTTTTCCTTCCTTTCCGCTGTTTTCCCTGTCCATCCTCTCCTCTTTTCTACCTAGCCTTCCTTCCTTTCTTTCTTTATCTATTTTTTTTTTCTTTTCTTGCTTCTTCTCTTTTTCGTTGGTTACGTGCAAAATACGTGTATTATATAACACATTTCATTAATAAATATTACAATATGCATAATAATATATAAATAATAATGCATAATAGTATATATATATATATATATATAGGTGTACCATATATATAATTATGTATTATTAAATATTATAATGTTTATTAATGTGTTATATATATTATGCAACATGTACGTGATTATTAATGAATATTAATAATATTATTGTACATTAGACGTTATATTAATGTTACAAATTTTATGACACCATATTGTTTAGGTAATCAACGAAACTGTTGAAAAATAATCTCCGTAGAAATTCTTGTTAACTCTAACATTGGGAGGATAATTAGGCAACTGTAAAATTTGTTAGAATAATTGAACTCTTGCAACAGCACTTGTTTTTGGCCTTTTGAATGCTTAAAATTATCAAAAGTCTAAAAGTTTAATTAACAGCTTCTGACATTTATTCGATATATTATAACATATTAACTTCTATTCTAATGGATAAAATTATTTTATTATTGATTATAAAATTCTTGAAATCAACTGTATAGAAATATATGTTATATATGACAGAAAAGAAGCTACGATAAGCTAAGAAAAAAATATTTGTAAAAGTTATCAAATTTCGCAACATTCGAAGAATCAATTTAATTACGAGAAGGAAAGTTACAAAATGTTTCTAACGCCTCGACGTAGATATTACTGTTCACCACACACGTTCTAGATGAAATTTTTTCCAATTTCCAATTTTCCAGCGTTCCCACGATTTCTCTCTTCGCTGTTTTCCGCGTCGAAGCGAGATTTCACGGGCGCGGGCCGCACGTAAAACGCGAAACAGAGTCAGGCGACGATTAGTCACGAGCTATTAACGAAGTATCCGGCTTGCAAACTAAATGACCGCATTACAAGCCATTCTTATATTACGAAGTTGGTAGACGAGGCGTCCTCGCCGCTCGTTATCTAAATCCGTGCGTTAAGCACGAAAGTCTCGGGCCGGCTTAAACAGCGTATTAAAGTTCCCGGAACAAGAAACATTAGTGAAAACTTGCCATTTAACGGGGCCACCTCCCTCGCGTTCTGTTTCGTTTGCTTGGCTTCCGCGGCGCTCTCCGAAGCATCGGTGCCAGCCTCGTTGCTCGAGCAGTTGTGGAAACTTGTCGTTGGATTTGCGTATATTTCGTATTTTAGAAAAGATTCGGAATTAGTTTGATGGGAAGTGTATTGCTTCGGGTGCTAAAAATTGTGTATTTCTCTTGATCGATTTGTTCATTATTAGACTCAGACTTGATTTATCTGTTACTAGACGCACAATCATATTAAAGAGATGGAATCCAGATAAAATACACTTGCGATTCTTGCAACTTTTTTTTCTCATAAATTCGTAGAAATCTAACAGTCTGCTTGTTACTTAAGATAGAGTCCGTAGAAAGAAATATCCAAAGAATGGAATGATGTACTTCACCATGCACAGTGGAAGCTAAAAAATTGTTCAGAGGGTTGTACAGAAGTATAAAAGGAAATATAGAAAAGTACAATATCATTGAAATACGTATAAAAATGTAAAAATACCAAAGTAGCACGGAGATTAAAGAATGCAAAAAACGAGAAGAAGAAAAATTATAAAAATATACAAATATCATAGAAATGTAGAAATGTAGGAATATGGAAATACAGAGCAAGAAGAGTAAAGTTAAGGTAAATTTAATTTCTTCATATTGAATATTAAATTAATAAAAATGACATGTAACGTTTCGATACACTATGATGTGGAGCAATGTTACAATTTCAACAAGTGACTCTTACTTCGAAAATCGAAGAGAAGATTGCAAGACAAATCTGTCTTTCTGATAATGCTGCACAATGTCAGTGATTCTTTTAGCGCACGTAATCAAATGAAAGAAACGTGTACATTTCTGCGATATGTCGCGTAATTTCAAAGGTATCGTTGGGACGGAGGGAACGTTGCACTGTCTAAGGGTCGTTTTCCATCTAATCTAGTAATGCGACACGCCTAGGGACAGGAAAGCGTGTCCAGGCATCCCGGAAAGGGGGGCCTTCATCATGGAATCACTCCAATGGGAATCATCGTGCCGCGTCTTTCCACTTTCTTGCTTAGTCATACTTATAACTTTCTTGCTTTATTGTTCTGCACCTTCGTCCCAGAGGAGCGTGAACAGACAGCACGCACGCTGTTTGTTTCACTTACAAGCCCCTCGTAAGTTCGACCGTCTTCGTAACGCCACGAAACTGGCAACTGGACGTCACTCACTTCCGGTACACCGTATTTTGGACATTATTAGTTAAATTTCACGCGACTCATTAAAGAGAGATTTTTCTTTAAATGTTCTTTGATTTTCGCGATGCTTTATAGTCTTCTTATTTTTTTTTTTTTTTACAATGTATATGTCAGAATATATCTTCATTCAGATATTTATAAAATATATCTTTTTATGATCTTCATTCAATTTGTTAATTACTCACATTATTTTAATCTTCTTTGATCGATACACTTGAATTATATAAAATTCATTTTGGTTTTTCTTCTCAATTTTTATTATTACTTTTTTGTAAAACATGAAACAAATATTTTCGATACGAAATTCGACTTATTTTATAACAAATGTGAAGAATATTTTATTGAGAAATGTTTGAACGTGTCGAAGAGCGTAATTTTTTCATAATTTTGAGGAATTGCGCACTCGAAGCTTCAATGAAACTTGAAATACCCTTGAATTTCAATTTGACGCTAATTAAATCTGTACTTGAAGTTTGATCTTGAATTTTCACAATATTTAGTTGCAAAATATGTATTTTTATTTTTAGGTAAGTCCCACCTGCTCGACTCTTTGGTTTTTTAGTTTGGTAAGTCACTTCACAGTTATATTTTTTGGGATCACTAAATGTTTATCATTGCACAGATAAACTCTACGTTAACGCTCGTGTTAAGAAACCAAATTTTGTTGGATCGTAATCAGAAATCTCTGCCGAATAGAATTATGGAAGTCATGTAATCGTAAAAAAATTACCGACTCATTTCGATCGTGTACAATATAGTATCCCTTAATGTAAAACATGACACAATCTTTTTGAAAAATATGAAAATTACTGATAAATGATTTTAGCATAGCGTAAAGCCTCCCGATTCTCAATTAAAAAAAAAAAAGAAAACATTCAGTGCCTTGTTCCTTAGCTTCGAACGATGGCTCCTGACTTGTGAGAAATTTCTGAAATTGACTTTTTCGGGCGAAATGGCTGTGGCTGAGGGTGAACGACCTCGAAACAACCCCCGTTCGATCGAACGTGAAATCTGTCGGCGCGCAAAAGGGATGGCTAGAGAATTCGCGGTTATTGCTCGCTGTCAGTGACAAGGCTGATTCGTTCGTATTACTTAAATCGCGATGCCTTCCCACACACGCGGGTTCCTGATCGGCGCGGCAGAGCGAGGCGAAGCGAGGCGAGGCGAGGCGAGGCGAGGCGAACGAATGGACAGGACGAGCGTACAAGTAGACAGATTCAGTGAGCGAGCGATGCCATGCCAAGGCGAACCCAAGCCGCCCCTGTAATCACAATTGAAGGCTATTTTCTCACCGCTCTGATGATGCACTCTGATGATGCCTACCTCTCGCATATAACCTCATAGGATCATCTCCATGGCTGAGCATAGAGAAAGAAAGAAAAGACGAAAAGATAAAGAGAAAGAGAGAGAGAGAGAGAGAGAGAGAGAGAGAGACGAAAAGAAAGATAGACCGGAGAGACGAGTTTAGTGTTTGCAACGGAGCATCATCGTGCACATAGATGACCACGAACGGGTGTGTGCGTTCACGTGTGGTGGTTGCGAGCAGAAAATAAGTATAGAAGATGATGGACGCTCTCTCCGAGTAATTCCCTCTAATAATTGAAATGTGCCCGCCAGACCGCTTGCCCGGGCCCAGTTTGCGGTGTATGCGTATGGGTTGATACATAATTGCGCGCACTATCAAGTCCAAAACCAATTTCGATTTCGTCCCCCGTGCAAAAAGAGCAGAGGATGCGAGGCGCTCCGCTCCGCCTCCGCCGTTTCCGTCCTCGCTTTTGCTGCTCCTCCGCCGGCTACGAGGCTGCGAGGATAGGGAAAGGGATGGGATCACGTGATCGTGATGACTGCTGGACACCTCTTTGAATTTGTTTCGTTGCTCTTTACCGCTATTTCAAACGTCTAGAAATTTATGAATTTGTAAAATGTTGACGGAGAATAACTTCTTGCGTCGTGGTTTCTTAATCCTGTTTGAATTTTGTGCGCACTTTCGCGTGGAAATTTACAGAGAATAATTCGTTAAACATCCTTGCGTTGTGATTTCTTCAGTTTTCCAACTGAATTTGTTCCCTCACTGGTGTCAAATTGACACAACAGTAAGAAACTATTGTAAATAATTGAATTTACAAAGTCTCTTCAATCGGCAGTGAATGGAATGAATTTCTATTCAATCGTCTATGATTTTCACACAAATCTTACTTTCACATTTTATATCGTGTTATTATCTTCTCTAGTTTCGTCTAACGGTACAATTTATTTTGTATTTGCGATCAGAGATAGCTACACGCATTTGAAATGGTGCTACGTAGATTGAACGCATAATAATGATTGGATACGTACTCGGAAAACGAATATTATCTTCAAGTTTGACGAGGCATTTTATTGTCAAAAATGTCAAAAATGTTGATAACAGATCCTCGTGCATCCTCGTGCTACAGGATAATATAGCATTATTTATATAAGGAAAATTGACATATTAATAAATCCTACATTCTACAATTATAATATAACTACATTTGGAAATTATGAGCATTATTGTCAGATGTAATTTTTCAGCAATTTTGTAAATCTTCGTCAGATTGATGCGAGATATTTCTAACATTATACTACATATACTAATATAACTGTATGCAATTAATATGATTACGTATAATTATAATTATAGAAATCATGGATATAACTATAATAATTTTTTGAGTAATTTTATAAATCTTTGTTAGATTGATGTGATTTCTCATGTTTCTAATATTAGAGGAATGGTGAAAATTATCAATTGGTAATTTTAATAGAAATTTTATGCACTTTTGAAATGATGTATTTTCAGACATTTTAATGATTTTCTGTAAAATAAAAATATGTAAATAAGAATTTGTCAATTCAATTTGTCAGCGTTTAAAGCGTTCTTTATTCCATTTTACGCTTTAAAGCAAATATTCGTAAGAACACTGTCTCAACGACTTGTCTTTTTTCGTCTTTCATGTAAAATTAAAGATAACCCTTTACGCTATTACGACTTTATGAAATGTCACGTTGGAGTTTTAAAGAAAAGTAGTTTTGTGATGCAAGTGATTAACTTGATAGTGCAAAGGGATAAAATATCTCCTAAACTAATAGTTTTCTCGACATACATACTTTTCTGTAGAAAATAAAAAGCTGCATCGATTTGTGCATTAGAAGATTCCATTTAAATTCCATAAAAAATTGAAGTGATCAGAATATGCATCTCTCGAAGTAATTTAATTTTCATTCAGACATTTCTCCCTGCGAATAATAATAATAATGATGTAAATCAGGGTGAAAGCGTGTGCCTTTTACATGCTACTTTCTTTTCTATCATTTTTATTGCAATGTTCTATATATCAAACCTAAGTACACCAGAATGATCATGATTTGTAAAAAGTATAAACAGTATAAAATCTCCGTAATATCTTTTGAAAATTTTCACGTTGCATATTACATAAAATAGTTTTCATCTAACGTTTCTTATGTTCGTGTTTCGTATCATCCCTCGATCAGTCTTCTAGATAAAGTACGGCGGTATAGTAATGAAACTTGATGTTGAGAGTTATTAATTAAAAACATTAACAAACAAAGCGTTTTTTTCAAACTCACGTTGTCAATTTGACAGGTATGATGGAAGCAAATACGCATTTAAATATTTTTGAAATATTCGCTCCTCGATTCGCCCCATCTATTTTCAGCCTAACTCGACTTCGATCTTTGAACAAACCTCCAAACAAACTTCCAAAAAAGAATCTCGATCCTAACAAAACACAGAAGTGACAAAGTTGGAAATTTATGTACCAAACTCTTTCTCCCTCGTTCCTCAATAATAATGTCGCCAAATGTTCACGCGTGACCCAGTGGCCGGCTACATTTTATCCGAGCGTCCAGATTTGTCGCTCGAGAAAGAGAAGAGAAAAAGAGAGAGAGAGAACAAGAGCGAGCAGCACTGGAAAGGAAAATAGTCCGAATCCGAGAGCGAAGGAAGCAGCTGGCGCTGTCTTGTCGGAGGCATTAATCATCGAAGTATCTAAATGACGGGATTCCGATGTATTACCATATAAATGACATCATATTTCTGGTCAGGTTTCCCCAGTTTGTCGGGTCGCCCCCGCGTGATGTATGGACGACGGCATATTGGCGGGGCCACCCACCCACTACGTCACCCCTATCGGCTCTTGGACTCTTACACTATCGTCTTTCCTATCGTACAAACGTTGTCCAACCTTCACCCTGTCGCCTAACCTCGTGCTCTTCCTCCGTGTCTTCGATGTATTGCGCGACCGCCTCGATTAGAACGTCCTTCTCGTTATTATGTACGCGTCGTTCATTGACTGGAACATGATGAGGTATGGCGATCGAGGGTCCGACCAATGATGATTGATTTTGGAAGTTGCGTTAGAAGTCTAATTAACTCGTCTCTTGGAACAAAAACATATCCTGCACGACTATAAAGACTTCCCGTTTTTCTTATTACTGAAGCTGGAACGCTTTCTTATTTTTTCTTGCGAAGCTTCTTGTTGCATATTGTAGCAGTGGTGTTCGATGTTTTTGTTCTTCAATAAAACACGCGACTTTATCATATTTGTTTATTTTTGATGTTTTTTTTAACATTGATAAATAAAAATCTACAAGAGACTAATCTGTTTATCATTTTCAATTCTCGAGTAGTATGATCTAATTTATAGAAAATTTGGAGATTCAAAAATGCACACAATGCACACGTAAGATGTTCAAAGTATTGCGACATTTTTTATAACATTCAGTAGGTAAGTTAATTTTCTACCTAGGCTCCAATTTTTCAATTATCTTTCTAAAAATATAAAATTTCACGAGTTGCACGAATTGCAACAGTAGCAAATGATACCAATAGGGATTAAAGCCACGACGTTGAAAATAAAACCCGATAATAAAACTCACTTTGATGAAAATTGCAAGTAAAATATCACGTTAACGCCACGTTGGTCCTCAATTTAATCAACCTCGTTCAACCACGTACGACCTAAATGGAAATCCCTACACGTCGATCAAGCATCAACCAATCCGGAATCGGAAGACACCATTGAATTAGATTCCGTCCCAAGTTCTCGAACCTCGACTGACACCGCCATGAGCTTAATTGACAGGAATGAGGAGACTCTCTCTCTCTCTCTTTCTCTCTCTTGTCGATCATCCTGCAACAGCTACTACGGTTTGTCGTTTGGTCCCAACCTTCCTCTCGTCATCTTGTTCCTCGCCAACCCCCCAAACTCTCAAGACTCACCCTCCATTGGTCACCCTTGAGTTACTCGATTCGTACCTTGCATTATACGCCGGCTCCTCATTGGTATTCCAGGAAGATCGCGGTCTCGCGGCGCTTTGCGAAAAAATTCGAAGTTAATAAGAAAAGCCGGATGGCTTTCGCTGCGTCTCGACCCGCCCCTCGTCGACGAAGGTTCCTCGCGACATCCACCAGGATTTTTCTAACGCTTCCACGAACCTGCGAAATCCTAGGGATTTGTTGCTATTTCCTTTTTAGCGGAAGAGGATCGATGCTCGTTGATGTCGAGGTTCGTTGGAGCACTCGTGAGATTAAATGAAGAGAACGTTCGACTTTCGTTTCGTTTAACTAGTAAAATTTTACTGGAATTTTATACATTGAAGAATTGAATTCTGGAGAGATTCCTTTATAAGTATGTACTATGAAGTTTTACCTAATCTTCGTGTTCAAATTGCTCTGATCAAGAAAGATTTTCCATGCGATCGTAGAATTAATAATTGAGGGAATCTAGAATAGAAGCAATCTGTAAATGTCTCCGATATCTCGATTGAATTTTATTACGAGGAGAAGAGAAATAATTGTGGTATTTAATTTAACATAGATAGCTATAGCGTATATTTAAAAACAATACAAGTCCAGTGATTTTATTTTAATTTTAATAGCGAGTAAAGTTTAATCGTGATATACCAATATGAGCAAAGTCTATCTTAGTACAGTTGCGTTTAAACTGAAACAGCAGTATAAAAGCAACGATATTAACGACACGTAAAAACTAAACTCTCAGAATTGATTGTTGGATATATTATACGTTACGATATAAATTGATTAATGTAATTACATTAACTACCGCACGTTTCAAAAATAGTAATAAAACGGGACTGCCTTTCTACTGCCTTTCTAGCGTCAGCTCCTTCAATTCTCTCACCTTGTTCCCAAGCTAGTAAGACAAATTAATGTCTAGCAACAACAAATTACAAAAGAGAACAGTATCTCGCAGCGTTTAGTCGATCAAACGTTCACGGCCATCGTCTTGAAGCGTGAGAAAAAAAGACACGATGCGGACCCATCAGACCCATTACGGGGGACGGATGAAGGAGTTTGAAACAAAAAAAAAAAAGTGTCACGCGACGTTTGAACGTTATCGTGGGCATCGAAAGGCTCGAGAACGGTGAGAAACGACAGTGGCGAAGTTAGCGGGTAATTGTGCGGTTAGGAACCCCCTTGCGGCGTAATGAAGGAGTCGTCAACGAGGCCTATCTGCACTCAATTAGCGTGATTACACGTTCCCTCCTCCCATCGTCAGGAATATCCCGTCGCGACATCATCCACCACGGCCCCGTCAGGGGTGTAATTGCGCGACACTTCCGAGATTGAGCTTTTACGAAAGCTACCGTTCGCTGAAATCCTTCTTGCTGGATAGCTGACACGATCCGCTCGAGTTAAACGCACCTGAAGACGATATTTAAGGGAGGATGCGTTTAATGCGCGGCGTAGATAATTTGGCGTGACGCGTCTTCGCAGTTGGGACAAAACGGGTTGCTTATGAATTGCGTCGTATACAAGGTGTCCTGGCATCGAAGGGAGTGATTCTACGTGAAAAGGTATTTCAAGAACGAAGAATAAGGGGATTTGAGTATGTTTTACGTGTATTTCATTGATTTTTGAAGTTTTCGATTGACTTTTGTCAGAAACGAAGCGTCTGGGGAAAAGGTGTATTCTACACTCTTGATTTATGAAAATAAGTTTGAAAGTTTATTGAAAGTTTAATCGGGAGAAAACGTAATATTTAGTTTAAAATTTTAAAATTTTAAAATTTTAAATTTAGCTATAACATATGCATTCGGATGACTCAAATTTCTTTTATCAGTTTAGGTAATTTTCATAATGGCTATAATGGTAATATTATTTTTTGTACGCAAATATGAAAAACAATATAATTTGTATGCATAAGTTATTTTGTAGGATTTGTACACATAAGTAATTTTTTCAAGGAACTTGTGCTAGATTCCTAACTATTTATAATTTCCGACATTTAAAAACTATTTTTATATTACTAATTTCATAATTCTTTCTTCAAAACTATTTTTAAATCTTTTAAATTGTTGGTTGAAGGGTTGTTAGCATTCTCTTTTGCATTTATCTTTAGTTTTCAAAGTTTGGAAAAAATTACAAATGAGACATTAGGAATACATCAAAATTAAAACTGGGTTTAGTACAATTTATTTCTAATGACAAATACATTCGTAATATTGAGAAAGTAAGTAATAACTTTGATATAATATAATAGATTTCGTTAGATACTGATATAGAGAAAATTTGATTAAAGTTATTGTTGCCATATTTCATAATGAACTAAAAGTATATATTATTTTTATTCGATGATTGCCAAAATTTATGCTGTTTTTCAAATTTAGCACATCAAATTGCATAAATGCATTTGAACGAGGTGCCTTGCATTTGCACTGCAGAATTGTCTGCCATCACACGATGGGAATCGGTACTGAAGGATCTAAGCGACGTAGTTCTGTCGATATTGCAGATCCCTAGAAAGATTCAGACACGTAATTTGAAATTTTAATTCGTTTCAAGCGAAACGAAACGTACTTCATTTTTATTTATTATTTTTTAAAACTATTTATTTTGTTTGGTTCGTCTAAACAACAAATTTATTTAACAATAAATTAACAACTCATCGTTCCTCAAGTATGTTTCTCGTCAGTAAAAAGCGTCAGTTGAAAAAAAAATTGCGTGGTACTTTTGTAATTCAACGGATCATAATCTGTAGCTGTAGATTTCATTAAATAAAAAAATTGATACAAAAATGTGTAAATTCACAAGAAAACCAAATTAACGAATTACTCACAGTACACGAAAGAACATAAGGAATATTTTAAAAAATAACGCGATGTAGATTTCGACGCGAAATGGAATGAGCAAATCGAATTCGAGCAAAGTTTCGCGAGATTTCACAGGATCGGGCGGGACGTGACGCTGGGAACGCGTCGGGCCGCGGTTCTAGACGCTTGATTTTCTTAAAAACTCGGGAAAAAATCGATCGATTCCCAAACCATAAACGGTGCGTGCGAAGCCAGCAACCGAAGCGATAAATTGATGATCCAATGTCGGGTGACGAAGTTACTCGCGGAATGCGCATGAAAAAGTAGTAAACCGTGATGAATCGCTATCAAAGTGTCACGCTGCCTGGGCACGATGCTCTCTCTTCCCTCCGTTTCGCTTCTCCTGTTGCAACTCGTCTCGACGTGCCGCGTTTACAACCGAGTTTACGTCGCATTCGTATTTCGGATCGCGGCGATTCGTTCCCGAGGCCGCGTAGATGAATTCGCGTAATTAAAAGAAAACGTAAATTAATTTTCTTGGCTTGGGATTACGTAAGGTGTAACGGCGTTTACGAGCAAATTGATGGTTCCTCGGTGATTAAAGCGTCACGTGTAATTGAGTCCCTGGCTGTTCAAAAGGTTGGATCGTATTTAAAAGATGGTAAAAAACCAGATTGGCAAAAATAATATGAGACACTATTTAAAAAACAAATAATGTTTCGCAAGTATCCTTTTAATATCCTGAAATGATTAAAATAAGATGAATATCGTAGACAAGCAAATTTTAAACGATCAGACGTAGCAATGCTATATAATTGAAACAATGTTCTGTAAAATATACATGTACAATGAAACATAAGTGTAAGTATAACACATAAATAACAAATAAAATTTTTATTGTTACATAACACGCGACAGTTATTGTTTTAATTAAAAAACTGAAATGTCAAGTAACATAAACGACGTAATAGAAAATATGCACAAGTGTACATTTCTCAATTTTTATACCTATGTCGTTTTTCACTTTATTTTTCGACTTTTTTAAATCATCTTGGCACGTATCGTACGTGTAATATCAATATTCAATGTAGCGTTTACGTCATTCTTCGTTTGGCTAAGAGCAATTTGTAGTCCCTGCGTTTGAATCGTTTACCATTAATTTATATTTGCAAAGATGTCACAGTCTTCCCGCATGTTTTAATTGTGCAACAATCCAAAGATTAAAAAAAAGAAGGGAACATAATCGCAAAGTAAGAGAGTTGCCAAACGTTTCGGCGCAGTGTCACGGAATAGATTAATTCGACGACACACGTTTCTGATATTAACGCGATACGCAGTAGGGGTGGCGACGTATTTATGACTGTTTCTTACCTAACGCCCCACGCTTCATTAAGATCTTCGTAAATCCTGTTAGCAGCCGACAGACGCGCAATATAAGCTATATTTGCTCGGCTAGGTCCGGCATATGATTCCGGAATTAGCGGAACAATGTAATAAATGATTGTGGATAATTCGCGGAACGACACGCTCATGTAGGTCTCTATTCGGCTGGCTTTATTATCTTTCCTAGTAGCGTGATCTTTCTTGGTAAATATCACGTAAACGTGACATAAAATGTTGCGCACAACATATAGGTATCAATGTAATCAACGTGGTATAACAAATGAAAAATAATCTCGCTGTAATTTTTGTCTAAATTTAATTCGAAAAGATAAATTTTTCGTACACGCTCGTGTTGAAAATTTTGAAGCATGCGTTTGAAGTTTTGGAAGGGAGCTTCTTTAAATAAATGTACGTTTTATTGAAACTGTTATTGATTTAGAATATTTAGAACTGAAACTGATAATTGTAACATTTTTATTTTTCAAAATGCAAAGGCTCGTTACAAATTTTCGAGCTATGTAAATTTCGTTGTTACGAAAAAAATTGAGGAATTATAATTGCATATCTTTATGTCACAAGTTAAGTTTTTAAATAATATGTTATCATTTTCTGAGAAACACAATGACAATTTCAATGTTTAAAAATCTAACGCTTGATTTTACATTGCACTTTAAATTTAAATTTGAATATTATAAATTAGTCCGCAGTTGATATGAATTTACTAGAAAGCATTTTGTATTTAAAATAATCAGCTACAAAGAATTTCTGCATTCGAAATACAAGAATTTAAAATAATTTACAATTGATACGAATTTATAAAAAAACATTTTTACATTTGACAAAAGAGGTTGACTAAAAGTTTAAAATAACTCAAGTCATTACTGTTGCAATTCAATGACATTCGAATAAAACGACAATGAATTCTTGAAATTCTTAAAATAATTCCCTCTTACGTATGCACGAAAACTAAATTTTACAGCAAATGTCAAGTCAATCTATGCGACATGAATTTACTAGAGACCTTTTTGCATTAAAAAAAGAAACACAAAAATTAAAAAAAAAAGGCTCAGAAGCAACTGTTCTGACTAGGAAACGAAGACGACCTTTTTGCAATAAAATTTTATCGATATGCCGACATTTGAATCGATCGGTACCAGACAACGTCACTCCTACTCGAGATCTACGCCACTTCACAAATCACGTGACCCAAATCAACCAATCGCTAATTTTCGTTGCATTAGCGTTGCATCTGAAGTGGTCCGATTTTCTGGGTTACCCCCGCTAAAATCACTTTCAGCGATTAAAAAATCAGTCAATATTGAAACGAACGTCAATGCAACGTACATTATTACACTCGAATAAAACATAAATTCTCTCTTACCAGCACCACCCCAGCAACACCGTCGTACGTATTATAATACGTACGTGAACCCACCGGAAGAGAAAATTTCACCATTCGAACCTGTATTTATGCGTTCATAAATATTCGCCGAGTCTAAAACGAAAGTACACGAAAGCGCGACGCTCCCCGCGGGAAGATATCGGCTGGAAAACGCGAAACGGGTCGTTTTAAGATTGTTACTGGCAGGATCAGAGCGTGGAGGGTATCCCCTGGCGTGTTACATTGGTCGAGCAGTTTAAAAAGCCATTTCACGGCGGTCGGGGGTGCATCTGTTTTGAAAATCTCACGATTTTAAAGAGACACGGGACAGGCCTCGGGGGAGGACTTGTCAGTCGTTTAAGGGTTCGCGTAACCCCACCCCCTCCCCCTAACTTCACCCCAGAAATCATTGGTTTTACAATAAGCTTGTACATGTCTGTGTGTGTGTGTGTGTGTGTGTGTGTGTGTGTGTGTGTGTTTGTACGGAGACACGAAATGCCAGAAACAAAGTTCTCGTTGCACGCGAGAATCGTCTTTCCGTGCTTGAATCGAGGATAATTGAGGCAGAAGTCGGAATTCAGGGGAGTCGAATGGGGAATCGTTTCGACGGGGTGAGAAATCCGCGCGGTGTGAATCCAATGGAAAATGTTTTTTCTTTTTTTTCGAATTTCTCGTAACTTTAATCGACAACAGAGAACTCGATAACTGTTCGATAATTCGTCCGTTAATAAAATTTTGTTGAAATTTCTTTTGTTGTAAATTCAGGGGGCATTCTTGTTCGGTTAAAAATTTCAAGACTGCGAGTGAAATAAAATGACTTTTGTAATATTTTATTTTAACAATCTATATTTCTTCGAATATTGACGAAATTTACCAATTGCAAGATTGTAGATTTCTCGTTTACAGTTTTATAATTACACGATATAAGCGTAACTGTGATGCACGGTTTTTGAAATTTCTCGTAACTTTAGTGCAGTTGGTCATGAAGAATTCTAAAGAATCCTTTCGCATAATTATTTACTAGCTAACGATATTGGCGAATTCACAAGTTGCAAGTTGCAGACTCTCTTTTAATTACAATTTTATAATTATAATAGATCTACGTCAGATAAGAAAATCAAATAGCTCTTGAAGTTTCTTGCTGTTGTAATTTGATAAAAAATTCCAGCAATGTTTTGTGCACGATAATTTATGTACCAATTAATAAGATTAATAATAAGTCGCAAATTTCTCTTTTACGTCAGACATTAAGTAATCAAACTAACCTATAATTTAGAAAATTTTGTTTGTTTTATTTACATACCCGAGCGAATAATTTCTAACATTTAACTTAAACTTTAATCTCACTAATAATATGGTTTGATCGTGAAAGAACAGGAAATATTTTGTATTTTATTTGTCACAGTTTGATGCAATTTAATGGCAAATGCAGTTTAATGAATTAATGTATTTAAACATCATCTGGTAATAAAAGAAACTTCTATTAAAAATTTCTTGAAATTTGCAAGGTTAAAGTTTGACTTTCGACATTCGAATTTTTAGTGAATCCAATATAACATTTTTCTTTTTTTATCGAAACAAAATTAAATTTTAACACTTTAAAGGGGCTTTGGCACGAAATTGAAATAAGAAAAAAATAAAAGTATTGGATTATTTTCGATTTGAGGGATCTATTCTATAAAGACAAGAAACAAAACTGAAACGTTGAAATAAGGAGGTGTTTCTCAAAAAAATGAGAAAAATTTCTGAACGATATTTCCTACCGGGTGATCGTTTCGTGCGTGGAACGGGCGATTTCAGGCTGCTTCGAGAAAAGTTCTGAAATTCGTGACGGAATCATTCAGCTTCTGCTCGTTCTTAAAATTCATCGGGTCGTTAGACTTTCTGTTCTTTGAAACTTCCTATCCCGCTTCATCCGTTGCCTATCATAAATCCACTTTCGATTATGTTATCTAATGGGAGTATTATGCGGCGTGATTGCTGGCTTTAAAGCGACGTTGGGGTGGACTCGATGTCTTGTAAGAATCATGTATCCATTATGGTGTAATTAAGTGGGCAGGGGAAACGAGAAGGGTGGAGGGAAAGATACTCGAAGGACAAACATTTTTTTCATGTTATATTTAGACTCTCGGTCAACGTACTTTTAGGAAAAAAATTAATACGGAAATGTTTATCAAAGATAGTATGATATACAATAATATCATGCTCCAAGTAAGCCGAGTTATGCAGAAGGCTATGCATCTCTCAATGATCTAAAACTGAGTAAATTTATTTTGAAGATTTTGAATTTAAAAAAACAAAAAAGGTTTGTGATATGGACAGCAGAGTGTAGATTATAGTAATAAACAAGTAAGTTCTAAAATGAAGTAGCTAATTTTAACAATGTATAACGTAAGAATTGTTTCGTAAGTTTTGTAAGTTCTTGCAAAATAAATTCTTCGCGCAAAATTAGTAGATACGTAATTAATTAAAATCTGGTTTAGTTTAATTAATTTTTTATCACTTTGAGGCTTGACAGATCTTTCCACAAACTGGGTTCGATTAATGACAAAAAGATCTGCTGTTCTCTAAAATTTAAATATTTTTAAATTATATGTACGAAAAAATTGAATACTAATATTATCTAATGTATTATCTGATTCAACCCTCGATTTACGTGGGTTATTCGTTCTATGTGGTTTTCCTGGAAATGATGTAGAGTTCGCCAGTATGAAAAAAAATACCAAAGCGAAAAATGTACATTTAAAGAAGAAAAGTATAATAACAATAATAAAAACTCAGAAATACTCGTTGTCAGTCTTGGTTAATCCAAAACAATCAATCCAAACCAAGGAAAGATCAGAATGATGTGACTGATACATAATTAAATAAGCATAACATATATATCTCGTAATCACATAAAATAAGGGATTACTTGTTGTATGAATCAAGCAATTTATGGATTTAGTATGTGCTTTTAGTACGATATATTTTACATTGTACTCTAATAGTACAAATTGTTAATGACACGCTATACGTACAAATTCATTATGAATGCATAATCACAGTAATTCTCCTTACCTGATACTATCCTAAACCTGCTGTGCATACCAATCTTCAATTAAACTAAACCAAACTACACCAAATTCTCCAATTAACCCTCTATCGATTCATAAAATATTCATGCACCAAATTCTCGGATAAACAATTTCCAACCTCCTGTCGATTTGCAAAAACATCAGAAACCTTCGATTTCCCGCCATTCTCTTGTAACTTTCGAAGCCAAGATCAAATTCATCGCTATCCACAATATCAATTTCTTTTTTCTCATTTATCATCGTATCAATCTTCGATCAAACTGGGCTAAACTTTCCAATAAACGATTCATGAAATATTCGTCCGCCAAAATCTCAAATCACGCGATATTAATAATACCCCAACCAATACCCTCTGTCGACTCGTAGATCGCATCAAAAACCTTCGATTTCCCGCCATTCTCTCGCAAGTCTCACCTTCGAAACTAACAATAAGATCAAATTCATCGCCATCCGCGACAGCGTGACGCGTCGATAAATCTCTCTCCGCTAACGCTCATCGGTGATCGATCGAATCTGCTTGACCGACCGGTCGCCAAATAAAGGGGTAATGGTATACTAAATAATGCATACGCCCTGTCCCACCCCGTCATTAATAACCAAGACAAATCGCGGACTGCGTAACACGTTGCACAATCCTGGTATGCATTCTGCTCGTTACGCCTTCGAACAGTGTACACACTTTATTGGGCAAGTCTCATTCACCGATTCGACGAGTTTCATCGGTGTGCGAGCGCGATTGTTACGATCGCGAGTGTTCGTTGTCTTTCTTCTTCGTTTCCCGCTCCTCCAAGCTCCTTCGTTCACGATTCTCTTCTTCTTCTGTGTCTTCTTCTTCTTCTTCTTCTTCTTTCGCCTGTCTGCTATCGCTCCCCCTTTCCGGTCAATCGAAGCCAACCGTACGTGTCGTACATTTATGTACTACTAATTTTCAGTTATTTTTACCTGAACAGCTTATATCGGCGAGGGATTGGGTGCCGAGGGATCGTGGCTGTTGAACTTGGACTCGAGAGCGATCTTGGATTGACATTTCTTGATTTATGGAATTTTATATATATATATATATATATATATATATATATGTAAATTAATAAAAAATTATATAAATATATATTAAATATATATCATAATATATTTAATATGTTATAAATAAATATATTAAATATATATGTATTTATATCATAATATTATATATATTACATATATATATATATTATATATCAAAAATCACTCTCTAGTCGAAATTCAACAGCCATGATCCCTCGCCAATATAAGCTGTTCAGATAAAAATATATATAATATATAAAAACATATAAATATAATTACTATAAACATATAAATATAATTATTATAATTTAATATATATAATGTATATGTAATTATATTTATATTTTTCTATACGTTATTTGTTACACAATTATATTTTCTTTTTTTAGAGGGAAGTGATTGACGAATGAATGTTGAACATTGTGATTATTCTTGATCTTGGTATTTGAGTATTTTAATGAACATTGAATATCGGCAGAGTTTTTAAATCTGGAAATCATTATTGATGAATATAGAATATACGGTCTCTTTTAGTTTCAATTTTTTCTTTTAATAAATGTTAAATATTGAAAACTTAATATTGGATATTTTTATTGATTAAAATTGAGAAAAACTTTTGGTTTAAATTTTTTTTCTTTTTTGTTTTCTTTGAATACCAAATATTGGAGTTCTCTTTAATTTGAACATCTTTATTAATGAATGATAATTTTTTTAAAAAAAAGAATTGTTAGGAAAGAACATCAAAATTACGAGATACTGAAGAATTGCAGAACAATCTAACTCCCATGGGAAAATTGTTTTACGAACAATGATCGTAGAATGATAAATATTCTTTCATCAATTTGAAAAATTTCTTCATAACTATTATAAATAATGACACATTAGTTGTGGAATGATAGAAATATCGTATTAGTTATATTATAGAAACACATACCATACATATATCTATCGTAATCAAGAAATGACACCAAAATGAATCGTGCAACAATTCGAAATGACACTTATATAAGATTAATGCAGCAACTTTCTAATCTATGTCGAAAAAGTCATCGAATCTCAAAATTTGAAGAAAAAGAAAAGAAGAAAGAAAAAATAGTGTCCGAATTAGAAAGATCGTTTGAAAGAACCACCAACGTGTCATTTTTTAAGAAAAAACTTAAAAAAGAAAATAAACAAACAAACGCAACGAACGCAAGAATTGCGCAAAGTTTCTAAAGGGACTTATCTTCAAAATGACGAAAGGCTCGCAGAAAGGTAATTGAAAAAAGCAACGAGACAAAGAATCATGGCACGGAGGTTTCCCTCGGTTCACTTAATTAAATGCGTATGTAGATGTTCGTGGAACATGTAAGGGAGAAGTAATGCTTATACGTGGATTGAGATTAGCTTGAAGAATTATGAAGCGAGTTAAATCAACTGTGAGATTAGATCGGTAGGTACTGTTATCTACCGCGCTCCCCGTCGGTCCCTCCAGTTATTTGCTACATTAAGATAAGAATTCTCTGGCTAACGTCGAATTTGCAACTGACTTACAAGTGCACCAACAAGACACAGCTAAAAGTAGGGGAGGAGAGGCAGAGGAATATAGAGAAATATACGGGGATAAATACGTAAATTATGTAATGGCCAAGTTTTCCATAGGTTTTCGATAAACATGTATGATCTTTTATCTCACAAATAAATCTTAAACAGGTTTCGATAAATGCGTGTGCGCGTTACGTGGGAGCGTTTGTTTGCACAAGTTTGAATCAAATTTGACATCGAGCGATCGTTTAAAGTAATAGAGATTGCAAGTATACAGATTGTAGAAAATTTGTGGGATAATCTGTGTTCTTTTTTTTTCTTGTTGGGGAAAAGTAAGCATTGAAAACATGCACTAGATTTTAATATCATGTACACGTTGCGTATATTTCGCATACCGATAACGTGCGATATAATATTATTTTAAAACTTGCAGTGTTCGTTAAGAAGAGATTCCAAAAAACCACGAAAATTTCACGGAAGTTTAATTGCATACTACACGTGTTTTTGCGTATGGCTCGAGATATGAAAATTCTGAATGAAAAAGAGAAGATGAAAATGAGAGTTGACGAATTTTATCCGAGGGGTGAACATTATTGTACATAACACTGTTTTATCTGGTTTATCGCGTTTGTCCCTCGTGGTAACCACGAATAACTCAGAAAATTCAACCCCTTTCTTTCTGAGGACAATTTCAAAAATTTAAGACGCAATATATATATATATATATATATATTAATAATTTAATAATAATTGAAGAATTAAGAAACGATCTTTAATATCCTCTAATACATTTGAAAAATAGAAAAAAATATAGAGAAACTCCTTTCTAACAGTACAATCGAACAATAGTTTGTCATAACGTTATAAATATTTCAACTTCCTTAATTTTCATAAAAATTTAGGATCTACTTGGCTCGCCCATCAAAAAAGCTAATTCTCAGTTTCACAACATGAGTGCACAATTAATGTGTAATTTTCAATTACTTCTATAAGTTTGTTTATTTCATGAAGATGACATAAATAATGGTATAGTTTTACCATAAATTTAAAAAACAATGTTTACAAAATCATTATTTTCTTTTATGGAGATTTTATCAATGTTCAAACAACGAAGATAAAAACTTAATTAAATTCCCGTTGATAGTTACAATGTTGAAAAGGAAAATTCGATAATGTAGAGTTGAATGAGAAAAAGTTTCAAGTAAACGTAAGTCGAATTAAAAAATAAAATGATGCGTTAATTATAAAAAAATTCATAAAATTGAAACTAAACTCATAAAACTAATAAACAACGAGATAATGCGAAAATATAAATGATATTCATTTAATAACAATGTTAGTGATAAAGTAGATAATTAGACAAGACAAAGAATACAGATTAACAACTCAAATAAACTATTTTCAACAACACAGTCAACTTTTTTTTAACAACTCTCTCTCTCGCGACTCCAATCGACTATCACGCATTTCTTCACACCACAGGCCATCCGTTATAATTAAATGCAACTAAAAAAATATAACTACAGGCTATAAACTTAACAAAGACTTGCGATGCTACGATAATAACTGCGAGATGAGAGAAATGCGCTTTTGTTCTATTCGATCGAAGCACAGTGTTTCGTAAAAATTAAGTACGACCGCGAGTGTCGTCATAGGCGAGAAACATGGAAATTTCGCGCGACGGTAGAACCCGTTCGCTCAGTTGACTCACTCGTTTAAATCGGTATCTATTGTTTTGGATTCCAAACGAAAACGAAATCGAAACGCGAGATCGATCGACTGGGTCGAATTACGATTGGACGGACGGTTGGTCCTTAGTTATTCGAGAAAGGGAGGAAGCCGTTTTGGGGTCGATTCGCGTCGGGGGAGAAAGGGCTGGCCGGCAGGGCGTCCGAGCGTAAAGGTATTCGAAACGCAAGCGGAACGCTCCACGGGTCCACGGCGCTTGAAACGGCGCGCACGAAAAATCCCCCAAGGGGTGCTTCGCGTAGACGCGGAAGGACCCTTCCGGCTTCTTCTCCGAGATCGCTGCCTGCGACACCTCATTTCCTTATCTTTAACAGGCCGTTACGTTTCCGTGCCTTGCTTCTCGATACTCTTCCTTTTTCTCTTTTTTCTTTTCATCTGTCAGACTGCTGGGAAACTGCCGCTACTTCTTCGACGAGAGAATATTATCTCGCGTCACGCGGGTAAAAGGGTAAAATTTCTGTGCAGAGAGTTTTCAATTTCGTGCAAGTTGGGATAAATGGAGACTTAGTTTCGGATGTGCTGTGTCTTGTCGAGCAATCTTTTTGTTTGTCCCTTCTTTCCGAATGGAGAATTGGTTTCCTTTTATCTGGCCACTTGCGCTGGCAACTGATTGCGGACCGTAACGAGTGACCAAACCGTATACAATAATTCGTCGCTTTCTTTTTGAACTCGTCTGTATGATATCATTATACAGATAGAAATTATTGAGAAGTAATAAATTTATTATTTGTTTTGTCTAGGTTATACTTAAACTATGTATCTAAAACTGAGAAAATATTGCAATTTTCGGACAAAAAATTCTCGACGCAAGCGCAAGAGGTTAAAGACAGAGATATTTGGGGACAATCAAACATATTTGGGAACAATTGTTTCAAGAATGGTAGATATTAATTTGCACGGGATTGTTCAAATTGTACAGCAATTATCTGTAATATGATATATATTAATGTCTTTCTAAATATAATATAGATATAAAATATAGATTCAGAGTTAAAGAATGGTTCGTCAGTCAAATAATTGTGCAATGTGTTACCTAATTAATGTACATATTACTGTATTTCAAACATGACTTAATGACTTAATTGATACAAGATTGAAAACATTTACAAATAATTAATTATAATTGTATAATACATTACGTAGTGTATATTATAAATACGTAATTAAATACGTAAATATGGATTTTCATGCAAACAGTACGATAAAATATAGATTTACATCACAGAATAATGAAATAATTACATAATGTAAAAAGAATAAATTATATTAATATAATTGTATAATATGCATAAATATAATATTGTGTAATTAGTATAATATAAATTCTACCGTATTTGTACCTTCGAAATAACAGCACGACACAGATATAAAATACAAATTTATTTTACAGAGAACGAAAAATTTGAATAAGATGTTACAGCATAAGTTGTACAGTATTATTTATAAAAATTGATTGTTGCGTGTCATTATGTACGAAATGTACCTATATTATTTAACAAATCATTCTTTAATATGAATCTACGGATTCAACGTTGTTGAAAGTGCGAGGAAACGAGGAAACGAGTTGCTGGAATGAAACTAATCAGAAAGCGACGATAGTAAATTTTCGCGAATATTACCTTGGTGGAACAATGTTTCATTCGAAGTTTTATCACGATTTCCTTCCTGGAGGAAGCAAAGTTTGATTACGGAGCGTGAAATACAGAATTATAAGCAAGAAATCGCACGGAGATAAAATTACGTTGCCTGACGTTCGCCGACGTTCGAAACTCGAAGATTATCGCTCTAAAAAAAGAAACTTTAAACAGACAGAATCAGTCGAGATATTCTACTAAATTATTCTCCGACTTATTTCTAAAATTACATTTCAAAATTGATCATTCTGAAATATATTAACCTATGTATGTCGAAAAACTATTTGGTTTAGGAGATATTTTGACTTTAACTTTATAAAATCTGTCTTGATTAAAGCCTACAACAACTGTTACAGTTATTTCTTAAACTATTAATTTTTCGACATAAATAGATCGATACTTTTTTTTACAGGGAATAACCTGCGTGTTGATTGATGTAATTCCATCTAAAAAAAAAAAAAAAGTACTCGAACACTCTGCATATATATATTTTTAACCAGTCAAACGACTCGTCGTGTGATGAATATCTTTCGACGATTGTCAATTTAACGTAGAGGAAACAATACACGGTGAGACGAAAAAATTGTACGTGTATGTTTCCGTTTCTTTTTTCTTTTTTAACGAGAGAGTCGAACGAAGGGAAGGAATGACAGAGAGAATTTTAATTTCAAAACCGGTCGTTTAATGCTACGTTTAATGTCAAATTTGACAAAGACGGCTACCAGGACATACACGCGTATCTCGCGCGAGCAATATGCACGCGGGCCAACAGTATATTTATCATGTAAGCAAGCAATTTAGGGGCGATCATTTTTCACGGACGGCCGTCGACTTTGGATCCCGGGGGTTCCGGCTACCGAGAAGAAGGAGAGAGAGAAAGCGATGCTGGCGTTATTGGCCGCCGGCCGAAGACCAAAACGGACATCACCCTCCCGAAGACCTTCGACCTGACTAATGGTTTTTGCTTTCTGCTCTGTATGAACTCACTCTCTCTCTCTCTCTCTCTTTCTCTTTCGTTCGATGTATGCTGATGAACCGTCGATACGATAGCTACTCTTCCGCTCTGTCGCGTTACTTCGATAGATAAATGTAACTAAATAGTGGTTGGCCATCAGTTTGACGTGTATCGTTTGGTTGCGAAGATTGGAACGATGAATAAGCTACCGGAGAAAATCGGCAGCGATCAGATTCGTTCAGATTGGTCATCTGATTTTGGAAAAATTGGACTTCCAACTGATAATATAACACGGACAATAAATATTGAAACTATTGTAATTTTCTAAAAAAAGGAGTAAATGGGCTCGTTTTAAAGCTCCTACTTTTGTAAACATTTCGTAAACATTTTTTTTTCACGACTGAAACTATTGGATTTGGAGATTGGAGCCACCCTTTTACGACAATCCCGAAAACTTGCGTGACTTCTTTTTGCCGTTTTATTGAGCTCAGACGACAAAAAATCGTTGGATATTCAAAATTACATATAGTCAACAAATTGGCGAAAAAGAAATCACACAGCAAGCTCACAAAGGGTAGATTTCATTCTTCTAATTTATAGTGTTCTCGAGGAGAAAAATACCACCTGCTGAAAACATCTTGGAATAAAATAAACGACAAGTAGAGACTTCAAGCTTTAAAATGAGTCCGAGCTTATTACTCTACGATTTCTTTTTATATTTAATATCCAAACATTAATGGGAATCATTGTATGTCTATCACAGAATCGACTGTAAAATGACAATGACAATAATTTGAGCTGATGTGACTTTGTGAAAAAAGATTATATAGGCAACTATCCATCTGAAGCTTCTGCTTTGATAGTTTTTTTTTTTTTTTTTTCGAAAATCATATAAATTCAAACGCGTGTATAAAAGCATTAAAAAATGTTTCAATGGCTAGATTCAGTATCGTCTTAAATATTAAAATTTTCTTTTAAAATCGCTGTACGATTTTTTCTTCGCCATTCATTATATGATAAAATAAAATATTTTAAGAATTTTTTTGAATATTTGTCGCTTAATTCCTAATATTCAGCGTTCAATAAAGTCGTACAAAGACTTCGACCTTCGAAATGATAATGGATCTAGTTTCTGCAGACGTTTGAATTTTCAATTCACAATTTTCACAAGAAAAATCTTCACTTTCCCACTTTTTACATGATGGAACGAAAAGAAGATTGACTGCACACATTGCCGCATCTATCCTGCCCAGTTCAACATCCTTACATTGTTACAATATAATTTGTACATTATATATCATTGTATATTATAATATAATAATATAATAACGTAACGTACAATATATAGGGTATAGTTATCATAATCCGAAAGAAGCGACAGGTCCCGAAACAGGAACGGAACCAGCTCGAGTCCCGTTAAAAGCGCTGTCACGCGTGGCAAACCCTCGGGACCTCTCCTCGATAAGCGATTCACCATTTCTCGAACCCCTATCTTTCATCGAGCCAACCGTGTAAAGAGAGCCACGGCGACAACACACGGCCGGACACTGGTATATTTCCTCCGTGCGAAGTTAAAAGGCGAGAGCGAGAGACGATATCTTGGAAATCGAGAATCGTCGCCTCGCCCCGAACGGTTTCAGCGAAATCTACGGCTCGATCTTGATTTTCTTTTTTTTCTCGAGCGAGCGAGCGGCACAGGGCGAGCTAACGGTAAACCGTGTCCGGCAATATATTACACCCGTGACTGGGCGCGACGAACCTAAACGTCTCTGTTAGGCGCGACCGAAGATTGGGACAGAGATCCGCTCCCTCCCACCCCTTCTGCGTCCACGTAACGGTACCGTCTGCCACTTCAACCTGTTGTTACCCCCGCGAGAGCTTCCTGAATCTCTCCGACTCTTCAATGGCACCTGCTCGCATAAGTGCCACAAGTACAAGATTCGACGCGTGAAAATTGGCTCTTCGTGCATCGAAGAATTTATATTTCTGGACGTATCTGGTCGTTACCTGATACGTTTCGGATGTTATCCTCGTGGATCTCTTCTTCTGACGTTATCTTCGCGTGGATCGGGGCTGGTTGATTAATTTTTAACGCCGATCAGAGCTGGAGATGAACCACTGGTATTTTGTCGCGTACCAAAAGTTTATGTATTTACGTAATTGAAACTTCATTGGCTTAATTTTAAATTGAGTTTTAATTGAGCGTAGTTTTTATTGCATTTAGGTCGAGAGCGACTGCCTTTGTTTAATTTAATTTAATTTTCTTACGTTCGTGAACATTTTTCTACGATCGAGGCTAGTTGGTTAATTTTTAGAAACCGAATATTGATACATTGTTGACCGTTTTGAATGAATTTCGGTTGCCTCGGTTTATTATACGTATATAGATTAATGAGAGTAACAAAAGTAAAAAACAAAGTTAGAAAGAATTAATCAACTAATCTTATGATCGACTAACCTATATATGGTTTTATCACTGAAAGTGATTTTAGCGGGGGTAACCCAGAAAATCGGGCCTCTTCAGGTGCAACGCTGATGCAACGAAAATTAACGATTGGTTGATTTGGGTCACGTGACTCGTGGGGTAGACCTATATATAGGACCGATCGCGCCTGTAATTTGTTTTGTATCGATTCAAACGTTTGCATATCTATAAAATTTTATAGCAAAAAAGTCGTCTTTATTTCCTAGTCGGAACAGTTGCTTCTGGGCCTTTCAGTGAAACGAATCGTATTAGGGTACAAGTCGTGCAGTTTTTTCCTATCTTTTTCTTGCGTTTTCTATGTAATTGAATATTTTTGGTCTCTTACGAAGATATCTGATTCTTGAATGTTAAAGGGACAGATTTTAATATCAGGAAATTGTTAAATAAAACTGTTTGATAATTAGGAGATTGTGGATGTTTATGCATTTATGGAAAAATTTTAAAGTGCGAACATTTGGAGAGAGTGCACAGAAATATCCGAGGTAAAATCCAGATTATAACGAGGCAAGATGATCTATGCCGATCAAAATATAAACACGAATATTTGGTTTCTGGGTTTGTGAGTGTGTTTCTTAGAACACACGTGGAGAACTTGAGTAAAAGGAGCACGTGTTATGGATGCGTGATTGGGTTTGGTAAAAATTGACGGGACGTTTCGTATTCGTCGTAAATTCTTCTTCTCAAAATCTTATTCGTTAATTTTCATAATTTCAACTGTAGAAAGAACTTGTGTTGCTCTTCTTAATTCACGTGACACTGTGCTCTACTCTAATAAATGTTACACATTTTGTCCTGACTAATGAATTATAAACAAATGGACATTATTAGGACAACTTAAGAAGCGTTTATGTCGCATTATTTCTCGAATTACACCACTCTCTTCTATCAGCGATACGATTTCATTTTAGAAAGATTCCCTACGACAAAAAGCACATCCAATCAATCATCCGCATCTCCCAAAAAAAGGGAAACCATCATCAAATTTCGATAAACACGGCCAACATCAAACGTCAACGGGCCGACCTGAAAAAAGAAAATCCATCGAAAATAAAAATCGAGAAGAAAAAGAAGAAACGCTGGCAATCGAAATGACCGAAAACCACGGTCCACCGTGGTGTGCAAAAACCATTGGTGGAGGTGGGGGCTTGGGTTTCTCGGAGGCTGCAATTACACGCAGTCGTTCCCTCGACCACCGTTTCAATTAACCACGACGATACGACGGCGGTGAATGGAAAAACGCTGAGACGTTGGATCGTGTTGGTTACGTTATTTACAATACGACGAGGCGCGAGTGAAAGAACGACGATCGCGAACCACCCGCAAGAACTCGTCGGACTCGTCTATAAGTTCCGTGATATTTTTCAACGACCCGCGACTGCCATTTGCATACCGGAAATGTGACCAGAGGAAAGAAACCTGTCGTCCCACGAGTCGAATCGTTTCATAATACGCACTCGCACGGTTGATCGATTCTAATCGAGTAATACATAACATAATAATTTGATTTAATTGATGTAATTTGCTCGATTAACAATATAATTGATATTATATTATTAATAGTAATTAATAGTACAACAATATAAATACATATAATATAGCAGTAATACAAATGTATTAATAAGTAAATGTAACAACTATGAAAAAGCTATAATACATTGTATTCATTCACATATAACACATATATGTTGACAATAACTTGATTTAATTAACTAATAATGTAATTGACAAGTTAAATTGTATTAACAATGATTAAATAACGACAATAATTTATACGCAGTAGTAATTTATTGCAATACCAGCTATGCACGAATTGTTGAACTTGCTTCGTACCGAAGGGGGAAAAATATCACTCACAAATTTCACATCTAGCTGTACTTTCTCTATGCATATTCGCACGAACGATAGATTCTTCCGTAGCATCGTCTGCTCAATAGTCGAGTCAATCTCGCCAAGCCAATAAGATGACAAATTGACCTGCCAATGTACACACACACGTGTTTAGAAAGAAAAGAAGAAGAAAACGAGAAGCAAGATCAGCCGCAGTTGCCCGAGTCTCGAGTAATTTCACACAATGGTCAATCCACTTGACGTTTGATATCTGAGGCGGAGACGAGCGAATGGACACAAAGAATGAATACGAGTGGTAAATAGAGGCGGTCGGCAATGATCTTAATATATAGATGCGAGGCCGTGGCGCAAAGCACCACCGTGCGGTTTGCGGCTGGACGGTCCGATGAGCGATGTAACAAGGGAGCGGCCGTAATTTGAAGCCACATACCAACGAGAATAACGCGCGAGCAGCGGCGACCGCAAGCCGGACACCGAACGCGAGCGTCCGTGTATATTCTAGCGTGCTTTGTAATTCGCCATTTCCTGCCGTTCAACGTTCGCGCTCGTGGAATCGGCCCTCCTCCACACATTATCGGCCGATGCAACGCGCCCTCGTCACCTTTTTCTCACCGGCACGATCGAGGATCCCTAGGAACCTTGCTTCGTCACTCGTGTCACGCGTGTTCCCCTGTGAAATTTATACGTTAGCGGTGGAGATTACGTCGAGGAGGAAGAGTATGGAGGGAAAATTGGAAAGGTGATAGAGAAAAGGCAGATTTTTATGGATATTTTGATAATTGGGTACTCTACGATGGAGAAAATCTTTTTTTCTTTATCACTGAAAGTGATTTTAGCAGGGGTAACCCAGAAAATCGGGCCTCTTCAGGTGCAACGCTGATGCAACGAAAATTAGCGATTGGTTGATTTGGGTCACGTGATTCGTGATTATTTTATATTAAAGTTTCTCTATACTTAATATTACATTAAATTATAACATTCTATATTTAAAAAATTATTATTAATAATATTAACAATAATTCTGTATTTTTAAAAAATCTATAAAGAAAAAGTTTATAAATTCGTTAATAATCCATGTTCTTATAGAAAGAAAAAATATCTTCGTCGGAGGTTCAATTTTCGAGAAAATCCAGTTTTAAAATGCACTGCTTACGTGTGCAGTTATGGCTAATATACGATTCATCGTGAGACGCAAGTATAACGCCTATCTTGCTTGTGAACGATGCTCTGCGACTTCTGTTCCGTTATTTATATGAACATTCAGTTCATCGAGACGATGAATTACACGAACAAGAAATATAATATTTTGGCAGTAATTTATTTGCTATTGTTTGCTATTACAGAAAGCAAGTTCTAAACCGGTGGCGTATTCCGAACAATTCTGTCTAATTGATAGTAAAGCATTGTTGATAAAACGTCTTTTTGTCGAGCGTTATTAGTCCATACGATGAATTACATCTTACACTGCTACAACTGCAATATGCAATAATGCGTGCGCAATTTTCAATTTTAATTCGAACTAAGCTTCGAATTAAAAAATTTTCTTGCATATTTCTTTTCTTTTTACTTTTTTCTTTTTCATAAGGAATTAGTCCATGCACGTTTGCATTTATCTGTTCCGCTTTCAAGATGAATATATATTACAAATTAATAAATCTGTAATTTTCATTTCAGTAGAGAAATCGATGAAATAATTTTCATACGGAATCATAAAGCAGCAATTCGGATAAATAATAAATACAAGTACCGATTACAATAAATATCGTAAATTTAAATAATATATTATAATATATTATGCGATCAATTAAATTTATTATTATTAATATTATATAATATTTATTAGTTATTACAATATTATAATTTATTATAAAATGCATACAATGATACTAATAATATATTCCGCCGAATTGTTTAACATTTAATGTATAGTACAATCTCCATGAGAAATCAATATCCGTAAAACTCTCCCCAACCGAAGAATCCTCCCCGCAACTACCTCTTCGCTTCGACGTCTTTGCATACAAGTTGCCACGAAGACCACGTCACGACGTTCCGGTTGATAGAACCGATCGTTGAGTAAATTAGAATGATCTTTATCGTCGATCGGCGTAACCGATATCCCGTCGCGTGATCGAGAAAACGGCAGTGAGGAAACGACAACAGAGATCCGTGGAGATCGCAGGGAAATCAGTTGGCCGGTTGTTCCAGCCACGTTCCAGGGCGGTTTTCTTCCGTCAGCAGATTAGTCACGACCGGTGTCACTCCCCCCCGTCCCCTCTTTCAGGTCCGCGAAAATAATAATTTAACGATTATCTGCCATCTCTCCGCCGTTTCCCCGGGCATTCCGTTATTTTCAAGCGAAAGAAATATGCACCGGGTCTCGCAGATAACTTCCCTTGTACACGAACGATAAAACGTCGTAATTTAAGAACGCTGAAAGTATCGCGGCCCGCCATTAGGCGGTAAACTGTTCGAGGGTGGCGGTAGGGGGCGGAGGGGGAGGGCAACGCGAAATAAATTTCGAACGTTAATTACCCCTCTCTGACATTTCCATTTGCGCGTGTTTCTGTTTTTCTTTTTCTTCTTCTCTTCTTCTCTTGAGGAATGTAATAAGTTGTAATAATTGACGAATGAAAATGAAATGCCCCCAATTATAGATTACTATTTAAATTACTAAAAGTTTAAAAACTCAAAAACAATATTGAGCTGAGCAGTGACGAATCAAGAATTCGTCATACATATTTAGCTTTTCACGTGTTATATTTGTATGAACTTTATTTATTTTAGTCAGAACCCTCTTCGAACTTTTATTGTACGAATTATAATATTTGTATTTCGACAAGCTCGTATAAACCGCTATATTCGTTATATTTATACTCCAATAAGTAAACCACCTATATTTTATTATTACACAGTATTCTAGCACGGGCTAAAAGTATTTAAAAGGTTGATAAAAGCGTACGACTCGTTTCACTGAAAGGCCCAGAAGCAACTGTTCCGACTAGGAAATGTAGACGACATTTTTTGCCATAAAATTTTATAGATGTGCAAACGTTTGAATCGATACAAGACAAATTACCAGACAACGCCACTCCTATTCGAAGTCTACCCCACGCCCCCTCGCGAGTCACGTGACCCAAATCAACCAGTCGCTAATTTTCGTTGCATCAGCGTTGCACCTGAAGAGGCCCGATTATCTGGGTTACCCCCGCTAAAATCACTTTCAGTGATAAAAAATGATGCAACGTGTTCAGGTATTTATCTGAACGTACAAAGAACGAAACATATTGGATTTTCCCTGATTGTTGGATACACTTTACACAGATTTCTCCCGATCCCCCCGGTCGGCATCTATGAATTTCCTCTTTTTACCACGCATAGATCATTTGTCTTCGTTTGTACAGCGAGCGTGGATTGTCATTCGCTTCAGCCACGGCTGAATTCGCTCCCGGTGCCCGAAGATAATTTCCACGACCAGGGATCAACGAATCGGAGAATATAAAAAAGCAACGACGAGAAGCAGCGGTGAAGGGAGGGGATACGTGAAGGAGGAAGAAGAACGAAGAAAGACGTGACGAGCATCGGATATGAAAGAAAAAAGAAAAAGAAAAAAAAGAACGACATAAAGAAAGAAAGCTTCGTTAAACAAGCACCCAAACCGAAAGCAAAATCTACTGAATAAATGAGGATGTAATTTAAAATCTACAACAAAACAGAATCATAAACGTTACGTGATAAGTAAGATTAATATAACTTCAATATTGTCACGGGAAGGGCGAGATAATAATTCAGAATCTTCTAGATTCTACGTTATTTAAAAAAGAAGAGAGAGAGAAAACTATTAAAATTTATCGAATAGATTAGAATATGATTTAAAATTTACGATGGAATAGAAACATGATGTGATTTCAATGTTATTTCACAAAAGACAGTTTACGAGATAATATTTCAGAATGTTTTAAATGTTATTAAAAAAATATATACTATATGTTTTAAATTAATAATGGGCTTCCAAATTGATACTAGAATTTGCTGAATAAACTAAAAAGTGATTTAAAATCTACGATAGAACCTACAGTAGAACATGAATGTTACCCATGACGTGATTCCAATATTATCCCACGAAAGGCAGTTACAATGCGAAATAATGCTTCAGACTCTTAAACAACGTTTAAAGAGTGTTATTTAAACAAAAAAATTATAAAAGACGATAAAATAAAAAAAGGAGGCAGTCGATTACAAGCATCCAAACTAATGCCAAAATGTATCGAATAAAATTAAAAAAAAATATGAAATTTATACAACGACATGTAATACGAGAAAATAATTCAAATCAAAGTCGTACAGAATCAACAGTGTACATCTAAATTAAAAATAAACCCGAATAAATAAAAACGATCTATAAATATAAAACAAAACGGAATCGTAAACGTACACGACCATATATGTAAATTCGACATAATTCCGCGAAAACAGTAGTTACGAAAAGATTTCATGAAATCTCTACTAAACCATCAGACACCAGTTTAAAACATGGAATAAAATAACACCAGCTACAAAATAACACTTACTTCAAAATTTTTATTAAAAAAAATAAAATTAAAGACTTATAAAAAATAAAAGACAAGTACATCGAATTGATTCGTCAAAGTCGAATGATGTAATTACAAAACCAAGGAAAAATTCGAGAAAAATAATGGCTGGTAGAGGAAGATAAAAAGGAATGATACATATTTACGTACAGCACTCGACAATAAATATGCAAATTGTAACAAAATTGAATAAACATAAATAAAATGAACTCATCGAACAGATCGAGTGATTCAGTTGCAAGGATAGAAGAAAATCCTACGGGAAAAGTGAAAAATTCGAAAGGATTGACCAGTAGAAGAAGATAAAAAAAAGCGAGACAACGAGCGTACAAGCTATAATAAAACTAAAATCTGAGAAAAATATAACCGACATAACTGCAAAATAATGCCTCAAAATCTTCCAGAGTGATAAAAAGCGAATCCGTCAAAAAACGAATCACTCGTATAGACCGAGTAGTGCAGTTGCAAAGATAGAAAAAAAAAGAGTTGCGAAAACAACCCAAGATATAAAATAACACAGAACCAATGCAATAATTACCACAAAATAACGCTTCGGAATCTCTCGAACTAGAAGAGGACTAGAAGTCGCGAGAGATCAACCGATAACGAAGCATCGAATTCATTCGTAGATCATCGCGAATGTCTGCTGCAAATGACAGAAACGAAGAAGAATTCTGCGGGGGAGTGGGAAAATTCGAAAGGGGCAGCGAGTGGAGGAGGAGGGTGAAAAGGGTTGGTACGCATCTGCGCGCGCGCGCGCGCGCCACATGCAAATAAGCACAGCGCACGTCGCGCACACCGACACGGCCGTACAAGCTCATAAACAAAACGGCCGCGTTTTATTGGAATGTCAAAGCAGGAATATTGGTATTCTTCGCGAGGACTCCCCAAAATATGTACGGCCGCGGGTTGCATGTTAATGGACGTAGGGCGGGGAGGGAGGGCCGGCCAGGCCTCCGGTGTATCGGTCTCTGTTCTCGCATCCGGTTGTCAGCACCGGTCGTTAGATCACCGGCGCCACCGGCGGCTCGACGCGAGCCTCACCTTTCCATTCTATGTTTAGCTGTTTGCCTTCGGCGTTCCGGGGCTACCTTCCTCTTCCCCCGTGATTGGCAACGGGGCAGAGGGCGACGGAAATCGGACGATGACGGAACGCGGCCGACCCACTTCCGATCGAAACCGTGTCGATTTCGAAAATCGGCAACGTGCGTGCAAGCAAGTAGATACGCGTCGCGTGGAAAAGTACCGTGTCGGTGTCGCCTCGTGGGAAACATAGAAAGGGGGAAGGGGTGAAAGTCGATGAACGCGTCCACTTGGAAGAGAGTCGTGTCTCTATGAAGTACATTTTGAAGTTTGGAGAAGTTGTACGAAGTTTGGATCCTCTTGGATTGTTCTGGATCGATTCTTTGGGACTTGCAGTAGAATTTTCGATTATTTTTCAAGTTGAAGAGGGGTGAAAGTTAATGAACGCGTCCACTTGGAAGATAATCGTGTCTCTATGAAGTACATTTTGAAGTTTGGAGAAGTTGTACGAAGTTTGGATCCTCTTCTATTGTTCTGGATCGATCCTTTGGACTTGTAGTAGAATGTTTGATTATTTTTGAAGTTGAAGAGAGGTGAAAGTTGTGCAGAGCTAGTATATTTGTGGTATATTTTGTCGGGATTGTTCTGAATAATTTTTGGAATTTTGGATTTATTGAATCTTGGATTATTTCGGAGTTGAAGGAATGAAAGTCAAAATAATGCTTTATTCTAGATTGACTATTCGAGATTTATTGTGCAATAGAAATTTGAATTATTATTGGAGCTGAGGGTAGCTGAAAATATATGTAAATGTGCGTGTATATATTTGAAGTTGTATTTTAAATTTTGATTGTTGGAGATTCTTCTAAACCAATTCTTTGAGATTTTTAGTAGAATTTCTACCAAAATCTAGAATGGAAGAAATAGCTAAAAGAAATTGGAGGAATAAGACACAGAGTCAGCATCTGTAATATATCATTAATTTTTTAGGATATAAATACATGTAGCAGAATTTTAGATTATTTTTAGGGATGATTAGGAAAAACTCGTATAAAGCCAATAATATGTCGCATATTTTGTTGAGATTGTTTTGGAAAATTTATAGAATTTATAGAATCTTGAATTATTTTTTTAAAATTGAAGGGATGAAAATGAGTGTGAACTTGACGATAGCTAGAATGATGTCTATTAATGTATCTATATAAATTTTGAAACTATCCAGTTTGATTACAAATTACAATTGTTTAACACTGTCCTAGATTTATTATAGAAATTTAGATTATTATTGGAATCGCAGAATTGAAAAGATTTAAAGGGGCTTTCTATATGTGTGCATGTTGAGACTGTAACTTTGCACACGTCACTGTAATGTAATTTATCTTTGACAAAAAAATAAAACGATGAAACCGTAAAAATGATGCGACTGACTAACTCTGTCTTAACACAGTTTTCTCTCTTAGAAACATCAAGGCAGGCGTATAAAATTTAGAGAAATCGCTTGAAATGGTTAACCCCGTGAAGAATGTACATGGTAATAAGTATCGATCGGTACGATCAGCTGTTGTCCTAATAGCCGTCGTGAATCCTCCCCGAGCGAACGGCACAGATAAACCAGGCCTCCCCCGTCTCAAGGGAACATTCTACGAAGCTCGTTCTCTTCTAAATATTGCAAACGCCCAAATAAAGCGGAAAACTGACACACCGCCATATGTCAATCCGCACTTTTCTTTCACAATCCGTAATTTTCGACGATCGTCCTACCTCCCCCTCCCCCCTCTCGGAGCGTACTTCCACTCCTCAGAGATTGAATCGAGGAAAGAATAAAGCTGGATCTTAACTGCTGAAAGTATTATGAAAATTTAGGAAACTCTAAAACGTTCGTAATTTTTGACAATTCAGAGAGAGAGAGAGAGAGAGAGTGCAATTGAGTAAGTAAAATTCATCCTTTGGAAGATTTTGGACGAAATTGAACGAAGAAATGAAAAGGTAAAGACTTTTAGAATTCGTGTAGGAATTTAACAAACGCACGTTTCGCAATATTTGCGTGGACAGCATTCGTAATTTTGGACTTTTTTATTCTGATTAAATTTGCTGTAGGTATTGGGGAAAAAGGCGATCGAGTAGATAAAATTCACAAGGAAAGGAAATTCAAAAAGTTATGAAACCCTGTAATAATTACCAGCAAGTAGAGTAATTTACTCGTGACGCAAATCTCCACGTTTTCGTTCGTGCCGTAATTTGGTTTTAACTTCAAAAAACAGTTTAAACAAAAATTGTTTCAAGAAAATTTAATTCGTGGGTACAGTGGTATAATTTCGAAAATGTAAATTTTTCGAAACATTATTTTAAATAGACGTGTTCGATATCTCTCGAGAAAAAAAGTTTCGCGTTTCCATTAAGAAATGATGATTTCTTAGAATCTTAGAATTACGTTACGCACGAATTACTCTACTTATATACATGAAAATTTTTAATTTTTCTTGTCAGCCAGCGAGAAGATTTTCGTATTTCAAAGGTACGATCAAAGAAGAGAACAAAATTAGAGCAAGCGTCTTAGTAAGAATCTTTTATTTCGCGATATCTATATTGATCACAGTCGTTCTCACGACTATAAAAAATTATAGATTATAGACTGTAAAGATTATTAAAACACTCAAGATATCAAACAAATTCGCAATCGTGCTTTTAGAATTGTTACAAATAATTTAACGCGGTATTTGAAATCGACGATATTTACGAGCAAACGAAAAATCCTGATTTTTGCGTTAAATCTCCAAAGAGTCAAAGTTCGAAAACTTCCGCGTGTATTCCCCGCGAAACGGAATTCTGCTTCGATCGACTAATCGAGTCAATTTCATCTTGAAGGTCAAACGAAATTTCTTTCTAGCTTGGAGGAAATTTTCATCGGTTCGGGCGGTTAATTAACGAACGAACGACCGGCTAAATCTTCTTTTCAGGAATGAAAAGATTCGAAATGTTCGCCGAGGCCGGCTACGTAAGTAACTGTATTAGCGGCCGTCTCGGATTCCCGCATGTGTGTGTGTGTGTGTGTATTAAAGGGTTCCGCGGCTACGAAACGGGTGCTGGATACGCTTCATGAAAGTCGCGTCGGCATTCGTAACTCGATTTTCGTAACCCGATCCCGTATGGTAATGCGCGCTCGTCGCGCTACGAAAACCGGGTTAACGTAGGCGAGAGAATGTTTAACCTGGTCGACGTAGGACGCGTATTGTTATTTTAATAGGCATTATTTGATTTTAAAGTTCAGTGAATGCCAGTGTGTTGCTGAAGGGGGATTTGATTGCTCCGCCGATAAGGGTCGAACCCTATTATTTTCGTTCTCCAATCCCTATTTCGTGGCAGCGACCGCCCGTTCGCACATTCTGAAACGGCTACTTCTCTTTTATCCCGCCGGAAGGTACCGTCGATGCCTCTCCGCCGAGGGACTTGCCTCCGAATCGTTTTCTTACTGGCCGCCGTACGCGCGTTTTGTTTGAGCCTCGAAGTTGAAAAATAAATTGTCCCGCGTGGAATTGAAAACTTGTTGTCCGCTGTCGTACGTCGGGAAGGGTTCTTTGCAGACTTTCGTGCAAAATGCGTATCAGCGGTCGTAGAGTGTGCTACGATGCGCGACTCAGATTGTAAGAAATTTAATTGTATGATATACAATATGTATAATTATATTGTACATTCATAACGTGTAATATGTGTAATGATGCTTCTTTGATTGAATAATTAAATTAAAGAAATATCATAAACTTAATATACTTGTACTGTCATCCCTTGTGTATTCAGTTTGACACATTTTTCTTAGAACATGTGTAAGATTACCATTTGCATCTGAAAATTTATTTGCTATTAATGAAAGAATTATTCGTCGGTAGGTACCAATTTCTTGACATTTTGTGTCAATTTGACATCAAAACACGAATTAAGTCAATATAAATTTTGCTAATCTAAGCATACAAACTCTCGCAACAATTTCGCTACGTGTAAGAAACATTTAAATTTTTTAAATACAAGTGATTTTCGTCACAAGACAGAACGTTGAAAATATACAAAGTGTACAACATTTACTTATACACAACTGCACAAAAGAAATAAAGATACTTGTGACATTTCGAATGTATAACATTTGGAATGCTTGATTGTTGACCTCGTTATATTGTTATATTTGCGAGGTGAGAAACATTTCGTCCGTAAACAACAAAGAAATTAAAATTGTCAATTTTCTTTACATTGATAAAACTACGTGTCTTACGTTTGAATTGACTATCAAAATGAAAGTTTCTTTCGATCAGAACACGCCCGTTCGAATGTAAAAGTGAGTATTGATAGTATGAAATGGTTCTTTGTCTTGCGATTCGTTAACGTTTTCCCTTTTTCCCGTGAAAGGCATTCCGGTTGATCGAACGTAGCTGTATTTCGGCCGGAATTAGCGGCGCGCTAGGAAAAATGCGCCGGAGAAGAAGCCGGTGCCTCTGTATGCCGGTTGATTTGCCGCAAAGGGGACGAAACAGACTAAAGGGAAGAGGGGTTCAGCCGCTAAACTCGCCTCTGGTAAATAGAGTCTAATCAACCGGCGGGCCTTGGCCGATCGACCAGATTTCAACCTAAAATGGCCCCATTGTACCGCATTCGTACACTCGACGCGCTGCCATTTCCACTGCTTCTTCGCCTACTTTGTTAAATAACGGCACTGCGAGACTTTCTCTTTCTCTCCGGAGCCATTGCCACTCTTTTTCTTTTTTTTTTTTTTTTTTTTTTCGTCGAGGAACCTTCAAAGGAATTCGCAATTCAAAATTCTTTCCGATGGAAGATCCCTGATTCTTCTCGTATGCTTTAATTTTCTTTTTTTCGTGTGAGAATGCAATCACGTCACTTTGTTAAAAAAAAAAAATACAGGTATTAATTGTTGTTGTTATTTTGATATAAAAGTGATATAAAACTGTAGATAACACGAGAACAATGAAAGATCATTTGCAATCGTTATACTTGTTACAAACGTTAGTTGTAAATAAAACTTACAAATATTCAGAAAAGTTTATAACATAAAATAAAAAGAAAAAGTACGATCAAAATCAATATGAAAGCCTTAATTCGTCGAAGAAACAAGTGAAACAAAATGAAAACTAGAGGAGTGAAATCCAAAGAGAATCTTGATTCTAAACAAGATACCTCCAAAAAGAAACCAGAAAACAAGTAAAACAAAGATGAGAAAAAGTGAAACAAACGGCAGAATTAATACATAAATAAAAATTTTTAAACAGGACGAAGAGAAACAAATAGTGCGAAATAAAAACGAGAAAAGGTACCGGGAAATCGGCAAAAATTCGATCGTCAGCGTTCTCTGAGAGCCGTCGATGACGTTAACAGAATCCAAGGTCCTAGACAAATACAGAACCGACGATAATTTCGGCGCTGGGGTCGCGGCGAAACGAAGTTAGACCGATCGGCTCCTTGCGGGGGCGAACGGAGCCGGCGAAGGATAATTAAGTAACGCAGAGGGGTGGCTCGTTTGGGGGTAGCTCTCGTGGAGACGCGGCCACGAGACACCCCGGTCTTCTCGAAACTTTTTTTTTTCGTCTCCTTGCCCCGTCGACGCGGGAAAAAAAAAGTTACGCGATATGTATATCGGCGACGAGAACGGAAGGGGACGAAGAATTCATCTTGCTAATCTGTTTCGGCGACAGACGTAATCGGGAAGAGAGCGCGAGGGACAAGCGTGGTTGTTGCAGTCGGAGGAAGCGGGACGAGTGATCGAAGAAGTGTCAGATCCACACGCACTGATGGATCTTTTTCTGGAAGCTCGGGCACTGTAGATTGTTATATGATGTAACTCGGCGCGTTTGCCGCGAGGTTTATGTGTTTTTGTGGCAGAGAAGAGGAGGGGAATAACGGAACAGTGGAAGTAGAAGAATAGTAACTAACCGCATAGCAAGTTTAATCTTCTGATACCAAGATGGATCATTCTGTGGATATTTTGTTAAAGTGTGCAAGGTGAAGATTGCAATCTTTTGTCAAATCAGTTCTGAAAAATCTTCGTCCTTACTGCGTAATAATTTAAGGACGAAAATTTTAATACTTACTCTCGAATAGAGTATCTTAACTTCCATCGCAGAGCAGTCTTAGTGATGAAAATTGATGAAAATAATCTTTACTGTTTAAAAAAATCTTCATGATGGAAACTGTATCACTGTTGTTGAATATTATTTCAACAATCTTAAACAATCTCTACTGTCGAATAGTTTTGAGTGAACTCTGAGTAAACTTCAAGAGACAGTGAATTCTTTGCGAAAATGGAAATTGACAAATTTAGATTGACAAATTAGTTTTCTAGATTAGCGATGCCTGAAGGAAAGGCTGCCGAGGTTGTGGCTTGACTTCATTCCGCGTAAACTTGAAAACACTCCTTTGCCACTGCGAATTCACTTTGTACGTACAATTACATCAAATGATGCCAGGAAAATGTAAATGCAGAAGGGATGCGCGGCCGAGTATGCTAATAACGTAACCTATCTGCGTGATAGTCTAACATTAAATCTACCTTATACTCCTCCCCATATAAAGGGATAGCTGATTCTGTATTTCCAGCTTCCTGCGTCAATGACGCGACGATTTATCTTTCGTTTAAATCTCACTAAATATTGCTTAAATATTACTAATCATTGATATAAATTTATACCGCTATTTAATTTCAGCAATACTTAAAAAATTATCTTATATACTTATAAAATAGTATTTCGATTAATTTTTATTTAAAGTTATCCGTGTAACGTAAGAATAAAAGATCTTAGCTTGTTAAGAACAGAGGAAATAATTTATAAAAGTTGCATAAATGTAGCATTTGTATAGAAATTTACTGTTTTATTAAAGTAAAAAGAGGCATTAGAGCAAGCCGTTACACAAATTAAGAAGGAAATTCTGCACTTTGAACAAAATTATTACTGTTTTTCTTCTTCTATATTATTTTCCTGAAATTTCAAAAAACAGACGGTGAAGAAAAAAAATATTACGCAAGATTCGAGATTCATTTAGTCACAATATTAAAACACTGAGCTCTGTAATTTAAAAAAAATTGCAAATAAGATTATACATAGTCATATTAATAACATCAATCCTTCATCCTCGATAGTACCTAGTTAGATTATAGATGACTATAATAATTTTATACACTGTTATATTACTGAAATTTACGATAATTTTTCACAATATTAAATGGATATAAATTAATCAAATATGTGACAAATAAAAAACGTCGCATTAAGTCTTCGTTCCCAAATAGTACCTATGTTACTAAAATCTATAGTACTTTGTTTTATCTCGTATTCTACATTTTCACAAACACTAGTAATAAAAGTAGCACAAATATGAAGAAATTATATCGTACAATAAAGATCAAAATAAATTTAAAAAATCCTAAAATTATTTAATCGTTATGATTTCTAACTTGTCAATAACAACCAGTCAAAGGATCGATAAGATCAAACCAACCATCTAGGAATATCTCCGATACAATAAAAGTCGTCGCCAATCAAAATATTCCTTCTTCGAACTCTTGCATCGCCTCGTATCTCTTTAACTCTGTTTCTTTCGCTTCGTTGTTGTTATTTATCTATGGACGCGTGCGCGCGCGCGCGCGCGCGAACCACCCTCCGGCTAAAGAAGAGCGACGCGCTTAATTTCCAAAAGGGTGCCAGGGCAATAATCGCCGACAATAAACGCGAATCGCACTTGATTATTATGATTGTTCGACTCCTTTCTGCAGAACCCTCAAATAACTTCGTTTCTCGTTAGTAGCCGGCTGCCACCCCTCGTACCAGTGAAAACGTGGGGAGGATCCGTGGGTGGCGGAGGGTGGTGGCAGACGAGGACAAAAGAGGGAGGGGGCAGGGAGTCCGTCGTTTCCGTCCGCGGGGTAGAAGGTCGGGGGTGAACGACTGCGTTGCAATTTGAAAAATTACAGCCACCGACCGACCATCCCACCAACGCACTCACACGTTCGCCTACCTTTTGCATTCTTCGTGGCCTTCTGGCGAAACGTTTCGCGAAAAATGAAAGCTTCCCCGGCGTGTGTAAACTTTCAACGCGTGTAACGTGTGACGTTCTCAACTTTGGAGAATCACGCTTTTTAGGATTGATTGATCGCCTCGTTGCTGCACAACGGAGATCAAAATTAATTAAAAAACTGTACGACTTGTACCTCGGTACGATTCGTCTCACTGAAAAACCCAGAAGCAACTGTTCCGACTAGGAAATGAAGACGACTTTTTGCCATAAAATTTTATAGATATGCAAACGTTTGAGTCGATAAGAAACAAATTACCAGACAACGCCACTCCTACTCACGTGACCCAAATCAACCAATCGCTAATTTTCGTTGCATCAGCGTTGCACCTGAAGAGGCCCGATTTTCTGGATTACCGCCGCTAAAATCACTTTCAGTGGCAAAATGTACAACTGTGTGTATCCTCGTGGTATTTTTCGACTATAACTTGCGTGTAAGTACTACAAATTTGTATATATTTCAAATGTATGTCCATAAACGTTTCTCGTAGTAAACTTACGCGAGATCGATGTTGCGATATTTTGTTAATTTAATTCATTTTTTATAAATTAGATTAGATCATAGAAAATCATAGTTGGACTGCAGATCTTTCACTCAGATTTTATGAAAAATTTATGTTTTTTATATTTTATATTTAGGTGTCCAAATTTCTGGTTAGACTACGTTTCTTTGATTCTGTCTATAAAAATTTGAAATTGCACAAAAATCCACAGTACATACAATGGTGACAATGTGAGCAATAATTTATTATAATATTATAAATTATTGTAATTTCAGTTTCTTTAAATTTCACAAAATTATAAAATCTGAGTGAAAATGATGAAAAGATATTAATTGAAACCCTGGAAATATGTATATATGTGTGTATTAACATAATCATACTATAATAATTTATTATAATACCAGATAGAAACGATGAAAAAATATTAATTAAAAAATCCTACATGTTCTCGTTCATTGATTAGGAAAATTTGCAAGCGAAATGTACTAACTCGCTAATCACTAATCGTTGATCGTATTTTTTAAAAATTCCCGATTATTCACGACTTATTTACAAAGTGTAAAAGTTTGATCGGAAGGGATAAATTATTAAATCAGATCAAATTCGATTGATTACGTGCTTCACGTTTTTACTACAGGTGTCGATGTATTCTCCCAGTGACGAAGCTGTGTTGAACGTTGTACCCTAACTGTAATTTTGCGGGCAATCCCCGATCAACTCAACACGCCACGCAACCCTCGTATAATCAATCCGTTTAATCGGATTAATTTGTTAGTCGAATAAGACGCAACGATCCGCTTACTTTCACGAGGTCGCTTGTCTCTGATTCTTGTTTGTTTTGCCGACAACTTTATTTGAATATCCCCGGAGACCCTTGTAAAATGTCTACAGATACATTTCTCAATTTGAGTCATTTGACTTATACATATACTTTATGCGTTACTCTTTTGTCGAGGTGTTTGGTAATTGACATTTCAGATGACGTAGATGATTAATGACGATTAATGAATGTATAAAACTTTTGCTCTCGTAAAAGGTACATTTCTCTATTCCTCTTATTATTAAAAAATGAATTTTATAACGTAGCTGTACTAATATATTTAACACAGTTTTCGAAATTGCGTATAGTAATAAAAGAATAAATATTATTTCTAGAAAATTATAATTATTTATGGCTTGTATGGCTTCTCTGTTATTAAAATATAAGTTTCGCAATATTTTTATGTTGATATATTTAACATAAAAATTTTTGAAACTATTTATAATAGTATAAATGATTATTATTTGCCTGTAGAAATAAAAGTTGAAAATTTACGAAATTTTTTCATTACTGAAAGATTAGTATTTTTTATGTTACGTTAGTTTTGCAATATTTTTATACTACACGGATAAAAAGAATTTTGAAACTATTTGATAAATAAAAAATATATTCTTTCTAGAAAACGACAATTATTTATAGTTCGTAGAAACAAAAGGTGAAAATTATATTAAATTTTATTATTTAAATATAAATTTTGCAACATTTCTATGGTGATGTATTTAGGAAAATTTTAAGACTGTCAACAAGATAAGATGTCAATAAAAAGATAAATGACGACCACAGTATTTATGCAACTATCAAAACAAAAAAAAAAAATTTGAACGTGAAAATTTACATTTTGATGAATTTTTTTCATATGCCGTTCTCATTAGAAAGATTTAATTTTGGTTGAACTTTCCCCGAGAGCATCGAAAGGATCTCTTTATCTGTTTGTCTAAAGTACAAGCAAGATTCTCGTTGATACACTTGACAATTATTATCTCTTGTCCGATCTTGCCCAAGCAACAAGACTACATCATACTTCACCACGAAACTTTTACTCCAGTGTTCATGGAAACACGCCATAAATTTTCGCGGCTCCCCGATACAGGAGCAGCTTTTTTAAAACAACAATGGCAAACTATAATTCCTGGAACTTGACTTGTGTTAGAAAGCACCATCCAATTTATATCGATACAAAGTATTCTGACGAAAATATTTCTATTTTAACAAGAAATATTTCTTTCAATCTATTATATGTAGTACATTTTTATTTTTATTTTCTATCATTTATTAATCGTAATTCTCTTACGTGTAGAATGTATTAGTTTAAACATTTTCAACGTCGGAAATATAAATTTTTTCTGTAAAAAAAAGAGTATTGTTAAATTAATAAAATATATGTGAAATAAATTAATATAATTAAATATTAAGTTGATATAATTAATAAAAGGTGATAATTATTATTATATCCAATACTTTTTTTTATCCTGTCTAAGTTAAATTAAATCCTTTTTAGCTGGAAATCTTACTTAAAGTCGTTAAAACTATCCAAAGTTCAATTCCTATTCTACCAAAAAGAAGGGAAGATCACATACATATAAAACATTTCTTACTATCCAACTCTAAAATCGAAAGCAACAAATTTCAGACGTACCTATTTTTTCTAAAATACAGAAATTTAATTCAGACCAAACTCTTTTACCGCAAAATTGCACTCACATTCTAGCAAGAGAAAGAAAAGAGGAGAAACGTATAAATCTCTTTACTACAAAACGACAATTCTTGATACCTCTCTCTGTCCAGTGTTAAAATTCAACATCCAAAAATCAAATTCACGTCACGAAACGGTATAAAGTCTCGCCAATTGTATCTAACCAATTCCAAAACTTGAAACACAAATCTCGAACACACTTACAATCTATCAAAAAAAAAAAAAAAAAGTAGAAATGTTTGTCTCAAGTTACAAATCACAAACAATTTTATCACAAAACGACAAGAACTCTCTCTGTCCAATTCTAAAACCAAACACATCGCCATTCTATCAAGTGAAAACACCTCTAAAAAACCTCATCAAACACGAAACACGTTCACGAAAAAAAAAAAAGAACTGCACGACTTATACTCCAGTACGATTCGTTTCACTGAAAGGCCCAGAAGCAACTGTTCTGACTAGGAAATGAAGACGACTTTTTGCCATGAAATTTTATAGATATGCAAACGTTTGAGTCGATACAAAACAAATTACCAGACAACGCCACTCCTACTCGAGGTCTACCTCCTCGCGAATCACGTGACCCAGATCAACCAATCGCTAATTTTCGTTGCATCAGCGTTGCACCTGAAGAGGCCAGATTGTCTGGATTACCCCCGCTAAAATGACTTTGAGTTAAAAAAAAGGAGAGGTACCTAAAACATCTTCGCTAGCAGACGAAAGCCGAATTTTCATATCGAAGCCGACACCATCGTGCAGAAGGGGGAGGATGAGCACAGATTCCGATGGGCCGATCGCAATCTCCGCGATGATGCGGCGTACGTAGCAGCGCACACCGGGGCCAGACTCGCGGTACGTGTTTGTCGGAAATTCTCGATTACGCGAAGGAAGAGGACCGGTTTATTACGATCACGTGGGAGGACTCGGGCGCAGCACGTAACACGGGTAGGTAATACGTGTTACCCGTGGCTCCGAGAGAGTGTAACCGAACCGGAGAGTTGTTCGTCGACCGTGGTGTGTACGACGCGGTTGAACGCGTGGTGTATGGTCCCGTGGCACGCTGGTGTACCATCCGTGGAACACCATAAGATAGGGTCTCAGGTTATTGTAGCTGCGGCGGCAGTTCGCTAAATTGCCGCCCCTAGGCATTTGGGGTTTAAGCATCCACCCGGTTGGCAAACGGTCGGCCTCCGACTAAACCGCTGGACCAATTAACTTTCAATTAGAGAACGGAGATAACTCTTATCGCGTCCGCGAGGGCGGATTTTATGGGCCCTTTCTTTACTCCCCCCACCCCTCCTCTCCCCGAGGCCGACGTTTATACCCGCGCTGATACATGGCTCTCGAAAGGGTTAGATACCGATCGCTGTACGCGTAAAAGTGATATTATCCAAGATTCGAGAAACGACCGGATCCAGATCGCGGCTAGCCATCGTTCCTATAAAGTGGATCGAAGTGAATGAATGGATGTTTGATAAGGGAGGTAGGCTCGAGGTAGAGGTTTGTTTTGGTTTAGCGTTCCGTATTGGTTCCCTTAGTTCCTTGCAAATTTATTACTGGACTGCTGCTAGAAAATACGCACAGTACGATACTACGAAACATTCAAAATGTAACGCTTTCAATAATTGGTACGTGGCACAATTTTTTTATCAAAGTTTTAGTTTTTTAATGATATTCTAAAAAGTACGAATTTACACAAAAATCTGGATATTAAATTATGATACTATTAACGACATGCAAATACATTTGTAATCATTATAATTGTAATTAAGATTACGATAGCTACAACGACTAGATGTAATTAAAATTACAATGAGTACATGAAACATTTGATACAGAATTTGTATTAATGTAGGGTTTATACACTAATTAAGTCCAAATATATGTATATTGGGACTATGACTATGATGAGAATTTAATGGAAATGAAATGTAGAATCAAATAGAGAAAAGCTACAGTTTGTGCTGCTATTTTTTGTATATTTTAATTTTCATAAAATTTGCATAATTTGTCGACAATATAATACCATAACATCTGTCATCATCAGGTTCCAGTCCATACAATTTAAGAAATTAATTAAAAATAACTTTTTAATTGGAATATGTAGACAATACTTTATTTATTAATTCCTAATATAAATACGTTATACGTTATATTTTACGTTATTTTTATTCAGTTAAATAAATACACAAAAGTAAATCACTATAGTGTAAGTCGAAGTCGCGCAATTGATTGAAATGGAATATGTGGATAGTATTTACCAGATAGTAATCCTAATACAATTTTTGAAATGCAACATGTAGATAGCATCATATCCCATATCCCATGGCAACACGTATACTGCGTGAAGTTGAATAAACACGCTAAAATAAATCTAATGAGCGTAGTGCAATACAATGAACTAAATATACCACAACAAAGTCACGAAACCAAACCAGTAAAATCATCTTCGAGAACTCCGACTCCAAGCCGGAAACAGGGAGTACAACCGAGCGTGTTTTGTTTTCTAAAAAAAAAAAAAAAAAAAAAGAAAAAGAAAGAAACTCTCTTGTCTCATTATCAAGCACGAACGCGACTAATCGACCCCGCGACAGCCACGTAGAGGCAATCGAGAATTTAGAAAGCCTTTTCCTCGAACGCCGTTTTTCCCGAACTTCGAAACAGCCCCTTTGGTTGCCTCTTCGGTTCCTCGCATACCGATTAACGAGCGTGTGCGTCTACGACGCTTAGAAATCGTTCCGTTTTGCCTCGTTACCGATCGGCCAGGCTAAACCCGCGCCACGAACAATGTTTCTTCGTTCGTATTGTTCGTCGCGTAAACAGATACACACACACACACACACACACACACACGTATGTGTCGCGGTCAGACAAGAGAGACAGGCAGCCAATGTACACGGGACATCCATATGTATGATTATGAGGACGGGAGTTATCACCGAACGGCGGAGAGAGAGAGAGAGAGAGAGAGAGACTCGAACGAGGAACGAGCCCGCAGCTAAGTTCATATTTGTGCATTACGCTCACGTGCAACGATACAATAAGGAATCCTTCGTATCGGGGGATGCATGCTAAGTACCGGCCGCTCGTTGCACCCAGCCACGGACAGATCCTCAGCCGCGCGATTCTTTCTCGTGCAGGGGAACCGGCGATCGTTGCGCGCCGCGACGCGCCGCGCGTTCCCGGGAAAAGCCTGATTGGATGTTCGATGAATTAATTCCCGGCCGGCTGCGAACGTCTTAACGACGCAATGCCACGATTGAATTCCGTTTCGCGAGAAAAACAGCCAACTTTTCGTTGGTGCTTCGGTTCGAGTTGAGGGAAGCCTTGAGCGGAGATTTTATGAATTGACTCCTGACTAACTGCGCTCGAACTTCTCAATAACGTTAAATTACACGTTACAATTACGTTCTCGTCGTCCGCTGTTGAATTTCGTTTTGTGAGAAAAACAGCAGTCGAATCTTTCGCTTTCTCGCTTGAGTCTAGGTTTCGATTTGTGTTGATTATGAAGGCTTAAATTGGAGGTTCGATGAATTAATTCTCGACTACGAATTGTTTAAGAACGCGACGTTAAAAATGCGTGTGTTTATGGACGATTGAATTCCACTTGGCGAGAAAAACTGCGGTTGAGTCTCTTGTCCCTTGAGTTTGGGTTCGAGTTGAAGAGAGTCTAATTGAAAATTTACTCTATTAATTGACTATGAGCCACTTAACGACGCGACGCTTGTTGTCCACGACTAAATTTTATTCCTTGGATCGAAGAAGGTTTTATTAATTAATTCCTAATTACGAATCTCAATGACGTTAACACTTTTACGACGAGCGTCACATGTATACTTAATTTAAGTTGACAAGTTTATGAAAATATAAATATTAATGTATGATTAATATAAATGAATAAACGAAAGTATCTATAATATTAACATTAGAACAACAGTAGCAAAATATTTTACGTATAAATTATTATAATAGAAATTAATATTAATTTTGACAATCCGTATCTTTTAAAAAACTTGTAAGAAACGAAAGTTTGAAATCAATTATATCGACGGATTCGATTGTTACGAGTTAAACTAATAAAACTGCGTAGTTATTTATAAAACTTCAATAGTGTTAAAAATACGTTCGTTGTTCACTGTTGAATTTCGTTTTGCAAGAAAAACACTAATTAAGAATCGTTTCATTATTCAACTCCGGGTTTGAACTTCAGTTTGGTTAGTCCCTCGATAAATTAATCATGGAGCGATTTAATTATCAACTTCGTAACAACGCAACTGCTTTTCAACGACTGAATTTTGGTTTACGGAAAAGCAGAAGCTGAAAAGTCTCACGTACCGCCGCAACATTTCCAGGAAATCTATAATACGTTGCCACGACTTTATCTTTTCCTGTTTAATCAGAATTTTCAAGGAGATAAAAGTTTCTTGTTTAGACAAAGATGTACGTACGAAACGAGAGTTTCAACACACCGCATTTTATGGCCGACAGATTTTTCACAGCGGTTTTTATCAAAGATAATAGTCGTGCAATAACAGTTAGCTGTTTCGCAACTAATTAAAAGTTTTAACAGCTTCGTTTGACGCCTGGTTGAAACAAAAGCTCGTCGAATGGCAGTGGATACGCGGCTAATGAAAAAGAAAGATGGCGCCGGCGAAGGGCGTGAGCGCCGCGGTCAATTACTTACACGTGTAGCGGATCTCCCACTTTGCGGGTTGAAACGCGAAATAAAGCGACGCTGGTTATTTTCACCGGTGTCTGACGAGGCGATTTTACTCGCTGGCCGTGTCGCGTTTCGTATCGATTTCTCAGCTATTTTATTACGTGTCGCGCATTCTTCGGCGTAATTGCATAAAGACGCTGCGTGAGATAAATCGGCGATCGAACTGCCGATTGAGTAACAGAAAAAGTCGCGGCTTATGAATAGTCATGAGACGAGCGCCGATTCCCCGTGTCTTTTGTTGTTTCGTCGTTGCTGAACGGAAATAACGACGCTCGTTATTTCTGTCGTTCGATCGCGCTTCCTATTTTCTATCGAGCGCAACCTTGCGATTTCTATTCAGCCGAACGTGCGTGCGTGGTGTTTGAAAATTAATCCAATGCGTCGGAATGTTGTTGATGTTATTTATAGATATAGGAAAAGTGTCTATAAACCGTTGATTCCACTATCGCGGATACGTGGTTTTTCATAAACGTGATTGCTGAATGTATGTAAAGACTGCTTGTCAATGAGGTCAAGTAGGTAAAGGAAGTTTGTGCAACCCACGTCCGAGGAAGCTTTATCGGAAACTCGTAAATGGGATGCATATTTTATACACGCTTTAACCACTTTAGCGTATCATTTGTGAGAAAAACAATTTAAAAATCTTCAGCGTTGTTAAAATTAATATTTATTAGGGAAATTGAGAATATTGAATATAGAGCTACCGTTTATTATAGTTGTTTGTTCTGACGAGACGAAAAAAGTTCGGATTGTAATCCACGTGATCCACCACGAGAAAAAGGTTTAAACGTAAAATTTAATTAAATTAAATAATTCAGTTGTGTCTTTGCACAACTCTGGCGTCGATTAAAAAGAACTGTCTTCAACTATAACTAAAAGTCTTTTGATTTCATTTCCGCGATAATTTCGAGTTATCACTTTACTAGGAATATTTATAGGCACTTGTAACTATAACATCCATTTAGATCATAAAAGAAACTAATTTCATTGGGTACCTCCTTATTTTCTTAATTTGATAGTATGTCCAATTGGAATGCCACTGTTACAAATTATCCGCGCTGTAACAAAATGGATCTCTCATACTTTTTATCATTTTTCAGTTCGACCGTTTCAGTTTAACGTGTGTTTCTCGTTTCCATCCACTGACGGAATTTTTTATTCGTCTTAAACAAACTCGTACATTTCAAATACGCTGCACTCGCTCTGCTGATTAATCAGTCGAGACTGTAAGAAATTAGGATGCGAGAGAAATTAATTTCAAACTGTTTCAGAACAAATTCGGTTTCAAAACAGAAAGAAAGCCTGGCCGTGATGCAATTCGAGCGTCTCGACAACTCCCACGTGACCGTTTTAGCAATGGCGGCTAAAGGCCGTGACGAAAAGTCAAAAAAAAAAAAAAAAAAGAAGAAATAACGAACCAACGGAAAAGCCGCGCGTTCCAAAAACACACACGTGATTTCGATGGAAAAGCGATTGGGTGAAAGGAAAGGATAGAAAAGGACGAAGAAAAACAAAGATCCTAACGCGTCCATTCATTCCTCGGGAGATCGATACGAAACGCCGTATGCCGCTGCTGAATAACTCGAATTCAATTATTCTCGTCGATTCGGGGCACTTTCTGAACTAGAAACAGAAATGAAGTGGCGGCGGGGAAGGAAAACAAAAAAAAAAAAAAAAAAAAAAAAGTGAAGAAAATGGAAAAGGGAAGGCAGCAACCGGACGAAACCATCGTCGACGAAAGCGGTGAGAAACCCCATGGTACGGCAAGGGTTAAGAATCGGGAGGCGCGCACGTGGCTCGCTTACGGGCCACTTCCGGGGAACGTCGCCCTTGGCTCGCGACAAGGTAGTCTCTCCTCGGCTCGTAGGTGTACGATCCGACCTCTTAACCATCCGGCAAATGTCATTAGTAGCGGTGGGCGGGGCCTACGCGGCGATACTGGTAACCGCGACCGCGACTGTGTGTGAGGTGCTCGCCGCACGGCCGCTCTCTGTCTGTCAACAAAGGGCGCAGTGACGCAAGCGGGTCGAGAGAGAGTGCGCGGTGTCGGTGTCGCGGCGGCGGCGGCGGTGGGCGTGGCCGTAGAGTGCAACCGCGCCGAGCGATTCGCCGAGCCAGCGTGTGATGGGCGGTGCCGAAACGCCCGCCACTCGGCGCACGCTCTCGCGCCCTCTTCCTCGCTCCTTTTCTCGCCAGCGATGCCTGTCTCGCTCGCCCCGACAGGGCTCGCGGCGCGGCTCACGTTACACGGCCGATACAGTCCGGTCTAGTCTGTCGTTCGGTCACGAAGCAGCCGTTTAGCTGTCTGCGACCCCCACGTCCGCGGCGTACATCGGGCGCGTGATTCGAGCGATCGAAGGGACCGACCCGTCGTCGAGGACCCCCGTAACAGCTGGTCCACGACGCCGAGAGTCCGAGAGCTTCGAGTTGTTGACACGCACGTGCGCGCGCGCGAGCTCTCACGTCGCTTCACATATAGACACGAACGACCGCGTACACACACGTATACACACTCGCGTACACGCTTCGCCTACGGTGTGCTCTCCTCTCTTTTATCCCGTGTGTCACTCGGCGTTGCTTTTACCTCGGTCGGGGTTCCGCGGTTCCCGGGATCTTACGAATACCGCCGCGCGAGTATCTCCATGCCGACGATTCCATTCCATCGGTTCGACGACGATGACGCGGGAAGGGGAGCGGACACGCGATGGACGATGATACGCGATAGAATATGACTGTCGTTTCGTTTGGTGTGATCGCTTGTTGTTTGGTGTTGTTGCGTTTGGAACGTGAACTCACGTTGTTCGCTCGGTGGTGCACGCGCCAGTGCGACGAACAGTGATCCGCTGCGGCTAGCGTCCAGATAGAAGAGAGGAAACGAAGAAACGAAAAACGAGAAGAGTAAAGACGAGAGGAAGAGAGGAAGAGGAAGAGAGAAAAGGAGAAAGAGGGAAAGTGAAGGAGAGATAGAAAGAGGAAGGAAGGAAAGGGAATAGAGAAAGAAAGAGATATGTTGCCGTATCAGATGGCCATGGATTATGGGGGTTTTCAACGACAAAGCCCGGTCGGGGTCGGTGTCGGTGTCGGCGTCGATGTCGGCGGACCCCATCAAGGGGCCGCTGGGGCGCTCAACATCAACCCCGCGTTCACGCACTCCTGGTTCGTACCGGCGGACCTCTGTGTCCCGTACAAACAGAGTCAGGGTCCTCTCCTCGAGCCAGGGCATGTTGTTTCTCTTATACTTATTTTTCTTATTATCGTATATTTTAATAGACGGCTTACGATTAATTAATTAGTAATCTTCTCTACGGACGTTACGATCTACCTAGCCCTTTCGATGCGACGGTCGGTGGGATGGGATGGGATTCAACGAACGAACGAATGGGGGGTTGAATCGCTGCACGGGTCGGCGACCCCATTTTTGGAAAACGACACCTCAAACGGGTGACGAGGTCGAGTGTTTAGATCCCCCTCCCGGTAATCGCCATTGTTTCTCTGAAAGAGGAAGCGAGAAAGGGTCGCGACGACGGGATCCTGTCGGCGAACGGCTGGTAGCTTTGGCGAACAGGAGGGGAAACGTTGTTTTCGATTTGTCGCCTCGCAACTGACGAAAGCGTTAATCACGAAACGAAGGGGTGAAACGCGTGGAAGCGCGACCCTTTTCGCACACAGGTTCAACCCTTTCCCGTCGTTGACGAACATGTTCGCGGTAATTCGTCATTCAAGTCGTGGGTGTGGATCCCTGAGTTTGGAGAGGATTTTACCGAGACTACTCTACAGAGAAAGATATTCGAGAAAGATATTTTTGATTTTCGTGTAATCATAATTATTTTGTTCGAAGGAAGGACAAACACTGTTACTCTGTACAGGTGGATAATTTTTAATTTGTTTTTATTTCGTATGTAACCAACAGCTAGCAAAATTAGTGGTTAGTAAAATTGCAAGTAGTATTGCTCTGTGACATGGCAGACGTTGCATTGTAAAAGCAGCCATGTACTTGTACGCATACTTGAACGATAAAATTTGTCAACAAAGTTCGCATCGTGAAATCGAGTGTCGTATGTCATACGAAACGAAGTTTCTAGAGTTTTCTATATTCTATGCAAATAACAATGGTTTTGTGAAAGTTCTATACATCCACAGTCCACGTGATATACATCGGAGATTATATTTGACATTCGTAGACATTTGCCGATACGAAAGCAAGCACGCTTTGAATTAACACGACGCTTCAGTTGTGTAATTTGTCGATAAATTATTATTGAATCACTCGTGGGTTTCCAGCAGCGAAAGGGCTAGAGATGCGTAGCAAACTGCTCTCTCGAGGTAGATCGCGACGATTTACTCGATCACTTAATCATAAACTATAAAATACTTTGTGCGACACAATTTCTATCCGTTGAAGAAAAACACACGACAGTTTCCGGTTAATATGTTGAGAAAAATTCCTTTCAAGAAAAATTAATCTTCGATTGTACAGGATGTTCCTGGTTTCGCAATATTGCGAGAGAGTTGACTTTTAAAAATGTTCTTTTAGTCAAACTAACAATTCGAGTATTCAAAACTGATCGACTCCGTACATTGAAATTTTTATTTCTTCATTGTAAACGAGTTTATAGATACGTTGCCACGTATGAAATGACTAAATTTAGTCGCAATTATCGCTAAATATTCATTAATAGTCAATCTGAAACTTAAAACCAACCAAACATATTTGATTATTATTGAATAAGTTACATTCAAAGAAAATACAAACTGATTGAAAACTAGAATTTTGATAAAGAATTCGATCATTTCATTTACAATGATATAATCTGACATAATCTTTATTATTATTATAAATATATTTTTCCTAATCACGTGTCTAAATAAAATTGGAACTGTATCAAAAATGGAGTCGACCAATTTGACTCGTGAGAGGCTAATGAATGAATGCTACCCGCAATATCCAGTGAAGAAATTAACTTTCTCCTTTATTTTTCTTGTACATGTTTTTCAACGCTCGAAATATCGAAGCCAGGAGCAGCGTGTGCAAAACGAAAATCAGGCCGAAAAGAATTTCCACTGACGTCCAGCGCGCGAGTAACGTCTTCCTCGTCCGTCGTCCCGACGTTGCCCGACTCGCACAGCCATAAACATTAATATGTGACGTACGTAGAGCGACAATGACGTCACCTGAGGCTACGCTGTAAATAGTGCTCCAACTTGAAGTTGATGTTATAACTGTAAGTCGTTCCTCGCGCGCAGGATGTCGAATTTTTATCAGGCCGTCAATCAGGCCTTCTTTCGTTCGAACGTTTCTCTCCTTTTTCCCGCTTCGATCGAACGTTTCGTCTATTTACTTGTTTCTCGTCTCTCGTCTATTTGCTTATTTCTCTCTGAAAGACAAATCAGAGGGGGAAAAAAAAGAAGAATCGGTCGAACAGTAATTGAATAAATGAAACGACGTGGAACGCCGAAGGGAAGGGGAAACGTGGTAACGGAGGTGAATTTTGCAACAAGAATCGAATATTCTGCGGTTTCCGTTGCTTCATCCACCAATTTGCATACGTAACTACTGTTTTTTCTTTTTTTTTCTTTTCTTTTTTTATTGTCGTACGTGAACTACGAGTTCTTAGTGGCGCGACAGACGCACGAAGCAAAGGAGTAGGTACTGGTAAATCCAGTTTTCACTTTGATTGGCCGAAATTGCATAACTCGGCCACGCCATTTGTCCGTCACGCCGGACGCGAGCGTCTGCGTTCAAATGGTTTCGGACGACGTGTCCTGCGAATTGAGTCCTCGCTCGTCGTTGATCATCGATTCGTGGGAGCTTGATCTTTGCTCGTTGACGTCAACTTGCAATAATGTCTGAAAAAAAGTTCGAAAAGTGGAAAGAATCACGCCGTGTTTTGCAGAATTGAATCATAGAGAGAGAACGTAGGCGTGATATAATCGAAGAGTCACGAAACAGTTTTATCAGGAGATCGAAGAATTTTTTAATATAGCATTTGAATTTAACTGTATTGATCATAAAATGAAGTTTGTATCTTAATTGAAAAAAAAATCATTAATCAGTTTAATCTTACAATTATTAAATATAATTATTAACTATAGTAAATTGGTTATAATGGGTTATATGAAAATTAATAACGATATAATCTATAATAATAATGTAATATAATCTCAAATAATAGAATAGACAGTGAAAGTTAATATTTTAATGACAAAGAATTATTAACAAAATAGTCTGTTAGTCTTAACAGTGATGCAAGTTTTCAGTTCCATAATAAATTCTAAACTAGACGTTTAAGTGTTTAACACGGAAATATTCAGTACAAATTTTATTCTTATTTTATTTTTACTAAACTGATAGGTGTCTCTTTTGTTAACGAAACATTCATAGATCGTTTTGATTATAAAATTGGATGCGTGTTATAACAATCAAATATGATAAATTTTTATAAGTTAATGCATTTCGATTTTCGTTCCAAATTTCAATTTTAAGTTAAACTGAATCTGTAATTCTCAACTAAAATAAGAAATTTGTCGGAATTTGCAAGCTCAAGTTAATTAAAAAATTTAAATCTAAATCAATACTGAAACTTTAATATTTGAAAAAATTTAAAATAATTTAAATATTGATTAAAAGCCAATTAAAATTTCTATTCTTGCAATACCGTTCGCAATTATTTGAAGGTAAATTTTCCATTGTTCGAGTTTTTATAAGGAGATAATTTTAAAAATCAGTGCATTGCTGATTGATCTCTATATTTTTATTGGATTCGTTACTAAACATTTCAATTTTAACAAATCATTCTCTTTTCCGTTTATAATTGTATTAAAGTACTTTTCTTTAAAAATTAGAAAATCAACAAAAATGAATATATCATGCAATCTTTGTATATAAACCATAATACCTGCTATACTAACATAATAACACTCAATCCGTGAATGCCTGCATCTAATCTTCCATTTGCAAAATTCCAACGACTGCACTATCTACCGAAAGAGAAAAAAAAACAAAATTCTAACATAAAAATTAGAAAATCAACAAAAAAGTAAATATATCATGCAGTCCACTATAATAACACTATTTATGAATATCTACATCTTTCATTTGCAAAAGTTTCATCGATCGCCGAAAGAAGAAAGGAAAAAACTGCACGACTTGTACCCCAGTACGAATTTTTATTTTTGTCACTGAAAGACCGAGAAGCAACTGTTCTGACTAAGAAACGAAGAGACGACTTTTTTGCCATAAAATTTTATTGATATGCAAACATTTGAATCGATAGAAAACAAATTACAGGCGCGATCGCTCAGTATCAGACAACGGCACTCCTACTTGAGATCTACCCTCACAAATCACGTGACCCAAATCAACCAATCGCTAATTTTCGTTGCATTAGTGTTGCACCTGAAGAAGCCCGATTTTCTAGGTTACCCCGTTAAAATCACTTTCAGTGATAAAAATAAGAATTCAGCGAACGATTCGGAAAGAAAGCGGTCGTGTCATAAACATTAACGTGATTATAGTGATACATTGTACCGGGTAGTTACAATTTACCAGTCATTCTTTTTCTCACTAATTGGCACGATTTCTCTATAAACGGCGTAATGATATCTTTTACGCGTGGAAATAACGTGTTTCTTGATTCTTTGACGTTCTTTTCGATTATGTAAAACGATGTTCAAAACTTTGGAAATTACAGGCTACCAGGCTATTAAACGGAACGCGGAATAGCGATGATTAATTAAAAACGAGTGGTTGAAAGCATCCACTTTCTCTGTTTATGTATTTCTCTCTATCCTTTTCTCTTTACAAATTTGGTGTTGGCGAGAGAGAGAGAGAGAGAGAGAGAGAGAGAGAGAGAGATTCCAATTATAATTCGCGCCGTACGAACGATTGTAATGAAGCTTTACGAGCCTGTAAAGTGGCCGAAAATATCAGCCACTGGAGTTTTTCTGCTGGTCGAGATATGATTTTATAGGGTAATATCGTTCCCCTTGTGTTCCCTCCGCGCTGATATTATCAAGTCAATAATTCAACCTCTGACAAGCGGATAAGGACCGTTTCCGTTTCGCACCTGGTTTCGCAAATGGCTTTGGATTCGTAGAATTATCGTCCCGTTTGATCGTCCATATTTTGAGCTTCGACTCAACTTGAAACTTAGCTTGACGTGAAACTCGATGCAATCGTTTACTTTTGCCCTTGGTGCTTTGAGATTCGAGCCTTGCAATTAGTATGAAAGAGAGTTCGTTTTCGTTTGTTTCTTGTCAAATTTCTTTTGTTTCAATAAAAGATATACAAGAGGTTGTATATTCGTTCTTCATCCAAGAACATTTGTTTCTGTCGAATAACGAACAACGTTATTTACACATCCATCAGAGAAATATTATTGCTAATAATAATCATAGCGAAGCATTGTTATTTTGAGATTAAACAACATGCGATACATTTTCGACAGATCAAGGGTGATTTATTTCATATGTATTTTAAAGGAACGAGAATATGAATACCTCCGTTTATAATTTATAATTCTACTAATAAATAGCATATCATCAAAGAAACTCAACGTACAATGCTAATGTCCACAATGAAACTTCTAATATATCAATCTTCTACAATCCACTTTTTAAACAATCATGAATTCTTCACTCCAACCTACTCAAATGTCTACACATCTACTATTTAAGTTGGATTAGCTTCGTTCCTAAAATCAAACGGACAAAATATGCCGGAAACAAACGAAAAATTCTCATCACGATACGCAGTAATATTAAAAATAATCAAACGAGTAGGAAACATCATCGTAAATGAACAATCTACTCCCTTTTCAGCTCATCGATTAACAGAATTACCAAAAATCAATCCTTCGTTTTATATCAGTTTCTGGAGAATTAACCATCAAACTACTACGAACTTTGTTAAATATTAGTTTTATTACATAGTGAATGAAATATGTTCCTCGTTCTGATTTCTACACTTCCATTTAGGTTCACATTAATCCCACAAATCGGCGAGAAATTTCAAAAGCAATTGTAAAATCCTTATTTTGATTCGTATGTTATAGTCTTGAGACAATAGTATTTAATCAGAACTGCGTTCCTTCTTTCCATTCTTGCGCAGTATTTAGGTATTCGCGTTTATTGCTTGCATCCAAGGTTCATTTCCGAGACTGACAGAATCCGAAAACCGAAGAATCTCTGTTACAAATTGTTGTTATAAATCCTCATTTTGACTCGCATGTAACAGTACCGAGACAAATCCTCACTATTCTTCTTATTCTTTTCCCTTCTTCTGCATATTGCTTACATCGAAATACATTTTGTCTCTAACAATCATCGTAAGAAGAATCTCTATTATAAATTGATATTACTATTACTATTATCATCTCTTCTTTCTGCACGTTTATTAGTTATACCTGAGTCAGTTTCGTCTCTGAGAACAACAGAAAAATAATTGAATATAAAATAGAAAACAATAGAAATTGTTTTACATTTAATAAATATATAAAAATTATTAAAATATCATTAAATGACGTAGAACATGCAAGTAATTTTTTTAATGACAAGTTAATATTAATATAAATTGACATAAAAATTATAAAATTAATGAAATTACTACGTTAAATCAAAATTTTATAAAATGACAAAAAAATGTAATTGGAACAAATTTTACAATTGTTGATAAAAAGAAAATTTGCTGTCATGATTCATAACAATAAATTATTCAATTATGGAATGGAAATATTGATGAAAAGAATTTATTAAAAATTTGGAATATAATTTATTAAAATATGAATATAATTGATGATAAAGATGTATAAATCTAAAATCTCCATTTTAACCCGTACACGATAATTTTCAAAACGACACTTACTCTCCTTCCACTTTACTACTTTCATCTCCGTTAGTTTCGTCTCCGAGACGAAATGGAATCTCAAAATCGAACGAATATATTATAATCTCTGTTATAAATTGCATTATTCTTATCCTTTCTTCACGTTCACTCGAGTTGGCCTCGTCTCTGAGACCAAATAGAATTTGGAAATCCCTGAATTCTATAAATTATAAATGTCACTCGTCTGTGTAGCATCTGTCCTCCTCCTTTCCGCACGTTCGCCACCTACGTCCAAGCTAATTTCATCCCCGAGACCAACGAACGATTCTCTATTTTGACGCGTTCTCGTCAAACTGGACGGAGGAGCGGTCAGGTATCCCACTACGTTCGGAAGAAGAAGAAGAAGAATTCGCCGGGTTTGACCCCGTCCCAACGTTGAAACAGCGTCGCCGGTAGCTGGCCCCAAGAGGGCTCTGTCGCAGCGAGTGGATAATGGGAATTGTGATGGGTGGCGTCGGTGGGTACAGGGGGTTGAAGCCTGGTAAACCGATGGTGCAGATGAGTACGTCACGCCACGGCAGTAAACCCGATACGATTAGAGAAGAACGCTGATGCTGACGGGGCATCCCGGGGAGCCGTCAACACTACCTTCGTATTCTCAACCCCGCCCTCTTTCCATTATTCCTCGTTGTTCCATCCACTGTCTCTCTTCAATATCGCTCTGAACGAATACCGGCGACGATATTGCGCGCATAGTTACACACGACGGGTAGACACGCGGGATGAAAGTGCCTTAATGTGGAACGAGTCATAAGATCGGTCCTCGAGACGACGGGGTTTGACTGGAATCGAGATTGCGGCTGACGAAATTCGATCCGATTCGATTTTTGTTGGTTCGCAAACCCAGACCTGGTCAAGTTTTTTTTTTTTTTTTTTTTTTTAATTGATCGCTGAGAGTCGTGTCAATCAATTACATAAGGAGGCACGAATAAGTCTGTCCGTGGAAATTGCAGGTGAATTTTATAATCTTTCAGATTAATAGAATACATTAGCTTGCTAATCAATAGGATATGATGTTAGGAAATTGGAGTTGAATTCTTATAAATGATTGGTTTATCTCAATTTATATATATATTGGTTTACCAGTCGATAAAATTATTGGTAATTCAGTTTAGTAAATTAGAGCTGAATTTTATAATTTTTATAAGTGATTGTCTCGTCAATCAGTAAGATTAATTGTTGACAATTTGATTTAGGAAATTCGAGTTGAATTTTGTAAATAATTTTTGCAACAGATTAATTCATTTTAAAATTTTAATAGGGTTGTTAATCATGAATTACTCATAATGCAATTTTTTCTAAAAGTTTAAGTAATTCTTCAATTATTCCATTGATTATTTACAGTCAAATCAACCACTCTAACAGCTTGACAATTTAAATCGTAAATTTTGGAAACAATAATTTGTCGGTATAAATTGATCAGTTACAATTTCATAGAATTTCTTTTTACCTCACTAAGAACATGGAACATTAAAAATTTCATTTGTGATTCATTCCAACCAATTTGTAAATTTTAAATCTTTAGTATTGTAAATTTCAAGAAATTAAAATAATTTACATCGTAATAAATTGTTATTTGATCTTCGATGAATTAATTATCTTTCACAAAACAGAATTCTAGTAACGTCGGTGTGGTGAGAACATTGATTAATTTATCGAAGATACTGTGTGAAAGTTGCAAAGGTGTTAGCTCTGACGTCAGTACGTTAAAAGTGGAATAGGAGTCGAATTGTCTGGATAAATTAAAGATAGATGGTAATGATAAGTTGAAGGCTGTTATTCGATTAATTGAACGAATGGATATAAGAACGCACAAGTAATATGTCCGTGTAATTACAGCTCAAGAGAGTTAATGGCTTAGATTGACTGATAATATCAAGTTTAATATTTCGTCTGGCTACGTACGGTCACGTTTCACTTTCATACTCGACGTTTCCAGAATGCTAGGTCAGTATAATTACAGTTAATCACCAGTGTGTTCCTGCTATTTTCATTAAACGTAGCTATCTAACATTCTATCTCCTTATTCCCATTAGAAGACAGTTCTTGCTTTTTTGAATATATATTCTGTAAAATTTCAACAGTTGTAATGACTTTGTACGAAACGCTAGTATCTTGAAAAATTCTTTCATAACAGAAAAAATGATGAAGTAAAGAAATTTATTATAGATGTACATTGAATGCATCTAAATATAAAAAAATATTATTGATGCTACCAATATATTAAATAACAATATTATCAAAATATAAATAAATTTAAATATATCAAATAGAATCTGAAAGTGATTCATGGTTTTTCACTTTGCACATAATGCACGTGATATACAGAAATACATGAAACATCCAAATTATGGGATGTTCTGTAAAATTTCAAGAATTGCAACGACTTGAAATTCTAATATCTCAAAGATTGCATCTAAATATGAAGAATTATAAGACTTATCATCGTCGATATATATTGAACGTATCGAAACGTATGAAATTACAATCAGAGTTGGTGGAAGATTGAAATTTGTTAATCCAGATTAAGATTAACATCTCTGGATATGAATAGAGTCTCAAAGTAGAAGAATAGTAGAATTTATGATTCTGCGAATAAAAGAATAAAAATAAAATAATCACCAGACAAAGGAGATTTACAAGAAATGCAAAAACATGTAAAATGTTCAAAGTACACATCTTTGTCATGTGTGGCAAGCGAAACGTTTTTCTATCTAGATTCTAGTCTTTTAATCATCTCCATGGAAATTTGAATTTACCCAAATGTCCGCAAGTCTGGTACGTATTTCAAAGAATTTGCATAGCAGGTTTCGGTCGAATTTATCTTAAGCTCCGTTTGAGAGTAACCCGCAAAGCTTATCGGTTATCAAATAAAAGCATACTAGGACAAAGAGCAGTGACCGCAGGTTGCGTCTGGGTTTGGCGAGGGTGTTGCCGTTACGGGCCTCACGTTCCCGGAAGTAGGGACATGAGAATGTCCGGATGCAAGTTGCGAACGTGAGACCCCTAGGAGACTAGACTCCAGCTTTCCTCGTGCGTCAAACTGTCGATGATTATTCGAGACAGGAAGTCAAACAAATCAAGGAAGAATCTTTTTTTTTCTTTTTTCGTATGCGATACAACATGCTTTGAATCGGTTTTGAAATTACGCCGTGTTTTCGCGCGTTAATCGTAAAACTATCGACAATCGCAGACAGTGACATTCAAGTGTAAAGGAACGGAGGAAAGTTTTTTTATACAACACGTTTTACGAGAAATGACTCAAATCTGAATTATATTATATCCACAAAATTTTCCTGAAAAATTTCCTGATAAACTGGTCATTTTGAGCATATTATTGGTAGTTTCAGTGTTAAAATCGTTTATACTAAAGATAGTTATCCTAAGGTAATCTTCATTTACATATATTTATGTTTTCAATATATGTGATGTGTACATATTATTCTCTTTGAGCTCTAACAAGTAAACCAATTGTTTTACTATTGATTGCACCTGTACAATATTGATCGTCATTGCGTTGACGCAACATTTCTTTCCAATCAATTTGTAACACCATATTCTATTTTCTTTCAACATCGGACAGGAAATTCCAAGGATTCCGTAATCCCACGAGATTTCACAAAATTCGAAACAGTGCCGAGAAACGGAATACAGAAAAAATTCTGTGCTACGGGAGGGTTGTCCGAGTTTATCAAGTGCTGCTATGAAACGGTGTTCAGTCAGAAGAGGGTCGACTTGTATTTATAACACTCTCGTTGCGCGATTCTGAGCGGGTTAACGCGCTTGGCAACAGAGACGCCAGAAATCGGTGACAACCAATAGACGACACGGGGATGAAAGGGGATGAATCCGTGGCGCGTCACCTCGCCGGTCGAGTTTTCGGAGGTCAGTGTCGGCGAGCGATTAAGTATATCGAAGCGTGTGTCGGGTCGTAACGTGGCCACTATCGAAAATGCAAAAGGGGTTCTTCCGGCAGAGGGAGAAGCTACGCCTCGTCCGAGTCTCCGAGTGTACGTTTACCGAAAGTTCTCAGGCTCGACCTCCGCCCGGGCGCATCGGGAACCACATCACGTAGACTTTAAGCCCTCCCTTATCTGCGCGTCATCAAGAACCAACTTCCCTCTGTCTCTCTATCCGGCCTCCCTGTCTCTTTTTCCCTCCGTTTCCCTATTCTCTCTCTCTCTCTCTCTCTCTCTCTCTCTCTCTCTCTCTCTCTCTCTGTATGTATATATATATATATATCTACGTGTGTATATACGCGTACATCTCGGAGGTCCGCGTTTTTTTTTCTGTCTTTCGTACCGTCTTCTCCCCGATTTCTTTCTTCATCTTCATTTTACCCCCCTCCCCTCCTTCTATTTCTTTTTTCCTATTTCTTTTATCTTTTCGTGTTTTCTCCTCCTGCTCTTTTCTACGCGGTCGGTGCAGCGTACACATGGTCTGGTCGCGACTACCTCGTGATTTACATCGCCGGATGTGCCGGTATAATTTAGTGGTTATATCGTATTGTCCCTGTTTTCGTCCTCCTTGGCTCCAGCCGAGTCTTCCTCTTCGCCTCCACGCTGGATGGGGATTTCATTGAGGCACCGCCGTCGACGAAATATCATTCCGAAAGCGGGCCCCTTTGTGCCATGCAAGTTTCACTCGGATTGGTTAGAATTCGGGCTGAATCGCGGGCTCTTTTGGAGGTCTCGGTCGCTGATTTCTAAAGGTAGATACGTTAGACCAACGTAGCGAGCAGGTTTCATCCCCCTCCCGAATAGATTTTCTTTCGAATGTTCTTAGGTATCGTAGTTTGTTGCGTGCAATTTTCTCGTAACGTCAGTTTAAATGTAATATTCTCCCTTATATTGGAAATTTTCTTTCTTTCTTCGAATTTGTGTCGCTTGATGTTATAGCGCAAGGGGTTAAGTCCACAGTGTGTCGGTATCAGATCAAGTCTGGATCAAGGGTGTCGACAATTGGAATTTTATTCGTTTCCAACAAGAAAGTAAAATTCGTGCACCTCTTAATTTTCATTTGGACAGTTCTTGGCATCTTCGAAAAGGTGGTGTATCAGTATGTGTGTAGTGATATAACACTCTAGACATAAAATCTCGAGATTTTCATAATTTTTTAACCTAACTATGTCACATAAATTTTTCGCATTTTATATTTTTGTGCTGACCATCTTCGCATTTCTTCGTCGTTCTTATCCTCGCTGCAGGTATAAATCATTTTCAATTGATTGTGTTTGTTTTTCAAGTTTTTAATAATTTTACGTGTTTTTTTAATCAATAACACTATCCGTTTCAATAATTATTACGAAATCGAAACATTGTATATAATTTTATTTCGATAGTGATTTTTAAAGACTTTCGAGCAATACATACAAAGTATATCATTTGGATACTAAAGAATTGGGATAATGGATACTTCAATGATCGATGTAAATACTCTAAAAAATATTATCTTATCGAAAACGTCGAGATGCTATGTCGTAGAAAACTCACCTCTATGAGAGTCACCAAACAATAAAACAGAGACTCACAAATGTTACAAATCTCTGTTGTTTGCCAGACCGAGTACAAAGCAAAACCACAAAAATTCGAGGATTGCGTCAAAGTTGAACGAATCGAGCTACCGAATCTTCGTACAACTCTCTCTCTCTCTCTCTCTCGTTATCGAGCCGGTCACAACCGGAAATGACATTTTCTTTGTCGAAGTGGTACAAAAGGCCGGGCATCCGATAGCGAAAAGGGCCGCGAAAGAAAATTATGTCGAAACTGGAGCCGTAACATTAGGAGCATTGTATCGTAGCGCGAGGCTACGACTCCCCCGGGAACGGGCAGGAGAGGCTTTTGGTCCTTCTCCAGCTCACGTTCGCTCCTCCATATCGGCGCACACTTGGACCCGGAACACACGGACGCGAGCGCGGAGAGAAGCGTCGACGGGAATGGGACGTGCCCTCAGGTGGTGCTTCGGACCGGCAAAATGAATTGTTTAATTGAATTAGCTCGAACACTCGGCCTACCGCGCCATCATAATTCCCTCGATGCTTGCTAATTGCCCCCTCTTCACCGCGATTATTGCGTATCGAATCGTCCCGCACTGTAGTTTTGTTGCCTCTCTGTTTTATCGAGAAGGGCCATCGTTGAGATATGATTCGGGTGAATATATTTGGAGCGACGTTGTTCTTATTCGCGTTTATAGGAATGCGAAAGATGCAACGATCTAAACGACATGCACATGCAGTAGAATTTGCATGGTAGAACGTTAATTGCTGTCACTAGTGATCAATGACGGCTCGTGCGGAACTGCACCCCCCAATTTTTCACGATATGTAAATGTATTTATTTGCATTTGTTCGTTTCTATAAAATACTCTTGTCTCGTATAAAAATCCATGTGTATATGTGTATTTCGAGAGTTACAGCAACCCGCAATATTTCAACGAGCTGCAAACTATTATTAATGATTAATTGTATTATTTGGCAGATGAAATAAATTTCGGTCTTATTTTTTCTAGTTACGGTTATGGTAACGTAGAAATGCATAAAAATCTACAACCCAGTTCGTCGGGAAATTCGAAAATGCAATAAACAAAAATCTAGTGTGCTTGTAAAGTACTTTTTGTGACGCTTTGTAAATGACACAAATTTATATTTAGGTTGTATGTTTATAAAAATGCACGAATAACCGCAGTCTGGTAATTACAATTCTATTAGAATATACCGACAGGTTCTTCAAATTTTATTAGATAAAAACTAAAGATTAGATGAAACTATTTTTACTAGATTTAATAATTTCATTGATTCGGGAAATTTTATTGCAGAACTATCGTCGAAAATGATTTGGTGGATTTCATATAAAATTGTCTTTATAAATATTGATTTAAATACTTTTATCACAACACATTATAATTTAACAAAAGCTTTATTAAATTGAGAGATAAATCTATTAGTGTACATCTATTGTACGTTTATTAAAAGTGATTTTTAATCATTTAAAGCCAAATTAGTTTACAAATGGTGATTCAAACTATTAGAAGTTTCCGTAATTCTTTTATAATTAGAGAAATTTGTAATTTTTGTTTGTAATAATAATAGAAAGATTCCTTGGAGCATGAAAAATGTTTTGGTATTTTTAGTGACGTTGCCAATACTAGCTTTCAATCGCAAAATTTTGCATTCCAAACGATCAAAATGAAATTATTTCATCGCATTTTACAACCGTGCTTGCAAGGTCATTTTTTGTTTTGAAATCTTGCCTTTTAAAACGTTAATACACCGTCAAACAAATGATTCTTTGATCTTCTATAAGTCGCCCAATTTTCGCGTATTCGATGTCTGGCCAAAGATATCCTACTCTACTTAAAACAGCCACACGCGTAACCTATCATACTATAACATGTATTAATAATCATCGGATACATATATTTATTTTTAGATTTTATCAAAACTTGCTCAGAATTAATCTTCCTATTCCTCATTTATTCAGATTTGACTCTTCCCCGTGTATTCAAATCGCAGAATCACTTCAACGTCCCAAAAAACAAACGTATTCCCCATCGTACACACCATTCCTTTTCCATTCCAAATCTCTAAAATCGCACTATTCTTTTTACTTCTTCTTCGTGTATCTCTTCAAATATCCGTTTTACTCGTAATAACATTATATCGAATATTAAAACCAAATATTTGAAACCTAACCTAAACCAAATATTTAAAAAGAATCTATACTTGGGAAATAACTATTGAAATACAACATTCGTGTTATGTAGACGGAAACGTCAGAGTTCGAAGAAATTAACCTTCGTTTTCCACGAGTTCTTAAATATTCAAGAACAATTCATATTTGAAAGATACTTGTTGAAATATAGTGACTCCCGTTAATATTCGGTCATGTGAATTTAAAGCTTCAAGTTTCTAATTTCATTCTGAAATTACGTTTTCACATCACGTAGGGGGTGGGTAAGTGAAGATACTTTTCTTTTCGAAAATGCTACAAATTATCACACCATGTTAAAACATTGAACAGTCTTTTTCGTGACTGAAATTACAATAGATTTGAAGATTAAAACCTTCCCTTCAATAACCCCCAAAGATTTGATGTATGATTTCTTTTTTGCTATTTTATTGAACTTTGAATAATTCTTAGACGACGAAAATTCAAGAAATCGTAACATTTTCGCCTGATGTTCAATAAATTCACATAAATCCTACTCTCACATATATAAGTCACAGTTTCATACTGCGATCTTGTTTTCTCCAGTTTTGTCTAACGTTACGATAATTTGCTCTGAACACGTAACAATTATGTTCCAAAATACCTGCACGCATTTTTGAGAAGAATAGAAATTGAAAACAAATTTACAACTCTGAGTCAACTATGTGTTGAAAAAATATATATTACACTTATAATAACTAATACGTATGATAAGACATTTTCGATCTTAGAGCGACTTTTTCATTAAAATGTAACATCCACCAACGAATAATATACACCATAAAATATGCCGTGACATCCTTCGAGTTACGCAGACCCAGACGGAACGTCAGAGTTTGAGAAAAAAGAATCAACCCCCTCGTCCCGCAAGCTATCGTCGATAATTCTCGCGCCAGTTAGAAATCGGCGGATGAAAAATCCAACGACGCGGCTCGATCGAACGGTAACCTCGTCAGGATCCTCTGCTGAATTATTGATGGCCGGCACTTAGCACGGCCGAGAACACGAGGATCCTTATGTGTCCGAGGCGCGTTGCCACCCTTCAACGATATGGCTAAGGATACAGCTACGCCGGTTGGTTTACGGGGGTGAAACGCAGCGGCGTTCTTCTATCCCGCGTCCCGTGGGAGCCGCGAGGGGGGCCCCTCGCCGTGGCCTCGTTCGACCAGGCTGCCGCCCAATTTCAACAAATTTGACCGAAAGTTCCGCGTAATTTTATTTTCGCACTTCTGCAGACACGCCGGTGCCTCCCGTTCGTAACGCTGGCCAGCATCTACCGAATACCTCTGGGGAGAAAACGGACCCTTATCCAACGGTCCTTCGCGATGCTACCGTCCCTCCCTTTCCTTTATCTTTGCACAATCAGCAGCGGAAGCCGCTTCTAATCGCACTTTGGCCCGCGTTCCGTGACCAAGCTCTCCGGCGATCGCGTCGGAATTTTTCTTTCGCGCGTGTATATTTGCGTTCTCCCTATCGTTTGGTTTCTGAGGGATTTTTAGGAAATTTTTGTCGACGAGGTCGGGTTCTTGAATTAACTTAAGCGTGTGAGATACAAATTTAATGAATTTAAGTGACCCAAGTCCATTTTCCCCCAAAAAAATCGAGCTAGCTGTTTCAACGTTTACATTTCTACGGTATGTTTTCATTTTTAAACAAATTGTGACTAACGTGTTTAAAAGCGCCAAGATTTTGTACACAGAAAATTAGCTGGTCAATAGAATAGATAAAAATTTTTATTTCGAAAGTGGATCAAAAGTCCCATTTTAAGAGTTACGAGGTTACTAATACGAAGTATATTATATTTTTTAAGTCATAAAAAAGTGTCGAAAAAATAACTGCAAATTGGAGAAGAATGAATTATAAATTACGAAATATTATTTGAATGTAATGTTTCTTTAATAGCGAATAATAGTTGGATATTTTTTAATTTTATAACACAAAATTATATTTTTTTTCTTTTTTATTTTAGGGGAATTTTAGTTTTTCAAAGGATTTTCAAGGTCTTTTCAAAAATTAAAAAAAGTTATTTCGTTAATTTTGAAAGTGGCTCAAGTCCATTTATAACCATCAAAAAAACGTGTTATTTTTTTTAAACAATGTTTATCATACTAATTGGGTTGATAAATTATATACCCTTAGAAACATAAAAAACAATTATGTTACCATGCTATCAGTTACCAATATTTTTAAATTTATTTATTACTATTTAAAACGCAAATCGTTAAATATCTTGATTCAAAAATAAATGGACTTGGGCTACTTTAAATACATTAGCCCTTGCAATATGCAATTTTTATTTCAGTCGTACATTATTAATGATTTTGCAATTTGCAACATTTGCAATACATACGCATAAAATGACGTAGAAATAACCGTGCAACCTTCTCGCGCCTCTTGAATTGTTTTGATAAAAACTTTTCATTCAATAAAACGATCAAAAATAAATCGTAGATTAGGATTTGAGGATCTTTTCTCCTCAGGGGAGACTTCAATGTTCAAATCCATAATAGTTTTGGCCCAGAGAGAAATTTTTAATGCTCGTAGAACCGTTTGAATTTGTAAACTTTTCTGGAAAAAAAATTGACTAAGGCTTCAATAGTTCAAATATCAGCAATTTTTCAACGAAAACTGAATGATCTTTTAATTTGATTTTTTTTAATTAGACATTAGCGTAGTTTTTAATTAGACATTAGTGATCTATGCGAGGTTTAGGAGTTGATGTCTTGGAATTTGAAAGTTAATTTTTTATAGAATTTCCTATAAACAGAATATAGAGAAATTGAATTTAGGATTTTCCATTAGAGATTTACAATTGGAAAATTTGAGAGAATGATTTTTTCTAAAAATTAAATTTGAGAAAAGGAAACTAGTTATAAGTTGCGATAAGAAAAAAAGAAGAGTAAAATATATAACGTATGATTTTTGAGAAACTGAACAATTTCGATATATTTTAATACAGAAATTACTTCAAAATAATTTAATGCTACACAGATCTGGACGACAAAATATGGACGTACGCTAACATTTCTTCTAAACGTTGTATATATTTTAAAAAGGTTAAAAAATTATAAAATTCAAAGTACATAATTATTAAAATTGATATAATTAGAATAAATGATTAGAATATGATAAGAAACACAGTAAATAAACGTAATGAATTGATAAAATAATAAAATTATTGCGTGTATGACATCATATCTTACAGCTCGTCCGAAATTAATTTATTTTAATTTAATCGCCATCTTCCGAGTTGAATTTTAATTTCTGATTAAAACCCGAAAGAATGTCAGATCCTAGGTGCATGGGACGAGGAAAATATTTTTCCCGTTTATGTTTACTCGGTACGTGTCAATCAAAGTCAGTGGCGTTTCGTTCTGAAAAGGTATCGTTCATTTCGTTACATTAGCACACAACGAGCAGCGATTAAGGCTGAAGATTTTTTTGCAATTCGAATGCAGGCGAACACTGTTAGGAGTTAGGAACTACGTTTAAAATGAATTAAAAAAAAGGAATAAGTACGCAGTTTTCAAGGATGATTCACGATTAATGCCGACGCGACGTTCTGACGCATCGCAGTTGACATCGCCATTTGCATGGTTAAAAATTAAAATTCAACGGAGCTAGGTCTCGAACGATTGACGAAACACCTGTCAAAAATGAATAAACGAAACAAATATAAAATTACTGTGAAAATTCTTTTTTCAATTATTTCAATTGATTTTATTTTTACAAATTTGAAATTACGAGTGACAACGGAAATTTTTTCAGTAAATTTCCAGATTTGTTTCCAGTTATTTGAGCAAGTAGTGTTAGATAGACGAAAAGAGAGAATGCAACCCGCATGTATGGCAACTGGCAACCTTTCTCATTTCCACTTTCCAATTGATTATTAAAGTTGTGCATAGAATTTCTCCTCTATGCACAATTACGCGTACAATTACTATGCGATTACTACGTGATTGCTATGCAACGCGTAATACAGACGTCTGGCAATATATTACAGCGTTTCACCTGGAAAAGTAACCTATATCTGTTTTTCTCCCCGCAAGATAATACTAAAAATTTGATCTGTCGATCGAAAACGAGAAACGTTTACTCTACATTGGAATATCTCCATTCTTTGTCTAATTAACATCGCTCAAATTATTTTATTAAATATTCTCTGATTCAACTTTTCAAACCCGATTTTATACATAAGCAACATTTTTAGTGAACTATTATTATTATTATTAACAATGATATTAAAACTTAGTTTATTAAATTAAATGAATTTAAATAATATTTATCGTTAATGTAATCTTTTATTTATTGATACAGTCTCTATTAAAATGTTACGATATTTATCAATTATTTATTTAATATCATTCCAATTAAATTCATTACGTCAAAAACACAGAACGCAACTCTGGGTCGCGCGTACGTCTCTTTAGATAAAAATCGAACACGCAGCGTGTTTGTTCGACGATTTGTCGAAAGACGTTTGTCGAAAGCGTGGGTAACCGGGGCCTTTTTCCCAGGTGGAAACCCAACTCAAAAAAAGAAAGCGATCAGACCGTTCTGTCTGGGAGGAGCGACTGTTCGACGTAACTCACGACGGAGTGCCCGCATTTTAGTAAGCATCGTTGCATGCGCAGGTCCCGTATGCGATGCACGTAGCACGCTCGTTTCTGCATTCGCCGTCGTAAAAAGTCAGTGCGCGCGACCGTGTTCCTATCCCAAATTCCAACGGAACCCTTGAACCGATACGAGCAGTAAAAAGAAAAAAAAGAAGAAAAGATTCTGCGTTCGCTTATTGCTCGTCCGACAAGCTCGCTCGACGATGGAACGATGGGATTTCGTATTAACGACTGATACGGCGCGCTACATACTACTCGCACATTTGCACGAAAAAGCTGGGCCAAACTCGTCGATCTCGCAAAAATTTCACTTGACGTTTTCAAAATTGTTATCTTCGACGTGGAACTGCGTAACAACGTTTTTCCGTTATGTTACTATTGATGTCACGGTAGAACCTCATGTCCGAACTCTCATCCGTTCTTCGTTCTATCGAATTGCTGAATTTGCTCCTTGTCAAATTTGACGTGACGATAAAATAAAATTAATTTCACGTAACAATAAATAATAAAGAAACAATATCGCGATGATGAAAATTAATAATTGATTCATTAATGTATAATATACGATGAGTTAATATCAAGATTGGGCAAGAAGAAATAAGTGGGCAAATTTGCAAATTCTTTTGTTTGATTCTAATTGACAGGCTAAATTTCTATATTCAGTTGTGTGTAAAATTCATATAAATCGTGTTCTCACATTAAATCACGATTTTATTTTCTTTTATTTTGTCTAATGTTCTCCTTATGATTATTCGTTGGTGGAACTCCGTTTGTTTGAATTAAATTTTGGTCAATATAGGATTAGATGAACTCTTGTTCGTCGTTTCCATTTGTTGTGTGAACGGAAAATCACTAACAGAGGGGAAAATCGATGAACTCTATTGTGTGAATTTCTGTTGTATAGACTATTATATAGTCCTCCAGCAAGTTTATACAATTGGATTTCTACTGTATGTTCCAAAACTATAAATTGTCCTGTATTTGATGCATTGTAGTATAATGTATAATAATAATTAGAAGGCAATGTATTATCTGTTGAGGGATTTAAAAATGACTATTATTTGCAACTTGGAATTATATGTTGAAAATATATATTATATGTTATGTGTTAAAAAAAAATACTTTTATACAAGAAACGGATGAGGGATGAAACAAAACATATTTTATTTTTCAATCATCATTAATTATTAGATTGCGGATGTTCATGCATGTAAAATGTACATAAAGCACATGAAATATATAAATGTTCATAACAAATATGCAAATAAGCACGAAAAACATGGCGAATTTGTAAATAATATGTTATTCAATGGTATATATATCTAAACTAGTACAAAGGAAATTCAACAATTCGTGCATGATTGACATTACAATAAATTATTACTATATATTAATATAAAGTGTACAAATTATTATGATTATTCTATTGTTACAATATATTATAGTTTCTTCATAATTACAATACTCCATTGTTAATATTTGTCAGTTAACGTTAATTTGATAATATTAAAACGCTGAAAAGGAACATTATGCATTATGCGAATGCATATTTATTTGTGCAATACTGTTATGTTACATAACTTGCTCATACTAACTTTTTTAATTATACACACAATCGTCTATAATAGTAATTAAATGCAATATATGCAAAAAAACTGCACGACTTGTACCCCAGTACGATTCGTTTTACTGAAAAGCCCAGAAGCGACTGTTATGACTAGAAAGTGAAGACCTTTTTGCCATAAAATTTTATTGATATGCAAACATTTAAATCGATACAAAACAGGCGCGATCGTACCAGACAACGCCACTTCTATTCAAATCAACCAATCGCTAATTTTCGTTGCATTAGTGTTGCTAAAGAAGCCTAAAGAGGCCCGATTTTCTGACCCCCGCTAAAATCACTTTCAGTGATAATAATAATCACTCGTCGAAATATTTTTACACGGAACATCCGCAGTCTGTTAATTATGATGTACATCAAATTTCACGTCTCCTCGTTCTCCGTCTTCCTCTCAGCGCGAATTCGTCCTCGCACAATCACGAATCAACATCGAGGACCAGCCAATCTAAGAATAAATCCAATAAATCCCTCGCATAAAGAACCACTTTTAACACTCTTTAACTCTCATTTCACCATACCTTCCCAAACCTGCTCCTCCAACTGCAAATTACACCCCTATTCTCAAAAAGAAACTTCCAGGCCCTCTCCCCTCCACTCCCTTCCCTCACCCTCTGGTGAAACTTTAAATTACCACTGGAGGTGGCTCCTCTAAACGAAGAAGAAAGAATCGCGTCGATGGCGTCCCGTGGCAAATGAAATTTCCACCGTCGACCGTGTTTTCGAATTTGTGTTCTCATCCGTCGCGTGCTTCGACGAACGGATATTGTAGAGCGAGAGAGAGAGAGAGAGAGAGAAAAGGGAGAATGGTGTCCGTGATTATCCCAGTGGGAGCAAGGACAGAAAGGAGCTTCTTCCCGCGTTTGCGTCACCGGGGGTGCGGTGACGGTGGAAAGTAGCGGGAACGCTTGTAAAATGCGAGAACAAGACGGTGACCCAATGGCTGCATGGTTTTTCCATCCCCCTTCTTCCTTCCTTCCGGCCTTTACGACTTTTCAGAGACGATTGTAATGGGGCTGCGTCGTGTTCCGGATGGCGTTCGCGAGATCAACGAAGAAGGGGGGCGGTTCGCGGGATCCTCGTTTTACAGCCGTTAAGCGCGATAGCAGCCCAATAAAAATCCCATCTTGTTTGCAACCCTTCCGCCTTGGCTAAATGGCGCGTTTAATTGCCGCGAGTTTTTTTTTTTTTTCAAACCGTCGATGCTTCGAGTTCTTCATTAATCGTCAGGGATAAATCCTCGTGGCAGTGGAAGGAGGTGTAGTTCCTTCGAAGGGAGTTGTTTAGTTTTGCAAGACAGTGTTTTAAGCTTTGTCGAAGATTTGATAAAACGCTCACGTGCCACATTTTTTTGTCAGAAATATATATAGAAATGTTTTTTGTCAGAAATAGATCTTCGTGGCGGCAAAAGGAATTGAAATTCGTTTCTTTCGAAAGTTAACAAAGTTGATGGTTGTTTGGTTGTTGTTTTAAATTTTGTCAAAGATTTGTGGAAAGTATACGATGTTAGTCTATTAATAGCCCCATCTTTTTAAATATCAAGTTTTATTAATCGTCAGGGATGTTCGTATTGGCGAAAAAAATTGAAATTCGTTTCTTTCCAAAGAAAGAAACTGAATGAAATTGATGGCTACTTGGTTTAAAGAGAGATTATTTTGCGACATTAAATAGAAAATGTAATAGAATTTTATGATAAAATAGTTTTATTATGTCCAAGTTTTTCTGAGTGAAGAGTCAAAATATTTCAAATTGAATTTTATAGTAATAGGTCTGTATTTTGGTATAAATGAAACAGCTGTTTTATCATAAGTAGGGCTTTCTGAGTGAATATTTAGAGTATTTATTATTGCAGATTTGTTAATGAAAAGAGATGAAAATAATTGAAAGATTCAGTTATAGTTTTACTTTGAAATGTTCAATTTTATCAATTGTTCATTTGTACATCTAATTTCTAAAGATTCAATAATACACATGTATTGTTCAAAAATTTATTTTTAGAAGGACCTCTTTTAAAAATCTTTTGATAACTTAGCTTTGGAAAATTCAGTTTTGTGCATTTTTTGATAATCCGATTTTAAAATTCAATTTTACATATTCTTTAGTATCCTAACTTTGAAAAATTTCGTTGCGTATTTTCTCTGATAATTTCAATATCGCTAAACTAACATAGTCTTTAACTTATTGCCAATCTTTAACGAATTTTAATCTCTAACAACTTAAAGTTGTTCAAACGTTATTCAAGAAAATTTCCATATCGGTAATGGCGAACATGAGTATATATATATATATATATATTGAGCATCCAATTCCAGTAGTTGGTATAGACCGGATCGATCACGCAATACAAATTAATGATGGCGAACGCGTGAAAATATTCAGTGTCATGTGTGTCAAGGTAGTTGTTAAGGATCATTCAAGGCTCGAATTGGATTACCGCCCCATGTTTAATTCATTTTAACCGTCACGGTGCCTCATAAAACTATGAAATTGCAATTTAGTCACTTTCACAGCAACACTTTAATACCAAAATGCACGACGCACGCACTTTTCTTTACATAATTTCAATCGTGTGATTACTCTCAATTCAAATCATTGATGTGAATATCGAGCCAGCATTGTACTTCTTCACACGTCTTTCTATAATCTAGATCTACAGATTTCTAAAATCCACAAATCAATAAAGGATTATCTTCGTTTCAATAATAATTTCGTTTGAAACTTGAGAAACTTTATACAACGGAAGATACAATTTGCAAATTCACATAAAAGAAATAAATGATTTTAATAAAATTCATGGCTTTACTTTTTTCATTAAGCTTTACATTTCATTTTCACAATATGATATTTTCATACAAAATGATACAAAATTTAATATAAATAGATATTTGGACATAATTAATTAGTGTGTACACATAGAAGACATGTGCAATATAATAATATGCAATAGAGAATCAATAATTATTCGAACCAATTATTAGTCAATAATTATTCCAATTTGTAACTATGGAAATTAAATCTAAAATTACTTATGGAATGCAACAGTCACTGTTGTAATATAGTAGTACATATAATCTCTGAAAACAAAATATTTTTCAGTAAGAATATATGGTTCCACTTCTAAAAATTGATAGAAATAACATTAATTCGGATAATTGAGCCAAGTTATGCAGAAATAACTAATTAATTAAACACAATATAATTTTGTCACCTCTATTTTAAAACTTACAAACTTATACAACAACTCTTAAAAAATACCAAAAGACAGTACCACTCTACTCACTACATTTATTGTAGTCTATATTCTACCGACTATACTATTCACTGCTAAATAACAACAAACACAAAAATATACCCAATAGAAACGGAGACTTTCACGCTAGATTTACTCATTTCTTCAGATCGTTGAGAGTTGCTAACGCAATTTGACCCTAATTGACGCTTATTCTTATACAGATTAATTTTCTAAAAACAAGCAACTCAACCAAATATAACAGATACAAAGTGAGAGACAATTTATCGCTCCAGTGTAATAATTTCACACCCTTCGAGCCGAAACCGATTCTCACCCCTATTCACCGCCGCGCGAAAATCATCGTCGTCGGTCGTCGTTGTCATAAATTCACGACGATCGAACACTCGGTTCAAAACAGGTCTTTCGTTCGGCGAACACGGGCACCGATTGCTCCCTGGTTAACAAAAGGTTAATGACCGTGACGAGTAGAGGGAGGAACGGGTTTCGAATAATGCGGATTACATTCCCATTGGTCAGCGTTTAATGTTTAAATGCAAAACCGGAATCGAGGGGCAGTCCACGGGGCGTGGTTAATGTTACGTCGACATTCACCCAGATACATTCGGCTGGCATGTCAGCAAACACAGGCATGATAGCGTTTGAATAATGTATGCCAGCCGAGCGGGTGGCCGCTTTTGCCGCGCGTTTGCGATCTGGCGATCGTGGCCGCTCGCCGCCACGCCTATAACTTGCCTATCCATTTGCAAACTGTCGATAAATCGACGAAAATAATTAGTTGCTTCTACAGCTTGAAATTAATTATTGCGAGACATTTCAACGTTGGGACAATTTGTTAACGACGATTAACTCTTCGCAGGCAACCCTCGGATCGACGTTCATGCCCTGGACGAAATTTCGCTGATAAATCTTTTTTGGCGAATCTTTGTCCTCCCTGAAAAATCTTTCAATCCTCGTTGGTTCTTTGTTTATCGTTATAAAATTTTACATATTACTTCGTAACACGTAGATAGGAACATTTATTTTTCTAATATATATATATATATTTTTTTTTAGTACATTGTAGGAACTTTATCATTTTTTAGATTTGCTTTTCTCATAATTGCTAAAAAGATACGGTCAAAATATTGATTTTGAATGGAACTATTTATTTTAATTATCATTGTTTAAATTACAATGATTTAATATATAAAATATTTGTAATTTTTATGTAAAATATTTATTTAAAATACCGATTGTTGCACATTTAACTCTCGAACTGCCGACTAAAATTGTCGATTCGGATTAATTTTAATCGTAGATATTATCATATAGCAAGAACTATATAAGGAAAGAAAAAAATGAAAATGTTCCATGAATTTAATGACTTTTTATACAAAAGCGATATTCTGCAGCTTAAAGAGTTTAATTTAAGAAAAAAAAAGGGTTTTATTTTTATTTCTTGTTTCTGCTTTATTACACTAAAAGTAATAGTAAGACTACAGTGTACATAAATAGTGATTTGCTAGCTTCACAGCTGTATAACGCAAGAGTTATTCTATGAATTGATGAATCTTTTCAAAATAGAAATCATAAAACTGTGGAATATTTAATCAATTTTTTTGTCATTTTGAAGGTTGATAGATCTCTGTACAACTCGATTCAATTATCATACAATTACGCATTCAATGCAATATATCGTAGAATAACTTTCTACAATGTATAATTATTTTCTGTTAGAATCAGCCAAATTCAAGTATAAAAATAAATTTTCAAACTCGATTTTCTGTAAAACGAAGCATTTTTTGTATTCTAGTGATGACTTTTCGACTGATCTTTTCACTTCCTTTCTCGTTAAATCACTGTTGTTGAAACACTTGTACTTGTACGATTAATTAATTATTTCCGAATTCGTGAACTACCAAAGTGGTCAAAGTGACTAATTTATAATTTCCTACAGAAATTTTATATATTTATAACAGTGTATTTTTAGATACTCGAGTGACTTTTAACCTTTTGCTCTAGTAACTGGTTCGCGGACCATAACGAGTGACCAAACCATCATACGATATGTCGTCTTCTTTTTGAATTCATCGATATATTACTGGATGGAAATTACTAAGAAGTAATAAATTTGTTATTTGTTTTGCCTGGGTTATATTTCAATATATTTAAAACTAAAAAAATACACGTCGTTCCAGCGCAAGAGGTTAATAAAATTTATTAATGGATGCTTGTATTCTTTATTGTATTATTAAGTTTTTCTTGTAGCTTGCACTTTAATTTGTTCGGTACAAATATTATATTTTTTCGTCGGTAGTTCTAGTGTTAAACTAGGTAAACTTGCCGTGGAATCGAAAAAAAAGTTACTCAAGGGTGCTACGTACTCTAGGTCAATAGCTGTATATTGTAACGCGATTGCCGGCAGAGCGGTTAATTCGTTGCTGGCATATCAAATACGAGAGTCCTTGCGGAAGGACTACGCGAAACGAATATCTTATGGTACCAACGAATATGCGCGTAACTGAATTTCGGATAAGAATCGAAAATTCGTTTCGATTCCGAATGCGTGGACGGTTACACGCTTCGATTTGTCGTAAACTTGTAAAAACATCCGCGTTAACATGAACAAAAGTATTAGTGGATCCTGCGGCATCGACTATAAAAAAAAACGAAAACGTCTTCTCTCTACTGTGAGAATAAGATATAAAATGAATACTTAACGCTAGAACCGTTGTAATATTGTGTTAATATATTATTAATATTATGTAACATTATACTGATATACTATAATATTATATTAATAATAATTAACAGTATAATATCGTATTTTATGAAAAGTTATTCAAATCTTTAAAGTTATATCGTTTCATAAATGATAAAATTCTGAATTATTCATTTTGACCGACGACTATTCTGATAATATTAAATACTAATATATATCTGTGATACTTTGACGTTAAAATAGTAGTTAAAATAGAGTAGACTATGGAATAAAATGGATTTCATACAGTATTATTTAGTAGATTTTGTTTAGATAGTTTTTTTGAACTGGTATATTTGTTATAAACAAATGTTACCGTTTCATTTTTATTAATTTAGTATTAACTTATCAATTTTATTAATTTATTAAAGTATTGATAATATTATTTTAATGTTTGCTAGATATGTGGTTAAAACTATTATTAATGTCATATCAACATTTCAATTAATTTGTGAAAGTCATTTAAATTACTATAACTAATAAACTACAGACTCAAATAATTAATTAGTTCTTTCAGAAGATTTTGCCGAAATGAATAATGATAACTGATATAACATAGAATAGTTTATACCTATTGCAAATTGAGTTATCACTATATTCAAAAATATTGATACAAGCTTCGCGGGCTTCAAAAATATCGATACAATCGGTTTTAAAGTGAATAACACAATATCAATCCGTAAGTAGACTTTCGATGTTTCAATTTGAATAATTGAAGTTTACGTTCGATTGATACTGAATTGATAAGTAAAAATAAATTTTCTCCTGTAGTATTAAAAATATAATGAAATAATAAAAGATCACATATATCTTCAAATAATGACATCAATACATATAGCACAATTATATTATATTATTTATATTATTATTATTATATTATATTATATTTAATGTACACAATAATTTAAAATTAATTTAGAAGTCAAAAAATAAAATTTCTCGTCGCAGTGTGACAAACTGTGCTCGCAACGTCTCGTCAATCACGAAATTAAAATCGATCCCTTGCGTTCTACGTCGCGAGCGAACGTTCTGACATGATCGAAGCTACGAGGAAAAAAAGAAACGGGGAAAAATAAAAAAGAGATAAACAGCAAAAAGAATTAGATTTATCCGTGCCACGTGATTCCTGCTCGTCTAACCTTTTCCCGTTTCTTCTTCTCTGTCTGTTACAGCATCCTCGAACTGCGCAAGGAGAAGAGCAGAGACGCTGCCAGGTCTCGAAGGGGGAAAGAGAACTTCGAGTTCTACGAGTTAGCGAAAATGCTGCCATTACCGGCGGCTATTACCTCCCAGTTGGACAAAGCCTCTATAATAAGGCTAACCATCTCGTACCTCAAACTTCGGGAGTTCTCGGGTCACGGAGACCCGCCATGGAATCGGGATGGGCCACCGCCAAATAAGTCTGGCAAAGGTAAGTACCTCGTTATTAACCCTATTGATACTCCGCCGCGTTAACAATTTGTCGATACTGTGACGATATTAAGATGTGACGCTCTATTGAGAAGGAGTTGACACAAATCGAGTTGAAATGGTTTGTTAACACACACAAACTTTAGTCATAAAATATCGATCAAAGACGTTGAAGTAAGAAAAGAAAAAAAAGTAGAAAAATTTTATAACATTGTGGGAGATTGGATGTACGTGAGTGTCGATAACACAATTTAATAAATAATTTTAAATTAATTTAATAATTATTTGAGATGTTACTTATGAAAATGTGTATTTAAGAACGACCAATAACTAAAGCTTAAGAAAAAAGAGAAATAGAAACACTTTACAATACAAGAGGCACAATAAATAAAAGCTTTATTTATACATTTTAAGGGGAATCATTTGTAAAGCTTTAAAAATAGGTATATTGTTTTGTATCTATAAAATTTCTGTAATAATTTCTCTTGAAATTGTGAATTGATCATTTTGACTATTTTCATAATTTTGGTGAATGTTAGATGCTGTTGGACTGTAAATGTTTATACAGAATTTTATACTAGTGAAGAAACGAAACTTAAATTCACTGAACATTATAATAATTGCCTAGGCAATTACATTTTAAATACTTTGTCCATAAATGTCTTTAGCATTTATATTTTAGCATTTCAAAGTTTTTATTTATTTGAGATGATAACAAAGCGATGTTTAGTGATTGTGTTTGATCAATGCTATATTCAAGGGAATAAACTGGAAACTTTAATATTTCTAATATTAGTGAGAAAAGAATCATAATTTTTAAGATTATTATTTTTCTGAGACGTATTTTTAAATTCATTAAGATGTAATTGGAAACTGGAAATTTTTTAGATTTAAAGTTCCATGATTAAATTTTAATTAATCTGCGTGAATTTTAGACTGTTGTTTAAAGCTGTTTGAGTTCCTTAAGATTAAGCAATAATTTATCGAAATATTACAAATATTTCAATTTCTGAAAATTTCTGAAAATTCAAAATACAAAATCCAAGTTGAAGACAATAATATTGTGTTGTCCGGAAAGTCCGTGCCGATTTTTGGTAGGTGGCGTAAGGACAAGTCTGAATATATCAGTACGATTGAAAACAAATGACATACGTACATATCGTAAAAGACGGTACTTCGGGCATATTTGGAAAAAAAATTTGGTTGCGATACGTTAATTTTTCTCAGTTTGAATATGGAAGAAAACAAAGTGCATTTTAGGCATTTAATGCTTAAACCGGAAAGGCAAAAATGCCACGCAAGCGGTAAACAAGATATGCGCTGTTTATGGCGAAGGTGCTGTAACTGAAAGAACTGTGCAGAAGTGATTTGCTAGGTTTAAAGCTGGTGATTTCAACCTTAAAGATCAAGAACGCCACAGATGAAGATCAGATTAAAACACTGATCGAGAATAACCCACTCTATACGACACGTAAATTAGCAAAAATGTTAAATATGTCAAAATCCACCATTTTGTGAAGCTTGACTACATAAACCGTTTTGATTTCCCCACGTTTTAACGGAGAAAAATCTGATGGATCGCATTTCCATTTGCGACTCGCTCTACAAACGCAACGAGGAGACACCATTTTTGAAGCAAGTAGTGACGGAGGATGAAAAATGGATCATTTATAATAATGTTAAGCGAAAAAGATCTTGGGGAAAGCGGAATGAACCACTTTTAGCCACCCAAAAGCTGATCTTCATCCAAAGAAGGTCGTGCTCTGTGTCTGGTGGGATTGGAAAGGGATCCTGTATTATGAGCTTTTACCAAACAACGAGACGACAAATTCAGAGAAGTTTTGTTCCCAATTAGACGAATTAAAGACAGAAATTGAACAAAACCGTCCAGAAATAGCGAATCGGAAAGGCGTCGTGTTTCATCAGGACAATGCGCGGCCTCATGTGTCTTTGATAACTCGACAAAAGTTGTTGGAGCTCGATTGGGATGTTCTACCTCTGATTTCTACCTCTGGTCGGGATAAAAAATCACGTAGAAAAGTTTTCCGCTGAAAAAACTGAGAGATTCTGAAATGACGGAATTTTCAAGTTGCCTGAAAGATGGAGAAAGGTTGTAGAACAGAATGGCACACAAATGTATACTAAAATTTAAATCTTCTGCGTTTCAATTTTCCTTCAAATTCGGCACGAACTTTCCGGACCAATAAAAACCCAATAAAAACAAAATATTAAGCAAATGCTTGAAATTTCTTTTTACAATCGCTGTGATAAAACATAGTATGAAATTGAGTGAAAATAAATGAAAATAAACGAAAGGAACTGCAAATGAAATTAACGTTCATTGCAACGTAGTGATTAAAATCCCTAGATGATCTGAAATAAAAAATAATTGTCGCGACATTTTTATTTTATTTTATAAATTGTTAACCTCATCTTTGTATTAGTATCAAGGTAAAAAATTGTCTTATTAAAAATAGATAGCAAAAAAATTACATCACTGGCTTAGGTAGTTTAATTAAATATTATCGATTGTTCTCGAGGGGGAAGAATCGCGATCGTTGTCCCCGAAAAAAAAAGATATTCTTCTACCCTCTCTTTGCAAAGGAGCTTCAACGTGGAAACAACACAGATGATTGGACCCCCGCTTATTAGAAAGTGTATCTGTTGGTGATATCTGCTGATGGATCAGTATTTAACCCTGGTAGGGGAGTGAAGATCGACGAGCGTGTAGTCGCGCGGTAAAATCTGTCCTTCAGGGTGAAAGCATGGGAGAAAGTGAAACTCGTTGCAAAATCAATCTGTCATCAAGACGACGATTCGAAACATGCAGATAAAATATACTTTCATTTTTCTTCAATCACTATAAGTGCTAATTGTGATAATAATTCAATCTAAAATAAATTATTCTAACGCTCGTAACTAGATCGCGGATTTTTATGCCTTTATAATAAAATGAAATTTTAAAGTGTCAAATTGCGCGGACTGCACACAGTATGCAAAAATATATAAAATGAGATTTTTTCGAATTCGCTGAGTTCTAGGATTTTCTCTCAAATCAATTAATCTAAAAATAAGAATGGGGTTCTCGCATACGTTGAAATTTGTGCTCTTACATGAAACAATTTAATTAAAATTATTTTTTTTTTATTAAAATTGGTCTCAAGTTCTAGTTAATTGTGTCTTCTCTAAAAACATAACAATTAAAAAAACATGTTTTTTAATAATCAATAGAAAAAAATAATTTTTCTCGCGAGAGGAAAATAAAAATTCGATCTCAAGGAAATTAATGATTTAAAATAAATATAATTAAAAAAATAGAAAATTGTTTCGCTTATTAAATGTTACAGAAAACACTATACTTTGGATTATTTCGTACATTTTCTCGCGTGCATAAAAATTCGCTGTCTAATTGCCACACACCTTGTGGATTTACATTCTAAACCAAATATATATGAATTGCAAAATTAATATATAAATACGTGAATTATATTCTATTGAAATATATGTATAAGCTACATTGACAAATTATATTCGACAAAAATATATAAATTGTATCAATTTAATGAAACAAGAGCACGAACAGGCGAATGAAGCTATTTGCGAGAATTCCACGCGTCTTATCGGAGAAACAAGGGAATCCAAGGGGCATCGCGTCGTCGCGAATTAATTGCAATGGTACCGGTGTTGCTCGAATCGAGGCGATATCGTTGGCCGATCGTGATAAAAGGGTGAGATCGTTGAATTTCGATGGAAATTCACGGTACACCGGTATCGAATTAACCGGACAAAGGCCTTCTTAAGAATTCGCGCAAGCGAGCCGGCAATAGATCGAGCCCGGCGATATCCTTTATAACTGGAGAGTGACCACGCAGCCGCTACGAGATTCACGAGATACATAGTAATAGAGAATTGTCGGCTATAATCGAGCGATACCATCGCCATTGGCTTTCTTCATTTTCGTGGTTCATTTAACGGAAATGGGAGGGCCGTGGACATCTTTTCGCCTCGAAACATTGAAATGCCGGGGGACAACTCCGTTCATCCCTGTCAGTGAAGTTGGATTAGTCGGAAGTTGAAGTATACGTGGAACATGTCTAAAAATATTAAATCTAAAAAGTTGAAATGTGTATGGGACAATGTTTTTAGATAGAAAGAAATTTTTTCAAGTTCTTTCTTGGTATTTGATAGACTAAAGAAGTTTGTTTCGCACTTTTGTGCGTTATATAAAAAAGTTGGGGTGAATTTTGATTACTAACCATTTACGATTATTTTTTATTTTCGTAAGCATTCGTCGTTTAGATTCATTACATCGTATTGGAAAAGTATTGAAACGTTGTATATAATTTGTATTTGTTAATCTTTAATTTAAAGGATTCAAATTTGAATTCAAGTTGCGTAGAACTAGAGTTTGTCTTTTTATTTAAATCGATTACAACGATTCGATATTGTAAGATAAGAGGTTAATTTATTTTCTTTTTACAATTTCTTTAGTAGTTACTTTAGTGGATGCTAAAGCTACTTTACTACAGCAGGTATTTTAATATTTTGGCAATATTTTATATTTAATTTTCATTGGTTTTTTGGCGTTATGTAAATTTAAGAAAATTTCGTATGTTTGTTGTAGAAATTACAAAAAAAAGGAATAGATTATTAACTCTCTTCCTTTAATATCTTCTTTAGTAAATAACAATTAATTATAATATCAATATAACGATGAATTATTTTATATATAACTTACATTTGTATTTATATTTTGTGTTTAATGAATTTGAGAAATTTATTTATGTTTGATGTTGAAATTACAAAAAAAGGGTGTAAATTATGAACTCTTTTTCTTCTGATTTCTTTAATAGCTTTTTAATAGATAATAATGCTTTTGTATAATATCGAAATATTTTTTTTAAGAATTATTTATTAATTAAAATATTTTGCTTTATTTATAATGCATATTTGCATTTACTTCTTGATTTTTAGATAATTTAAGAAATTTATTTTGTATATTTGATGTAAAACAGGATTTTTGTTTCTTTATTCCTTTAATATTCAAACATTTTATACTTGCATTTGTTTTGTTACGTTTAAGATTTAGAGAAGTTTGTTTTAGAATTATGCTTATAAGATGATAAATACTATTTTAAAATTCATTTCATAACTAAATGACCAATACTTTATTTTGATATAACATTGAAATGTAATTTGAATTTAATGTTCAACTTTTGAAGAATTAAAATTGAAGTTTTACGTCAACCTGATTTTCATCACAACTCATTACAAACATATGTCCAGTATTATGTATCTAAGAAATTACATAAATCTCTCAATTTCTAGCAACAATACTTCTTCAAAAGAAACAATAACTAGCATCGAAAGCCCCACTTGCCAATATTCCATCAATCCACCCCTTTATTGCCAATCACCTTAACAATCACCCAATTCCACAATTCTCCCCCCTCCCCCCAAAAAAGCCTGATCATCAATCGTAATCCACCATCTTCCACAAAAACCTACCAACCCTTCGTCTTCTCGTTACGCGCAACCCTTGATCCTCCGCAAAAACGAAGAAACGAAAAAAATTCCACCTACTCGAAAGAACGCGCGCTGCAACGAGGCGGAACGCGGGAAACAAGGTCGTCGACAGAATTCACTTATTCATCGGCGCTACTTTCGCAAATCGAGGGGGTGATGGCTTTGGGTTGAGTTAATATTTGTCGTGGCACGTTGAAAAGACAGAGAGAGCGAGAGAGAGAGAGAGAGAGAGAGAGAAGGAAGCATAATGGTGGAAGAGCGTGGAAGGTGAAGAGGGTGAAACGGAGGCTGGGCTGCGCGTACGTATAAAGGCTTAGGTAGCTGCACCACTACCTACATGGAAATCTAATCACGGCAACCCCTGCGTTGGGCCTCGCGTTACCAACCGCCAATGTAACTAAACTAACGAAATCGAGTTACGCATCGTCCGCGCATCGCAGCCGCAGTTCCTCGTCAAGCTAAATCCAACGGCGGCGGCCGGTTCACCCTCGCCGCATGTCACTGCCACAACTGGAACCAGAGACCTCTCGACTTAACGAAGTAAAATGCGTTAAAGATTTCCAGACACGTCGGTTGATTTATTTTCTTTCTTCCCTCTGCCTCCTTCTCCAACCGGGGTGAAATCTTCGTTTTTCTTTTTTTTTTAGTAGCTTCTCAGTCTTTTCTTTTTATCGCGAAGGCAGTTGTTCCTCTTTGTTTTCTTGGATGAAAAGGATTTTAGCTTGGAGTAGTTTGTGTTTCAGGTTGGAGTAACAGAGATTTTAAAGAATTCTCCGAGGAGGCTGGTTGGGGAAAAGTTTTCAAAAAACGTGGCGATAGTGACATTGGAAGTTGGAATAATATCGAGCGAATGATTTTAAAGAATTTCTTTGAGAAAGTTAACTACTTCGAGAAGAAAAGATAATAAAGATACGTTTTGAGTTAGAACAATAGCGAGCGAATGGTTTCAAACAATTCTTCGAGAAAATTAACTTGAGAAGAGTTTGAAAAGAATAATAATGATGATATTGTATGTTTTAGATTAGAGTTAACTTTCTAATCTTAGCTTCTTCAGGGACGAATTTTTTTTAAGTGCCAAAAAATTATTTAATCTTTTGTTTGATTAGGTTTTAGTCATTTCATGTTGGCAGCAATTCAGTAAGCCAGAAAAAATTGGAAAAAACAATAAATATAGACAAAAAAGATAATGTATGTGGCCGTTAAGTAAAGGCAACATTACAATATTTAAAAAGCAGCGATTATCAAGTAGAATAAAATATTTCCAGAGATTCTGTCGTGAATAGTTTTCTAACAAATTTTAATTTTTTTTTTTTCACTTAGAATGATTTTAATTTAGAAAAAGCTGAACGTACACATATGTATCAGTCTCTTCAAGAAGGTTAGGAAAATTGAAAGAGTGTGAAAATGTGTTTTAAATTAGAGTAATCGCGCGTGAATAGTTTTAAATAATTGCTTGAAAAGTCGCAGTTTACAAATGGTAAAATTCACTGGACATTTTACAAAGAGAATCTTTGTAAAGATTGATTTATTTTAACCTTTTTATTGGTAAAAGGCTGTATCTTTGTCCCTGTATTTTGTGTTAAGCGTAGAAAAGGAATAGTGGTAATTTTAAATTATCGAATGAAAAGACGAGCTCGAAGAATTGCTGGTTCATTCAAATTCATTGGTTAGCAAGAGTTTACAGATTGAAAGTCCATTATTGAAAATTCAACGTTGCGTAAGAACAATCTGACGTCGTGGAAACTGTCGCAGTTGACTTTCGACGACGCAACGATACGAAAGATTTCCTTCGTATTTTACATCGAAATTCAATATCTCCGCCGATTTTCTACAGCAATGCGAGAACAAGGGATAACCTGTGGATGGTAATTTCATTTACAAATTCGAAACGAGTCCGTCGTTGACCGTAAAAGCGGCAAGAGAAGTTGGCAAAGCACTCTAAATTGGCGGAACATTCCAAAACAGCGTACGTTTCGTAGTTTTCAGATAGCGCTACGCTATTTAATACAATTTGAAATTGATTTTTTACGTTCCTTCTCGTCGCGTGAAAGTTCTCTTATTCTAAAGTTCAGATCGTCTAGAAGACGAAACTCGATGTGCAAAGTAAATTCCGCGCGATAATAAACGTCCATCTGCACGTTGTTCGTTCAATACTCGTCCTCACGGAAAAATAACGCGTTACCAAGGTTGATCTTCGCTAAATTGATCACGCCTGCAGCACGGATATTTTTCCATCATCCCCAAGGAAATATCTGCGAGCCACCGTGCTGGACAATCGGGCAAAACGTTCCCTTAGATACTTGTCATAATATTATGACGTTCAGGTAGCTTCCAGCCCGGACCTAAATTAATTTTTCTCTATCGAATGTTGTATGTATTTGTCGTACGGTTGTTATTTATATAAGCAATGCGAAGGTTGAATATATTAAATTCATATATCTCGATGCTTTGTACTCGGAATGCCAACTTCGGTAGCACGCTATGTTCGTTTTTATCTGAACTAAACTAAAAACTAGACTGGAACATTTTTATCTGAACTGAAATATTTTTTCTCTTCTTTTCGCGTGTGTTCTTTAACTCGGGAAGAAGCAGTTTTCGTAAATAGTGTGTGTATTAAATGCAGAAAAAATTTGCAAGAAATGTCGTAGGCATCGAATAAAACGTGACAGCGTTCCATCTTAGAATTTAATGACATGTCCAACAGTTATTTTTAGCTTTTAAAAAGATTCTGCTCAAACTTGTACGTTCGATGTTTCGTTTAAGGAAACATCTGTTCCTGCAAAACCCACGCTACCCCTAGAAATTTTTTTAAAAAATATTCTCACGCACTCTCTTTTAGTATTTTACAATTTGTGTAATAAAGGTTCCATGGAAACAAGTCATTTTGATACGTTTAGATTTAAAGCAGACAAGTTTCATGAGGTAAATACCAAACTATCGTTATTTAACTACAGATAGTAAAAATTGAATTGTAACGCAATAGCAGATCGCAATTGATAATGGTTAAAACGCAGATATTACGCTACTTTACAAATATCATATTTGTATTTACTAATACCCTTGACTTTCTAATTGTTCATTTCAAGAGAAACACAAACGAGCTTTGAATCATCCAAATATTATTCACCAAAAAATGGGTAGACTTAGAGTGCGAATTTAACGATAACGACTATGATGTGTTATTGCAATGATCTAACAAAACTAAAAAATTCTATTATTCCGTACGAACGAAACCTGCTTGAAACTACAATTCTTTCATCGCTGATGATGAGAAAATGCCAATTTTCGTTTCGCTGCAAATACCCGTCCAATTCTCACCCTCTCCTTCCCATTAATCTCTCCAAGTCGACAAAAATTCCATTATTCCGTGTAAACGAGGAAAACCTGCGTGAACGAGACCCCGGATCGTTTCAAGTTTAATCGGTATTCACGAATCGTCGTGGAAACGAACGGTCGTCGTCAGTGCGCTGACGGGGAACGTTTTCGTCGGGAAACGGGCGAAAGGTCCGGTCGGATTATTCGGGGATCCGGGATATCAGAACGAACTTGTTGACCGAATAGCGAAAGCCAGAGGCTGATCAATTCGGCCAGTTAGCCAGTCCACTTGGACTCGTCCGCTGCTCCGTGGGGCTTAACAGATTAAGCGGTTCGCGTCGAGTTTGATCGAGTCTTCTAAGTCTTTCATTACGACGTCCCCGAGAGAGAGAGAAAGAGAGAGTGGGTGGGAGTTTATTATTACGGGCAGAAGAAGAAGCGGGAACGTCTTGTTTGTTAAACGAGGGGAGAAAGGAAGACGCAAAGGGGTCACCGGTGGCATCGGTTCGGAGGCTATCTTCAGAGGGGGGTTGAACTCACGGGTGAGTCACAATGGTCGGAATAAACCGGAGGTAGCGTACGATGGACGTGGACGTCAATCAATTCGACCGAGCAAACGTCTTTATTAACTCTTTGCTGACCCGTCCACCGGGATTCCTCGTTGGGGATGCTGGTAAAGCATTTTTGGAAAAGCAGGGGCGAACGCTAACGACTAAACTGCGGGTTTTTATGCATTTTCAAGTTCTTTTGTAAACACGATTGAAGAAAGTTTCCTCTATATATTGTTGTTCTTCTGTGGATATTTTATATGCTATACTTTGCATGTTATGTGTATTTTTCGAATACTATAAGCGCCGTACTCCGAAACATTACTCCCAAAAATGCTTGTCAAAAAAAATGATTAAACGATTGTTGGAATCACGTAAGACACATTGTATTTATTAGCATGCAAAAATCGGTATAAAAGTTTTAGTCTGCCTAAAACGATGCTCGTCAAATCGATATATTTTTGACAATATACATTACTTGCAATGCAAAGCAAAGTGTCAGTAATGAAAAATAAGTGTAGAAAAACTATAGTCGAGAAACGACTGAATATTTTAATTATTCTGTTAACTGCAAACGATATAACTAGATCAAAATCAATATTCGTTTATATTCTTACAAATGAAGATATACAGTATATATTTTTTATTGTATTTTTTTATATTACAATTACATGCAGTATATAAAATTTTGTAACAAAGGTTTTGTAAGATTAATTGCTCATGGATCTGAAAATGAAAGTCCCAATGACTATTAGCTTCAGGGTTCAACAAGGGTTAAATCCGCTACTGCTGATTAGAATAATTGATAATGAGGATAGAGATGAACGTAATATGAAAATTGAATGTTTTACTTATCTAAATGTTTAATACTAAACACATGTTCAAAATGATTCTGATTTACTATAGAAGTTTTATAGATTTAGCTACTATGGTATATTTTTTGAAATTTAAATAATTTCTCTTTTTTAATTGCTAATTTGCTTTTCTTCTTTCGTTACATCATTTTTTAATTTATCAAGGACTGCATTATTGGCTTAATACCTTTCCATTGTTATGCATCCACTTAGATTTTATAATCTTGTAAAACTTAGAGTTTGTTGAAAATTCATTAAATTATTTGCCAAAAAAGACTAAAACCACGATTGAATAAAAAATAACGTAACGATCAAAGACTTCATACTGTCTTGTACAAAACTCTATACGTTTTACACAAATGCTTATATTCAACGCGACAATAACTCCTGCCTTATGGCACTCAAATAGAAATATGAAATGAACATTTGTGAATCTAGAATATGGAAAATGTAGTACCACGACTTTTTTTCCAGTTTATCACCTTAATCTTTGGTAAACAACGTTTAATGTTGTTGACTTGGTTTTTTTAATAATTTTCATAAAATTACATTAATAATAATAATGATGATGAGACAGGTTTGATAATAATTTTTGTAGCTTTAAATGGTCACCTGTTTATTTCGTTTATATACAATTATGAAATTCAGTATGTTGAAATAACTTCAAATTATTGTTAAAGGATTAAACATAATCTTTCACGTGAGTCTCTATTTTTTTAAATATCTTAATATTATTGAATTTACATTATCAGAACAGAATATAATACTAATACTAATAATTGGAAAATCTATTAGCAGACATTACTACTATTTTGATGGTATAATTTCCAAATGCTAAGATATTCAAAAAATAAAGGTCCACAGAACAGAATCTACTATACATTAAATTATTAGAAAGTTTCTTTTCCTCTTCTCTATATATGTTTACGATATATCAATCATTCAACAACACAAAAGTTTAATATAAATATCGTGCGCAATTTAACTCCGAACATAAAGGATTAAAATGCACAAATAGGTCAATACAAACTTGGTCAACAATATTTTATCCGTGAAGTAATTGTTTATTAAAAATCAACGTGATTTTTTTTTCTTTTAATGAGATTCCTGTCAGAAATGAATGATCGAGAGAAACTGCCGCGGAATGTTGATTTATCGAGTTCCGTTTGTTCATTACTATTCAGCGTTAGTTATATACACAGCAATATGCAATTTGATGTCGGCTGTCGAATACAAATCTCTCCTTAACACACATATCGTTACACGATCACTATGGATCTGTCATATTCTTTACGGAAGCGTCTAAACTTAACTCGATGAAAGACAGAAGGATGTTAGATCGCTTTGAAACCGTGGCGATTCAAATGGAACACTTGGACATTCATCATCGCTCCCAGTAAACGCTGAATCCACGTGAAATCTTGGGAATGTTTCTGATTCTAGGTGCGAATCGAGTTAGGTCATCAGCATCCGCTGCGATGGACCATTTCGACGTACATCAGGGTACCCATATACTCCAAGTAAGTATAATTTCGCATTCGAATCACGTATCGAAAACTAAAAAAAAAGTTACCTCCAGTAATAAAATATCTCGCATCAATACTGGCAAACTGTCTGACTTTGGAATTTTAAAAGTGTTTACGATAAATGATAAAAGAAATTTTATTTATCGTCGATTGCAACGTAACTAATCTTATCGAGGATTTAGAAAAAGATTTTACATCAATGGTTCTAAAATAAATGGTCTTATCAGAACTCTAAGATTATTTATAGTAGAAAAAGTCTTTCATCACTCTTACATCAATGTTTTTGCAAAGTAACTGATTTTATCGGAATTTTAAATTTATTCATCGACGATAAGGCAGTGTAACTAACTATATTAGAGATTTAAAACTATTTACAATAAAAGAAAGATTTCACGTCGATGTTTCTGATCTCGTCTAAAATTATTTACAATAGAAAAAAAGATCCTACATCAGGCATAGTAATTGAATTTACTCTGAAAATTACTTCCAGCCCTTTTAATGCTCTGCGAATTTTACTGTAAATCGCAATTGCTATCAATAGATTGAATTTTTATGCATATTCATGTTGTTGATTTCCATTTAATCAAAGACTTATTTTATCTATGTAATATGAATTCTACTAGTATATTTTCTAATGTGCATTCTGTGTATTTTTGAATTTCTAAACAAATGCATAAAAATTTGCAATCAATATTCATCAATGTGTATTTTATACACGCCGTCGACCATACTGCAATCTTCATTAATATTAATATTTATATAAAATGTATATTTCAAGAAAATCATGCGACATTGAAGGAATTTTCTCTAATAAAATAGAATAATATTAGAATCGAAGTACGATAGTAACAGAATCTGTAGAAAACAGAATGTACTTGTAAGTATATTGCGAATGTGTACCTATAAGAATTCATATTTTTATAAATATAATCGAAAAGCTAAAATCTAAGTAGATAGTTGCCTTATCTATTAAGAATTATAACTAGACCGCGGTTTTTTATGCATTTTTAAATTTTCGCGAACGCTATTGACGAAATGGAACTTGGATAGAAAATTGTTTCTTCCATAGAATTACAATTAATACTTTTCTTTGGATATTTTACATATTTTTGCACAATTTGTGCATTGTGTGCATTTTTGCAAATTTCGCAGCTTTAAATTAGTCTAATTATAACAAATGTCATACTTGAGACACTTCATATACTTTTGTGTCCAAGTTTTAAGTCTTTCGTAAATTCATAAAAATTTGCAGTATACCAATAAGTAATATTACGAAATATCATAAAATTATAATTAAAACGAAAAAGATAAATTTCTAGTTTAATCCAGCTTTACCCAGTTTTCACTATTTTCGCCTGTCATAACTTAAAAAAAAAAAAAGAAATTAATAAGAATTATTAATTTCCCGATTAATTTCTTGTTTTGATGATGAAATGAAGCTTTCGTTAAAGGAGCGAAATAGAGAAATAGCCAGAATTGAGAAATTTAAACTAGAAATTTATCAAAGAAAGAAAGAATACCGGCAGAATCGTCGTTAGAGGAAATTCCGAGAAAGACGCGGTATCGCGAAAACTGACAGCAGGGGGAGAGGGGCTGGAAGTGATCACGAGGTAACCGGGGATGCCACCGGATTGGTCCCGGCGAAAAAAAAAAGAGAGAAAAGAGTAAAAAGATGAGAGAACGGAAAGAAACGGAAAGAGAAAGGAGGTAGAAAGAGGCTGAAGAGCGATTGCACTCATATTTTCCGTTTCAGTCGCTGGACGGGTTCGCGATGGCGGTCGCCGCTGATGGACGGTTCCTGTACATATCCGAGACCGTCTCAATTTACCTTGGACTCTCACAGGTGAGTGTGTAGCCAACTTGTACGTTCCTTTACGAATCGTCGTTGTAAACGTGACTCGTTCGCGGGGATGTTGATGGAACCAAGCGAGAGAGTCGCATAGGGATGAAGTTAGGCAGAGAGGGAGAGAGAACAAGAGAAAGAGAGAGAGAGAGAGAGAGAGAGAGATTGGTGGATCCCACGAAAAGGAGAGGAAGCAAAAGACGAAACGAATGAACGAAGAAGCCGAGACGTAGGAGAGATAGGTGGTAGCAGCGCGGGGTTGGGTGAAATGAAGCGGAAGACATATAAGACACAGGCATGCACGTGAGGCTGGCACGTATGCGCGAGCCGGAAGGGCAAAGATAGCAGCACACCGAGGGAACGCGGCCCACGGTGGAAAAAGGAGAAGTTCGATGAAGAGGAACGGAGGGTGAAGAGACGAAGTCGGTGGCGGAGGTGGCCACGGCGGATGGTGAAAAAGAGGAGAACAGACGAGGAGAAGAGGAAAAAAAAGCGAGGAGGAGGACGAAGAAGCGTGGCTTGAAAAAAAAAAAAAAAAAAAAGAAGAGGTGGATAAGAACGAGAGAGAGAGAGAGAGAGAGGAGAGAAAGAAAAAGAGGGAGAGGTCAAGGGAGGAAAAGAGGAGAAGGTTGTATGAGTTGGCGGCCATACTGGCTGGCACCAAGCATGACATAGACGAGGGAAGGATGGGTGGTGGTTGGGGGCGGGGGTGGTCGCATGCGGCTCACGTAGCCTCTGCACGGCGGCGTGTTCGCCATTCCTAATGCTGCTCGTGAAGGTAGATGGAGAAAAGAGAGAGAGAGAGAGAGAGAGAGAGAGAGAGAGAGAGAGAGAGACAGAGAGGAACAGCTAGACTGGGATGGGAGTGTGGAATGGAGGACCGGAGAAACAGAGATGGATAGAGAGATAGACGAACGGAGGAAGAGAGAGAGAGAGAGAGAGAACTATAGCGGGAGGAACAGGAGGTATACGGGAGGTGACCGGTGTACCAGCTCGGTTCTGCGAGACTCGTGGAGCAATCAATAGGGTGTTTCGGGGATTCGGGAAACCGGCGCCGACGTTGCCACAAACATGGCCGCCGGCAGCCCTGTGTTCCGGAGGTATTTCTTGTTGCGAGAGAGAACCGGCCAGCTAGCGGTATGCGCGCCTGAAGATGCTCCACCGCGGACATGGAAATCGAATCGTCGAAGCTGTTCTTTCATTCGCCTCGTATTCCAATGGTATTGTCTCTGAAGACGCCTTCTTCTTTCTTTCCTCCGTTCGGAGTCCGCATCCCCTATCGAGGAACGCGATATGCTTTCGTAGCGTTCCAGTACGTTAACGATCCCCAAGTCTCGTTGGCGAGGTTGATTTTTAATGGTCCACCCTACGCTGTTTGGTGGGTTACGAGAGTGCTGGTTTTAGTATTATTATTATTCTGTCGGCAAGTTCGATTGAAATTAAAGTTTCCGTGCCCGATGAAATTGACTCTCTCTTTCTCCTTGTCTCTCTCTCTCTCTCTCTCTCTCTCTCTCACACCTTATCTCTGTCTTTCTCTCGGTCTCTTCCTCCGTCGATCGACGGAGCCTCCCCCGATGGGAAACCGTGCCCCTCTGAGCTAGTAATCTACTTCGCGGGATTTACATACTCTTACGTGCTTTGTCTTTGAGCGAGTTTGCCGGAATCTTCGGATCGAAGGGTAAATCGACGTGTTAGGATTGCGTGAGTGTCTGAATAATTGCACCGAGCACGAGAGGAATTTTGAAGAAAAAAAAAGAAATATTAAATAGTAATAATATTCGCTAAAGATATTCAGGTAATTTGTCACCTGTCGAATAATAAAAAGCGTCGGTTTACCGTACAAACAAATAATACCAAAGCATTTTTCATTCGGAAATGTCCAACAGAGTCATTTTATTGAAAAAAAAACTCGTAATTAAATAATGGGAGCGTTATTCCAACGAAAAAGAGAAATTGTTTTGTTTTTCGTTGTTGCCGCTATTTATCGATATTCCACCCTCGCCGTTCTGCAAAGTTTTAATAATAGAATTTCCGTTTCAAACGTGTCCCGTGTTTTTTAGTAGATTTTACGATTCGCTTGGAAAATACCGCTTAAAAAAGACAATGGAGTTACTCGCATTTTTCGGCGAGAAAGATTTTTCTTTTTTCCTTTCTTTCTTTTTTAATACTTTACGCTCTTAAACACGGGTTATTCGAAAAAGTTCTTTTCACACAAAGATAGATAGTTATTTCGAGAGGGAACAAGACGAAGCCGTTTCGGTCACGTCGAAGCAGTGTTTCGTGGAAACAATCGTGTTAGGACCCGCAGAATTTTCCTGCAGTGAGACTGCCACGAGAAAGCTGTCTCCGACTGCAGTTTTTCCTCTAATTAAGTCACCTTTCTGCAACTTGTCAACGAAATTACAATGTTTAACGCGTTCTTCTCGTAGAATTGCATTCATTTCCTTCCTCAAATTCTTTTAGAGAAATCCAATAACATACTTTGACTTTATCGAATCTATTTATTAAAAGTAGCTACGGATTTTTACACAAAAAGAAATTTAAAGATGCGCAGACAATGCAAAAATATATAAAATATTCAAAATAGAGCATTACGAGAACATTTGCTAGAAAACAATAAATTTTCACTGCATTTATCTAAACAAATAATTTACATAATTAAAATTCATATAATAGTTCAAACGTTTAAGTAAATAAACTCGATTAACAAAAGTTTACTAAATAAAATTCAGATAAATAGTTGTATCATCTAAATAGTTATATAATATATATATTGTACATTAATCTTACGTTAATTATATATTAATTTTCATAAAAATCTGTAATTTAATTACAAGATGTTACAAAATAAAGAAATATTAGCAAAAAAAATATTCTTAAATAAACACAAGATGTCGGAGAAAACACAACATTTTAATACAATAGATTTTTAATATAATAGCTTAACACTAGCAAATGTTTAACACTAAAACTAAACATGAAAGTATAAAATTTGTAAGAAAGAAATTAAAGACTAAGGAATAGGAAAACACTTATGATACAGTAAAGAACGCTGTATTTTATATCTCTCGATACTTTTTAAATTGAGCCGTTTAATGGAAAAATGACGTAAGTCAAAAATATTAATTTCTAAACAACGAGACAAAATATAAAATTTTTGTAAAATGCAATAACAACAGAAAATATTGTATACATCATATACATTATATACTATTACAGCATTTCTACAAATACAATGAAACTTAAAACTTAAAACTTTCAAATCGGCAAAAGATTGACTCGCATCAATTTTGCATTAAACGGTTTGATTGATAATTTATATCGCGCATGTTGCACAGTACGCAATATATTGCATAAATCGCACAAAACGGCGACAATAATTCTTAATAAAAATATGGAAAGGAGAATAGTGAAGTAGCGGAGGAAAAATTAAATTTTCTTTGAGTTTCAGGTAGAGATGACGGGGTCAAGCGTTTTCGATTACGTTCATCAGCAAGACCACGCGGAAGTCGCGGAGCAATTAGGTCTGGGACTGGCTTCGAACAGCTCTTCCGGTCCACACTCGTCGAGCTCTGGGTTAGCGTCGCCAAGTAGCGCAGCGTCCGAGGAACACGGTTCATCTTCCACCGCGAATCCCGACGGTAAATTTCTGCGGCGATGTTTCTTTTTTCTTTTTCAAACGTCGCGTCTCTCTCGTTGGCCCAACGAGTCACGATGACATCGTTCGCGCTGAGATCGCGAAACTGATAAACTTTAAGTAGTCGTTAAAGGATCCTGAATAGATCTGTCGATCGTTTGTTCTTTCTTCGAACAAAGGTTTTATTGTTCTATCTAGAAAATATTCGTTCGTTCAATCCGAGTTTCGTCTCGCGTTTTATTTATTTCGTTTCATTTTTTATTCATTTCTTGAAGGATATCGCGTCGTGATTTATAAACGAAGATCTTGCTTCCTTCAAATCCGGTTTGAATTGAATATCGATAACTTGAAAAAAAAATCAGCGAAGATTCCCGCATACACTCGTAGAGTTTAAAATATTTAAAACGCAAAAAGAATATACTAGAAAATATGGAAATATTATCAGTGTTTTAAATTCCGTAATAACTTCGTAAAAACAGATCGAAATAATTCACTTGGATTCATTTTAAAGTGTGAAACTTTTATTCTTCAGCACTGACAATGAGTTCACTTATGTGCATATTACATAACGCATATCACATTTATCCATACACAAATATTTATATGTTTTTTTATAATTTAATTGCAGTGTCCTCGGTAATGTCATTATCAGCAAATAATCTTTACAAAGGATACGACCGTGCGTTCTGCGTGAGGATGAAATCTACCTTAACGAAAAGGGGGTGCCATTTTAAGTCTTCTGGTTATAGGGTGAGCACACTGTTCTCTTATAAATCCCATATTTTTAAAAGCTCCATTCATCTTCTTTATTTTGTTTCAATATGTAAATATCCTCATTCTACATTTCAAAGATGTTAAGTAGATTTTTTTAATATTCTTGATGTTTTAAATCTTCTACCAAAAGATGCCAAAATTTCGAGATTAAAATCAATTTTCAAATTAAAAATCAATGAATTACTTGCGATCAAATTTCAAATTTAGTCGCGGTTCGAGAATTGTCAATCGTGAATCAATCGTGTTCGATTAACGAAACCAGAGATGTTAATAGACGATTATGAATTCAGGTCGTGTTGTTACTGTGCCGTTTGAGACCGCAGTATACGTTTAGCCATACAAGAAAGTCCGCGCCACCATTGATAGGCATGGTCGGTCTGGCGATCGCACTTCCTCCGCCAAGTGTGCACGAAATTCGCCTCGAAACCGACATGTTCGTCACACGGATCAATTTTGATTTTCGGATAGCACATTGTGAACCAAGGTGAGCGTTACATAAATAGGCTACGAATTTCTATGCATTTGCTGAGAAAAAAGACGTAAAAATGCACGTAATACATAATACAGGATAACAGATTTTAATCTGTAAACGTGCAGTAGAACTCCGTTTATATGAATTTCATTTGGTTGAACAAAATTTTAACTAATACTCGATTAAATGAACTTTTACTGGTTGAATCCACTTATTTGAACGAAAAATCATTAGTATAGAGAAGAATCGGTGAATTTCTATCATATGAAATCCAATTATATAAACTATTTATCTCCCATTTATAGAAAATAAATTCATATAAATGAAATTCTACTGTAAATTACTGATAAAATAGTAACTGTTACATAAAAAAAATGATTCAAATAAAAAGTGAATGGTTTCAAAAGGATTACAATCTGATGCAATTAGTTTATCTGTCTATAACATTTTACCAATAATTAGCATTTACAAATTCATTTATTATAATATTCAATATATGAAACAAATTTTTTGTAATTACATTGATAAAAATATTTTAAATTTATTATATTTATATTTGTCCCTGAGATGTGAAATTTTCACACTTTTTTTCTGAAAAGTTCTTAAATTAGATTTGCGTCATTGTCCATCTCGTATTTAATTAACTCGTTCTCAACAATATCATATTTTATTTATGTGTTGATTTATAGGGTGTCCGAACTATTAGATTATACAGCCGACGAATTAACGGGGAAAAATCTTTATACATTGTGCCATGGGGAAGATGCGAATCGTCTTCGGAAATCTCACATTGACTGTGAGTATTTTTACCAGTTTCTTTTTGTTACTTCAGTCATGATTTGCCAGATCATCGTGAAATATAAATTAAATTAGTAACTTGATCCTTTAGTTGTTATTTTAGTCCCATTGATTAACTCATTATTACATATTAAATTATATTAATATATATTTATATGTAATATGATATGTAATAATATATTAGAATATAAAATATATAATATATTAAATTATATTATATGTTATATTAATTATTTACAGTTATAATGGTAGTAATATTATTAATATTACTACCATTATAATTATTAATATTAAGTATTGATTATTTACAAATATAATATTAGCAATAATAAATACACTAATTATTTCAGTAATTCACAAGGGACAAGTGTTGACACATTATTATAGATTGATGAATAAAAGCGGAGGATACACGTGGCTACAGACGTGCGCCACGGTAGTGTGCAATTCGAAAAACGCCGAGGAACAAAATATCATCTGTGTCAATTATGTTATAAGGTAAATCTCATATGCCGTAATATAATTTTTCTAAGACCAAATACAACAATCATGGCTAGAGAACAAAGAACGTAATTATAAAACGAACGAATTTTTTCAGTGGTCGAGAGTACGAAAACTTAATCATGGATTGTTGTCAACTGGAAGAGGGTGTGATGGGTGTGAAACGTGAAGACGCAGCTGGAAACGATCCAGAAAATGGCTCGCCAGATGCCGACAGAGGAGGTATACATCTTACGATCTTCCATCTCGATTATTCCCATTATTCTTCCCAAGAATAACCAAATATAGCTAGTTCACCTTCGTCGAGAATCCAAAACTTTCTAATCGCTAAAATAGCATCGTAACGCATTTCAGAAGGAAGAAATCACGGTGGACCACCGAACCAACATCAGGAACGGCCTCACAGATCGCCACCAGAAGATCGCGAAGATACTCGCGGCTCAGAGAGCGAGAAACGAGGCAGCAGGCACCACGACAGTATAGCTCAGTTGCAGCAAGAGCCACAGACGGCGGTCGGGAACATTAGCACGCTCGTAGTGAAATTACGTGGACACAAGCGGAAGTTGCACGAGGACGATAGCAGCTCGAACGAGGAAGAGGACGAGGAGGACGACCCAACGGTGAAAGTCACGAATAACGAGAGAAGCCACGCTCTAAGTCCAGCTCCATCAAACCATTCCATTTCAGGAGGTGAGCAAGTACTATGCTCGGCCAGTCCGAAATCGAGACGCGTGGACGATAGAACGAGCAACGCCGACAGTGCCGGCACATCCGTGAAAGATCTCGAACAAGCGATGTCCAAGCATCTGCCGGTTCAAAATCTCAATAAATCCCATTCGCCGACGCTGCATCAACCAACGGACTTTAGCACAGACGCGTTGCTCAAGCAGCAACAGCAGAGGAGTACGATACAATGGATCGGTGCTCATCATCACTTGGGACATCTGAGTCCGCAACAGTCGACTACCGCTCCATTACCAGCGTCTGCCCTTCTACGACAATTGTACGCCAACAGGGAAAGCGTGATACGGGCCAACGTTCACGGAATCACGTCCAGTAGCACTACAAGAACTTCTTCTTCCGGTGGAACGTATTACGCCGGGGATACGGCACCCAGCGGTCCTCTGCCCACTCCGCCTGGCTCCGAAGGATCCAGCACTTACGGTGAACATCAGTTCGTACTGGCAACGCATAACCAGAAAAGTTCCACTGGAACAAGTTGCGCCGATGCGTTTACAAGTCTGGTTTCCTCGTACTCCACCGGCAGCGGTTACACAGTCGATTATCACTCAGCGATGACACCGCCGTCGTCCGTTTCACCGCGTGACAAGCAACAACAACAGCAACAACAACAGTTGCATCCGGTGAACGTGATCAGCAGCTACGAAGGCTCGTCGGCCTACACTGATCCCGTGTTACGACACCAATACGAGCCAGCGCAACCGTTGCCTTTGAAGCCACAAGTGTACTCCGCTGCCGTTCATCCGAGCGCGTTGGACGCCGCTGCAGCGTACGCCTCGGCTGGTTTAAGCGAGCAAGCGCAATTTTACCATCACCCAGCCGCCGGGGCTGGTTTCCACATTTACCATCCGACGAACAAGTCGACGACGAACGGTTGGTACAGTTCGACGTCCTAGTGGCGTGCGCCAGTACGCAAGAGTGTACTTAAGTAACTGAAATTACTGAGCCCAAAGTCCCCACATGCATATCAGTGATATCATATTCATCTCTGTACACCGATTTCCCTCTCGTTTCCCCTCTCTCGTTTTTCACATACATTCGTTCGTGTTTCCTTCTTTCTGTTCTCTCCCGTTTTTTCGCTTTTCTCCTACATTCCTTTTTCACTTTCGTCACAAAACTCATCGTCTACGTCTTTCCCGAAGCTAGTTTTCATTCTTTGCCCTTCCTCTCCCTTCCTCCTCCCCTCTCCCGCGTCTTTCCCCCTTCCCCCTCATCCAGCGATCACGCGCGCGCATCCAATGTGCCAATTGAACTGTAAAAAATCGCTGCTCTCTATTCTTGACTATGTAGAATGACTTATTGTAATATAACAGAAATAAATTATTATGTATGTTGACATTTTCGGAGATATTCGCGGAAGCAAAACGGAGGATAGAAGTTTCTAAAAAAAGAAAAAAAAAAGAGAAAGAAAGGGAGAAAAAGAAAAAGAAACAAAAAGAGAAGGAAAAGAAACAAATGAGTCACAGAGGACAAGAAAATATGTTTTGGTGCGACACTCAAGGGGCAAAACGGTGAATCTCGAAACGCGGCGACCAATTTTAATTTAATATAGTCCCACGTGAACACGAGAACAGCGCGCGAAAGAAGGAACAACAGAGAAATGAAGAATAAAGGTTCATCAGCGTTATTGCTGTAAAAAATAGAGAGAGAGAGAGAGAGAGAGAGAGAAAGAGAGAGAGAAAGAGAAAGAAAAAACGTCGGTGTGGTTGTTAGCGATAAATTTACTCGAGAAGCCGTACTTGTCGTAAATTTTTTATACTTGTAACATTTTGTTGCGTAAATACGATGACTTTAGTGAAGTCAACAGTGCAATCGTTACACGTTTTTTAGCGTTAATTTAAGAGGATCGGATAGAGAAGAATAATGTTTACCTTTTTGCTTATAACGTAAACGAAAGAAGCGTTGTTTCTGTACGAAAGAGAGTGTGTGAGTGTGAAAGAGAAAAGAGAGAAAGAGAAAAAGAGAAAGTGTGCAACACTACGAAGGAAATCGCTATCTCTATTGATATAGAAAAATATTGTTTCAACGTTGTTAATTTATTTGATCAATCTATCGATTACTTTTATCACTCGTTGCCATCGAGTCACGTTATTAAGTTTAATTGTTCGAATCTAGGCGTTCGTTTATCGTCAATATTAATACATATCAATTTTTCCGATAACGATAAATCACTGCCTTACCATAATTCGAACTAATAATGCGAATGTAAAAGCTTGATTGAAAAAAAAGGCATATGAAAGTGCAACGAATGTTTATTTTCAAGTTATATAAATCATGGGTATATAAATATGTGTGTTATTAGAGGTAGCGAATTCTTTCTGAGATTATTATGTTTTGTTGTAAATTGATGAATTGTTTTTTGACGAGTACACATGTAAATACAATTTTATGTGCTGTAAGATCCACCTGTTGAATATTTCTATTCATAATTTTTCGGAATATTTCTACGAAATTTATTTTCGTTGAAGAAACATTGTAAGGCAGTGACTTAAAGCATTAAAATATATGCATAACGTCTCCATCTTGGTAAAATGAAACCTTGTGATTCGGTGCAGTTTTCATCCTTGGGATTCATTAAAATTATGGTATAAAATGATGAAAGATTGAATTTTCATTTTATCATAATTGCACGATATTCCTTCAAAAATAGTATGACCACATACAGTTAGTAAATCTACAACACCATGCTCTTTAATGCTTCACAAAATTTGGACAAATTTATTAAATTTTATTTCACATCTTTCATTGGAACACAATGCATAAAGGATTATAAACATTTCTTGTTTATATCTTAATTCACTTAAATTTGAAATACATACATGTTATATTATTTTATTATTATTACGTTATTTATAAATTTTATTTCATCCTTTATAATTAACATTTACCTGGGTAATTTAAATTAATTTGCATATGCTTGAAATCGTATCCAAAAATTCTAATGATAGAAAGTGTTTAAAATTGGATGAAAATCAGCTTTTGCCAAATAACAATGTTCCATGTATAAATACAAAGATTGCAAAAATATTTTGTACAGAGAAAATATCTATATTAATTGACAAAATCTAAAAATACACAAATGCTCTGTATATAAAATTGCCTTAATGATGATGCATTCAAATTATTGTGGAAATTGTCAGTTTTCATTCAAATTTCAGTAAATGTTAGCTCTCTACTTTCAATATTCAAAGAAATATTATTATTTTATTATTTATTATGTTTAAAAAAATATATTTTAAAAAATTATATTTAAACAGTTACTTTTTTTATCAAAAATAGAGCAACCAACGTGATAATAATTTCATAATTTCATTTCTATTGTTTTATACTACGTAAATCATAAATATATTTTTTATAATAAGGAAAAAGTTGCAAAAGAGATAAAGAAAATGAAACGAGAAATTACACGTCATATCTCAGTGATGCCATATATGACTAAAAGAGAGGTTAATAGTAAGTTTAATGATAACCTCTTTAAGGAAATTGTTTCCCTTATACTTCATTGTACATAAATCAATGCCTTTCCAAACGAATGAAATGAAATACACAAATATAAAATTAATTCCATTAAAACTGATCAATTCGATGTGTGTATAGAATATTTAAAAAATTTTGAAATATCTAGAATCCTTTGTTTTGTCACATATGTATGTATAATATAATAATATCACATAAATTCTTAATTTCCATATTTTTGGACACGTTAGCCTCTTAATAAATTGAAATCAAACAAATAAAACACTTGACATTTCTAAGATGTTAGGTTAGGTTTATCGACTTAAATAATTCCCACGCAGCATGATGTAGAAGTTCGGTGGACGATATACTAACCTTGAAGCAGTAAACTCAACAGTCATTGGACATAGCTTGTGTTTGTCATTTTTACACTTGTGCTTGTGACAGATACGCGGCTATATAAGTGATAAATTCAAAAGCAGACTTGCAGATGTAATGTGTTATTTGAAGAGGCTTGAAAACCCTTGTTCCGTTTTTAGTAATTAGTTTACCGTCGAAGTGAGCAGTTGTAGACGCGAACCATGATCTTGCGATTCGCAATCTTCGTCGCTTTCTTGATCCTAACGATCGAGGCGAAAAAGCATCAACAGTTCTCCGAAGATGAACAATGGCAGGAGTTCGAAGAGTTTCTAAAGTGGAAAAAAGCGAAGGAAATGCGCGAAAATGGCCCACGAGAAATTAAATACGAAAAACCTCGGCATCATGAATATCATCATGATATGTATAAATCGTCCGAAAACGATCAACAACTTCCCATCGAAAATCCGCCACCTATCGATCAGGCAGCTTTAATGGCAAGATACATTGTTAATCAAGCTGGTAAGAAAAATACATTTTTATTACAATAATGATTTCTTTATATACCAAAAAGTAATATTACAATTTTTGCTTGTTTTAAAACTCTAACTATGCAAACAGCTACTTTTAAACAAAAGCGTCGCATATCAATACATAAATTATGAGTCATTTAGAAATTAACGAAACGAGCAGCAAGAATAACTGTGTTAATATATGTACGTAGATAAACCTTTATTTGTATTGTAAGGCAGAAGTTAATATTAGATTTCTTGGCGATTTCTCAAATTTCCAATGTATAAGGAAACGAGCATCGTATTACTCAAGTTGAATAAATATTTTTTTATAATTACGAAATACTGAATACTGAATTGTAATTCAAATTTATGTCATTGAATATCTTGTCATGTAATGGAAATTCTATCATTCAAAGGTCAATATTGAAAAGATCATGATCGATTAATAAATTTGATAGAGCAAACAGATAAATATTATTACGGAAGAAATATTTTTCTGAAATATGTGTATTTGGATAAAGTCATTTGTGCAAAATGTTATAAATGCATTATTTCCTTGTACGAATAATTTTATTAAATTTATTATATTCAACTGCCTTCGAAATGAAATTTGTTTATATGTTTTTTTTCCCTATCTTTCTTCTTTTAGATATTTCGAAAATATATACGCATAACTTTTCATTTTCGACATAATCGTGCATGTAATATTAATTATGTCTTCTGGTTTCATTATTAATGATTATGCACATGTATATAGTATATTTCGTTATGTATTTGTAATTGCATCACATTAAATATCTATTAATTATCTTTATTTCGTATAATATTAGTCAATTATTATTACCAATACATTTATATATGTATACAGATTGGGTATCCGTGGCAACATTGAGCACAAGAAGAGACGTCGAATCATTTCCAGCTGTAAATTTAATTTCCTATACCGATGGACTTTTAGGAAATGGATCAGGAGTACCATATCTTTACCTTACACCCTTAGATTTTACAGCTCAAGATCTTGCAGTAAGCATTTTTCTAATATTGTATTATTAATTATACCTCGTCTGTACTTATTATGTACATGTGCTTAAATATTTTATCCCAATCGCAAACATACATTTGATGTTTCTTTATTGATAAGATAGTGAGCAATATGAGTTTGATTAAAATTTTAATTATCTTTTTCTCATTTTTATTGTGGCACGTAGTAATGAGTCAATGAATTATACTTTTAATCATAATAAAAAATAATTCCAATTTAATTACAGAAAGATAATCGAGCCTCGTTATTAATGACATTAGCCCAAGGCGAATACTGTAAAAACAAACAGTGGGATCCTATGGACCCGCGATGTGCTAGAATTCTTTTATCTGGCAAGATCAAACCAGTTAGTAAATTTTTTATTTATAATTTATAGAATATTTAAATTAATAGAATAATAATATTATTTTTTTTTACAGTTAAAAAATGAAAGTGCGGAAAATGAATTTGCAAAAAAAATATTTTTCACGCGTCATCCAAAATTAATTAACATGCCAGCAAGTAAGAATTTTTTAATCAAGTAACGTTAATTACTATAACGTCAATTACAAATAAGAAGTGTTAGAATATTAATCTTAAAATATTAAATTAAATTTAAAATGTTCATTATTACAGATCATCATTTCTATTTCGCAAAATTGAAGATAATTTCAATTGTGGTATTAGATACATTCGGCGGTCCAAAATACGTCTCTGTAAAAGATTATTTATATCCACCAACAACGAATATTACTGAAGAATTTAACAAACATTTTCCTTTAGAATTATATGAAGGTAGATCTCAACAGGAATATAGTCCAATTTCCAACATGTTACATCCTGTGATACAACGTGTGTGAATTAGCAGAATATTATAAATGTAAAACTTCCAACAATTTTATACAACTTTCAATGTTTGATAGCACAAAATTTTCATGCTGTTACGAATTTATATTGAAATTATAAATGAATATGACTATAATAAATAAATTAATTAAAATTATGCACAAGTAATTTACAGATATTTGTTCAGTGTACAATAAAAATTATTATGTTCTTTTGTTATAAAAAAGAAGCAGAATATTATATTAATCAAAATAGACAATATAAATATACATCATTATCTTATATATTATTAATTAATCATATTTTCAATTACAATTGGAAAAATCCCTAATATTATCGCAATGTGACATGTTTTATAGTACTGTTTGCTACAAAAATATACAGATTTTTTTATTTTAAACTCATAGTAATTTCTATAAAAATTTATTTAAGACAATAAACCCCGATTAAAGGGATGTACAAATTTTATGGTATTAACTTAATTTAAGATTTCAAATATGTACATCTTTGTAATATAAAAATTACGTGTTCTTAAAGTATGTTACAAAGAATTAAAATATTCTTTAGTACAGGACGTTATAAATTGCAGTAGCCTTTGTAGGTTTGCTTGAATATCTGAGCTACTTTATATTGGATTACGAATTGTTTATACACATTTTACATAATTTACTTAAAAATATAAAATATTTGTTATATATTAATATATCTATTTTAAAAAGAAATATTTAAAAGAATTCACGATTTGATTACAGGTCGCAAATAGCATTAATATACAATATTTAATTACAAAAGCTTACTAATTCATCTTTGCTATGTTTTTTTTCGTAACAGTTTGTGTACTTTTTCCATGAGTAAGACTGGATGAGCTCAGCATAACAGAAATTTGTTCTGGTAACGGACAAGCAATTAATAAAAGTTCTTCTGAATTATAATATTTACCCAGTATCTGATATAATTGTGTAAATGCAGCACAAACATTATTTTTTACTGGTCTAAACAGAATAAATTCTGTTTCCTTATTGGAGAGATATAGTTGCATAAGTTGTTGAATTTCAGGACATTTAAATTTAATTATGCGTAATACCTCACTAATTGCTGCTGCAACATCTTGAGGATTTCCAAGAGCATGTTCTGGAGATGCATCTGGGATATTAGCATGTAATTTCTCTTTTTCTAGCAGTTTTAAAATTGGATGTATCAATAAAAATGTTGCAAGCTGTATAAGACGTTGACAAGCATATTTCAATTTATTATCCACATGCTTCCTTGAATCTATTAGTTGCTCTTTCATTTGAGGTGCTCCTTCCAATAGAAATTCTAATAGCGCATTATTTGACAATGTAAAAAGTCTTGAACTCTTTTCTAATAAACTAAATGCTGCTGTCTTGACTTTTGAAAAATCCAAACTATATTCTTTTATTGTGAAATCCACTTGAAATGGTGCAATTTGTTCTCTTAAAATGAGTAAGTGTTTTATTTGAAAAAGTTCTCCATCTAAAGGTGATGCTCTTTTCTCTATTTCTTGCTTCGCATTTTCTATACTTTGGACACAAAGAGATATTGCTTCCTGACTCAAAGACTGGAAGACAGATCTATCTACGCATCTGTATAATCTTGATAAACACACTAATGTTCTACGAACAGTAGGATACCACATCCCATGAAGATCTGCTGGTGAATTTCCCATATGTGTCTTTTGATAGATAGAATCCATTTCTATATGATTTCTGGATATCGGTTCTAAAATATTATCGTCGTTAGATGAAACAGATATCCTTTTCATTTTTGTCTGTCTAGATTCCTCTCTTATTGACTCTGCTATATCTTCCATCATCTTCAATTTTTCTGGATACGCCAAGTCACCTGGTGACGGATTATAATTCAAAACATCAGACTGCAGATAAAGATGTGCGCGAAATACGAGTCTTTCTTGTACATCATGTAATAACTGCAGACAAATGTTACCAAATCCCTCTAAGGGTTCAAAATTGTTTTGAACATGTTCATCTAGCATTTCAATCCTCAAAATGCAACAAATTTCAGCTAATGTTTCCAAATGATTGATATGAATTATGAACGGCCTGAGTGTATCATACAGAGAAGTACATAAACTTTCAAGATATGCCGTTAATCCATTAGATGATTTAGAAAAGAATTCATAAAATAATTTATATTCATCCATCGATGCATGTAACAATAGTGCACATGAATTTCGTACCAGACTACAGTGATCACCATTGTATTTTTCTTTCACTGACATCAAAGATTTTTGTACACTACTACCTAATACAAGTCCTCTTTGGCTCCAATAACATTGATGACATTCAGATAATAAACTATCATATTCTTGCCTTTTATATGACTTAGCCTCAACTTGTTCTATAACTGGTCTAGCTTTTGACAAAATAGTTTGAAATCTACCATAGAAAAGTGCTAAAGCAGCATCAGCATTATCCTGTGATTCGTCGTTATCTTTTAAATTCAATATACTCTCCGTAGTCTTGCTAAATAGATTAAAAATATAATTTTGTATCATAGATATTGCTTTAGATTGACAGTGCTTGTATTTGATCAAATAGGTATTGCTCTCTTTAAATGAAAGATTATTTTGAACAAAGTCTATGTTGGTATCAATTTTATCCAATATGTTGAAGAACATCTCACTGTTCACTGATAATGTAGGTGCTTCTAATTTTTCCATCATCATATCGATATCCTTGAAATATTTCACATATTCCGTGATGTTCTCTATGGTAGAATTTAATTTCCTTTGATCAGAATCAAGCTGTTCACTAGCATCATAAAGGGATATTGTTTTATCAGATACTTCTGAATACTGCTTATATAACATAGTGAAGTCTTCTAAAGCTCCTTCTATTTGAAGACAGAGTTCTTGACATTCTTGCCGCCGGGTTTGAAGTTCATTTAAATATAACATGTACTTCATATCTTTCCTGTCCATACACTTCTTCTCTAGAGTGGCGTAATGCTTCAACAGATCTTGACATTGTTCTATTTGTACTGATCTCATAGTTTCTTTGCTTGTGCATGCAGTACCGTTTGCCTCCTCAGTCTTAAGATTGTTATCAGGGAACAATTCTTCTTCCAAATTCAGTAAACATTCTTTTTGATAATCGGTTAACGGTGCCAGAGAATCTTCTGACAGATCCCACTTGGTTAAGTTATTTGGAATGTTTTTCATTTTCGACATGATTCCTTGTCAATGAAAACAAACGTTACGAGGCAGACGATTTTAAGAAAAGTCGTATGACAGCGTATACCACGCACATACCGTTCTGTGATATAAATTAAAAAATTCCCTTCAAAAAACTGACACCGCAGCAATTACGAATCGTAGTCGTGAAGTTGATGATTTATCTATCGACTGCGGTGCAGGATGTCCACCGTACGAAATAATAAAACCTCTACACCTTGTAGATTGTCCAAATTATTTAATTCATTATTGTACATTATGATATAAATAACGTAAATACTCCTACAATATTAATTCAAATAAAATATATTGTTATAATTAGAACAAAATGTTTTACAAGAAATTTATATTAATTCATAAATATTTAAATATTTTTTTACGTAATTGCAGTTGAATTGAATGTATAATTAATATTCTTTGTTAAATTCTATTATATTAATATTTAATAAAAAAGAATTAGTTTAAATACATGAAATTTTTAAAATATAAAAAATTCTATTGCACACTTGAAAACCAGACAAAATAATTTTACGACGCAGGCGCATAGAATCGGCTAACTCTTCCATTGAAAACAAGACTATTTCTTTGGCCATTGCGTTTTATCTAAGAAGGTTTGTGTCAAATGAAATCTCGAAACATCTGCATGATCTTGTAAACTTAATAGTGTTTACGTAATAATAAGTACTTTTGTTAATAATTGTAGTACAATACATGCAGTATTATTATGTATTGCATATTATTATGTTTGATGACCTAACCTACAAAAGTCATGATATTAATGTTGCAGAATGGCTCCAAGATATGAATTAGCAGTTGGTCTCAATAGAGGCCACAAAACTACTAAAATTCGCGTGGCAAAAAATAAGAATGAAAAGAAAAAAACAGTGTGCGTCCTGCCAGCAAGATTAAAAGGGGTTAGTATATATTTGTGAAAACAAATATTGCATTGATGCTCCAACATTGCTATCTTATTTCTGTTTGTATTTTATAATTGTACAAATTATGGAATATAGAACAATAAAAATAAGTAATAAATCGTGAAAGTCAATACTAAATAGCATAAATATTTTACTTTCAGAGACAAACTAAACACAGCAAATTTGTGAGAGACTTAATTCGAGAGGTAACTGGACATGCACCGTATGAGAAACGTGCAATGGAATTGTTAAAAGTGTCCAAGGATAAGAGAGCTTTAAAGTTTTTGAAAAGAAGAGTAAGGATGTCAATTCATTCCATGTTACTTAAACTGTTCTCTGTTTCAAATGAATATGTGATATGTAATCTAATATATTTTATTCTTAAATTTTCTAGTTGGGCACACATATCAGAGCCAAGAGGAAACGAGAAGAACTAGGAAACATTCTCGTACAAATGAGGAAAGCAGCTGCACATCACTAAATTGTTTTCACTTAATAATTAATTTTACTAATTATCATTACACATAATTCTTACAATAAATCTGTAATAAAAAATATATGTAAAAATCTATTATTTTTTATTTCACGCAAAAAAATAGTCCCTATGTTTTCTCTTTTGTAATGTAATTTGAAACAGATTGACGAAAATTCACGAATGAAAGTACAGTAGTTCAAGTTGTGAGCTTATTGACTTTCGTGATTTAAATGTAATTATGGCAATAATTCAAAAAAATAAAAGTAAAGTGAATAAAATTTAGTGTTGCGTTTATAATTAATGTTTGAAAAAGCTTTATGATGTACTACAGTACAATTAATTTTCTATGACATTTTTAAAGAAAAGTTTCATATCACATAACCTATTTCTAAATAGGTTATACGTATTATTTACATCATTTATTTAGTGTTATGTTAAACTTCAATTATGAATAGTATAACGATGTTAAGTTCGTTAAAGCAAATTAAACTTCGTAAAACGAATTATATATTGACAAGAAAGTGGTTTATTAAGAAATTTGCACGATACAACAATTTAGATGTTCATAAGTTTTTCCAACAGTATCAAACATTGCATACGACTATTACCCAATTAGAAATTCCTAAAGAAATCGAAAGGAAAACTACTGATTTGAAACATTTTCGAGATTTGTCAAAATTTGGACCATCGCTCAAAGATTTTTTAATACCAGAAACTGAAATTCCTAATGAATCAATTAGTGTTCCAAATATTCCTTACATACAAAATATTGATGGCTCTGGTCAAAAGGGTAAATAAAGATCAAATGTTGAAAGACAGTAATATTAAAAGAAATTGTAAACCTTATTTACAATATTCTTTATTCGTTAAATTACATTCTTTTTAGTCTACTTTGAGGTTTACGGTTGCCAGATGAATGTAAATGACACGGAGGTGATCTGGTCTATTTTAAAATCTCATGGTTACAGAAAAGTAGATAATATAAAAGAAGCTAATATAATTCTGATCGTCACGTGTTCTATTAGAGATAATGCAGAGCAGAAAGTATGGAACAAGTTAACTAATTTAAACAGTATTAAGAAAAAAAATAAAAAATTCTCAGTAAAAATTGGTCTATTAGGTAGAATTATGAATTCATAGATAATTGATTTATGATATTTTACAATACTATAAATTTCATTATATATATGTTATTATAATAGGATGTATGGCAGAACGATTAAAGGATAAAATATTAGAGAAAGGTAAACTTGTTGATGTCATAGCTGGACCAGACAGTTATAAGGATTTACCAAGGCTATTGTCTGTACCAGACGATGAAACGGCTATTAATGTTGTTTTATCATTTGATGAAACATATGCAGATGTTACACCAGTGAGATTAAATCCAAATTCTACTAATGCATATGTGTAATTTATTTTTCTTTTTATTAATACTACTATACTACTATACTACCATCCAAAAATTTGGATTAGTTTTGTATAAAATCATCCTTCCCTGGCAGATAAAATAGTGGTATTAAAAATACTGATATTTATTTATAAATTTATTCTTTAAGTTATTATTTAAATCGTATTTATGCATCGTATTATGCATCTATTTTTTAAATATGAAATTGTTAGGTGCTCCAAACTTTTGATGGGTAGTATATATAATTTACAATTAATTGTCATTATCTTTATATGTTTTCTTTATATTTTTTCAGCACCATAATGCGTGGTTGTGATAACATGTGTACATATTGTATTGTTCCATTCACAAGAGGAAGGGAAAGATCAAGACCCATTGAGAGTATAATCAAAGAAGTTCAATCTTTATCTGATGATGGTGTAAAGGAAGTGATGCTTCTTGGGCAGAATGTAAATAGTTATAGAGATACATCTCAATCGGAATTTTATGTGAATAGTAATATGGAAACGCATTTAGCAAAAGATTTTAAAACAGTGTATAAAAATAAAAAAGGAGGGCGTCGATTTGTTAATTTATTAGATGAAGTTTCTCGTATTAATCCAGAGATGAGGATCAGGTACTAAGAATTTTCGTGTTTAGAAATATTTATTGGTTTCAATTATAAATCATTTTCAGATTCACATCTCCTCATCCGAAAGATTTCCCAGATGAAGTTTTACAATTGATAGCGGAAAGGCCAAATATATGTAAAGAAATACATTTACCTGCGCAGAGCGGAAATTCCGCAGTTTTGGAAAGAATGAGAAGAGGATATACGCGAGAAGCATATATAAATTTAGTGCATCGCATACGCGAAATTATTCCGAATATTTATTTCTCTAGTGATTTCATTACTGGATTTTGTGGAGAAACGGAGGAGGAATTTCAAGATACGTTATCACTGATGGAATTAGTGAAATATAATAAAGCCTTTCTTTTTTCTTACAGCATGCGGGAGGTAATCTACCTTTTACAAAAAAATATAATGTGTTGAATTATATTTAAAGAAAAATATATATATTATTATTATTATTAATTCTAGAAAACGACTGCACACCGTCGTTACAAAGATGATGTACCACCGAATGTGAAGAAAGATCGACTTCAAAGAATGATGTCAATATATAAAACGGAAGTGGAGAAAGTAAATAAATCACAGATTGGACAATTACAGCTTGTACTTGTAGAGAAAGTAAGACAATTTACCATTTATTGTAATTTAACTTTGTTGCAGAATCAATATAAAATTTATAATGTATCAATAAATATATAATAATTAATTTTAGCTAAGTAAGCGATCAAACGAAAAATTTCAAACAAGAAATGATGGTAACACACGAGTGTTAATTCCCTCCATGACTATACCCACTGGAAAATATTCCGATGACTCGAGAGCGATAAAAATTGGCGATTACGTCGTTGTAAAAATAGAAGACGCTAATTCGAATTCGTTAATGGCCACGCCTCTCTATCATTCGTCGATAACAGAATACGCATTTTCATCTGTGACGTAAAAATGTAGAATATGACATTTCATTTGTTATTTAATCACACTTATTATTGAATAATACGCTCAATTTCGGAATGAATCGTGCAATTTTTAATTATAATCGTACAAAATTAAATTGACGTATTCACTGATACAATAGTATTGTGATATAATACTGATATAATAGTATTGTGAATAAAGAAAAAAGAATTTATATAATAAATAGATATAATTCAATCTATTATTGCGATACATGGCGATTTATAGGTACGCAATGTTTCCTGTTACGTGAATGATATTTATCATTTTTTAACAAAATGTTACATACTGATTAAAAAAGGATTATTCATACTTAATTATACTCCATTTCTAAAAAAATTACCAGCTCGTAATAAGACTTTTTTCACAATAAATACGATCGATTTGTGACGATAAACCTTATAATTTAACGTACGTTTATAAATTATTTACATAACTATAATGTTTTATTCTTTGAAACATGAATCATTTTGTACAAAATTACCTATTAACAATATAATCAATTTAAATTTACAGATACATTTAAAAAAAACAAATTATATTAACACCTGAGCAGGTATCATTATTAACTTATACAAAATATCGATGTCTTTGGAAGTACAGAGTTCATTTCCAAACGATACGTTTTATATATTCACATTAATCAAAATCGTACACGTTAAACGAGACTTGCAGTTCCGATATTAATAACGCAATTGTCGGCACCACGTTCGTAGACCGTAAGATCATGGTTCCTTGGTTGTTCCAAGAGTGCAGCCAGTTGTTCTCCACTAGGGAATGCGTTTGGTGTAGTCGGAAGAATCACATCGCATTCTAATTGACCTAAAATACGAAGAAAATAATAAGAAAAAATTATAATAAAAACAGGAGGAAACAACAATAAGAAAGAGTTTTAACAAATTATAAAAAATGAAATAAAGGATAAAGAAGATATATAATTAAGATTTTAAGATCGGATAATATTTTAGAGATCATAAAATCGATGACATTTTTTACCTGACAATGAGGGCGAAGCACCTTTGCTAGAACCGTACATGCGAGTGCTGTATCCGGAATCATTGTGTGCGTCATGCAAAGGCGGCGTTGGGCTATAAACCGCGTTACGGGACCTATATGGCATTCTGGCAATGCTGTCGTAGTGCACATGTTCTGACATCCCTCCTTTTCCAGAGATCCCTCCGCTTAATGCTTCTGGTTGTTCGTCGTCTCCCTCGCTGCTTTCGCTATCATTGCCTATGTTGCAATATCGTAATTTACTAACTATAAACATGATTCACGATTATTATCGACCAATTTCTTTCGGATAAATTTATATTTTAAATTAGTTTCAGATAAAAAATATTACGAATGAAAGTAAATAAAAATCAGCAAATAGATTAGCTGAATAAATAAATCTGTTATTGCGTTGATTTTTTGCAATTAAAAAAAATTGACTGCATTTTTTTAAGAATTTCAAAGAATATTCGTTAAGATTTTAACTATCAATTTGAAATACGTGTAATGTAATTTCACCTTCTCCACGCCAGCTGTTTCCTACTCCACCTTGCGGTTGCACTCTTTGATTTTGAGAACACTGACTGTGCTCTGGACTGGTGGGTTCGCTGCTTCCGGAACGCGGACCCCTCCAACCGTTATGCATGCCAGGTACTTGTTGAAATCGCTTAATCATCTCGTGAACACTACGTCGCCCGGAAGATTTCCACTCATTCGATGTGTCCTCGTTCTTTCGTGTTGAGTTACTTTCGTTCTGGCATGAATTTTTGCCATGATCTCGAGATGTAAGATCCTGGTGACAGTTTCTTAATTTAAAATAATCTTATAGAAACTTATAAACTTTAAAATAAACTTCTTAATTTAACATAAACTTATCTGTATTTTATTTTGTAGAAAAATCTTATGCCGATCAGAATTTCAGATAATTATTTGTAAAATAAACGTTTTTAAAAATTTTATTTTAAAGTTGTTAAAAAAATTATTATGTTATTCCACGTTTTTGATGTTCTTCAAGCTGCTTGACAAAAATTCACGTTAATTTGCATTGAATGTACTAAGAAAAAATAAGCTAAAAAACTACTAATAAGCTAAAAGCTACTAATAATATATATTTTTAAGCAATCTAGTATTAGCTACGAAAAGTATTCGCATACTTAATTATTATATATTTACACGATAGTTAATTAGGTTCAAGTATATTAAATTTCGTGTATGTAATTAGTATTTTCATATTAATGAAATGTAGAATTTAATAAATTGAGAACACTTTTGTAGCCACTGCATATTGCATGAAATTAATGGCTACGTTATCAACCCTTTATTATCGTTCTATCTCCGATCTTACACTACATTCATAATCTCAACAGTTCATTGAAAAAAGAACGGAGATGAAACAATTAGCTTTGCGTCTCATGTTATATCGTGCCTTTGAAAGATCTCGGGATGAATCCGAGCGCAAGAGCAGAGGACGGATCGATCCCTATCTTCCGATCGTAAACACGACTCGCCATCCCGTGTACCATCCGCAACGTGTCATTAGAGTCTCGCAGCTTAATCAACACCTCCGTGGACGTTTAGCGTAGCTAAACAAAAAAAAAAAGAACCACCGATTACACACTCACGCGTTGCTGATGGACCTGCTGCCTGGAACCGATCGACGGCGAGGAAGCGGCGCCTAGCGGCGAGCTGCGATCCTGCTTGATCACTCCGTCGAACGTTTCGTTCAATCTAGCCGGCACGTCAAGCACCCTCAGCGTTGACCTCGAGACACCAGAACCGGACGGAAGGTCCCTCATGGACTTGCTGAGTCGCGGTATAGCAGGAATATCAAGATCGTCCAGACTGCCGCGATGAATCGGCGTTTCACCGGGGATCTCGAAGCTCCTATCGTGAGGTCTGTCATCCAGTAGATCCTCCAAAGACCTGGCACGAGTAGGTGGGAACGGTTGGTCGTTAGCGAGTGTGGTTTTAGCCGGTCTTTCGCTGTGTCTTCCCTTCCCACCTCTGGAAAGACGTTGCTGCAGATGCATGTGCCTTTCGTCGCATCTAGACCTCTCCGCCGCCACGCATCTCGTCAACTCGGTGATCTGCCCTCTGGTTCTCCTTTCTAGATTAGCTACCTTCAAGTCCAATCTCTCGTGCGCCTGATCTATGTGGGCCTTCAGCTCGGCCTTGTCCCTCTCCAGCTTAGCCTCCATGTGCCTGAAGAACGGCGCACAATAGCAGGTGTATCCCACTCCCACTGGGCCTTTTCTGATGTTGCCAGCCAAGTCGAGATAGTATTGCTCGCCACGGCCCAGCGGATCCGGTGGTAGGGAGTCTAAACGCGGCTGGGGAAACGCTTCCGGATCGGGATAGTAGTGACAACCGTACGGCGACCACTGTCTACCCATCACGGCCTTCTCGAAGTGGACCTTGTTCTGCTTGCCGAACGATTTGTGCTTCTTTTTCTCCTTCTTCGTGCAACTATCTCTGCTGCCACTGGTACCACTACCGGTCTTCTCTCGCTTCTTCTCGTTCTTGCTGCTGCTCTTCCCGTCGACCTTGTCCACAGTCGCCGGCGTGCTATCCTCCTCGCGGCTTTTGCTCCGCGTTCTGCTCTTGCTTCGCGCTTTACCGATTATCTCCAATATCTCTTGGAGGTTCTTGCGCCTGGCAATGTCCTTCGCGGTCTCCCCCTGCTTGTTCCGCAGGCTACGATCGCAGCCGGCCTCTAGCAGGATCCTCGTCAGCTTCCGACGTCCCATCGCCGCCGCAATGTGCAACGCTGTGTCGCCGTTCTGCGTTTAGAAACGATCGTTAGTTCCCTGTAGTCGTCTTTTAATTCCTTTGTCGGTTTTCATTTGTCTTTTTTTGTTTTAATATCGTTGAATGCTTTTCCATACCAGAGGTTTCCACGATCGACGCGCGCAGATACGAACGATGTTTTCCATTTTTTTTTTTTTTTTGGATGGACTTCGAAATACGTGGAATACATAAGTGGAAATGGGATAGAAGTCCATGGGGTAAAAAGGATTTTGCGCTTCGATTTTTAATACATTGAGAGAATTTTTATTTCTTTCTTCTTTTTCTTTTTGTTACTATCTTTTACTACTGTATTTTAAAGAGATTCTTCTCGTAGACAAGTACAGTAAACAAATAAATATGATAAGTACAATTTTATTAAGTTTCTGAGTTTGATGTTGCTTAATTAGGTATAATAGTATAATAATTAATTAAGTGTAATAGTATATATATGTGTGTATCTAAGTGTATAAAGGATATTATACTTAAAGATTATTAATATATATATTATTCATAAATCAATTCATACGTTTATGGAACTTTTTCGTTTCCGTTTGTCAGTGCAATAAACTTTTTGTAATAGCGATTTTCTAATTGTTTTAAGAATCTTATCTAATTGTTTACTTGTATCTAAAAACACATTCCTTTATTCGTAACTTTGTCTAATTATTTTACCAAATTAATTAAAAGGTTCAATAAGGAAGAAAGTATAACTATAGTGTTTTAAATCTTTGCTTACTTTATTTTGATCCGATACTCGACAAAGCGCAGAAATCAAGATTCTCGTCACCCCAGCGTGTCCATACCTCGCAGACGTATGCAATGGTGTATCTCCATACTGAAAAATTGAAGATTTATGAGAATTTTATTATCATTCATTATACGCTTATACAACATTTTTAATTTTTAATTTATACTGCAATACTTTATACTTCATTTCAAAATAACTGTTGTTCCATGTAATATTATAATTAAATTATGAGCAATTTATTGTAATATTAGGTTAACACTATTACAATATTGTTCTCCTCGCTTGAAGAATTACTACATTAGTAATAGCTTTTTAAATCACATAATATCAGATTTCAAAATAAAGTAATTGTAATTTACATGTATTGTATTATTTTATATTATAATATTATTATAATATATTATTATTTATAATAATATTATAATACTTCGATTAACGCTAAAGATATGTTGTTACTATTAGAAGACAAAGTGTCAAATAAGCTTAGTATCTTAGTACGTAGTATGTAAATAAGCATAAAGGAATGTACGATTAAGAATAACAAACAAAATTTTACTTTAATTTGAAATTATTTTTACATTGACTTATGTTACATATACATACAAAGAAGAAAAAATATGAATATGCAAAGGAAAAATTTATTTTCGGGGTTGTCGACGATTGAGATTCTTCTGAAATTGTAAATTTCTTGCTGACGATTACATCGTTATATCGCATTATATATTATTATATATTACATATTATACATTGAATGATATCGATTCATGGAATACTCCTTTAGAATTTGCAAAGAAAGCCGCATATATCGAATCAGCGTTAAACGAGATCTTACTGTATTATATAATTAAAAAAGTCATTGTGTAATATCAAAATAAAATAGCAGTTTTCTCAGAACTTATTTTGTTCTTTATAATCCTATCCAATGATTCTTCCAGATTAAACTATATTTCGTTCGATCTCATCGTACCACAAATCTATAATACGTGTAAAATCAGACCTATCGTATTTAACAGCGCGTTAAAGGCCACGATTAAAAGGCTTCAGAAGATCAAAAAAAAAAAAAAGGAAGAGTTACATTCGCCAAAGAAAGCGATAAAAGAAAAAGAAAAAAAAACTGCACGACTCGCAGCCCAATACGATTCGTCTCACTGAAAGGCCCAGAAGTAACTGTTCTAGGAAATGAAGACGACTTTTTTGCCATAAAATTTTATCGATATGCAAACATTTGAATCGATAGAAAACAAATTACATCGCTCAGTACCAGACAACGCAACTCCTACTCGAGGTCTACCCCACGCCCTCTCGCGAATTACGTGACCCAAATCAACTAATCGCTAATTTTCGTTGCATTAGCGTTGCACCTGAAGAAGCCCGATTTTCTGGGTTACCCCCGCTAAAATCACTCTTAGTGATAATAAAAGACAGAAGGCAGAGAGCCATTACTCACGTTGTTTTGAAGGTCAGGATTGCATCCCGCTAGCAAAAGTTCGCGGCAGCTTTGGTTGTGGCCATTTTGGCAGGCGAGGTGAAGCGGCGCGAATCCAGCTAGGTTTCTCGCGTGTAGGGGTGCACGTTGGGTCCCGAGAGCCTTCGCCAGGGCGGTCGCTGTCCTGCTGTATCCACGCCAGGATGCCTCGTGCAACGCTGAATTTCCATGCTGGAACACGCGAGGATCGGATTCACAGAGTTTGAACGAGTAGTCGAACGTGATTCGAAGATGATATCGATCGATCAAAACATCGTGTGCGCTTGGCTCGATCAAGAGGGGGAATACGAGTCGGAAAAAGAGGAAAAAGAAGGGAAGAGACAGGCGCCGGCGGTTTCCTCATCGTATCGGATACGAAATCGGGCAAAACGACGACAGATTGTTAATCGTCGTTCCTCACCGATTCGTAGCTATCTGTCCGACCACATGCAATGACAGTTAATTGATTTATTTTGCGCAAACGTTTGCATGTTGAAACCGATCGGTCAGCTCGATGCACATTTGTGTGTTCTCACATTTGTACTTTAGAGATATTCTGGTTCTGATGCAAATTTACTTGGTGTTAAGAATGATTTCAATAATTTGTTAAGTTAATATGTTCGATTAGTTTGACAATTTGTGAATTCGTACGAAGGTTTTTAACTTATTAACTCTTTCGAGACAGAATTTTTTGTTTTAGACAATTAATACAATTAATATAATTCTTAGTATACTACGTTTACCCGTAAAAAAGAATTAGGTTTGAGACATTTTTAAAAGTGAGACGTATAGTATTTTAATCATATCTAATTAATTAATTACATCTCAATAATTGTGACAAGAAAATTCTATATGAATACACACATATATGCAGAATAAAATGAATATAGTTTTGTTGAAGTATAATTTATTATAAAAAGAGTTGACAAAAACAAAAGATACTTCTTATATATTTAATTTTTATTTAAAAAATCTTAAATCTTTTACTTTATTCTTTAATTCTATTAGATTTGGAATCTATTAAATTTTTAATATTATATTTCAAGTAATATTCCTCTTAAAATTTCTTGATTAATTAATGGATCTGGCAGCAACAAGTTTTGTCTTCTTGTAATTAATGATTTTTTAAAGTCAAGTAATACTAATATTTTTTAGTCTTTATATTTCTTTATATCATCTTTATACTCTTTATTATTATATATCTTAATTCTTTGTTAATAAATATAACAGTGCAATATAATAATAAATTAATGAATAATAATTAATAACATTATGACAAATCTTATATTCTGATATATAATTACGCAAGGAAACACTTACTTATTACACGTTGAAAGATCAAGAAAGATTGAGGAATGTTTTATTTATTATTTTCTTTAATTAATTTATATTATTAAATTCTATTTCTCAATACTACGATGAAAATATTAAGCAAATTCTTTGGAATTTCTTTTTATCTTTGTGGTATTAAAAAATACCTTTCATCTTCTATAATTTCGTGAATCTTCAAGAAATTGGAATATTTATGACATTATGATAAATTACTACTTGTTTTTTAATGAGTTAACGAACAACCCAGTTCACAATTCAAGTCGTTTGTTTGATCAATTCCATAAATTAAAATTCATAGAAAAGTGACAATTACAAATATTACTTTTTGAGTCTTCCTTAAAATTTACAATTATTTATACTATCTCCTTCTGAATAACTAAATTTACGAACATAAAAGATTATTTTTTGAGATAATACTAATCATACCTGAATAATACTGGTAATACTAATTTACCTGTATAATATGAAACTCATATAACTTTATAAAAAGTGGAGTTGATTAATTTAAACTACACTGAACTATATAACAATGTGTTGCTAATTGAAACTTTACTTATAATTTGAAAAGAAAAGACAAAAACAAAACGATTCGAAAAATATCGCACATCAAACATTGAGTCGACTTTCGAATGGACCAACGAACAATCTACAGTAGTTTACAGGCCAAGTTATTTCCTTGCAAGCTTCGCTTTCCTTCCAAGCAAGGATCAAGCCATACTTTACGATCTGTCCATATTCTGCGTTCTGCGGGATAAAACTATATTTGCAGCCTGGTAAACATGTCAATCGCGAAGTTAGAGCGTGCAAGAACACGTAAACTCCTCCGGAAGGGAAGATCAGGCTAAATGGAGACGTGTATAGCTCGAGAAACCCAGTCATGCTCATCGTGGGCGGTTCCCTCCAGGGTGGATAATGTCGCGCACTACATCACAAAATGCCTATTCAATTTAGATCAGACCGCGGCGTACATCGTCGGTTCCGTTCGGATAAACGTCAAAGATATTCCATTTTGCGGATTCGCGCATGGAAACGGCACCGTTGCATCCTCCTTCTTTTTTTATCTTCGAAGAATTTTGTATGTATTCCCAAACTTCTGTATGAAAGTTCAGAAAGGAAAATTACGTATTTTATATTAAAATGAACACTCTTGTGCTTGTGTTATAATATGATCACGCAATAACGTACTTATTACGTATTGATTGTTACAGTATAATTTGTATTATATATAAAATTATAAATATAAAATATCATTATAACATATATTACTGTAATATTTTATAATAATAATATAATATTAATGTTAATATTACTATATTACTGTATTATATATTAATTACTAGTATATAATAGTATAATTAATATTAATATTAATATATAATAGTATAATATTAATGTTAGTATATAATATTATAATAATATGTATTATAGTGACAATAAATTATTATAATTATCATAATAAAAACATTTCTATACAATTATAAATTATGAGAACAATACATAAATTTTTTTATTATTATCTCAATTTACACTAAGTAATTTATTAGTATAATATAATTAAAGTATTTTGGCTACTGAAAATTTTGTTAACGGAAAGCTGGCTAATAAAAAATTACTGATTAGATTTATAAAGAAACGGGAAACTATTTTTGTTGATTTTTCAAAATTTGATAATTGATCACATAGTATAATGTTTAATGGAGAAGGGAGTGATGTATAGAAATAGGCTTAGATGCATTTAACTTGAAAAGTGAGCAAATAGATATCAATAAATTAAACAGAGAAGTATAGTTACACGCGTTTCAATATGAATACATGAACTTTATAATCCGTATTATGCATAATTTATTAAGAATATTATAAATAAATAACCACGCAAGAGAAAGGCCACCGATCACCTAACATTATTTTATGATCTTTTTTAATCTCTTGTTTTACGACTTTTTTAGTAGCTCTTTCAGTTGATGCTTCGTATCGTTTTTAAAGCCAACGTTAGAAATGAAATATACTCATTTTTATATTTACCCACCAGTAATCCCTGGTCGTAATTTGCATCTAGTGAATTTTGTCGACGGGTGACTCGATATTATAGCAAGAGCGTAAATGAGTGCTATTACTGGTGGGTTAAAAATTCAAATATGATCGTTTTCCCGAATTTAATTGTAGTTATTTGGAATGGAGATTAGGAATCATAAAATAAATAGAATAATCTATGGATACGAAGAGAATTCTCAAATTTTCATGTATTGGAACTTCAAAGTTTTATGCGAAGAAAATCAATTCGAATGATTTATCATCTTTCTTCTCGGATTGTCAAAAAGAAACAACGAATTTGATTCCATCAACGTGACATAATTCATCGAGATTTTCTTTTATTATTTAGATGTTTCAGTTCTTTTTTTTTTTTTGTTATTACTTTTACAGATACGTTATATTTTAAAATTTTATTTTGTTACTTATTGTTAATTATATCATTGCTTTTTAATTCTATTTTATTATTTAGAATTAATAGCTCTAATACGGACAGAAAATATTTCTCTTTCGACCCTTTACAACAGCACGCGACTTGGACGTTACCTATCCATTTATTTGCGTTTCTCGTTTTATCATTGTTTCATTGCTTCGCCATCCTGCGATCAATTTATAGCAGTCATTAGGCTCTTGGTATTTCTATTAGGTTGAAAAACTGTAATCAATTGTAACTTTTTTCCCATCATTAGTAAAGCAAAATCTGGTTAGGATTGAAGATACATGTGTCGAATCAACATCTAATTCGAATCATGTTTTTCCTTCCATTTGAAAGGTGATAGATATGACGAAATTACACGATATTAATCCTTGTTTTATACTATTTTGACCTTATACTAAATGACCTTGTTCTAGCAAAGTACGAGAATTTTTTAATAATTGGTTTTTAATTACAATTAAAATTAAAAATTAAAATCTTCAACTAAATAAAATTCCAGGAAAGTTAATCTAACATAGCCAACTCCTATTTCTAACAGAGTTAAATTAAAAAGTCTCTAATTGAAAATAATTAACTCGTAATTCTAGCAGAGTCAGATATTCGAATTTTTTAGTCGAATGTAATAATTAGCTTCAATAATTCTGAAATATTCTGGAAACTCCACAATTCTGCATAATTCCATAATAATGCAACTTTGAAATTATTTATCAAATATAATCGGGTTTTTAATTTTAACGTACGTACGAATAAAATGCTACATAACTATGTTGTTAAATTCTTTACACGCGAAACTCGTATGCCGCGTACACACCTCGCGGTATTCCTAGCCTCGATTTTCTCCCTTTGCACAGGCAATTTGCTGCCGGTGTCCCGCGGCGAAAGACCCAGCCTACATATCGGTTTCACGCGGTAATTTCGACGATCCCCACGCCGTCATATTACTACCATGATTTTCCCCGTGTTTTCGCGAAGAAGGGAAAGAAATTTCCTCGTGTGCCTCGAGGATGAATCTCGCGCGTCGAGCAACGATCGTTTCTCGAGTTCGTTTAGCCCCTTACTGGGTTAAAGCTTTCTAGTATGATATTTAGCCATGGTCGGACTGCGGAATGTGTTTGCGTGAATTTCATGGAGAAACAGCGAGAATTTCAAACAAAAGGTTCAAGAAAATGGTAATAACAAGTAATATTGTACGACAAGACTGAATATTGGAATTAATTCACTGAATGATAGAGGTACGCACCATTTAATATGTAGTACATACAAATATATTTAGAAATAATGTGATATTGTGATGAATTGGGCAATTCATTTTAGATAAGTATATTAAACAAATTTAATTTGATTTTATTTTACACTTCATATCCTTTGTCATATCCTTCATATTCTAAGATCAAATTAAATTAAAAATTTTTAAACTATATTAATTTTTAAACTACTAACTCTAAAATTTAACTGAATTGTCATGTTCTCCAATAATGTAATATCAATTAAGAATGCTAATAATTAAATATTAATAATTTCCATATGTAAATTTATGTTTTTATAGATACCATCAAAGAAATGAAATTTAAACAGATTCTGTCTGTTAAATTAATATATTATCTAAGAAACTAACAGTATTATCTTAGCCATGTTACAACGCAATTGTAAATAGTTTAACTATATATGTAGGTATATATGTAAATGATAAAAACTTTAATTAACAGAATAGACAATAAAAAATTAAGTTCAAGTTTACAATTAACGTGTAATGTATAATGTATAATTAGAGGTTTACTGTATAATTAGAGAATTATACTGGAAATGGTCAGTCATAACTAGACTGTGGATTTTTATACATTATATATAGAAAATTTTGAAGTGTGAAACTCTTCCTGATATTTAATAAGTAAAATAATTTTCTTTCTAGATTCCATATTTTTAATTGTCTTTAATCTTTATAAAAATACAAAACTGCATGAACGTTCACAATTGTGACACAGATTTACAATGTATTATAATACAACAATAAATTTCACATGCTCCATATGTCTAAAATACTCAATAATTGTGATAACATCAAAGTATCGTTGTTATCGATTATCTCTTCAATTCCAAATCCTCCCAAAGAAAAAAAAAATTTCTTCAATCTTAAAACAATTTCCATTCATCATCACCGCTATAAAGAAGACAACTAGCGAAACGGAAGCGCTACCCGCAATGAAACAGTAAGCAAAAATACAGTAGCGAACTGTCAATCAATAAAACCCTGTCAGAAGTCCACCAATAACCGCATAGCTAATTCTAACCGTGACCAAGAGTTCGTTAAGCCCATCAGGTTCTAAATCATCGCGAAAGACGGCCATGCAATACCGAATATCTCTGTTCGCCGACACGCATTACCCACTGCAGCTTTCTCATTCATGTCATCCGCAATCGTATTCAATTGTATTCAGCGAACGATACTCAACGAACGTCTAAATGAATTTCCCCCTGTTTTCGACGAACAACACAGCGCCGCGTCACGTGATAATAATAACCGGCCGTTACCTTGATAGCTCTCGCGTATGATTTATTATATATTTATTCAGGCTGTTGAACCCTCCCTGTTCGCCCCTTTTTCTTCTTGCTTTCACTGTTCTAGGCCTTCGTTGACCCTGAAAGGCGCGATCACGACGCGCCTCGTCGGCGAAGCCAACGTCGATAGCTATATACCTGTGGACAACGACGCGAGCAGGATGGGTCAAGCGTGGCCTTTCGAGGCGACTGCTCCAAGGGTCATCACGATGCTATCGCTCAACCGGAGGAAGAGAACGTTGTTCGTTGAAGCGCGTGGACGTACGTGCACGCTTCTCGGACCTCCGGAGGACTCGGAAGTCACCGCCGAGAATCGCCATGCATCATCCTATTTTTTCCTCTCGCCGATTGTGCCTGCCTCTCCCTGTGCATTGTCTCTCTTCCCCTTGCTTCTCAAGAGGGTGGTTCTCAAGGAGAGTCAAGGGTTGATACGGTTGACGAGATTTTTTTTTCGAATTTTTTTGTTACAACGTGTCGTTTATGCCAGGATGTGTAAATAATTGTTGCTTCTCAAGAAATGGTTTTCAAAGAGAATCGAGGGTTGATCGATTTGAGGAGAGAAGGAGTGAATTTTGTTACAACGTATTCGTGCCTTTTGTCAGTCTTCATTTTGAAATAGCAAATATACGAGGCTAGATTGAAAAGTTTCGTTTAAATACAAAATGAATCTCTATGAAACAACAATAAAAAGAAATCTTCATTCTTTGCTTTCGAAGTTACTATAATTACTATATATTGCAACATCACGGAGCAAACACTTTTGATTTTTCATTTTCGTCTATTTTATTTCATATTTAAAAAAATAAATATAAAAGCCAACTAAAAAGTGATAAATATAACATAATAAAGCCTGATTTTTTTCTTATTTGACATTTAAAAAGAAAATACAAAAAATCAACTAGAAAATGGTAACGTTATTTACAATAAAACGATTAATATCTGTGTGTATAGAATAATTTGTAAAACCACTGTCATTTTCGTATCAACCAAGTCGAGCAGCCCCGGAGGAGCTACATACATAATGTATTGTCTGGTGACTGCATCGAGAGCGAGATCGTGTCGGAATGCAAGTTGTAAGAATTTCCTGTACCGTTCCCGATGATTATCGAGAAGCGTGTTCATGTTGGTACGAGAAACAATTTCGTGAACAAACTATGTAACAATAAATCTTGCTCAAATTTCTTTCTAATTTCATCGTGAACTTTCTAGAAAGTATTATATCATTCTAATGGTAGAACAACGTTCGTACAATTATCTCGTACATTTATCTAAGGAACGAATACTTCGTGAAATTCTTCAGAAATTTTTTAATCATGAATATATGAACGATTCGTAGAATATTTTCTCGAGGACCAATACACAATTTGATAGCTTTTTCAATAATTAAGACAGAGTAATTAGGATTGATATTTTAGTATTTTAAGACTGGAATAAAATATAGTAGTTCTCGAAAGTTGACAAACTTCAGTATTTTCTGTGAGTACCAGAATAAAATTTTAACGATTCAATTAATATTTTAATATTTTAGAATTAGAATAAAATATAGTAGTTCTCGGAAATCGATGAAATTCAATATTCTTCGAGAGTACTATAATATAAAATTTTGATATTTTAATTAATAAATATTTTAGTATTAGTATTTATATTATTAACATTTAATTATATATTAGTTACATATGAATTAACAATATAAATATCTAATTAATATTTTATTAATATTTATGCTGCAATATTTTGGCACAGTACAAAGTAAAATCTACATGACAATATAGTATTCTTGCAAGGAATAAAATTGGAATAAAATTTTATCGCTTTGGGACTGAAATAAGAATAACTCGATGAAATTTAGTAATTTTTGTAAGTACTAATATAAAAAGCTTCTTATATTATTTCAATTAATATTTAGATCTAGAATAAAACTTATAATAATTTTCAAAAGTCGACGATCACCGATTACAATTAACTTCAACCTTAAGATTGTCTTGTATTCTTTTAAACAAGAAAGAAAATTCAAAAAAAAAGTATCGGCAACTATTACAACGCCTGGGTCTTCTATTACCTGCTCGTCAGTTCCTGTGTTCTTCAGAACATTATACCTTTATTCCGGCAGGATCATCCATCTATCAGGACATGTTGTGCGTAACAACTAGCGAAATTCATCAAAATCTCTGATCGACTCGCTCCAGGCTTCCGCGCCGAACGATTATGAAACTTCAAGAAGACTAATCGTCAAAGCGAGGTCCTCGAAGCGTGCACGTCTGCGCGGAAAACCCTTAACAGTCACCACCAGGGCAAGAGGCTTCCAGTGCCATCAGGTAAACAGTTTCAAACCAGATCTCATTTCCTGCTCGTTAGATCGCTTGTGTTCTTGCTGTGAACATTATGGCATCGATCGTCAGCGTCATCGGTTGTATCGATTCGGTAGATCGTTCTCAGAGAATTTTGTTGAGAGGGTAAAAATTTTACATTCTATTATCGTTGGTATATTTATTTTGACAAAGTAATGTAATATATTATAATATATAATTTATATTAATTATATTAATTTATTATATATATAATATATTACGTTATATTAATACAATAATAATGAGTGCCTCACTTAATATTACCATTTATTTACATCATTATAAATAAATAATGAGAAATATTACAATGTAAGATCAAATACTGTTCTAACATCAGATTTGGTGTGCAATTGGAAAGATTCACGAAGATCAACTTTATTTTTATTTTTTTTTTTCATTTTTAAATTGAAATTCGACATTTTCTCGAAAGAAGTATTAGACCATGCATGTTAAAAAATTATTAGTCTAGAAGATATTTCAATTTTAGTTTTGTAAAGCACATCATGAAGGAGAAAGGTAATACAATCATTCGAATACTGCTGTACACATTTCCTTGTCATTCACGTGGTACTTTATACAAAATTGAAATTAAAATGTCTCCTCTAAACTAATAATTGCGCGCATCGAATACTATTCATTTTTCATTGTAATATTTCTTACTTCTCACCGCGAATAATGGTAATGACGTGGTAATCAAAGTGGTATTAGGTAAGATAATAATACGGTGGAGCCTCCTTTATCCAAACTTTTATTTTACGAATGTCTTAATCATTATATTGCTGCAATGAAATATCTGCCACTGATGATTTTGCAGCAGACAATTCTGCTGTTGGATAATACAACATTCGACGTATTAACATATTTCAAAAATAATGGTTTACACGAAAGGAATTCCATTGTATTGATATATACTGTGATGTATTGTGATACGTACGATTTATTATGTGATGAAATGTGCAATGAAATAAAATTTTAGAAATTTACACTACCCAATCGCAGGTCAAAAGTTTGAAATTGCTATGTACTCCAAAAAGTTAGATTAGAATTCTGCTATCTCAGGAAACATTTTGGCAAAAATTTGTATCAAAGAATTTGTAACAAAGAACATTATAATTAATAATACAACTAACAGACATTCGATTCGAAAAGTAGTTTCAAATTATATAGCTGAAATTGTTAGAAGAAATATGTAATAAACGTAAATTTGATCTTTGTTCGTTTTTTCTTCGTTACTCACTGCTATATAATTCAATTTAGATAATCCTTAATAATCCTTGTCAACAATCAAGATTCACGCGTCTTATTTTTACAATTATATAAGAGAAAGTCTTTCTATTCGTTGGAAAGAAAGAGTAAAATTGAGCAAGAACTTTAATATTTTTATTAAAATATAGTTAACATCTTTAATAACTTTAACAATGTTTATAAAAATACTAAGATTTACAAACTAATAAATACTCGTAGATCAATCAATAACTTAGTTCGACACTGCGATCAAGTAATCTTTAATAACTTTATCAAAATATCGTTAATACCTTTAATAAATATAATTTTATAATGTTTATAAAAATATCGATAAGATTTACTCAGTTGTTATAAACTGATAAATACTCGTAGATTAATCAAGTCGATCACTAACTGTGATGAGTAACCATCGTTCATGTTGTAAAAGTAAGAGTGTATTCGTTTGAAAAAGTTAACAGCTTACCATAAGGAATCGCGTTTCATTTATATTACGCTTGAATGAAACTCAAAGAAGACTAATCACTGGCTCGACCTTCAAGGTAAAAGTACCTATATTTTAAAAGTACATATAAATTGCCGTGAGACTTCGTGTTGCATTTATGCTATGTCGATTTCATCGATCTAGCAGAACTTGTTACGCATGACGAATAAACCTGATCAAAATCATAGATCCAAGTTGCCTCGTGAAAAATCGGGGGACTTCAACGAGAGTAATGACTATTTTAATTATAATATTGGATTTTTAATTATGTATATTTGAAAGTAAAATAATCGTTACATACACCATGGTATACATTAATAACGTATTATATGTATTATTGTAATTATATATATCATATCATTAATTTTATATGTACCTATGATATTACACGTATTATATTATTATATCAGCGTTTTTGAACAAGAATTTTGTTATTTTATTATTCATTGTTTTTCACAGTTAATTGTGTAATCATTCATCATTTATTGCAAATCAATCACTTCAGATATTCATAAAAAAGGGAAATGTTCTTATAATACTTATAGTATTTGTAATATATAACATAGTAAACATCTCAGGGACAATTTCTGTAAGATATTATTTCAACAGTACTATAATTCTATAATTACACATATCAAAATAAATATGATCGCTAGTGCCACTATGCGAAGTTATAAGGATTGCCATTAAATTTACCCAATTATTATTATTAATATAATTGAAACGTATGAAACCTACGAAAGTGATAAAAAAAATCATAAATCACCGACATTAAACCCGACAGATTAATAACTAATAAACACTTCCGTTGAAATTTACCGTACAACTCTTTCTCAATCCTGCCACTCTCTCGTTTCTCCGAACTTTCTTCACCATCCTCATTTCTCAAAATCGTCAACCACCATTCTCCGCTTGAAACCGAGATCATCCAAGCTCCGATCATCAATATCATCCTCGTGCACCGTCGTATCGCGAAGTTCGCACATTCTAATCCCAACGTTGACCAGGGAAAGAAGAACAAGCTACGAGCAATTGCCACGAGGCACACATGCCCATCCCATCTCTGAAACTCTCTTCTCCTTGGTCTCCATTTCCTGCTCATTCTCCTACCTACCTATACACATACATACGTATTTGCGGTTCACGCGCAAACCACGTCGACGTCGTCATCGCACCAAGGAAAATCAAACGGGAGAAAAAGAAGGAGGCCGCCGACCGATCGAATACACGCCTTTAGTCTGGCCGCGCGTCGATTCGACCGATACATCAGTGGGTCGTATCGTGCGTAATAACGAGACGAGATACCAGCGGAGGACGCGTATACGCGCAACGACGAGCGTGTTGCGCGCGCGAGAGTCGCGTGTGCTCATGGTTCATTGACCACCGAGGCGTTCGCCAGCTACGGCGATGGCTCCTATACGGCCAGGTTCCTCTTCTCCCTAGCTCTGACGCTCGCCTCGAATGCCGGCTGCTGTTGCTTCTTCTTCTTCTTCTTCTTCTTCTTCTTCTCCTTCTTCCTTCCAGCATGGTCGCAGCTTTTTTCCCTTTGTTGCGCGCGCAACCTCTCAGGACTGCAACACTCTTCGATATAAGCGCAGGTCTGTCTTTCTCGGGTGTGCGCGCGGTTTTGTCCGACAGAATAAACCACAATGTAGCGAGCCAGGGGCGGACAAGGCGCGAAACCGACGGTTCTTTTAATTTCGAATCCCCCCCCCCCCTTTGTGTTTCTTTTTCGTCAGTACTTACAAAGTAGTCAAGTCAGTTACAACTGTGGTGGCCGAAATCGTAGAGCGGAATCGTTATTTTGAAAATTAGTCGAATCACGTTTCGACGAATTATAATTACACGATCTGGAGTGAAAATCGAATGTTTCCGTTGTTAAAGTTTTTAGTATAGTTGAGCCACTTTGGTGCATCATTGTTACTTTTCAATTGAAATTTTGATAAATACGCATTTTGTGAATTTTTCCTTAAACGCTTTGTTATATTATTAAAACGAGAAAAGTCACTAAAACGTATGTTTACTAAAATGTTTTTCATATTGATGAAATCGTTACCTCTTTTTTTTAATGTAGTTTCCCACTTGTGTTAGTGTAATGAGTAATTTGTACAAAATTACTTTCTCTACTTTATGTTCAAAATTGAATTCTTATCAGAAAATAGGTTCGATATATAATATTAATGTGCATAATCATATGTTGTTCAACTAGTTTTAGATTGACGTTAGGCTATTATTTAACATCAACGATTTTATTAACAATTTTAATGTTAATCGCTGAATGATTTTTGCATGTTCTTGAATTTGATATTTAAATTTAATTTAATTTTAATAATAATTATAATTTGTATTTAATTACATTTATAAAAATAAAGATTACATTATAATATATTATGATAAAATATATTACACATTATATTATATATGTATATATATATATATATATAAGTAATATTAGTATAAATATAATAAATATAATAACATATAAATATTTTTATATAATTTTCCAATCTCTCATCCGTGCACAAAATTTATCATTTTATTGACCATTTTCAATTTTAAAATATGCTCAAATATCTATAAAAATAATTAAATTCTCCTCTGTATTCTTTACGAATACGAATGAAAAGTTTGAAATTGAATTTGAATATACAAGTGGCAGGATTTCGTAGAATTTTAGGTTATTCAAGTGAAAGAAAAATCGGTAGTAAATGCGCGTAAAGGCGAAGTTGTAAATGTTTAGGTTCAAGATCTACGATGCATGTTTCGTGAGGGAGTTTGATTCTTGGTTTGAGAAAGTATCTCGTGAGAATGAGCCGAGTACAAGTGAAATTCTTACAATATATGCTACTTGCAGCCTGTATTGCAAAAGAAAGAAAATTAAATAAAACAATCAATAATGAATAAAAATTCAATATTAGATAAATTTGATTGATTAACTTTGAAAAAGAAGCAAACGCACTGCGAGATAATACGAGTGGAAAATTTATAGTAACAAATAAATAGGTTTGTAGGTTTAGTTGTCGTAACCATAGGTGACTAACGGACACTGTTAGATAGGGATCTGGACATGTATTAACAGTCACCTGAAAGTCTCACATTTCGTAATCAAATCAAGCTGAAAATTGTTGATTAATTTATAGTTGCTTAATAATGGTTCTTTGAGATCGAGGAAGAGATACCATTTTAATTTTTCTCTTTCATTCGAAGTAGAGACATTGTATACTTAAAATATAAATAATTCATTTGAATGACTGATGATAATGGTCATAAATAGTGATTCAGTTAGATTCAATAAATTAATCATACGAATATTATTAAATATCTGTTTGCAGTAAATAAAGACATTTACAACAGTAACTTCTACATGTAGATAAAAATATACATAAACATATACATTTTGAATATTTTTGAAAATCTTAATTACCTTCTTTGAATCTCTAATGAAATAAACCATTTTACTATTAATTGTACAATTTAGTACGGGCTAAATCATTATGAAATGGATAAACTGTCTCATTGAACATAGTATATAAAAAGTTGAATGTAAGTTTTAAAAAATACTAATAAGCTATAATTAAAAAATATAACTTATATTATACATTTATATTGCAATTATACTATCATACACATTTATATAATTCATAATATTTAGTTAATATTCAAATTCAATTACATAACTAAATATAATTAATATTATTTATACATATTAGTATATATATATATATATATATATATATATATATATATATATATATATTTCTATATTTAGTTTTTTTTCCTAACTTTTATATTTAAATTCCTTTTTCTATATATTCAGACACTAAAGAAAGAATACCGTCTTTTTGCAAGAAATCTACAAACACACACACACATACGTATACACACTTGACTCTCGTTTCTTTTCCTCTTCCATTCTTCTCACACATCAAACCATTCCGTCGAACCACTCAGAAATGAACATGTCTCATTACACAAACTAAAAAGCAAAGTCTCGTAATATAGCGTCCAGGGAATTAAGTGCAGGTTGCAAGGGTAAACGCGTCTCGGGTTCAATAAGATTTCATAATGACTTGGTTCCCTCCTCTCTATCTCCCTCCTTCCCCCGTTCATCGTTCACTGAGACACAGGAACAGGATCTGACGAATGCAGAGGGCAGATTCTTTGATGCGTCCCTGACACGTACCACTTGGAAAGCCGATCGGTGGCTTTGCAAAGAAGATCCTTGCTCGAGGCATTGTTGCATGTGCATAATACGCGCGGCGGCCATTATACCGACTTACGCTCGCGAGTAAAGTCGCATCGTTCTTCTTTCTTTTTCTTTTTTTCTCTCGCTTACTCTTCTCGCGTACCGAGAAGATTTTTCTTCGATTATTGTTAGAGAGCCTCGGTTGTTCAACTGCAATTCGTATTTTCGTGTAATAATATCAGGAAAGATAACATTGGAGCTTGGTAATATTCCAAAGATAATGACGGTGGAGCGTGAATCTCGTAGCTCAATGTTTTGTATTTTATGGCATTATACGTTATGTTACGCGTGAAGCTCTGGTCGACGGGGAAATTATAAATCAGGTATCAGCATGCTATCGTTTTGATGTAATAACTTGTACATGCTATCTTTTAATGAGGATCGGAGTAAGATTCTGGTAGTGATGAATGGACTGCGAAGGTCTATGCGTAAAATATGCAAAAAGCACTGAAATGAAATTTACGTATGTTCGTGAAATGTGTAAATAGGCGAATATGTACGAGAAATATAGAAATATAGAATTTTTAAGTAACATATTACTTAATAGATACAAATTGTGCATAATTAACATTGCTATATATACATATATATAATTAATAAATATTAGTAACTGTGTATTACAAATATCAATAACAGATGTCAATAATTAAGTGTTATAAATACAAGAAAAATATAATATATTGTAATAATTATATATATATTTTCTTTTTTTTGTATTTATGACACTTAATTATTGACATTCGTTACAAGTGCTCTTTGTAATATATAGTTACTGACATTTGTTAGTTAACATTAACTTGTTATAATATTAAAGCACTGGACGTTCTAAATTATACGAGTGCATGTTTATCTGTGCTCCAATATTATTGTGGTGTATAACTTAGTCGTAGTCGATTTTTTTAATTGTATACATAGCTATCTATAATAGTAATTAAATATATTATGAAAAAAATATTTAACGTATAACTTGTATATGTTTTTTAATTAAAATATATCAAACATGTACAATACGCAAAATAATAATTACACATCGAAATATATTTTCGCATAAACATTTGCAATCTGGTGGATAATGCGACATTATACGATTTTCGTACTGTAAAAATATAAAAACATGGAGAGTATCCAAAGCAGAGTATAAAACAATATTTTCAGGTTTGGTTTCGTTAGTTTCATTCAAATATAAATTTGCAGTTTAATGATTAGTATCTTTGCTATTGTTAATAATATTGTTAATAATTAATAATTTTAAAAATCTTGCTCAATTTTTAATTCACACTACAACATATAACTTTACAATAAGTAGTATAATAATATAACTTCATAACAATAATTCGATAACAATAAAAATCTAAATTATTTAAAAAAATTGAACTATTATTATTAAACTTCACAGTAATAATTTTATAAATTTTACAATAACTAGCAATAATATAACATACTGTACTAAATACACAAATAATAATACATGCATAGCAGTAACGTAGCATCACTGTTTAAAGAAACGAATATTGTCTCTCATTGGTTTATACTCACTCTCTTATTGGTTTATAAACAGCGGTGTAAAAAGTTAACACTGTTGCTGGGTAGAGTAAAAAAAAAAAAAGAGAAAAAAGAGAAAAAGAAAGGAGTGAAAAAAACGCGGAGAACGTGAGGGTCGCTCAATCCAGTAGGTGCGATATCTGATCGGTGGCAAGATTTAAAACACACGTCGTGTTCTCGCAACCGCAGCTCGTTCGCGGTTTTACAGCCACCAAGGGAATTCAGATCGTTTTCAGTGTGGATGTTTATTCGTCGTTTGGTTCCCCTTCAATGACTCAAGAACAACACCTCGCCACTTGGACAAGCTTTATTAAAGGTGCACGTAGACCAGACAAGCAAAAACGCAGAACGAGCGCAAGGGCATTCGTTCCTGCTCGTTTGGTGTAAACGGTCGTCAAGCAATCTGTAAACTCATCCACACCAAAAGAGCTTCTTCACAATAAACGCTATCAGAATAGATGGATATTTAGTATGCTTAAAAAATGCTCTTTTATTAAAGATATGCGAGAAAATACTATACTTCAGAATGCAAAGATTTGGAACTATTTAAAAATATTCATATCATAGAACCTAGAAATTAAAAATTTACGATACTATATTTCAGAATATAAAAGCTCAAGAATTAAAATATCACAGAATTCAAAGTATCAGAATTTAGAATACTATACTTTGGAATATTAAAGTTTGAACCGTTAGAATTTTAGACACTACAATTCAGAAGAGAAATTAAATATAATATTAAATATATCATTAATATTATATTATATTTAATAATATTAATAACATAAACAAATGAAATAATATTAAAGATTGAAATTAAATTCGAACAAACAATGTTGAAGAACAATATTATAAAACGATAACATTATTAAATATATTGTGTTAATAAACAACATATAAAACCAGATTGTAAAACAATATTAAAACTCAAATTTCGGATTTTTTAAAAAAATCCCCACAAAAAAGTTTAATTTGGACGATCTGATCGATTCTTCCTTTACTTGCATTTTCTTCTAAAGGAATATCTAATTGTAAGTCTGTTTCTTTCGAAGACAGCTGCGTCGAATCACCGTAAGATTGATCATCGCTGTCCGTCGTGGCACGTTGGAAATTACGGAAACTGATTCAGGTTTCTAACCACGGCAAAAATCGCGAAAAATCGATCACGTGATTCTCATACATCCTTTCTCTTTTTCATTCCCTTTTCCCTTTCATCCTTTTTCTATTTTTTTTCTTTCCGCTCGTACGTCCGTAAAAGGATATTTCTAGCCAAACTAGCTAGTATTGTACAAAATTACCAGACCAATCTCACGTTTTTTTCGTTTCATTTCTTAATTGACAGCTATGTTGACGTAACGTTCATCGCATAAATGGGCACGATTAAGCGGAAAATCGAGTTAAAGTAGAAACAAAATCGCCCGGATGGTTTAGAAAGTAAAGTTTCTTACTAGTTTTAAGTGTTTCCTTGAAACAGTACGTTGTTTATATTTAAGTTTTTGCAAATCCAATTTTGCAAGCAGTGGGATTACATAATGATTCCAGTGAACTGTGAATCTTGTTTTATCATTAGCCCGTTCTTTCAAATTCATGGATTTGCATTTTCATGTATATTTTCGATTTTTTAAAAACTTTTTAAAAGAAAGAACTTCAATTTTATGCTAGTTTTCATCAAAATGTTGAAAGTTTGTTTACTTATTGAAATAAGAGTGAAATTATACATAGACCATATGGGATTCAAAATCACTAAACTACAGCTGCTTATACAATTTTTAAACATCTATATCTTATCAATGTCATATTAAATTTTGAATGTTTTATATATATTTGCATATTATGTGTATCGTGTCCATTTCAACATTTCCAAATCCTCTATAAACCCATAAAAATGCGTATTCAAAGGATACAAATAATATTAACCTTCCGCTTACTGTGCCAAGAGTCATTTTTGTCCCGTGTTAAGGGCCAGTCGAATGCAATAACGCACACAGTGATGGGAGCTGCTTGTGTTAGTGATCGCACTAATACAAGAATGTCATGTGGCTAACACGTGTTCGCCAAATTGCCGAAGTGATGAGAAAAATCAGTTTCTGGTAAGGTTTCGAGGAAAAAGACGTACATCAAATCGAAGCAATTTTTTATTTCAAATTTTATTTTACATTTTAGTGTTTTTATTATTGTTTTAATATTTATTGACGCAATGTCTTCATTGCCAACGAGCAATCTTTCTTTGTCTTCTTTCGCTCAATTTGCACAAGACGTTTCTGACAGTGAATAATCAGATAACGGAAGTGTATCAAATAGTGATACTGAACCCGAAATGCAAAATTCCGAAGTCGAAATGCAAGAAGACAATATATCAGGAACTGTGGATAATGTAGCTCCAGAAAACCAGGAATCTGAACGCAATTGGCAACGCATTGGACCTAGCAAGAATACAGCGATTGTCTCCCGTTTCGCTGACAACAAAAAGTGAACATATTCAAACGATAGATGAATCTTTCCATTTGTTCATTGATGATGAAGTCATAAATTGTATCATTTTATACACAAATATGAAGGTAAAGGGGTGCATGCAGTCCGAAAAACAGTGGAAACCGGTGGATCGTATGGAAATCGACGCTTTCTTGGGTCTTCTCATTAGAAAATACAGAGAATCAAGAGAGTGTAAACACGATCTGTGGAAAGACAATGCTTTGTCTCGACGATTTTATGCGGCAACAATGTCGCGGGACATTTTGTAGATATACTGAGATATATTCGTTTTGACGATCATCGTACACATGAAGAAAGACGAGAAATTGGCACCACTGAGAGACATCACAAATATTTTTGTGAAAAACTGCAAAGACTGTTACAATACGACAGAAACGGGTTACGTCAATGAACAATTAGTTACATTTCGCGACCGTTGCTCCTTCAAGGTATACATGCCAAGCAAACCGGGGAAGTATGGATTAAAGATATTGACTCTGCGATTCCAAAACGTTCTATTGTTGTAACATAGATGTATACCTTGGGAAACGTGGAAATGTTCCAGAAAAGCAACAGGTGAAACAATTAACTAATTTTTGGAAAAATTCGAATCGTAGTATTACTACTGACAATTGTTTTACAAATCTTAGTTTAGGTGAACAATTATTGAATGAAAAACTATTTCTAATTGAAACTGTGCGAAAAAACAAACGAGATTTGCCCGATTTTCTGGGTTACCCTCGCTAAAATCACTTTCAGTGATAAAAAATACATAAATCTATAATAAGTATAATTTTATTATTCATATGATTATTATTTGTTCCTATATGCTCCCAAATGTTCCTATATGAGTCGAGTATTTGTCACTGTGTTGGTACAATATCGGTGAGGACCTCGATCTTGACCATCACTCTGTGTTAGTACAGTATCGGTGTGCCGCTTGGGCGACCCTAAATATGTATTAGTGGAATATGCGAGTCAGAAATGATCCTGGCACAGGACTGCGAACTTCAGTAGTCGGAGGGTTAGAATAACGCAGAAAATTACAAATTACTCTAACAATATTAATAATATTAGATTTTTTACTAAAAAAGTAACTCTATTACTTTTCAAAATACATACATTTAGATGAGTACCACCGATTATTAAGAGATTGATCCTATACATATAGAATATGTGATACTTTTGATTATTAAATAACTTTTAAACTTTATTCACTATTTTACACGTAGTGTCACGATCGAATGTTGAAACATTTGTATCATTGCTTGTCACTAAACGTTAACATGACATTGCAATTAAAAAAAAAACTGCACGACTTGTACTCTAGTATGATTCGTCTCACTGAAAGGCCCAGAAGCAACTGTTCTGACTAGGAAACGAAGACGCCATAAAATTTTATTGATATGCAAACATTTGAATCGATAGAAAACAAATTACAAGCGCGATCGCTCAGTACCAGACAACGCCACTTCTACCCACGCCCCCTCATGAATCACGTGATTCAAATCAACCAATCGCTAATTTTCGTTGCATTAGCGTTGCATCTAAAGAGGCCCGATTTTCCGAGGGGTTACTCTCGCTAAAATCACTTTCAGTGATAAAAAGTCGTTCAGTTAATATCTGTAATGCGTAGAATGTATAATATAATGCAAGAATATTTTCTTTTTTAATGAAAAGGACGTGTCTGTAACTTTCGCTTAAATCAAATCACTAATGCCAATTAGTTATAAAAAAAAAATCTTAACTGCATTAAGTTTTCAAGTTAAAAACCTCAAATGAAGGTATAACAGTTTATATTTGAATCGAAATCCATAAATTTAAATAATTTTCTAAAGTGGCGTTTATCGAGCCACTTTTAATCAGATACACCTATTTGAATTGATACGATTTGAACAAAGTTTGAACGTTAAAATTCGGAACACCCTGTGCATTACCCCCACCTTTCTCCAAACACCATGAAACTTGAAGGTGGCTGCTGGTGCATTATCATTCGAAGCGGCGCGACGCACGAAAAGAAACAGGGAAATGTTCACTGAAATTCTTCAGTTCGAAGAAAGAAAGAAAGAAAGAAGGAAAGAACAAAAAGAGAGAGAGAAAGAGAGAAAACGGAACAAAGCGCATGAACGTCTAACATAAGAAAACGAAAAATCCGTGACGGTCTTGTTCTCCATCTGTACACGGGCTGCTTTGTACCGTGTTGCCGAGGAGACGTGCACGCGAGTAAGGACAAATGCGCGCACGCCCACGAAGCGGCAGCCACGCGGCTCTAAATCACCGGCAAAAGCTGGCATTGTTAACTTCTGACGTTTCCACCGGGTCGCTATGCATCAGCCGACAGGAGATATCCGTTTACGCAAAACGAAACGGAACGGCCGTTTTCTGGCCGTTTAGCCGGCGAAGAAACGTTTCGTTTACCATCGCGCGGCCAGCTGCCGCTGGTATCAACGGCTAGGAGGAAAAGAGGTGTTGTTTCGAGATGAGGACGCGAGAGAAAAGAAGCAGGGGAGGAAAGATGAAACTGCTTCGCTCTCTCGCGGATGATTATCGGGGGGACGAGTTAAACCTGCGATAAACACGCGATTGGCCCTCCGTGGAAAGACGTGGAACTTTACGAAGCATTGTTTTGTGGTTTTTGCGTGGCGTTCTCCGGGAACTGTGGTCGCTAAAGTTCGCGCGGAAACAGAAGTGGCGGCACCGGGGATTGGAAATGTGGAAGCTGTGGTGAACGATGGACGTCGAGAGAGGTCGTCGGTGAAATTGTATTATTTATAAATAATATTATTTAAAAATAATATAATTATTTTTATCACAAAATGAAAGTTGAGAATTTAGAGAATTTTACGAACATTGATGAAATTTATACTTCGTTTGATATACGTTTGAATGCTGGAATAGTGAAGGACTCGAAGATTTGGAACTTGAAAACTTCCAATGTGTTGAATCTTTGAAATCTCGGCAACTCTGACATTTTAATCTGTGAAGACTTTTAGGTCTCGAAACCTCGATACTTTGAAATTTTACGACTTCGAAAGAGTTCAATATTTTAGTACTTTAATGTTCAAACATTTTTGAAATTTCGAAGCTTCGAAAATACTTGAGTACTTTGAAACTTTAATATTTTAGTACCTTGGAATTTGCTGAAACTTTGGAATTTTGGAACTTTGAAACTTTGTAATTACGGAACATTGAAAGTATAAAAATTTGACACTTTGGAACTTTGACACTGTGAAAATTCGAAGCTTTAAAAATTTTGAAAATTCTAAACTTTGAGATCTGAATATCATGATGCTCTAAAACTTTTAAATTTTGAAATTTCGAAAGCTTTGAAACTTTGAAACTTCAGTACTTTGAATCTTAATACTCTGGACCTTAATACCCTGAAATTTTTAGACATCAACATTTTAACATCCTAAAACTTTGAAAAATTTGAAACTCCAAAATTTTTAACTTTTGCAAATTTAAAAGTTCGAAAATTTAATTCTGCATCGAAATTGATAAAACAAGAATATCAAACTGCACATTATGAGGACAGTTTTCATATTGTCACATTCTTAAATATTATTTTCCGGCTATTACTCCTACACTGGGTTTTCCAAATAAAGCGATGCAATCTTGCCTGTTAGAAAATAAATAAGAAACGTCAGGACAGTTTCTACATTATGTATAAGACAATGTATTATACTCCTCGGCCTTTGCGAGAATCTTCGTAAAAGATCAACTCGCTGGAATCGCTTAGAACAACGCTCACTTTGAATAACACCCATCGCTCACTGAAATGAAACTCCCGTTCTATAACAAGATCATTAATCATCGCCTATCGTTGAAGTAGATACGCGAGAAAAGGCGTACGAAACGAATTTCTTTGCTCGTTGTTAACACTAGAACTATCGAAGCGATAAAAATCAACAATTTACCTATTAATTTTCGTTAGAAATTTTTACCGATGCGAAACAATATATTTTTGGAGACTCAAATGATTTTTCGTAAATATATATAAATAAAAGTTTGTGTTGTTTATTGTGTCATAAAGTTTTTCTACTTTTCTACTTTGTTGCCTTTGGTGGAAATTTTATGCTTCAGTCGTCGAAAAATGAACGCAATTTAAATTTGTTATATATTTCTTATTTGTTACACTACCAGATTTTTGGTAATTTTTAACGAGCACTCAAAGAATTAAATATTTATAGAATATAACGATTCGAAAACTAGTGAAATACAATGCAACGTAGCGAGTTTTTACGCAGTTTATTAACAGATTAAGAAATTTCACAGACATGAGGAAATCATATAATTTTTGTTCAAAGTCTCTTACTAGGTTTCAAACTAACTTTTAAATTCTCGGAATTTGAATCCGAAACTTTGTAAGATTCGAAACTCAAACCTCTCGATTTTATTAATATTTTATTAATCGATAAATATGTGTGCAATTTTGTTAATATTAATAACATTATTAATTATATATATTATTATATATTTATTATATTGATAATCGATATTATATCAATCGACCTCTTATCTTTCAAATATTTCGCTCCAAATTCCAAATAATTCGCTGCATTTTCTTGAAGGGGCGATTTCATCCTTTAAAATCGAATTATGACACGGACAAAATAATCTGATTACCTAACTTCCCTTGTGAATATGAATTGTAAAGTTGGTCAAAGACAAATATGTGTGCAATTTCTCAATCTCAATTTAAGAAAAAACGAAAAATTTCTATTTGTGAAACTATTCATTATCTATTTATTATCAACTAATATTCATTATCCATTATCATTCTATTTATTCTGTTTATAGAAGATAGAGAGTGATTCTATTAACTAATTTCATTTATTATCATCGTTCCATTTATTCTATTTATTATCAACTAATCAAATTACTCATTATCTATATATTTCTATATATTTCTATATATCTATAATTCTATAATATTATCTATAATATATTTCTATATATCTATAATTCCAATTTAATATTATTATTCTATTTATTTCATTTGTTATCAGCTAATTAGAACCTCTATTTATTATAAACTCGACAAGTTCGTACAAAGTTTTAGTGTATTGCATCCCTATTTCGTGACATCCTCACCCCGAAAGGTTCGCCATTATCCTTCTCCCGGTGTCGTCGAGAACCGGGCATGGTAAGCGTGTAATTTATGTAACTTATTATTCAAGGTCCACGGTACCGAGCCGAAGTTGTCGATCGTCGCGAGGCTATCTATCAGTCCCGAGTCATTAGAGGAGCCGAGGCGGCCACGGATGGTCTCTCCACTGCGAAGGATCATTACGTTCTCGCATCGCTGCCTCTTCCTTCCTCCCTTTTCTCTTCTTGCATAAGCGAAATCAGAGGCAAAGAGAAAGATAGGCCAGGATCGACGACAAAAAAAAAAGAAAAAAAGATCGTGCCACCATTCGAACCCCTGTCGACAAAGAAAACTACCCGGCCGTTCAAATAAAACAAACCCCTCGTTCGTATAATTACGCCAAGGTCGAGCCCGTTTTATCGGGATCTAATTCCTTCACTTGAAATCGATGACGCTACGAGGTATTTCCTTTAAAATTATTTTAATTAATTTAACTGCGGAGAGTAGACTGCAAGCTGAACTATTATCAATACTGTCCAATGTTTTGAACAATAATCGAATGATTTCGAGGGGGGTGTTATTTAATAGCACTTCTGCGTATGTATGAAAATGCATACGTACTTTCTCAAATAGAATCATGCAACGATTTATCAACGTTATTAATGTTTTTCTTTTTTACATAATTGGACAGAGAGTGATTCTATGTTAGAAATAAGTTTGTAAAATTTTTCCATTTTAAAATTTGTATTAGGATATTTAATATCAAAGTGTACAGTCTTGTTTAGTCTCTTACATTTTACGTTTATTAAACGTTATTTTACATCTTATTTTTATTTTTTTATTTTTTAAAAAAGTCGTTAATAACTTTTTACCATGTTCAGAATTCTAAAATTAAATGTTTGTGTGAAAATTTAGGTTATTTCTCTTCTTCGTTAAATTATTCTTCTTCTCTTATTAAATTATGTATTTCCAAAGACAAGCAAATATTCATTAAAAAATTAATAGTTTTCTTAAAATTATTTACAGAGTATATAATTTCCAGATGTAACGAGAACAATTTACTGATTATCTACAATTTCTGCTAATTCATTGTTGCTACATGAACGCAGCAATGTAACGATGAAAAAATTCGCAAGATTCTTTTTTTTTAATCTGCTGCATCGTAATTAGATCCGTTCATTCACGTCGGGACAATAATCGTAGAAATATCGGCTCCTCTCTCTGCGTGTCGATAGATAAATATCTTGATATACCATTGTCCCGGTTTTTCCTTCCTTTCTATTGTAAGTAAATTAGGTTTGCGTCACGCTATGATGCGGTTAGGCACGACTAATTCGTACATCTGAATCGAATTTTCTCATTGACTGATCTTTTTGTGACTCTTACTGTAGTACTGTTATTTATAATATTACAAATAATATAATACAATTATATTAATTAATCAATCATGCATAATATAACATATAATATTATATTATATTAGTTAAATTATAATATTATAATAGTCCAAGAAATTTATTTAGATTAAATCTTTATATTTATTTTTTTTAAACTTCATAGGGTCTCAAATAACCCTATAAAAAATAAAAATATAAAAATTTTTAAAGGAAACGAGTTACTTCAACTTCTTACTAATGAAAAAAGACTTCGAAGAAACTAATTGTAATTTTAGCCTTTAAAATACAGCATGAGCAAAAATCGTTGTACGATTTTTTGACACGAAGTTACAGGAGTACAAACATTGACGATTCGAAGTAATGAATGTAACAATTCAATATCCAAATGTACTAGAAAATTACGATACCTCACGAATTACAGTTTACTTAAACTATTTTCTAGAAAAAAAGTCGCGAACTTTCACTTTCCGTAAAGTCGTCGTTATTAATTATTAGTCTCGATATTTCAACTTTCTCTGTTGGTCTCACGATTCAGTCGCCACTAATTAGATATGTGAAACATCTAATTGCATATGCGTCTAAGTTTATACCTCCGAATCACAGATCACTCCATTAATTACTTAAAACGCTTCCCAGTTTGCCAATCAGATTTGCTACGCGTCTCTCAAAATTTTATTTTTGCCAACTTTCCCTTTCCCCACGAGAATGATAACTTACGTTCACGTAAAATTAACTTTTGAACCTGTTGTAGTTTCGCAGTTAATTAAGTTAAAACGTCACATTCTTACAATTTAAAAAAATATAATCAATTTTCGTGTATATTATTATAATATAATATTATTATTATTATTAATATTCTATATTTTATTTTATTTACTGATTAATATTATAACTAATATTTTACGAAAACTAGTAGAATAACATGCATCATTGTAATTTCCAACTCTCCATTCTACATATCATAATTGTAAAACCACCCTAACAATTGCAATTGGTAAATTTCAACGTGAAACATGGCAATAAAGTAATATTACTATTTGAAGAAACCAAAATTATAAACCATAGTGTTAAAATTATTAATAAATTAAGAAGACAATACTTGTACAAGATTGATGTGTAATCTCGATGAAAGTTTCATGAAAACCATTAATCAAAATACAGTAAAGTCTTCCATAAACGAAACCCCATTATCCGAATAAGTATTTATTATTCTTCAAACGTTCAAACTTTATTATTCAAACGTATTTTTTATAATTGCAAAATAAAGAACAAACCTTTTTCCAAAATAAATTCTAAAAACATCCAAAATTCAAAAAGGAAAATTGACAAACTGATAATTTTTTTAATGATCAATCAATCTAAAACATACAACAGTGCTACTATATATATGAAAAAAAACTGAGATTACAACTATAATTATAGTAACTCACGAATTACACTATAAAAATCATTGTTAATCTAACATTATTAACTACCAACTTCAACATTATTAACTACTAAATCACGCGCAAACAGAATCGTGTTGCTAAAACACGAATCCTGACGGAAGTTTCATGGAAGCCATCTTGTTTTTTCTCGCGTCACGTCTCGCGCGAGACGAGGCTTCGGTGTACCGTTTCCCCGGTGTGCCTTACCCCTGTCGCCGGCGTTAAACGCTTGAAATACGCGTTGCAGCGGCGCCGCTAATTAAACTATAAATTCTGATCCGGAAACGGCACGCCGCCGTTCGACTCCACGGCCTAACGATTTCGCGAGAAAGCTTCTAACGAGGTGAAAAGAAAAGTAACAGGCGAAGAGCCAACGCGGCCAGCGATATCTCGCGAAACGAGCCGGAGAGAGAGAGAGAGAGAGAGAGAGAGAACGGAGACAACACAGTATATATCAAACAACGAGGCCTTAATCGGCATCCAGATCTGTTCGCGGAGGCCCTCGCTTTGCCGCGTCGCGTCGCGTCGTCGCGACACTGGCTACACGTCGTCCCTGTCGCCGGTCTAACGATGACGGTCCCTGCCAGATCGAAACGTTCGATCTTTCGATCGTAGAATTCGTAACGATACTCTAAATCTCGCGATTTTTGCTTTCGTTCGATGGAAGACTGATGGAGGGAGCGAAGACTTGTCTTGAGATAACAATAGACGCAGGGTTGTCTCTCAACTTATTCAGCGAAATATCTCAAGTTTACTATTAATATTCTATAACTCGAGCTTTTAATCCGTCGACTGGTTATACTTTTCTGAAATCTTTCAAAGAGAAACCTAGGATTGGATCTTCACCATTTACTGTATATAATTCTCTCTCAATTTTGTTTAGAACGATCACGCGGCTCGCTCAATGTAGCGAAAATGGTTGAAGAATTTACAGAAAATACGAACAATCTTATTGATCTTTTTACAAATTACAAATTTACCCTGGTCATGGACGAAAATTTCAACTAAGAAGGAATATCAGCAACGTGGAAACTGAATTTAATTATACATTTCTAAAGTTTCTACGTATAATAACAAACTGCATCTGAAAAATGAAACTGTTCGTGTAATTTAACAGAATGTAGCTTTTTTTTATTTTCATTTTCAAATAAGAAAATTCGATTATCCACTGTTTTAATCAAAGATAGAGATTTAATTAAACAAAGAAGGAACTGAGAGTTTTTTCTGAGAACTATCGTTTGAGTATCAAATCTCAAGTTTAAAATCTTTGGATTTAATTTCTCCAGTCTTTCATACATTCTCCACTTTCATAAGGAAATAAAAAAGTTTCCATTATTCAATATTTTTTCCATATAACCAAATAAAGGAGAAGAAAAATTTTTTAATTTAGAATGGTCAAGTTTCTTAGAATAAATATCTTTGGAAATAGCTATGAACACAATTCTACACATTCCTTACAATTTTCATTGAGAAATGCAACAAATTCTAATTATTCACTATTTTCACTAACTTAATCATAGAATCGAGTTTCATAAAATAAATTTCATATAGTCGCTCGAATTTAAATGAAAATCTGAAAATAAGTATCTTCGAAAGTCACTTTTTTCACCACATTTTTATTGAAAATATAAAAAATTTCAAACACTCACTAATTCAATCATACATACGAAAAATTCGAGAGTTTTCTTCAATTTCGTATGGTCACAAAATCAAAGAATAAACACCCGTGAAAATACGTTTGTACACTCTGCGGATTTACCACAAAATTCCCACATAACTGCAACGAAGAAATCGAAAGTTTCCTTCGATTTCGAATGATCGCAAGACCATCGAGTCTCTAAAAATAAACATCTTCGAAAGTACTGAACTTGGTTCGTTCTGCGCATTTTCCACATTTTCATGGAAAGGTACAACGAAATTCCAACGCAACGCAGAGTCGAAGAAATCGACAGTTTTCTTCGATTTCGAGCGATCGCTCGAAATAACCAGCGGCCATTAGCTGCTCCCTGGAAGTAGTCTCGGGGCGCACGTTGAATTCGCGGTATGTAGATGTCCCTTTCTCTCAGGAAGATACATTACACGCGCGAGGCATCCGCTCGGTCGCTTCTTCTCCTCTCTAAGGCCCATGCGCACGGAAATCGGTGTTAGCCGGCGAAAAGAATGCGAAATACCGCGGAGAATTCGCCGGTATTATTCACAGGAGCTCCGGGGAAAAATGCCCCGCATTAATCGTGGCCGGCAAGAAATCCCGGATCACCTGCTCGGTATGGCTGGTACACGCTATATTTCCATATACGCGCGCAGCGGGGGCCATGCAGCTGCCACGATCTGCTTCCTCAGATGAGATCAACCGCTTGCACCAGCCACACCGTCGCCGTTTTTCTTCTTCTTTTCTTTGTCAAGAATAGCAGAGTTTTCCATTTTAGTTCACGATTTAAATTAAACTATTTTGGAGCAACTGTTTTCTGATCGAACGTTGGATGCAAAGTCAGTTTTTGTATTTCCTATATCTATGAAATATTTCTTATTTTCTTATATTTAAATATAATATTCTATTATTACATAATGTATAATATATATTTTATAATATATATGTATATATAATATCAATATATAATACAATATCCTTGTATTTATGAAATATTGCATTTTTTCATATCATAAAATATGTCTTACATTTCTTTGTATCATGAAATATTTTTTACATTTAGTGAAATTGTTGCAATACTAGATATTTATAATATTATACTTTTTATATTTCTCTTTATATATCGTAAAAATATCTCTTTACATTTCTTTTTTATGAGAAATATTTTTTATCATTGAAATATAAGAAATACTTTTTATATTTATCGAAGATATTTATTTTTTTTAATGAAATATGTTAGAAAATTTAATATGTTTTCTTGTTAAGAGTTTCATTAACACAATCTGAGTTATGCGGTAATGTAGAATATTAACGTTAGAATTAATAAAATAGCAGAGAAGTTAGAGTGCAAGGAAAAAAAAAAAAAATTTTGTAATGCAAAAAAGAATACAAGCATCTGTATATACGTATCTTACTAAAAAATTATTCGAATCTCTAAAAATGCGCTGTTTGAAATAAACAAAATTTCTATGGAAAATTATATAAATTGGAATATCAGTTTGATAGTTCTAGTAACTAAAAGTAACGTAAGTCCGATTCATTCCTGATAGACTCAGTTCTGTTCTTTTATGGAATTAAATAATTTTCCTATTTTAGCTTTTATATTGTGATTATTTTGACAACTGATGGATTTTGTTCAATTTTTATGGCAAATTTTACTATCATCTTGGTTTTTATTCTGATTATTTTGATTATTTTGCTTTGTTGTTCTACGGGACAAGCAATTCTATTATTTATCCTAATTCTCAAGCAGTGAACAGTTTCATACTCGCACACAGAGCGATGACCGAATCAGATTTCACCCAAGAAATTTTCACATACTCAGAACTACAAATTTTTAGATTAAATTTTTCGTTAATTGAATACTTGAGCTTTTCAAGTTATTCATTTCAGTATATAATAATCGAAGAGAAAAAATATTTAGAGACATTATTACTATATTTTTTATTAATGTATATTTATTTTGTAATTGTATAATTATTTTCTTTTCATAGGTATCTAAATGACGCTACTGTTGCTACTGTTCAATTATTAATATTATTATAATTCGTTCTTTATGGATTTCTATTGTTATCTTTCTATTATTCTAGATATTCGTACATGTGTAATGATTGATAAATTGAAAAATGATAGCTTTACAGAATTGTTATATTTACATATCATTTTAATTTTAATTGTGAGCAGGAATTTGACGTATAAATTATTTTCGACATATAAATATGTATATTTATGTAAATATGCTTCTAGTCAAAGAATTTGAGTTCGATATTAATTGTAGGAAAATTGTGTGTGACTGCTAATTGGTGAAACAACGAGTGCAGAAATAGAAATTCAGCGGGGGAAGGTAGGGAAAGTTGTTACGTTATTATCGAAGAAGATATCTGCCTGAAGGAAACGTTTTACCGTGTAAACAGGACGCGAGGGGCTCGGTTAGCACCCCAAGACCTACAGGTTCAAGGTCAAGTGCATTCCTTACTTTATTTTACCGTTCTTTTTATTCCAAGCTCTATTCTGTGCAGAGCTTCTGCCAATGCAAATGGAGAACCTCTCTTTTAAGCCTCCACGTTTTTACTTTCATTATTATTTTTTCGTTTTTCAAGCTTTAACGCGAGTTTTACGTGTATACTTTTCTTCAAGAATAACTATACAGTTTGAAATATATTACACCATGACATTTCATTTTCCGCGTTGTTGAAAATTTCTCAACGCATAAAGTTTATCTTATTTTAACCTATTGGTTCTTTAAATCTTCAATTTTAATTCTTCAATTTTTCAATGTTTTTAATTTATTGGTACTAGAAAGTGATATTGGTTATCGTGGCAGACAATGTGTCAATCACCGATAATACATTGATATAAGTGCAATCATTTTATTAACATATTAAATAATTTTATTTAATTAGTTTTTTGACGATATCTTGAAAACAAATGATATGTTAGCAAAAACTATGTGTATTCATAAATAGTATAGTGGCAGATAAATATTATTAAAAAAGTATTGAAATGTCACCGAATGATATCGCGCCAATATTATTTTTTAAGCTGTTATTTTATTGAAACGCATGACAGAGCAAAAGGAATCACTCATATGTCAATACCTTTTTGATTCTCAATTTTTTACACTACTCATTATTTTTATATGTAAACTATGTAAACTATTTATAAAATAAATTTTGTCAATGTACCATTTTTTTTCCACGAAAACTTTTCCGATTCACTGTAAATCTTCGAACACCACAAAATCCACTATATATTCAGCCATCGAACGTTCGTTGCTATTATTCGCAAGCACCAAAGATCAAACATTCAGATAATAATCATCGTCGCAACGTGCTCCATAAAAAACCACAATTCCGTGCAACCACACGTTGAGAAAATGTAAATCCGCTCGTACGGAACGAAGCGCGTTGGTTTAGGCATGTGGAACGATAACGGTGTCACGGGCTCGGTGACTCTAATCTTCAATTGGTTCGATCGCGCGCACGTCGAACTCGGCGAGATCGATCCATCCTGGCCCGAGTGCAAGGTAAACAGGGGTCGAAAGAAAAGGAAGCTGAAGGGAACTGCAATCTGGATGAAAAATGACCGCGGCGAGATCCGAGGTGGAAGGAGCATTAAGAGGGTCTTAATCGATTTTGCGTCCTCGTTCGTTCGTGGTTCGTTCTTCCTCCTCGTTCCTCTATCCCTGTTCCTCAGGTACAAACGATATAATCGCCCGGCCATGCAAATGCCTCGCCCTTTTCCCTCGTTCGGCGCAGCGTGCGGACTCATCGTCGGTGGAGGTTGGACGACGAGAGGCTGGCTACTGCATCGATTACACAGGATACGCGGCAACGCAAATGAATTACGAGTCAATTGTGCTTGCCTAGCTAGATGCAGGGGATCGAGACGGTTTGTACACGATGGAACTTAGCTCAAGGGATAATTTCTCATTTGACGCGGACTGGATATATCGTGATACAATGATTTCCCCCATTAATACTCGGACACTAAGTATTTAAACTGTTTGTAACTTAAAAATAAAAAGAAATCGGGCAAATTTTGAAGCTTGAAGATACAAGACTGCCTCATTTTATTTTGAAACGTTTTTACATCACGTAGCGCGTGGACAAATGAAAATGCTTTTCTTCTCGAATAATTATAGTATGACTTGGAAACATTAAATGATTGACTCAAAATAATATATGCCCTATTCTTTTTGTTGTTAAAATCGTCAGTTTGGTCATTACAATATACCTAATTATTATGATACTGTAATTAAACGATGAAGATCTTGTTTGTACGACACAAATCACTTTTAATGAAAAATGACTTACAAAATGATTGGATTCTGAGCCTTTTATATATTGTAATTGTGAATTTTATGCATTTGTGGAAAATTGAAAATTGCAAAAATGCACACATAATGCGTATAATACACAAAAATATCCAAAGTAAAGTATATTATAAAGTATGAAACATTATATATAATATTTAAAATTTTCATGAACATTACTGAAGAAGAAGAATCTAAAAGAAATTTGTTTTATCTACGTATTACATTATATTTCATACATCAACTACATATATAATTATACATGTTGCATAGTATGTAGATAAAACAAACTTCTCTTAGATTCCTTTTTACTAGATGTTCATAAAAATTTTAAACTAACACAAGATCCGTGTTCTAATGACAATAAATTCCTAGAATCGTGCAAAAATCGCTTTATTTCGGAACATTTTACGATTTGATCATGAAACATGAAAACCAACAAGCGATCGTGCAATCGACCAGCCGATTCGCGATTATCAGCTCGATTTTTGATGCTTTTATGAGCCACGTGAACGATTTAAGTAGTTAGGTTCCGGGATTCTCTTAATGAGGAACAAAGGAATTGGACGAGATTGCGACTGAGTTAATTGGGGACCAAGAGAATTATTTATTAATGATGCTATTGTAGTTGGCGTGGGTTTGGTAAACAGGTTTGGTGATGAAAGACACGATGAACTAGTGTTTATTTGTAATTAATCATGTTTGTACTTAGCTATTATTTGTAATTAACATGATATGATGTAATTAATGCGATTTCTTTCTAAAGATATATTTAGGAACACATGTTATATTTTTAACGAAATATTCCAATATCGAGAATATTGAAACGTGTAGATATTTCAATTGTTATCGATTCACCCACGTAAAAGAAAAAATTATATCTCTGATGATGGGAGGGAGGGCAAAAGAAGTCACTAGTCAAATTTTAATTAAACTGTCGTAAGTCATTATTGTCGAAAAAAAAGACGAGATACAGCATTTGAGACACATTCTCTTTCTCTCTCTCTATATACAAATTTTTTATAATAATATATAATGATATATAAAATTAATTATATATATTTATTGTATTAATTTATTACACATATAAAACCACTTCTTTCACTCTCGATCTATTCAGAAATTAGAATCTCTGTTCGAGTGATCGAGGGAACGTAACCAGAGAACGAAACGGCCGCTTTGAAATCGAGAATCAGTTACACGCTCCCCTTCACTTCCTCCCTTAACGAACACCTGTGGACTGTACGCAACGAACCGACCACGCAGAACAAAAAGGTGTCCGCCAGTTATAAATTCCACGCTCGATTTTCCGGCTTCGATTCCACACTGTCCTGTGCCCGTTCCTCCGGGACCGTCGTGCCCGGTGGCGCGTACGTTGCGTGCAACGTGTGTATTATTTTCCCGTGGCGTCGCCCATTTTATTTCGAGCAGCCTATTCCCCCTCTCTTTCGTCGCTCTTTCATGCGACGCGATATTATATCAACGGGATACATACGTGTACGCGTACACACGCACGTTCGTAGAAACGTTCTAAAACGCACTGGCGAGAAATGTAAATTTGCCTTGTTCGGAGTTAAAAGGGATAATCAATGCCGCGGGCGCAACAATTTACTCCGACAATTATTGCAAGTTATCGAGAATTGTACAAGAAACGTTTGCACGCGGGAATTGGCCATCTGCTGTTACCATCAACATCGGGCAACATCCGGTTCGCTACACTTCTCGCGTGAACCACCTCTTACACGGCTTCGATCCAACGGAATTGCAATCAATGTCGTTTCGTTTGGTATTCGGTTGTTTCCAACCATTGTGCCTCATTGTCCGGAGATCGCCGATTGAACTGTCGCGAAGTAGCGGACCGATCGATTGGGAAATACTTAACCTCTTGGCTGTGATGTCGCTTTTAACTTTTTGCGTTAGAATGTCGTGCACGCACGTTGAGAATTTTTTGTCCCAAAATTATATATTTTCTCAGTTTTATGTATATTTAAGTATAACCGAGGCAAAACAAGTAATAAATTTATTACTTCTCAATAAGTTTTATTCAATGATATCATACCGACGAGTTCAAAAAGAAAGCGACGAATTATTGTATACGATTTGATCACTCGTTATGGTTCGCAATCAATTACCAGCGCAAGTGGTTAAAAGTACCTATATTGTGTCGTGACGACGATTATACTCGTCAAAGAGTATGTGCAAAATTGAATTAAATTATAAGGAAGCTAGTTTTCTTTTGAAAAATCGATAATTTTATTACTTAACTTAATTAATTAATCAATCAATTAATAATAATTAATACTAATAGCAAGAAAATATATTAATAAATGATGTAAAAAGAACTAGTTCTAGTCAAGTTCTAGTCTCAAAATATTTTAAAATGTCTAAAATTTGCAAACGCGTTTTATTTTCACAGAAACTTAATTTAAGTAACAAATTGTAATTACTTTTAAAAATAAAATTACTACAAAAAATATACTCGTTATTCGCAGCTAAACCGTAAGTTGCTCGTAGATTTAAAATCGGGGATGCGAGCCATTCACTTTGAAAGTAACTTTGGCGTAAATCGCTCTGTAGTAATGAAAAATGGCGATTTATTGACGTCTGCGCGATATTACTTGCACCGAGGAAAATGCGAGTACTCGAAATAACAAATACAAGTAAATCTTCTCGAAACTTGTGAAATCAATTACACCTTTAAATATCTCGATTTAAGGACAACGTGATTTACGTTATACTTCCGAAATAAAAGGGTCGTTCGAGGATTGAAGTATTTAAACTAAAAGAGTTGAAGGTTTCCGAATCATTACAAGTGTCCGGGGAACAGAAAATATCGATATTTATTTATGTATTTTATTTATTATTCCGATAAAGATTAGTAATAAAATCAATTTAAATCAAGTAAAAAATTCTAAAAATTAAGCAATACACACGTAAAACATATACACATATTGTATATATGGCTTCGAACAACCAACGATAGCAATTAATTTTAGAGAAAAAGACACGTATGTGCCATATTTCCACTGAAGTTGTTCAATTACTTTGCTTCGTTCACTTTATTTAGACCACTATTCGCCGAAAGGGACTTCTTTCTTAGCGAAGCTTTTTTCGGAGAAAACGTTTGCAGCTGCGCGATGATTCACTCGACCAGTTTAAGACTACACTTTCTTGCGTGTACCTCCTTTGCCCGGCTGGGACAAGTGGGCGGGTGTGTATCTTCAAATACGTGTAACAACAAGAAACCAGCTGCAACGTAATGCAACTATTTTCCATCATTACGGAATCCCTACGCGTACGCTGTGTCCAGTCTGCATTGCCATTTTATGCCATTTTTAGAACTTGTGTATCGTCTGCCAACGTCGCGAAAGACACCATCCGATCGTCTTCTTGCCCTTTGCATTGTCTGGCGTGCTTCGACATTCACATCTCGATGCTTCTTCACCGCGCGCAAAACCTCTCGTTACTCGTAGCTTTCACAATCCACGAATCCACGAATCCCCGCAATGGCTTATTTTTCCTTTGTGTAGCCACATTTTAAAATTCACCGACATTTCTGAGATACAATGCAATCACTTGTTTTTGTATATTACTCCTTACAATGTAATAATTTCTATTGCATCTGTAGAATTTCTATTAATGTAGAATTTCTATTAATAGATATTTGACTTCGTTTGATCTTATTTTGAAATTCATCGAAATTTTTAAGATACAAGACAGCAATTTACTTCTGCGTAATATAATAAAAAATACTTTACTTTAATATAATATATAGTATAATACTTTACTTTAAGTTAATATATGATATACGAACTGTGTAATAAACATAATATAATAAGAATAATAAGCAATTTACTTCTGCGTAATATAATAAAAATACTTTACTTCAATGTAATGTATATACTATATAAAATATATACTTTAATATAATATATAATATATACGAGCCACTCTGTACAATATACATAATATAATAATAATAATAAGAACACAATTTTTTCAGTTTTTCAGTGAACCAATTTTTCAATGAAAAAATTTTGCAACGAATCTTAACACAATTTTAACAAATAACAAAAATGTTCCTACAATATTATTAATATTGTAAATCTAATTTGAGATTAAATTCTTTTACAGCAGAATATGTACATACAGCAGAGAACTCGTCTGACACCGGTGAGGGACAATTCGTTTACTGGGAAGAAATCGTTTGATCTTCAATCGATGCAGATCGTCTTCTGAACATTGTCTAGCAGTCTGAAAGCACAGCCGAAGGTACGAGGTTCGTATTTGCTGAAAGTAACATCGTGTTTAAGTCGAAGGGACAGTCCCTTGATAGAGTAAGCAATCAGTGGTACAGTAAGTAATACAAGTCTTTACTATATAAAATCATAGTCTTCGTTCGGTTTTGTGTATGTACCTTAATAAATCAGCGCATCTTGCAACTTGTAGGAATCACCTTTAACACTAGAACTACCAAGGACTAAAGCATAGAATTTTCATCAGAGATATTAAAGTGAAAAAAATAGAAATACAACAGAATACACAAAATTTTATTCATGTATTTAAACTTCTAAAAATACACTGTTCTGCACCTATAATGTATCTAAAAAAAATCATGAATTAGTCATTTTGACCACTTCAGTAGTTCTAGTGTTAGGGGACTGCTTAACCTCTTGCGCTGGCAACTGGTTCGCGGACCATAACGAGTGACCGAATCGTATACAATGACTCGTCGATATACTGAATAGAAATTATTAAGAAATAATAAACTTATCATTTCTTTGCCTGGGTTACATTTACAAACATCTTTAAAACTGAGAAAATGTTGCAATTTAGGACAAAAAATTCTCGACGTGCGTGGCACGTCATTCCAGCGCAAGAGGTTAATGAAAGGAAGGTGTAAGTTCCATCGCTATCACATTTCTCACTATATCGAACGAATAAACTTATCGCGGCCGACCTTAACGTCGACTTATCAGAGAGGTATAAATGAAATTCTGCGCGCGGTTGATGCGTCTATCCACTGAATGCTAATATCCGAAAACTGAGAGAAAAAAAGGTATGCTTGTTACGTGACAGGCTTCGAAAAGACTACACTTCCGTTGATCTGCTATAGTAATGATACCGCAGAAGCACCATGGAAGATACTTTGTCCGGGATGGTTGAGATTACCGGGGCTGACGCCATCTGCGTCTATCCTCGCTGCGGGCAGCGATGGCGTCGATCCACCGTCGATCTTTTCAAATTCCCCCCATTAGGGCCCCTCTTTTGTAATCTCGGTAATGCGACCCTCATTACGAAACTACGGGCAGATCCTTATCTCCGTCGTTCTATTGGAAAGCTTGCCTCTAGGAAGTGACTTGCACGCGGAATTGTGCAATTTGAGAGACTTAGCCTATTAACGAGGTCGGAGTTTAATTGATACGCGACTCTAATAACGAGACACGTGATACTGGCTTAATAGTAACAAATCTTTAATGATGGAGTTTTGGTGTTATTACGTTAAGAGTAACGAGGATGTATACGATTTTTTGACGCACAAACGTACGTCGATGAGAAATAACGAGAGAACAAAATATTCTGTTTTTACAAGAGTCGTTTCAACTGGATATATACGTGTCACTTCTTGCGTAAATAAACACGTGCATTATTGCATTATTTTACACATTATAGGTATAATGCAGATATAAGACTTTAAACTAAATTTTTTCGGGTTTGTTGTAAATTATATGTTTCTGTATGATATTTGAGTAATTAATTTTATTGAGTGATAACAACATGATTTTCGTAATGTAATTACACATATTTTTGTACATGTTTTATGTAGATATATGTGCAAATATTATAGTGCTAAGTATATAGATATATGCTATATAATGCTATATATATAAAATGCATGCAATCTATATATACATTATATATATATATATATATATATATATATATATATATATACATTATATAATGCGTATATATCTATGTATACGTTTTATGTACATGTATAATGTGTAATACATATGTACATTACGTATAATACATATACATATATTATATTATTATGTATAGACATAGATAGGTATATGTATCAATATTTACATGTGCAGGTAAAAATACACATATATACTTATTTATTTATTATATGCACACACATATATTTTTTTATATGAACACACTTTTTATTGTTCATCTTATAAAACATTCTATATATGGACATATATGTATAGATATTAACAAATGCAAACATGATTTGCAGTAAGTATTTCGTCAATTTCGTGCAGTAAATTTCTTTTGTAGATTTTCAATTCAAGATAAAGTTCAACAGAAAAGATCCAAGCTAACTTTCAAGCTTTTCCTAAGAGCGACAGCAACCTTCGAAAGACCTCGAAGAAAATTGCGAAATAACACTTCACGGGAGTATATCTCCTTCTTTTTTAATTCGCGTTCAAAGTATAATCTTCCACACTTATTTCCTTCCTTCCTGCAGCAACCAGGCAAAAAATATTTTAATGAACGACGTAATGAGCGGCCGCGAAGATCATCGTCCACTCTTCTGCTTGAACATCGATAAGACGCGTTGCGTTTGTCCCATGGTGTGCTCACGATTACTACACTACTACTGAACGATGGACATTACGTCCCTCTAACCATACTGTAGTTTTTCTACGACATGTCTTTCATTTTTTCCTCGTTTTCTTTTGTTTCAAGAAATAACATGAAAATCTGTTCTTGATGTTATCATGATTATAGTAACTATAACGTTGATCATTTTTATATACTATCGTAATGGATAATTAATGGATGACAAATGTATACATATGACGATGAAATCTGTCTTGTAAGTTTGATAAAGATGAAATATCATAAAATTTAATTTCTGTGAGTATAATAAAAATTATATCTTAGGAAATTTAGTCTAATTTTTATCTTTTGAGATATCTTTCTATGAGTTAGAATGGTCAAAGAGTTGGTCACATTAAATATTAAAATATTAAAATGTAAGATGTTGAAATATTAAAATATAAAATATTTAAATATCAGAATATTAAATAATTGAAATATAAAAATCAATTATAAAATATTTTATAATTGAAATATTTTGATAATTAAATGTTTTATAACTGAAATATTTTGAATATAAAATATTTCAATTATTAAAATATTAAATATTGAAGTTTATATATTGCTTTATGCCTATAAGCAAATTATTGAAAGACGTTGTAATGGAATAAACTATAAATTTAATTATATTACATCATTTCTAAAAAATTAAATTTATAATTGTAGTATTAATTAATAATAGAAAAAATTTTATAATTTATTAATTTTTATGAGATAATTTTCTAATACATCTGTTACTTTATAGCTTTAGGGAAACATAAAATAATTCATTTAAACACGTTAGGTTAACAATTCACTTCAAAATTAGAAAACCATGTTACTTTATCTGAACATAATCAAAGCAACTTTTATAACTAAAAATCGTACCATCTATTACCACTTTAATCATAAGTATCAGTTATACCCAACATCCTATATCGAGCATCATAAATGCACTTCGCTTTCTCGCCACGCCAGTGCCATTTACGATTTATTCCAATTACGAATCGACTTCCATTAATTACGCAATAATTTCACCGCTAAATTTCACGCTCGTCCACATTCCCGATGCAAATCACTCGTAATGCAAGAACACGAATGTCCGACATTCAGATACGTGCGACACATCACGCGAGATGTCTATCAAAAAAGCGTAACGAGCTTCGTGTCACTTTCAATCTCTTTCGATCAGATCTGCCCGCGTCACGGCCAGAGATTTCTCTGAAACGAAACACTTCCCACGACGACGTTTCCGCTCTTTTCAATATTCTATCGGCCGATCCACATGCCTGGTCGAGTCACCCTGTCGACGCGTTTTATTTTTCATTCGCGTCTCGCTGCCGATGTATTTAGCTCGTCGTGCATCAAACCGGGCGACGGTCATCGCGATTACGTCTTGACTTGCACGCTGGTTCCTCCGTGAACGAACACGACTCGTTTACGTTCGTGTGTGTCACAACCGACTATGATTAATTATCCACCGCCGAGATTCCCATCACGCGCACACCTAATCTAAATGAATGAAAAGCTATCTGTCCTAGGACTTCAAGAATTTCCATTTCTGCTATCTCGATTCGTAGACTCTTTTTCTTTTCTTTTTGACGATGATGATGACTCGTCGTTGAATGATTTGATAAGATGTCAAAGATGGAAGGAGATGTTAGGAATTTATGTGACTTTAGAGGGAATAAAACAAATGAAGTATGTAATATAATATGTAGTATAATAAGCAAAGTACAAAATAATAATGTATAAAATGCATATATAAAAATATAATTAATATAACATATATAATATACATAATATGAATAAAAACTGCACAACTTGTACCCCAGTACGATTCGTCTTACACTGAAAGGTCCAGAAGCAACTGTTCTGACTAGGAAATGAAGACGACTTTTTTGCCATAAAATTTTATTGGTATGCAAACATTTGAATCGATACAAAACAAATTACAGGCACGATCGCTCAGTACTGGACAACGCCACTCCTACTCGAAGTCTACCCCACGCCTCCTCACAAATCACGTGACCCAAATCAACCAATCGCTAATTTTCGTTGCATTAGCGTTGCACCTGAAGAGGCCCGATTTTCTCACTTATCCTCGCTGAAATCACTTTCAGTGATAATATATATAACGAATAAATAATATAATAGATAAAATAAAATAAATGAATGGCGTTAGAATGAATAATAAGAATGAAATTGTTTTTATGGAATGGTTTCGTGAGATGAATTTGTTTTGTCGTTGTGTCGCATGTTTAATTTTTTTTTCTTTTCAAGTATTACCGTGAAAACGAATTCTAAGGGTTTCTAGAAACAAACTGGAAATAGTTTCCTACGTACAAAAGTAATGTGTACAGTGATAAGTTCCAATGATAATGTAAAAAATGTAAAAATTTGAGAATCAAAGAAATACTGACATATGAGGAAGTTCTTTTCGTAGCTATATATATAACCATGTATTTGAATATAATATGTTATAAAATGTAAAATATATAACATATATATAAAATATTTTTCATGGCTTAAAGAGCTTCTTAATATTAATGTAATATCATTTAATAACACTGCAGTACTTATAGAAGGATATTTTCTAACATTTCGCCATTACATGTAGACTAAACACTGGGACAAGTGTGTAAATGCTTTTTAAACTCTCGAATTTTTACATTTCTCGTATTATTATCGTGTTAATTAATTATTGGAAATTGCTAGTGCAGCGAACGATTTATGGAAACTAATTTTGCTAATGCGTCATTCGTTTTCATAAAGATAAAAAACTAGTTGTGCCACTTTTACTTTTTCGATCCACTTGTACGTAATAAACTTGAGATAACGTTGCTTATGAAATGAAAGTAACATTTTATCAATCGTCACCAATCTCGAACTCCTCATCCATCATATGGAACGCGTGGTTTCCTGTTGCATCGTTCGACGACGTGGCTTTCGCGCTATATCTTCCGCAACGACGACGCGCAACCTCGGCGAACGAGATAAAACGAGATAAAACGAAATATAGAAACTTCAGCCTACTTCGCACGACCCACGATGATTAATCATTTTCGAACTGGACACGATTTCGCGCGTGTTTTCCATCGGTTTCACAATTAAATTTGTCCCGCGTCATCGGAGAGATTCTCACCCGACGTAGTAAAAAAAAAAAAAAAGGAAGAAAAAAAACCAGCAGAACGATCTCCGAGGAATGGAATTAAACTTATTTGAGAAACAACAAGCAATAAACGTAATGGTAACACCGGTTCTGTAAAAAAATTCCAAACTGGTTTTCGAGGGTAATTAATGCATATTTTGGATTCAATTTACTTGAATGTCGCCTACTATCGCTGCATTTCGAAACATTCGCGAATGTCATCATAATCACGAATTTTTCCATGTTATACTGACGATGGATCAGCGAGATATGTATATTACGAGGATTTTTGTACATGTTGAGTATTCTTGTGGTCAACCGGATCGGTGAGTAATTTATTATGTAGTATGTTTCCTTTTGTTTTGAATTCTTTCTATACAAGTTTTAGACATGTAAATAGATATAGAAATTCATTATATTTTCTTAATCTGCTTGATTTTCTTAATATCACATGTCACATGCATAAAAGTTAAGTTAGTTTTAATTTATTTTGCATATAATATCTTGTTCGTAATTTCAATTTATTTCCTATATAGTATAGTGCACTGTACGTATATGCTATGTATATATGTATATTATGTGTACCATATATTCCTTACCTTGAATACGACTTTGCAGAATTAAAGTTAAAATATCTCCTAAACTAAGAGTTTTTCATGCATATGTTAATATTTTTCTTTATAGAGAATGTTGAAATGCATCGATCAGTGAATTAAAAAATGTATCATTATATTTAAAAAAAATTGAGGTGATCTTGAAATCTTCGAAAACCTCTCCACCTACAAAAAAAAACCATCACTGCCGTATCATGACCCCCCTCAGTATTGAATAACTTTTATTAACAAAGTTTATTCTGTCTCTAAAAACAATGGAATTATTTAGATGATCCCACTCAAGTGTTCTACCGGGTATATAGTATATATTATATTATAAAATATGTACATTTAAAAATTTAAACTATAATGATCTAATGGAACCATCGCTCGATTACACAGTGAGAACAACTGTCAGTTGAAACGACACGATAGATGATACCGTGCATCACGTCTCTCAAATAATTCTAATCGCTTATCTGCTCGAACTAACTGAACATCGAACGTAATTGGTATACAGTCAAGAAATCCTTAGATAGACAGTGATAAGTTCCAATATTTTGATAAGTACACATTTTTCGGTGATGTATTGTATAAAATCTAATTTCGTTATCTAATCCTTTTTTTTTTTTTTGAAAAAAAATTGATGAGAAAACTATTTAAAATAATACTTTGTATTATTTTGTAATATTAAATCGTATATTTCGTAATATTAAACCTTTCAATGTTTCATATTCACAACTAAACTGTGAATTTTTATACAAATTCATATATTCGAAAATGTAAAAAATGGAACCTCTGTAGGAAAATATTTCAGGTACCATGCTTTTTTTGATGGGACTAGAAATGGAATTTTGTATAAAGAAGTAGAATCTAAATAGAAATCTACTTTGTCTACTAGATGTTACAATAAATAGTCAATTTGAGTTATTTTGTATGTTTTTGCATATTATGCAAAAATCTTTCACACATTTTTCAATTTCTCATAAATGTGTTAAAAGCATGTGAGTAACAACTGGAGGAAGTGATAGTTATATTCCATATAACTGATTCTATTAAATTGTTCTATAACTGTAGTTTTGTATTCAGATCGAAGATGACTAGTTCCAACACTTTTTATATGGACAGTTGCACGTTTCTTAAAAAGGAAATATAAAAAGATTTAGTAGAACATATGTTCAAAATCTCACGTGTTAGATATAAGAAATTTTGCATTTGAAAAATTCCAAATAAAAGTTACTATCTTTCCAATCTCCAAATTTTAAGTTATCTGTTGTACGAAAATACATACCAAATACGAAAATATAATTACTTTTAGTACTCATGGATTCTAAACATATTATTTTCTTCTATATTACTAAAATCTTCAAACAGAAAATATCGATATTATTATGAAAAAAATATTATTTATATAATTTATATGAATATATTTACCATAAAAAAATATTACTGAATTAATACTTCAATATTGCTACGAAAAAATTGTTCTTTTCTTTAAAAATAAGAAACATTAAAGACAAGATGGGAGCATTAGTTTAGAAAAGCCACGAAAACCACAGCGAGGACGCAATAAAAAATTTATTTGCACCCATCGATTATTAATCGATCCCATTATTATTTATTATCACCATTTTACATGCCCTGTTACATCATAATCGAAGGATCACGTCAAAAAATACTCCGGAAAATTACGGTCGTTTCGTCGCCTGTCGAAAAAACCAGACGACTGGAAACTTCCATGGAAATATTCGTGATCACAATTACAAAGATTTTGTAATTCCATCGGCCAGAGATCGAAATTTAATGATCGACGCCGTTGGCTCCGGTTAAAAAAAACAAAACGTCAAAAATGTCCATGTAACCGGTGCAATTAATTCAGTATCACGAGGAAACAAGGAATTTAGTTATGTATATGGAAGCTGCTGTGCGAGCAGCGGTTAATTTATTCAGCGTGGACCCACCATTCTTCTCATAATTCTCCTCGCTGCATTTATTATTGACACACTTTCGCGAAATGCAGACGTTGCTGCACGGAGGACTAACGCTGGTCGAAAGAAAAAAAAAAGTTTACGTACGCTCGATGCAAATTATAGGATGCCTGTGTAGCTTCGTTTTCGATCAATCTCGCGATAATGAAACGCATCGCACTGGAATCCGGAGTAATTGCGATGGCCGTCCTCGTTGCTAATGCAACTATCAACTACCAACAATCTTTCCACTGAAATTCCGTGAAATGTTCCAAGCAGTTTAATCTACTAAATAGGAAAGGTACCGTGCGTTTAACGTTTGCGAGGATTCGTAGAATAATTCTGAGAGATTTTGTAATAAAATATTGTTATATAATAATGTAATATAATTAATATAAATAAATATAATTTGTCCCGTTATTTATTTTAACTAGAGTAAGTGACAACCTAAAGTGATGTTCGTTAACTTCTATATTTGGAAAATTATATTATAATATATATTAATCTAATAATATATGTAATATATATCATTAACGTATGTGACTATAAAAATGGATATAAATAAATGAGAATATATAAACATGGTTCATGTAATTGGAAAGGCTAGGTAGTAACACATGAAATGTTATAAACGTTTCCAATTATTCATCTAGACGCAAAATAGTATTGGAATAGTTTTTATAAAAGTTATAAAACATGGAAAGAAAAGTGTTAGGCAAGATGATGCTAGACTTTCATCATTTGACATGCATTTGACACCTAATTCGAACATTATCAGATTCATAGACCACCCTGTAACGTAGCCACCCAAGTGACTAGCCACATCTTGCTGACATCTCTCTAGTCATGACAGCTAAAAGTCGTAAAAGGAAGGCCAACCTAAGAGATTTTATAGTCTAAAAGTCCTCTTTTTAGCGCTCTTTTATTGACATCTCACAGTTCTAAATGAACACCTACGTAAAGAAGGGCCTAAAAACGATAAAACAGCCATCCCACTGATTTAAGATTTACATACCTCTTCTCGCCATTTTATATTTATTTCGACTCCGTTCGATTCGTCGTTAGGTTACGGAAACCTTTTCAAAATTAAAGCCCACATGCTTTCTTACGTTTACATGTAAATCATGCAAGTTCGTCACAACTTTATCACATTATTGGTTTTCAAAGTTATCTGAACATCACCTTGTACCTGTGCTCAGTATATTCAACATCTAAAAAAATAAAGTAGATACTATGAGATATTGGTTGACAAATGAATTAAGTCCTTTCTCTTAATCCTATGAAAATTGCACTTTGTAACAGATTAAGAACAGAATGTAGATTTATTGTGAAGAAATAAAGCAAAAGAATAGTAATTATTGATGGCATAACTTAGGAAAAATTTATATTTCTTTCAATAATAAATTAATAGTAAGATAATGAATAATTGAATGCCATTATTCACTTATGATGTAAAAATTGACTCTTTTTTTATTCATATAAAAGAAATATGAGCAACTTAAACTAATAAATATGAAACAAGTGTTCTTAGTACTGACTGTTTCTATAATAAACATAGTTTTCTTAACTTTGGACTTATGCCACTCTTCAATATAATATTACATTTATGGTAGGATTCGCATAACGTTATGTTTATGAAGTACATTACTAACAACGAGATAATAATATGATACATATTTCAAATATGAATGGAGACAAAAAATATAGATCTAAAACATAAAACTCTGACAAATAGATACCGTGAATGATGGAATATTATTGAAATTGAAAGGAGCTCGAGTTTTTGAAGTCGAGAGTGGGATTCAGATATTTAGATATTTGTTTGAAATTGAATTTAATTGTAAGTACCGCAAGAATTCAATTCTTAAGTCCTACAATAAAACTAGGATAAAAAATATACAAAGAATATTTAATACTTTTTCATGATTTTTCGTATAAATTTTGTAGACGAACAAAGGAATATACGTCTATATAGCGTATTGGTTCGAATATTACAAAGGAACTCCTTGATGTTAATGCGATAATTACGTGGGCGATAGAGACGTTTCGAATGGAGTGTTTAGAAAGAAAGGATCTGTCAACGATCCGGATAGCTTAATCAATAGAAGAAACATTAGCTTAAGGGAAAGTCTGAACACACATAAAGAAGATATCTATATATAAAAGAGATCTTACTAATATCGTTGTGGAATAAATTCTCTTCTACATTCATGATTATATGATCTATAACATACGAAATGTTTCTGGAATAATCATTTTAATAGATCCGCTCTCTGAGAAGTTCTAGAAACGATCGATTGCCCTCTTTATTTAACCTTTCGAAGCATACAGTGGTTCGTGAAACTGTTCGACAATAATTTTCGACGTTCAAAAAATGATCGATATTTAAACTGTTACAATAAAAGAAACAAACCTGAGCTCATTTTGAGCCCAGTTGAAGCTTTTACTTTCAAAATGCATTGTTCATTTTGTTCTAAAATGTTTTTATACTATGTAACAGATGGCAACTGTGAATGACACTTTTCTTCTGTGAAAATACTATAAACTGTTATAGTAAAAATATTAAAAATTTTTTTTCGTAATTAAATCTACAATGGATTTGAAGATTGAAATCTCTTTTTTACAACGATCTTTCAAAATTAGTTACACGACTTTTTTTTCATCAATTTATTGAACTTATTAAATATCATGCGAAAACGAACATAACGACGAAAATTTCTTAAATATTCGTGATCTAAACCTAATAGTTCAAGTTCGATAAATAATCAAAGTTCAATAAAATGACAAAAAGAAAATCTATATGTTGAAAAAATCTAAATATATTGAATTTGTAAAGAAAAGGCTACAATCTTCAAATCTATTGTATTT